>OW121741.1:13702406-14302406 GCA_933228675.1 Stomorhina lunata
TTCCTATAAAAATAGGAAATTTTTGAAAAATTTCATATAAAAATAGGAAATTTTTGAAAAATTTCCTATAAAAATAGGAAATTTTTGAAAATTTTCCTATAAAAATAGGAAATTTTTGAAAAATTTCCTATAAAAATAGGAAATTTTGAAAAATTTCCTATAAAAATAGGAAATTTTTGAAAAATTTCCTATAAAAATAGGAAATTTTTGAAAAATTTCCTATAAAAAATAGGAAATTTTTGAAAAATTTCCTATAAAAATAGGAAATTTTTGAAAAATTTCCTATAAAAATAGGAAATTTTTGAAAAATTTCCTACAAAAATAGGAAATTTTTGAAAAATTTCCTATAAAAATAGGAAAATTTTGAAAAATTTCCCATAAAAATAGGAAATTTTTGAAAAATTTCCTATAAAAATAGGAAATTTTTGAAAAATTTCCTATAAAAATAGGAAATTTTTGAAAAATTTCCTATAAAAATAGGAAATTTTTGAAAAATTTCCTATAAAAATAGGAAATTTTTGAAAAATTTCCTATAAAAATAGGAAATTTTTGAAAAATTTTCTATAAAAATAGGAAATTTTTGAAAAATTTCCTATAAAAATAGGAAATTTTTGAAAAATTTCCTATAAAAATAGGAAATTTTTGAAAAATTTCCTATAAAAATAGGAAATTTTTGAAAAATTTCCTATAAAAATAGGAAATTTTTGAAAAATTTCCTATAAAAATAGGAAATTTTTGAAAAATTTCCTATAAAAATGGGAAATTTTTGAAAAATTTCCTATAAAAATAGGAAATTTTTGAAAAATTTCCTATAAAAATAGGAAATTTTTGAAAAATTTCCTATAAAAATAGGAAATTTTTGAAAAATTTCCTATAAAAATAGGAAATTTTTGAAAAATTTCCTATAAAAATAGGAAATTTTTGAAAAATTTCCTATAAAAATAGGAAATTTTTGAAAAATTTCCTATAAAAATAGGAAATTTTTGAAAAATTTCCTATAAAAATAGGAAATTTTTGAAAAATTTCCTATAAAAATAGGAAATTTTTGAAAAATTTCCTATAAAAATAGGAAATTTTTGAAAAATTTCCTATAAAAATAGGAAATTTTGAAAAATTTCCTATAAAAATAGGAAATTTTTGAAAAATTTCCTATATAAAATAAAATTTTTGAAAAATTTCCTATAAAAATAGGAAATTTTTGAAAAATTTCCTATAAAAATAGGAAATTTTTGAAAAATTTCCTATAAAAATAGGAAATTTTTGAAAAATTTCCTATAAAAATAGGAAATTTTTGAAAATTTGCCTATAAAAATAGGAAATTTTTGAAAAATTTCCTATAAAAATAGGAAATTTTTGAAAAATTTCCTATAAAAATAGGAAATTTTTGAAAAATTTCCTATAAAAATAGGAAATTTTTGAAAAATTTCCTATAAAAATAGGAAATTTTTGAAAAATTTCCTATAAAAATAGGAAATTTTTGAAAAAATTTCATATAAAAATAGGAAATTTTTGAAAAATTTCCTATAAAAATAGGAAATTTTTGAAAATTTTCCTATAAAAATAGGAAATTTTTGAAAAATTTCCTATAAAAATAGGAAATTTTTGAAAAATTTCCTATAAAAATAGGAAATTTTTGAAAAATTTCCTATAAAAATAGGAAATTTTTGAAAAATTTCCTATAAAAATAGGAAATTTTTGAAAAATTTCCTATAAAAATAGGAAATTTTTGAAAAATTTCCTATAAAAATAGGAAATTTTTGAAAAATTTCCTATAAAAATAGGAAATTTTTGAAAAATTTCCTATAAAAATAGGAAATTTTTGAAAAATTTCCTATAAAAATATGAAATTTTTGAAAAATTTCCAATAAAAATAGGAAATTTTTGAAAAATTTCCTATAAAAATAGGAAATTTTTGAAAAATTTCCTATAAAAATAGGAAATTTTTGAAAAATTTCCTATAAAAATAGGAAATTTTTGAAAAATTTCCTATAAAAATAGGAAATTTTTGAAAAATTTCCTATAAAAATAGGAAATTTTTGAAAAATTTCCTATAAAAATAGGAAATTTTTGAAAAATTTCCTATAAAAATAGGAAATTTTTGAAAAATTTCCTATAAAAATAGGAAATTTTTGAAAAATTTCCTATAAAAATAGGAAATTTTTGAAAAATTTCCTATAAAAATAGGAAATTTTTGAAAAATTTCCTATAAAAATAGGAAATTTTTGAAAAATTTCCTATAAAAATAGGAAATTTTTGAAAAATTTCCTATAAAAATAGGACATTTTTGAAAAATTTCCTATAAAAATAGGAAATTTTTGAAAAATTTCCTATAAAAATAGGAAATTTTTGAAAAATTTCCTATAAAAATAGGAAATTTTTGAAAAATTTTCCTATAAAAATAGGAAATTTTTGAAAAATTTCCTATAAAAATAGGAAATTTTTGAAAAATTTCCTATAAAAATAGGAAATTTTTGAAAAATTTCCTATAAAAATAGGAAATTTTTGAAAAATTTCCTATAAAAATAGGAAATTTTTGAAAAATTTCCTATAAAAATAGGAAATTTTTGAAAAATTTCCTATAAAAATAGGAAATTTTTGAAAAATTTCCTATAAAAATAGGAAATTTTTGAAAAATTTCCTATAAAAATAGGAAATTTTTGAAAAATTTCCTATAAAAATAGGAAATTTTTGAAAAATTTCCTATAAAAATAGGAAATTTTTGAATTTCCTATAAAAATAGGAAATTTTTGAAAAATTTCCTATAAAAATAGGAAATTTTTGAAAAATTTCCTATAAAAATAGGAAATTTTTGAAAAATTTCCTATAAAAATAGGAAATTTTTGAAAAATTTCCTATAAAAATAGGAAATTTTTGAAAAATTTCCTATAAAAATAGGAAATTTTTGAAAAATTTCCTATAAAAATAGGAAATTTTTGAAAAATTTCCTATAAAAATAGGGAAATTTTTGAAAAATTTCCTATAAAAATAGGAAATTTTTGAAAAATTTCCTATAAAAATAGGAAATTTTTGAAAAATTTCCTATAAAAATAGGAAATTTTTGAAAAATTTCCTATAAAAATAGGAAATTTTTGAAAAATTTCCTATAAAAATAGGAAATTTTTGAAAAATTTCCTATAAAAATAGGAAATTTTTGAAAAATTTCCTATAAAAATAGGAAATTTTTGAAAAATTTCCTATAAAAATAGGAAATTTTTGAAAAATTTCCTATAAAAATAGGAAATTTTTGAAAAATTTCCTATAAAAATAGGAAATTTTTGAAAAATTTCCTATATAAAATAAAATTTTTGAAAAATTTCCTATAAAAATAGGAAATTTTTGAAAAATTTCCTATAAAAATAGGAAATTTTTGAAAAATTTCCTATAAAAATAGGAAATTTTTGAAAAATTTCCTATAAAAATAGGAAATTTTTGAAAAATTTCCTATAAAAATAGGAAATTTTTGAAAATTTGCCTATAAAAATAGGAAATTTTTGAAAAATTTCCTATAAAAATAGGAAATTTTTGAAAAATTTCCTATAAAAATAGGAAATTTTTGAAAAATTTCCTATAAAAATAGGAAATTTTTGAAAAATTTCCTATAAAAATAGGAAATTTTTGAAAAATTTCCTATAAAAATAGGAAATTTTTGAAAAATTTCATATAAAAATAGGAAATTTTTGAAAAATTTCCTATAAAAATAGGAAATTTTTGAAAATTTTCCTATAAAAATAGGAAATTTTTGAAAAATTTCCTATAAAAATAGGAAATTTTTGAAAAATTTCCTATAAAAATAGGAAATTTTTGAAAAATTTCCTATAAAAATAGGAAATTTTTGAAAAATTTCCTATAAAAATAGGAAATTTTTGAAAAATTTCCTATAAAAATAGGAAATTTTTGAAAAATTTCCTATAAAAATAGGAAATTTTTGAAAAATTTCCTATAAAAATAGGAAATTTTTGAAAAATTTCCTATAAAAATAGGAAATTTTTGAAAAATTTCCTATAAAAATAGGAAATTTTTGAAAAATTTCCTATAAAAATAGGAAATTTTTGAAAAATTTCCTATAAAAATAGGAAATTTTTGAAAAATTTCCTATAAAAATATGAAATTTTTGAAAAATTTCCAATAAAAATATGAAATTTTTGAAAAATTTCCTATAAAAATAGGAAATTTTTGAAAAATTTCCTATAAAAATAGGAAATTTTTGAAAAATTTCCTATAAAAATAGGAAATTTTTGAAAAATTTCCTATAAAAATAGGAAATTTTTGAAAAATTTCCTATAAAAATAGGACATTTTTGAAAAATTTCCTATAAAAATAGGAAATTTTTGAAAAATTTCCTATAAAAATAGGAAATTTTTGAAAAATTTCCTATAAAAATAGGAAATTTTTGAAAAATTTCCTATAAAAATAGGAAATTTTTGAAAAATTTCCTATAAAAATAGGAAATTTTTGAAAAATTTCCTATAAAAATAGGAAATTTTTGAAAAATTTCCTATAAAAATAGGAAATTTTTGAAAAATTTCCTATAAAAATAGGAAATTTTTGAAAAATTTCCTATAAAAATAGGAAATTTTTGAAAAATTTCCTATAAAAATAGGAAATTTTTGAAAAATTTCCTATAAAAATAGGAAATTTTTGAAAAATTTCCTATAAAAATAGGAAATTTTTGAAAAATTTCCTATAAAAATAGGAAATTTTTGAAAAATTTCCTATAAAAATAGGAAATTTTTGAAAAATTTCCTATAAAAATAGGAAATTTTTGAAAAATTTCCTATAAAAATAGGAAATTTTTGAAAAATTTCCTATAAAAATAGGAAATTTTTGAAAAATTTCCTATAAAAATAGGAAATTTTTGAAAAATTTCCTATAAAAATAGGAAATTTTTGAAAAATTTCCTATAAAAATAGGAAATTTTTGAAAAATTTCCTATAAAAATAGGAAATTTTTGAAAAATTTCCTATAAAAATAGGAAATTTTTGAAAAATTTCCTATAAAAATAGGAAATTTTTGAAAAATTTCCTATAAAAATAGGAAATTTTTGAAAAATTTCCTATAAAAATAGGAAATTTTTGAAAAATTTCCTATAAAAATAGGAAATTTTTGAAAAATTTCCTATAAAAATAGGAAATTTTTGAAAAATTTCCTATAAAAATAGGAAATTTTTGAAAAATTTCCTATAAAAATAGGAAATTTTTGAAAAATTTCCTATAAAAATAGGAAATTTTTGAAAAATTTCCTATAAAAATAGGAAATTTTTGAAAAATTTCCTATAAAAATAGGAAATTTTTGAAAAATTTCCTATAAAAATAGGAAATTTTTGAAAAATTTCCTATAAAAATAGGAAATTTTTGAAAAATTTCCTATAAAAATAGGAAATTTTTGAAAAATTTCCTATAAAAATAGGAAATTTTTGAAAAATTTCCTATAAAAATAGGAAATTTTTGAAAAATTTCCTATAAAAATAGGAAATTTTTGAAAAATTTCCTATAAAAATAGGAAATTTTTGAAAAATTTCCTATAAAAATAGGAAATTTTTGAAAAATTTCCTATAAAAATAGGAAATTTTTGAAAAATTTCCTATAAAAATAGGAAATTTTTGAAAAATTTCCTATAAAAATAGGAAATTTTTGAAAAATTTCCTATAAAAATTTTTGTCAAAAATAAAAATAAAGTAAAAGTTGGAATGAACTCCCTTAAAAATTATGATTTTCCACTTTAATTTTTTTCCTTTTACAATTTGTATGCGTAATATCAGTATTAGTTCATAGACAATTGTGAAAATGTTTGGAGAGGAAGTGGAACTAGTTGAAAAATAAATTTCACAGATTTTGTTGCTATAAATTCTATGTGAATGTGAGTGTCTTATAGTTTTTTTCATTTTTGGATAAAAAAGCCATAATTCAAATGACGACGACTAGAACGAAGGACCATGTCAACAGAATTATTCTAGACATATACGAACAACAACAAAATCTACTCATACTTAGACACTGTGATAACCAAAAACTACACAACTTTATAAACATACTGTCATGATTTCCGTTTCCTTTTTTTTTTTTGTGTGCTCTTCTAGTTATTCATAGAGTAAGTTTTTTATGTTCTGAAAAATTTTGAGGGTTAAAAAAACATTTGAAACACATTTAGACTTAGATTTTTTTTTTTGTTTTCGTTTATATATTTTAAGTATCGAGTGAGCACATGGCCGGAAAATAAAACATACATAAAGTGGCAAGAAAGTGCAAATAAAAAAAGCAATAATCAAAAAATTTTGTACAAATGGAAGAGAAAGTGCTGAATCTAGTACCAAAACGTTTAAATCGCAATTTAGGTGGAAAAAAAAGGAAACAAATGATGACAGGGAATTTATGTCCATGATTTACACGTACAAACATTTTGAAATGGTAATTGCATTTAACCAAATTTTTTTGTAATTGGTTTTTCGGATTAAAAGAGACTTTTGTTATTTTAAAGGAAAATTTTCAAAAATTTATTATTTTTATAAGAAATTTTTCAAAAATTTATCTTTATGGGAAATTTTTCCAAAATGTTGTATTTAAGGAACTTTAAAAACATCTATTTTTATAGGAAATTTTTAAAACATTTTCAATTTTTATGGGAAACTTTTCAAAAGTATCCTATTTTTGTACGCAATTTTTCAAAATTTTCCATTTTTTATAGACAATTTTTCAAAAATTTCTTATTTTATAGAAAATTTTTTATTTTTATAGAATAATTTTCAAAATGTTTTATTTTTATAGGAAAATTTTCAAAAATTTCCTATTTTTATAAGAAATTTTTCAAAAGTTTCTTATTTTCATAGAAATTTCTTAAATATTTCTTATTTTCATAAGAAATTTTTCAAAAATTCATATTGTTATAGGAAATTTTTCAAGAATTTCCTATTTTTATAGAACATTTTTTAAAAATTTCTTAGTTAAATAGGGAATTTTTCAAAATTTTTTTAATTTTATAGGAAATTTTTACAAAAATATCCTGTTTTTATAGGAAATTTTTTTTTAAATGTCCTATTTTTATAGGAAATTTTTTAAAAATTTCTTATTTTGATAAGAAATTTTTCAAAAAATTTTATTTTTATAGGAAATTTTTCAAAAATTTCCTATTTTTATAGGAAATTTTTCAAAAATTTCCTATTTTTATAGGAAATTTTTCAAAAATTTCCTATTTTTATAGGAAATTTTTCAAAAATTTCCTATTTTTATAGGAAATTTTTCAAAAATTTCCTATTTTTATAGGAAATTTTTCAAAAATTTCCTATTTTTATAGGAAATTTTTCAAAAATTTCCTATTTTTATAGGAAAATTTTCAAAAATTTCCTATTTTTATAGGAAATTTTTCAAAAATTTCCTATTTTTATAGGAAATTTTTCAAAAATTTCCTATTTTTATAGGAAATTTTTCAAAAATTTCCTATTTTTATAGGAAATTTTTCAAAAATTTCCTATTTTTATAGGAAATTTTTCAAAAATTTCCTATTTTTATAGGAAATTTTTCAAAAATTTCCTATTTTTATAGGAAATTTTTCAAAAATTTCCTATTTTTATAGGAAATTTTTCAAAAATTTCCTATTTTTATAGGAAATTTTTCAAAAATTTCCTATTTTTATAGGAAATTTTTCAAAAATTTCCTATTTTTATAGGAAATTTTTCAAAAATTTCCTATTTTTATAGGAAATTTTTCAAAAATTTCCTATTTTTATAGGAAATTTTTCAAAAATTTCCTATTTTTATAGGAAATTTTTCAAAAATTTCCTATTTTTATAGGAAATTTTTCAAAAATTTCCTATTTTTATAGGAAATTTTTCAAAAATTTCCTATTTTTATAGGAAATTTTTCAAAAATTTCCTATTTTTATAAGAAATTTTTCAAAAATTTCCTATTTTTATAGGAAATTTTTCAAAAATTTCCTATTTTTATAGGAACATTTTCAAAAATTTCCTATTTTGATAGGAACATTTTCAAAAATTTCCTATTTTGATAGGAAATTTTTCAAAGATTTCTTATTTTTATAGGAAATTTTTCAAAAATTTCCTATTTTTATAGGAAATTTTTCAAAAATTTCCTATTTTTATAGGAAATTTTTCAAAAATTTCCTATTTTTATAGGAAATTTTTCAAAAATTTCCTATTTTTATAGGAAATTTTTCAAAAATTTCCTATTTTTATTGGAAATTTTTCAAAAATTTCCTATTTTTATAGGAAATTTTTCAAAAATTTCCTATTTTTATAGGAAATTTTTCAAAAATTTCCTATTTTTATAGAACATTTTTTAAAAATTTCTTAGTTTAATAGGAAATTTTTCGAAATTATTTTAATTTTATAGGAAATTTTTTCAAAAATTTCCTATTTTTATAGGAAATTTTTTTTTTAATGTCCTATTTTTATAGGAAATTTTTTAAAAATTTCTTATTTTTATAGGAAATTTTTCAAAAATTTCCTATTTTTATAGGAAATTTTTCAAAAATTTCCTATTTTTATTGGAAACTTTTCAAAAATTTCCTATTTTTATTGGAAACTTTTCAAAAATTTCCTATTTTTATTGGAAACTTTTCAAAAATTTCCTATTTTTATTGGAAACTTTTCAAAAATTTCCTATTTTTTAAGAAAATTTTCAAAAATTTCCTATTTTTATAGGAAATTTTTCAAAAATTTCCTATTTTTATTGGAAACTTTTCAAAAATTTCCTATCTTTATAGGAAATTATTCAAAATTTCCTATTTTTATAGGAAATTTTTCAAAATTTCCTATTTTTATATGAATTTTTTGAAAATTTTGTTTTTTTTTATATGAAATTTTTCAAAAATTTATTTTTCTCATAGGAAATTTTAGCCTTACAGGAATTTCCCTAATGTCTTGCTTTAAGTTTGTGTTTAAATACTTGTTATAGAATTGAAACTAGAGAAGCGCCAGCTAAAAACCCATTATTACTATTTGCTTTTCGATTTCATTTTTTGCTGGTTACATTTTATTGCTGTTAAATTTATATTTGTTGTATTACAAGTGCAACGACATGAAAATACAAAACTCAACAGTATTTTATTGCAAAAAAGAAAAATCGAAAAAGTATATAAAATCGTATTTAAATATATACTTTTCACTTGATACAATCAAATGTTAACACACTAAACACATACAAATGTACACATGTAAGTACTTACGTATGTACTAGTAAGTAACTAAATTTATATATTTATTTTCGTATTTGTTTTTTTTCAATTCACAGCAACAATTTTTTTAATTAAATTTTTGTATAAACATTATGAGCAAACGAAAACACACACATACAGACATGCGGATGGAAAGACGGACAGACGGACGGATGTATGGGTGGACAGACAGAGAGACTTGCTAAAATTTTGTAGTACAATGTCATAAAATCCCTGGTTTCATGTACATAGAGGGTACAACGACATGAACACAAAATATTTGGTTTATTTTTGCAGACGACGGAAAAGACAATGACAAAATTAAAAATAGTTAAATTAAATTTTTTTGCGAAGGGTAAGAAAATTTAAGGGAATTCTTTAAAGAAAACAAAAGATAAGTAAGAAAATTGTTTTAAAAAATGTTCATAAATTCTATACTAATGTTTATTAAGTTTTCTATTTTAGCTCAAAAAAGAAACAGACATCATATCTTTACCTTATTTTTAAAAGCCTTAAAGTATGCACTACATTTTTTTAATCACAAAATTTTCAATATATCTCTATAAATGTAGGGTATATTTTTTGAATCGAATTACAGCATTCAAAACTAAAGAAAGGCTATCCAGATACTGTAAAGCTATTTATTCATTTTTAAAAATGAATCAAAATGAATACCAAATTATAATAAACTTTTAGCATCGAAGTAACTTTGAACATCCCTAAAGTATACTTCACAATATTCGCTTAAAAGTTTGAGTTTTCGAGTTTGTTAAAAAACATGCAAAACAAAATTTCCTAGCAAATGTTCAATGCTTTCTAGCTTTAACAACTTTAAATATTTTTCCAATTCGAAAAACTTAATGTTCTATGTAAAAAAAATAAAAAATCATGTGTTCCACAAAATTTTCTCTAGATCATGTTTTTCACAAAAATTTCTATAGAAGAAAACAAGAATGTTCCTTTTTTTTATAGGAATTTTTCAAAAACGTCTTATTTTTTAGGAAATTTTTTCAAAAATTTCTTATTTTTATAGGAAATTTTTCAAAAATTTCTTATTTTTATAGGAAATTTTTCAAAAATTTCTTATTTTTATAGGAAATTTTTCAAATATTTCTTATTTTTATAGGAAATTTTTCAAAAATTTCTTGTTTTTTATAGGAAATTTTTCAAAAATTTCTTATTTTTTATAGGAAATTTTTCAAAAATTTCTTATTTTTATAGAAAATTTTTAAAAAATCTTATATTTTTATAGAAAATTTTTCAAAAATTTCTTATTTTTCTGGAAAATTTTTCAAAAATATATTATTTTTATTGGAAATTTTTCAAAAGTTTCCTATTTTTATTAGAAATTTTTCAAAAAATTCCTTTTTTTTATAAAAAAATTTTTCAAAAATTTCTTAATTTTAAAGGAAATTTTTCATAACTTTCATATTTTTATAGGAAATGTTTCAAAAATTTCTTATTCATATAGGAAAATTTTTAAAAATTTCCTATTTTAATAGGAAATTTTTCAAAAATTTCTTTGTTTTTACGGGAAATTTTTCAAAAATTTCCTATTTTTATAAAAAAAATTTTCAAAAATTTCTTATTTTTATGAGAAGTTTTTAAAAAATGTCTTATTTTTATAGCAAGTTTTTCAAAAATTTCTTATTTTTATTGGAAATTTTTCAAAAATTTCTTATTTTCATAGGAAATTTTTCAAACGTTTCTTATTTTGTATAGGAAATTTTTCAAAACTTTCTTATTTTTATAGGACATTTTCTCTAGAAAATTTTGTATAACATAAGATTTTAAATAGAAAATTTTGTAAGTTAAATTTTTTTTTTTTAGAAAATTTTGTGGGACATAAGTTTTCCTATGGTAATTTTAAATTTTCTGTAAAAAATTTTGTCTTTACAAAATTGTATGGTATAAATAAAATTGATTTTCTTGTATATCCTTTTATCTATTATCCTTAAACTTGTTTCATACTTTTCTTTAATTGCTCTAAATATTGATAAAAATAAAATCCATTAAGGCTTTAGCAAACAAATTGTTGTACCCTTTTAACCCATTATCCATTTTGGTCGTTTTTTTTCGTATATTTTCTAGTTTTTGTACTACCCCTTACTAAGACCCACCATTTATAAGGCCATAAAATATCTAAGAAAATCAAATAAAATTAATCTTTACCAAATTCAGCCTAAATGCCGCAATATTAAAGGACTAGTTTTTTCCTAAGACAACAATAAAAATAAAAATTATAGGACGTTTGACTATCTTCTATTTTTTTGGTTGTTTTTCTGGTTAAAGCGTAAACATATTGAAATATCCTTAGAGTTCAAATATCGTTCGTATCAAATGTTAAAAAGATAAATGTTGGAAATGAGTTGGAAAACGAAAGAATAATAACAAGAAAAAATATGGTCTGCTTTTGGTACTTTCACTCACTCACACTCATGTTTTATATATAAGTAAGTGTATAAGTTTGTATTTTTGTGTGTGTGTAAATTACAAAGAAATTTGAACTAATACGATTCAATTTAGTTGATCTATATTAATAATAACCTTTATTTATAGGGAATCAGGGAACGGGTAAAAACAGAAATAATAAGAAATATAATAGAACAACATCGAAAACATTTATTATTATCATCTTTTCATGAAATGTCAGTCAGATAGGCCGATTTGAAGGTCTTTGAACACCATAACACTATAACTATAGCATACTTAAGGGGGTGAGCAAGAGCAGCCAGAAAACTAATAGTAGTAGTAAATGTTGTTTGCTCATGTACGTGTGATTACGTTCTTTAAGAGTGTGAGCAGAAATTTTTATTGATGTAAATTGTATGTGTTAAGATTTAACTAAAGCTACCTAGGAAATATGTGTAGATGAAACTTACATAGACTTGTACATGTTTGTGTCTATCCTTTTAAAAATGTTTTGTATTCTTTTTTTTTTGTCTATTTTTTATATACACATGTCTTCATTGGTACATTGTAATCGTTAATGTGTTGGTGTATTTCCGCTACAAAATATGCTTTAAGTAATATTCCATGTTTATTTATTTTTATCGATACTTTTCTTTGTTAGAAACCAGTAGAAAACTGCTAGAAAAAATAAAAGAATGTTATACAGAAACATGCATAATATCTATAATTTTTGCTGTTATGTTAGGTTTTTTCCCAAACAAAATTGATAGACAGGTATGAAGATGATAATGATGGTTAGGACGTGATAACAACTATTCTATATATTTATGTATATCTAAAATTCTTAAAGTACCATAAATCTTTAAATGTTTAAAAAACAAGACATATGACAAAAATTATGTATCAAAAATCCATAAAATTTTCCAGATTTTCTAAAGAAACTAATGGGTCCCACAAAATTTTTTAGAGAAAATCATGTGTTCCACACTTTTTTCAATATAAAATCATGTGTCTCGCAAAATTTTCTATAGAAAATCACGTGTTCCACAAAATTTTCTATAGAAAATCATGTGTTCCACAAAATTTTCTAATAGAAAATCATGTGTTCCACAAAATTTTCTAATAGAAAATCATGTGTTCCACAAAATTTTCTAATAGAAACTCATGTGCTCCACAAAATTTTCTATAGAAAATCATGTGTTCCACAAAATTTTCTATAGAAAATCATGTGTTCCACAAAATTTTCTATAGAAAATCATGTGTTCCACAAAATTTTCTATAGAAAATCATGTGTTCCACAAAATTTTCTATAGAAAATCATGTGTTCCACAAAATTTTCTATAGAAAATCATGTGTTCCACAAAATTTTCTATAGAAAATCATGTGTTCCACAAAATTTTCTATAGAAAATCATGTGTTCCACAAAATTTTCTATAGAAAATCATGTGTTCCACAAAATTTTCTATAGAAAATCATGTGTTCCACAAAATGTTCTTAAGAAAATCATAATTTTCTATAGAAAATTTTGTGGAACACATGATTTTCTATAGAAAATTTTGTGTAACATATGATTTTCTATAGAACATTTTATGGAACATATGATTTTCTATAGAAAATTTTGTGGAACACATGATTTTCTATAGAAAATTTTGTGGAACACATGATTTTCTATAGAAAATTTTGTGGAATACATCATCTTCTATAGAAATTTTTGTGGAACACATGATTTTCTATAGAAATTTTTATGGAACACATGATTTATTATAGATAATTTTGTGGAACACATGATTTTCTATAGATAATTTTGTGGAACACATGATTTTCTATAGATAATTTTGAGGAACACATGATTATTTATAGATAATTTTGTAGAACAAATGATTTTCTATAGAAAATTTTGTGGAACACATGATTTTTTATAGTAAATTTTGTGTAACAAATGATTTTCTATAGAAAATTTTGTGGAATACACAAGATTTTCTATAGAAAATTTTGTGGAATACACAAGATTTTCTGTAGAAAATTTTGTGGAATACACAAGATTTTCTGTAGAAAATTTTGTGGAATACACAAGATTTTCTGTAGAAAATTTTGTGGAATACACAAGATTTTCTATAGAAAATTTTGTGGAATACACAAGATTTTCTATAGAAAATTTTGTGGAATACACAAGATTTTCTATAGAAAATTTTGTGGAATACACAAGATTTTCTATAGAAAATTTTGTGGAATACACAAGATTTTCTATAGAAAATTTTGTGGAATACACAAGATTTTCTATAGAAAATTTTGTGGAATACACAAGATTTTCTATAGAAAATTTTGTGGAATACACAAGATTTTCTATAGAAAATTTTGTGGAATACACAAGATTTTCTATAGAAAATTTTGTGGAATACACAAGATTTTCTATAGAAAATTTTGTGGAATACACAAGATTTTCTATAGAAAATTTTGTGGAATACACAAGATTTTCTATAGAAAATTTTGTGGAATACACAAGATTTTCTATAAAAAATTTTGTGGAATACACAAGATTTTCTATAGAAAATTTTGTGGAATACACAAGATTTTCTATAGAAAATTTTGTGGAATACACAAGATTTTCTATAGAAAATTTTGTGGAATACACAAGATTTTCTATAGAAAATTTTGTGGAATACACAAGATTTTTTTTTTATTCCACAAAATTTTCTATAGAAAATCTTGTGTATTCCACAAAATTTTCTATAGAAAATCTTGTGTATTCCACAAAATTTTCTATAGAAAATTTTGTGGAATACACAAGATTTTCTATAGAAAATTTTGTGGAATACACAAGATTTTCTATAGAAAATTTTGTGGAATACACAAGATTTTCTATAGAAAATTTTGTGGAATACACAAGATTTTCTATAGAAAATTTTGTGGAATACACAAGATTTTCTATAGAAAATTTTGTGGAATACACAAGATTTTCTATAGAAAATTTTATGGAATACACAAGATTTTCTAAAGAATATTTTGTGGAACACATGATCTTCTATAGAAAATTTCGTGGAACACATAATTTTCTATAGAAAATTTTGTGGAATACACAAGATTTTCTATAGAAAATTTTGTGGAATACACAAGATTTTCTATAGAAAATTTTGTGGAATACACAAGATTTTCTATAGAAAATTTTGTGGAATACACAAGATTTTCTATAGAAAATTTTGTGGAATACACAAGATTTTCTATAGAAAATTTTGTGGAATACACAAGATTTTCTATAGAAAATTTTGTGGAATACACAAGATTTTCTATAGAAACTTTTGTGGAATACACAAGATTTTCTATAGAAAATTTTGTGGAATACACAAGATTTTCTATAGAAAATTTTGTGGAATACACAAGATTTTCTATAGAAAATTTTGTGGAATATACAAGATTTTCTATAGAAAATTTTGTGGAATACACAAGATTTTCTATAGAAAATTTTGTGGAATACACAAGATTTTCTATAGAAAATTTTGTGGAATACACAAGATTTTCTATAGAAAATTTTGTGGAATACATGATTTTCTAAAGAAAATTTTGTGGAACTCATGATTTTTTATAGAAAATTTTGTGGAACTCATGATTTTTTATATAAAATTTTGTGGAACACATGATTTTCTATAAAAAATTTTGTGGAACATATGATTTTCTATAGGAAGTTTTGCGGAACACATGATTTTCTATAGAAAATTTTTGTGGAACGCATTATTTTTTATAGAAAATTTTGTGGAACACTCGATTTTCTAAAGGAAATTTTGTGGAACACATGACTTTCTATAAAAAATGATTTTCTTTAGAAAATTTTCTGGAACACATGATTTTTTTAAAAAATTTTGTGGAACACATGATTTTTGTTAGAATATTTTGTGGAACACATGATTTTCTTTATAAAATCTTGTGGAACATATGATTTTCTTTTGTAAATTTTGTAGAACACATAATTTTCTACAGAAAATTTTGTGAAACATAAAATGTCGATAGAAAATTTGTGGGACATGAAATTTTCTACACAAGAATTTATTTTAAGAAAATTTGTTTAACTTTATCAACCTCTCATTCCTATGCGCCTAAACACGTGCTCATTAATTAGTGTTTTTTACAATAACATTTACAGTTATGCTTAACTTTATACTAAGCTAAATTTGTAGCCTATGTCTTAGGGGACCTTTTAGTATAATTGTAGGTGCTGACTTTAATAAACGACCTCTACCTTTTCTTCCTCTTTTTTCTAGTATTTTATTTTTGTTTATCCACTAAACGAAAGAAATTTCTTTAAAAATTTTGCTAAAAGTTCTTTTATTTTTGGTTTTGTGACTACGGTCCCTTAGGGTTATATCAATATTTACTGCAGATTCTAAGAGTATATTTATTTAAGATGTGGGAGATGAAGGAATATAAAGAATAAAAGTGGGTTTTCACAAAAATATTTTTATGTATTTTATTTATTTTTTTTATTTTTTTCGAAGGCAAGTCCAAGCAGATAAAGACGAATATAAATAAAATAAAGAGACTAAAATAACGATAAAATCCAAATAAGAAAAAAATATACGAACAATTTTTGTGGAGTCAGCTTTAAAAAGAAAATGTTTCGAACAAACGATAAAATGCAAACAAATGTCACAAAGAAAGTCATTAAAAAGAAGCAACAGAACTCCCCCTGTCCGGTTTTGGGAAAATATCTGTTATATATTTACACACTTTACAATTAGATTGTTATGTTCCGAAAATAAATAATTGAAAAAAATTCTCAGAAAAATTGTGAAAACAAGTATTTTAAACATTAAGAAAACAACTGAACAGATTTTCCTTTGAACATTTTAAGTATTTAATTAAGTTTATAAAAACTGAAGAATAGAAAAAATTTTTTAACGAAAATTTTTCTATAGAAAAAATTTTTTAACGAAAATTTTTCTGTAGAAAAAATTTTTTAACGAACATTTTTCTATAGAAAAAATTTTTTAACGAAAATTTTTCCATAGAAAAAATTTTTTAACAAAAGTTTTTCTATAGAAAAATTTTTTTGACCAAAATTTTTCTATAGAAAAATTTGTTTACCCAAAATGTTTCTATATAAAAAATTTTTTAACGAAAATTTTTCTATAGAAAAAATCTTTTAACGAAAATTTTTCTATAGAAAAAATCTTTTAACGAAAATTTTTCTTTAGAAAAAATTTTGTAACGAAAATTTTTCTATAGAAAAAATTTTTTAACGAAAATTTTTCTATAGAAAAAATATTTTAACGAAAATTTTTCTATAGAAAAAATTTTTTAATAAAAATTTTTCTACAGAAAAAATTTTTTAACGAAAATTTTTCTATAGAAAAAAATTTTTAACGAAAATTTTTCTATATAAAAATTTTTTAACGAAAATTTTTCTATATAAAAATTTTTTAACGAAAATTATGCTATAGAAAAAATTTTTTAACGAAAATGTTTCTATAGAAAAACATTTTTAACAAAAATTTTTCTATAAAAAAAAATTTTTGACGAAAATGTTTCTAGAAAAAAAATTTTTAAAGAAAATTTTTCTATAGAAATTTTTTTTCTAGAAATTAAAAAAAGTTGCATACTTTTGGTAAGTTAAAATCGTGTAATTAACAAAATTTGCTGACTTGTTAAAAAATTTCATCTTTACCATTATTTTTAGAGATTATAAACATATCAAACTATTTTAGGTACCTAAAAAAAGTGTTTTAAATTTCATAAAACTTATATTAATTGTATTTAAACTAAAGCATACATTAAGGGTAAAATTATTATATTTTATAATGAAATTGTAACCATAAATTTTAAAAGCCATATCATGTGTTTTTATCAACAAATAAATTCTTACTTTCATTCATACAACTTTAACAAGAAGCTAACCCTTAAAAAAACAACTAACAAAATATGTTGCATATCTTTTAGGGGTAAAGTTTTAAAGCCACTTTTTACTTTCCCTTAAAAATTTTCTTTTAACTATTAACAACTGCTGCAAATGTTGAGGTTAAATGTGAATAGAGTTTTCTTTTTTTGTCTATAAAATTCTGAAACTTTGTGGTTTAAATAAAAATTGAAATATGCTCCAAA
The DNA here is from genome assembly GCA_933228675.1 of Stomorhina lunata. Taxonomy (NCBI): domain Eukaryota; kingdom Metazoa; phylum Arthropoda; class Insecta; order Diptera; family Rhiniidae; genus Stomorhina; species Stomorhina lunata. The sequence goes on from OW121741.1 coordinate 13,720,073, forward strand.
AAGGTTGCATTTAATATGTTTTTTTTAGCAATAGCAGCACCAGAACTTTTCTCCAAAACAAAAAAATACTATTCTCTGTTCTGGCTCATTTTTGTGGTTATGTATAGGAAAATTAATGTTCCACAAAGGGGAGCTAGTCAAATTTTTCTTAGAAAAAAAACCGAAATTTTAATTGAAAATCAAATTTATTTCTTTAGGGGGGTATAAGAATTCTTAAAGCATACTTTTGGGGTTTAATTGGCTAAAGATTGAACTGTTGTTTGAAAAAGAAACGTAATAATTCTAGGAAAATTAATTGATTTGAGAGTATGAATGTTTCTGTTTTAAACATTTTCATTTCAAAGTTTCAAGGTCATATGGAAATTTGGAAAATTTTAGTTTTTCTTGAAGTGATTTTTATATGGGAGCTATGGGTATATACGGATCAATGGTCCTCAAACTTGGTATAACTTTTGATGTTTATATACAAGTTCAATGTAGAAAATTTCATAGTCCTAACTACTTCCATACGATATTTATTGGCATTTAATTGTTTTCAGAGATGGGAGTTATATAAGAGCTATGGTTAAATTTAAGCCTATTGGCATGAAACTTTATGTTATTATTGTTGTTCATATATAACTTCTTTATTTTTAATTTGACCGTCTTAGATCTTCTTAATTAACATTTATAAAGATTTAAGTAGTTTTCAGGGATGGACCTTATATGGGAGCTATGTCCAAATATGAGACCATTGCCACGAAACTTAATACTTTTATAGGTGTTGATATAAAACTACTCTATGCTAAATTGTATTGTCCTGACTTTATCTGATTGATATTTATTGGCATTTAAGTGTTTTCAGAGATGGGAGTTGTATGAGAGCTATGGCCAATTGTGACTCTATTGACACAAAACTCTATATTATTCTTGTTGTTTATATAGAACTTCTTTTTCCAAAATCTGAAAGTCTTAACTCTTCTTGATTGACATTTATAAAGATTTAAGTAGTTTTCAGGGATGGACCTTATATGGGAGCTATGTCCAAATATGAGACTATTGCCACGAAACTTAATACTTTTATAGAGGTTGATATAAAACTACTTTGTGCTAAATTTTATCATCCTGGCTTTATCTGATTAATATTTATTAGCATTTAAGTGTTTTCAGAGATGGGAGTTGTATAAGAGCTATGGCCAAATGTGAGTCTTTTGGCACGAAACTCTATATTATTATTGTTGTTCAAATAGAACTTCTTAATTCTAAATTTGACCATCTTAGCTCTTCTTAATTGACAGTTATAAAAATTTAAATGGTTTTCAGGGATGGACCTTATATGGGAGTTATGTCCAAATATAAAACTATTGCCACGAAACTTAATACTATTATAGGTGTTGATACAAAACTACTCTGTGCTAAATTTTATTGTTCTGGCTTTATCTAATTGATATTTATTAGCATTCAAGTGGTTCCTGGGATGAGAGTTATATTGGAGCTAAGGTCAAATGCCAGCCTATTATCAAAAAACTTAATACAATTACTGGTATTCATATAAAAATACTCTGTGCTAAAATTGATTGCACTAAATGGTTCAAAATTACAGTTATTAGCATTTAAGCATTTTCTGGGAATAGGACTTTTATGGATGTTATATTTAAATGTAGACCGATTTTTACGAAACTTGAAGCGGTAATAGGGGTTTATATTAAACATAAATTCAATGAATTTGGTAGCTTTTTCTCTTTGCACTTAAGTCCTTCTTCACATATCCTTCTATTCACACTTTTATATCTACATACATAAACAAGTGTTCCAGACTATATAACACCGATACGAAGAAATTTTATTATGTAAAATGAAAAACAAACAAATTTCAAACGATAAAAATAAAATTAATTTTTATGTTTATATACTTGTGTTATCGCATCTACAAGTTTCTGCAAGAAAACAAAAAAATAATAAATTGAATTATAAGAAAACATCTAAAAATTTGTATTATCGCAAAATTTATTACAAAAGAAATTTCAAGAAAAATAAATACAATATCAATATGGCTTTTTGGGTGAAATATTTGCTCTTGAGATAAATTGTGCAAAATGGTTTATTTTCAAAATAATTTCAAATGAAATAGATGGAATTTTTCAAATAAGTAAGAAAGAAATGGTCCTTTCATTATTTGGATCATATAATAAAAGTTAAGCGCTTTTTAAAAATTGTTGCCTATTTTTGGGGTTAGTTAAAAATTATAACATTATTTTGAAAAGTTCTCGAGAACTAAGTGTGATATGATTGCAGGTTATTTTCAAAAGTACTTAAAATAAAATAGATTAAATTTCTCAAAACTTTTAAAAAGAAATGTTCCTCCGAAGAAATGTAACTCCGAATGAAATAGGAATTGATATATTGACCACAAATATCAATATTTTTTCATCAAATTTAAAACAAACACTGCCTATGTAAACCAAAATCACTGTACCAAATTTCGTTAAAATACTCATACAAACTCTTCTGTCAAAACGCACTAATGAGACAAAAATCACTTAAACGCTCATTAGTCTGAAGATAATAGGGTTTTTAAGTTTATTTTTTACATATATAATTTTTGTAACAATAGTAATCAATTTGGCATTTCAGTCCACATTTGACCCTAGCTCTCATATAAGTCCAAATGACTGAAACAGCTTAAATAAATAAGTTTTGAGAAAATGTTTGTATGATAAAAAGAACACCATTGACCTTAGCAATGAAGGGTATCGTATGGTCGGGCTTGACCGACTATAGCACTTTCTGACTTGTTTTTTAATAGATAGAATTTCTCAAGTTTGTAACAAGAAATGTTCCTCCAAATAATTAGATCATATAATAAAATAACAAAAACGTGTTGTCGACTTTAGGGATTATTGAAAAAATTATATAAAATTATTTAAAGAAGTCTTTGAGAACCAACAACTCAGTAATTTGACTTCTTTCTACGAAAATGAGATCTGGGTCTTTAAAGTAGAATTTCTGATCCACCTGCATCCAAAAGGCCTTATATTTGTAGTCACCCAAAATAATTTTAAGAATTCTTCAAAGACAACATGACTGAGCCAAAGCGCAGGCATAGTATTTTAACCTCTTCTGTCCTAATCTTATATATTTTTGGAACCCTGGAATTTTGAAGGTAAAATTTTAAAACCTTTGAAGTAGAGGTAGAATGAATCACTGTGAGTTTTGATGAAGTCAATTCGAAAACTTTCAAAGGCATTTCTGAAAAACAACGCCCCATCTTCTTCTTGACCATCAACGGAGGAGAGGCAGATGGTTGCAATCCATAAAAAAGCCCTTATTAATAGTTGGACTTCATATTGTCCAACAAAATTCTTAATCATGGGTCCTTGTAAAGTCCTTCTAAAGCCTTAATCGTGAGGGTTTATATAATCCTAGTAAAGCCTTAATCATACCAAAGCCTTAATAATGGGTAATTATATAGTCCTTCCGAATTCTTATATAGTCCTACTAAAGCCTTAATCGTGGGTCTTTATATAGTCCTACTAAAGCCTTTATCGTGGGTCTTTATATAGTCCTACCAAAGCCTTTATCGTGGGTCTTTATATAGTCCTACTAAAACCTTAACCGTAAGTCCTACTAACGCCTTAATCGTAGGTCTTTATAAAGTCTTACTAAAGCCTTAATTGTGGGTCTTAATATTGTCCTACTAAAGCCTTAATCATGCTTCTTTATAAAGTCCTACTAAAGCCTTAATCGTGGGTCTTCATATAGTCCTACTAAAGCCTTAATCGTGCGTCTTTATAAAGTCCTACTAAAACCTTAATCGTGCGTCTTTAAAAAGTCCTACTTAAGCCTTAATCGTGGGTCTTTATACAGTCCTACTAAAGCCTTAATCGTGCGTCTTTATAAAGTCCTATTAATGCCTTAACCGTGCTTCTTTATAAAGTCCTAGTAAAGCCTTAATCGTGGTTTTCTATATAGTCCTTCTAAAGCCTTAATCGTGGTTCTCTATAAAGTCCTTCTAATGTCTAAATCGTGCGTCTTTATATAGTCCTACTAAAGCCTTAATCGTGGGTCTTTTTTAAGTCCTACTAAAGCCTTAATAGTGCGTCTTTATACAGTCCTACTAAAGCCTTAATCGTGAGTCTTTATAAAGTCCTACTAAAGAAATTATCATGGGTCTTTATACAGTCCTACTAAAGCCTTAATCGTGGGTCTTTATACAGTCCTACTAAAGCCTTAATCGTGCGTCTTTATAAAGTCCTACTAAAGCCTTACTCGTGGGTCTTTATACAGTCCTACTGAAGCCTTAATCGTGGATCTTTATACAGTCCTACTAAAGCCTTAATAATGGGTCTTTATACAGTCCCACTAAAGCCTTAATAGTGGGTCTTTATACAGTCCTACTAAAGCCTTAAACGTGCATCTTTATACAGTCCTACTAAAGCCTTAATCGTGCGTCTTTATAAAGTCCTACTAAAGCCTTAATCGTGGGTCTTTATACAATCCTACTAAAGCCTTAATCGTGGGTCTTTATACAGTCCTACTAAAGCCCTAATCGTGCGTCTTTATAAAATCCTACTAAAGCCTTAATCGTGCGTCTTTATAAATTCCTACTAAAGCCTTAATCGTGGGTCTTAATACAGTCCTACTAAAGCCTTAATCGTGGGTCTTTATACAGTCCTACTAAAGCCCTAATCGTGCGTCTTTATAAAATCCTACTAAAGCCTTAATCGTGGGTCTTTATAAATTCCTACTAAAGCCTTAATCGTGGGTCTTTATACAGTCCTACTAAAGCCTTAATCGTGGTTTTCTATATAGTCCTTCTAAAGCCTTTATCTAAGGTATTTATAAAGTCGTACTAAATCCTTAATCGTGGGTCTTTATACAGTCCCTCTAAAGCCTTAATCGTGGGTCATTATATAGTCCTACTTAAGACTTTACTTAAGAAATTTTTTAAACATTTATTGTTTAAATAAAGGCGGTTTAAAGTTTCTATTTTTTTTTTTGCCTACTTTAGGGCTGTTTATATAAAACCCTGTTTTAAATTTAATATTCTTAATGTAATGTATTTCTGTTTAATTCCTGCATTCATTTAGTTGTGGTGTTATTGCAAATCTCCCCTTAATGCAGTTTCTCATAACAACTGTTGCCTACTTTTGAAGGCTTAAAACATTTTCACCAAAACACATGTTTCTTAGTTTTAAACACATGTTTTTCCTAAGCGTTAAAGTATAAGAGAAAACATAAAACAATTGCTTTAAAGTGCTTCTTAAATAAAAGCAAATAATAAAGATCTAAGATATATTCAAAAAATTGTTGCCTAATTTAAGGCAAAATATTTTAGACCTTATTTTTATCGATTCTGCCAAATAAAATGATGAAAACAGATATTTTTGCAGTAATTAAAAATTAAAGATATATACATTTTTTCAAGGACATTTTTGTATGAAGACATTTTTTTAATTTATTTATGAATTTTTAATTAAAAGCAAAGAATATTTTAAGATTATATAATTAAAAAAGCCAGTTGGATTAAATTTAAGACGATGTGATTTGCATATGAAAAATTAAACAAAATATTATTTTTACATTTAGGATTAAGAAGGAGAAATTTGTTTTTTCGAAAAAATGTGGCCTAATTCTAGGCTATTTGTTAGATGATTGACGTATATATATTAAAAACCCGAAAGACTCATACTAAGTTCTTTAAATTTAAAAAATAATATACTCTCTATAATTCAACTTAAAACGATGTGATGCATACTTCTAGGTTTTTTTTTGTAATTAACTAGTCTTTAACTTAACTTAAATAGACCGCTTTTTATTAAAGATTTAACCATTTAATTGAGTTTATTAAAATTTTATTAAATAATGGAAAATTTCGCATTAATCGTTTGTAAATTACTCCGGGGACCGAAAGCCCACAAGTTAAAACAAATAATGTTAAAAATCTTAAGAATTTAATAAAAATCTCCGTGAACAAAAATGTGATATAAAATGTGGATCTTTTATATACGTAAGAGTTTTTGTGTATTTATAAAAACAGAAGCCTGAAAACATACAGTTATTTATTCAGCAATACAATACTACATATGTACATATGTGTAGTATACATACAGGCGAATGTGGCAATTTTTTATATAAATATGTGCACAATTGAGTGTAGTAGAGCGGGTAGAGGGAGGAGGAAATTTGGCGGTGAAAAGCAATATTAAAAATAGTTTTCACTAAAGATACTTGACATATAAGGCAAAGGAACAGTGGGGAACAGCAAAGAAAATTATGGTAAAAAATTTCATATTTTTTAAAAATTTCCTCTTTTTATAGGCAATTTTTCAAAAATTTCCTATTTCTATAAAAAATTTTTCAAAAATTTTATAAGAAAATTTTTATAAGAAAATTTGTATAAGAAAATTTTCCAAAATTTTTTTATTTTATAGAAAATTTTTCAAAAATTTCTTATTTCTATAAAAAAAAAAAACATATAAAACATTTCTTATTTTTATAGGAAAATTTTCAAAAATTGCTTTTTTTCAAAGGAAGTTTTTAAAAAATGTCTTATTATTTTTAAGCCAATTTAATTTGTTTTAACATTTTTTATTTTTATAGAAAATTTTTCAAAAATTTTGCAAAAATTTCCAATTTTTATATGAAATTTTTCACCAATTTCATATTTTATATGAAATTTTTTAAAAATTTCCTATTTTTATAGGAATTTTTTTGAAAATTTCTAATTTTTTTTAGGAAATTTGTTAAAAATTTCCTATTTTTTATAAATTTTTCAACAATTTCTTTTTTTATTGGAAATTTTAAAAAATTTCTTATTTTTATAGGAAATTTTATAAAAGTTTCTTAGTTTGATTGGAAATTTTTTGAAATTTTTTCATTTTTATAGGAAAATTTTTAAAAATTTAGTTTTTTAGGGAATTTTTCAAAAATTTCCTAGTTTTATAAGAAATTTTTTTAGTTTTATAGAAATTTTAAAAAATTCTTTTTTTATAGGAAATTTTTCAAAAATTTCTTATGTTTAAATTTTTTTTTTTTAATTTCCTATTTTTATAGCAAATTTTTAAAAAATTTTTTATTTCTATAGCAAATTTTTCAAAAATTTCCTATTTTTATAAGAAATTTTACAAAAATTTTTTTGTTTTATAGGAAATTTTTTAAAAATTTCCTATTTTTATAGAAAATTATTCAAAAATTTCCTATTTTTATAGGAAATTTTTTAAAGATTTCCTATTATTATAGCAAGTTTTTCAAAAGTGTTTTATTTTTATAAAAAAAAAATTCAAAAATTTCTTATTTTTATAGTAAATTTTTCAAAAATTTCTTTTTTTTTTTTGTTGCAGAAAATTTTGTAAAACTTTCATATTTTTATAGAAAATTTTTCAAAAATTTTTTTTATAGGAAATTTTAAAAAAATTTCTTATTTTTGTAGAAAATGTTGCAAAAATTTCTTGTTTTTATAAAATTTTTCAAAAATTTCTTTTGTTGATAGGAAATTTTTCAAAAATTTTTTATTGTTGTAAGACATTTTTAAAAAATTTTTTAATTTTATTGAAAATTTTTAAAGAAATTTTCACTGTACTTTAATTTATTGCTACTTTGGTAGTTCTTCAACATTTTTAATATCTCTTGATTTCATTACTATTAATTTAAAATAAAAATTTAACTTTTGTTGATTTTTCTTTCGTTTTAACCATCCTTTGGTCCGTCTGTCCGTCCATACTTTCGATCTGCATATTTTCAGAAAAATAATTTAATTTCAAGAAATTAATTGAAAATAAGTTAAATGGCTGTTATAGCAACTATTCAATAAAAGAAATGGCAATAAGTAAAAATGTCCACATTTTTCTTTTTGCGACTTTTTCGAATTTATTTCTTCACAAAATTAAACCACAAGGATAAAACCAATTAAAGGACCGTGATTTAAGGACAAATTTTTAAATGAGAAATTACATTTCTAAGGTAATTTTGAATAATAATTTTTTACATTAATTTTATTAATTTCAAAAGTTATATCTATATAAGTAGCATACTTTAAGGTGTTAAGCAAAATTTTATTAAATTGAGCTATACTTTCAGAACAGACTTAATATCTAAAGCTTTTAATGCTTATGTTTTTGTCCACATTTGACTCTGATATAACCTACATGTAGGCTTTAGACCTATTTTTCCATTAATCACAAACACAATTCACTTATCATCCCTTATGCAAAAAAAAATCCTAAATGAAAAATCCTTAAACCTTATTGAAATATCATATTAAATATGACATTAAATACTTAAAATTTCAAATCTATGTATTTTCAGTTACATTTATATACATTTTTTGCTTATCATACACACAAAAAGCTTAACAAATCATTTGCCTACTTAAAGGCTTAAGGATACAAATAAATGTGTGTGTGTGTGCTCAAAAGCAAAGGAATATTTTTGCAAATGCTTAGATTTATTTAAAAAAAAAAGAAGAAATATTTCATAATAATAAATTTATCAAAGGAAATGAATATCTGTAAATCATTTAAAACAATTTAAAATTAATTCCAAATTTCAAAAATTAAACTAAGAAAACATTTTTCTATTAAAAATCAAGAATTTCTTTTGAATATTAGAATCAACAATTTTTGATTTAAAGGATTAATCAGAATTTTTGATTAATATTAAATCTTTGAATAAATTCTATTTAATATATTATTAATGCCAGCCTAAAGCAGGCAATATTTTTGTAATTTTAATATAGCCTTAAACTAGGCAACTTTTTTTCAAAAATTTTCTTTTTTCCATTCGAAATTTTAAAAAAATTTCGTATTTTTATAAGAAATTATTCAACAATTTCCTATTTTTACAGGAAATTTTTCAAAAAATTTCCTACTTTAATAGAAAATTTTTCAAAATTTTCCTTTTTTTATAGGAAATTTTTCAAAAATTTCCTATTTTATACGAAATTTTTCAAAAATTTCCTATTTTTATAGGAAATTTTTCAAAAATTTCCTATTTTTATATGAAATTTTTCAAAAATTTCCTATTTTTATAGGAAATTTTTCAAAAATTTCCTATTTTTATAGGAAAATTTTCAAAAATTTCCTATTTTTATAGGAAATTTTTCAAAAATTTCCTATTTTTATAAGAAATTTTTCAAAAATTTCCTATTTTTATAGGAAATTTTTCAAAAATTTCCTATTTTTATAGGAAATTTTTCAAAAATTTCCTATTTTTATAGGAAATTTTTCAAAAATTTCCTATTTTTATAGGAAATTTTTCAAACATTTCCTATTTTTATAGGAAATTTTTCAAAAATTTCCTATTTTTATAGGAAATTTTTCAAAAATTTCCTATTTTTATAGGAAATTTTTCAAAAATTTCCTATTTTTATAGGAAATTTTTCAAAAATTTCCTATTTTTATAGGAAATTTTTCAAAAATTTCCTATTTTTATAGGAAATTTTTCAAAAATTTCCTATTTTTATAGGAAATTTTTCAAAAATTTCCAATTTTTATAGGAAATTTTTCAAAAATTTCCTATTTTTATAGGAAATTTTTCAAAAATTTCCTATTTTTATAGGAAATTTTTCAAAAATTTCCTATTTTTATAGGAAATTTTTCAAAAATTTCCTATTTTTATAGGAAATTTTTCAAAAATTTCCTATTTTTATAATAAATTTTTCAAAAATTTCCTATTTTTATAGGAAATTTTTCAAAAATTTCCTATTTTTATAGGAAATTTTTCAAAAATTTCCTATTTTTATAGGAAATTTTTCAAAAATTTCCTATTTTTATAGGAAAATTTTCAAAAATTTCCTATTTTTATAGGAAATTTTTCAAAAATTTCCTATTTTTATAGGAAATTTTTCAAAAATTTCCTATTTTTATAGGAAATTTTTCAAAAATTTCCTATTTTTATAGGAAATTTTTCAAAAATTTCCTATTTTTATAGGAAATTTTTCAAAAATTTCCTATTTTTATAGGAAATTTTTAAAAAATTTCCTATTTTTTATTTTTGAAAAATTTCCTATTTTTTATTTTTGAAAAATTTCCTATTTTTATAGGAAATTTTTAAAAAATTTCCTATTTTTATACGAAAATTTTCAAAAATTTCCTATAAAAATTTTTCTTAAATTATTTAAAAATTGTGAAATTTTTTAAATTAAAATTCAATTTTAATTAGCAAATTAATCCTAAGTTTTGTTGACAAACTCCAGTCCAAAACCATTTCAATTACGGTTTGTTCAATTTTTGATTTGAAAACTTTTGTCTACTTTAAGGCGTTTAGAAAAGTATTTTAGTAAAAACTTGTATTTAAGGTATTTCTTTCAATATTTTAAGTGTCCCATAAAAAAATCGTTGTTATTTTTATTTTTTTCTAAATATTTCTTGTTCACTATTAAATACAAAAATGATTGCCTAGTCTTAGGCGATCAAGAAATATTTTTTTTTTTTTTTTCATAAATTTTGTTAATTGGAATTCAATTTCAACTGAAAATTTTGTCTCATATTTCCTTGGTAAATTTAATTATTGTTTGTTTATTTTCTTAATATGAAGGCATTTATAAAAATATTATACGCAATGACTTCAGGTATCTTTTCTTACTTACACTCTAAATTTCTTGTTGGCCCTTAAAAAATTATTGCTGCTTTCAATTATTTAAAATATTTCTTGTTCACTTTTCAATAATAAAAAAGCTATTGCCTAGTTTTGGGCTTTTTCAAGTTAATTATTTTTTACGAAATTTTGTTATATTTATATATTTTAAAAAAATAGAGAATGGGTGGCATTTTTTTATTGGCAAATTCTAGTCAAAAACTTTTCAATTATTGTCTGTTTATTTTCCCACATAAGAACTATTGCCTACTTAAAGGAGATAAGAAAATATTTGAGACAAGGCTTTTAGTTAATATTTGTACTTATACTTCAAACGACTCTTATTTTTTTTCTCTTTACTAATAAATTATTGCCTATATTTAGGCGAACTCAAATTATTTAAAAATTTTGAAATTCTTTATATTAAAATTCAATTTTACTTCGCAAATTTCTTCTAAATTGTGTTGGCAAATTTCATTTTAATTATTGTTTGTTTAATTTCTTATTTTGAAACAATTGTCTACTTAAGGGCGTTTAGAAAAAATGATTGCGTTTAGAAAAAAATATTGTTGATTCGAACCAATTTTGATCGGGAAAAGTTGGTTCCTAATTAGATTTTCAAAAATTTTAAATGGGTGGCATTTTTTTGGTTGGCAAATTCTATTCAAAAACTTTTCAATTATTGTCTGTTTATTTTTTCACATAAGAACTATTGCCTACTTATAGGAGATAAGAAAATATTTGAGACAAGGCTTTTATTTAATATTTGTAACTTATACTCCTTTTCATTTATATCAAGTTAATTTTTTAATAAACTTCAAACGAATCTTACATTTTGTTTCTGCACTTCACTACTAAAATTATTACCTATTTTTAGGCAAGCTCAAATTATTTAAAAATTTTGAAATTCTTTAAATTATTTTGTTTCGCAAATTATTCATAATTATTATTCTTTGTTTAATTTTTAATTTGAAAACTATTGTCGACTAACGCTTTAAGTTAAGAAAAAAGTGATTGCGTTTAGAAAAAAATATCGTTGATTCGAACCAATTTTGATCCGGAAAAGTTGGTTCCTAATTAAATTTTCAAAAATTTTAAATGGGTGGCATTTTTTTGTTGGCAAATTCTAGTCAAAAACTTTTCAATTATTGTCTGTTTATTTGTTCCCATAAAAACTATTGCCTACTTAAAGGAAGTAATAAAATATTTGAGACAAGGCTTTTAGTTAACATTTGTAACTTATATTTTTTCTTTTATATCAAGTTAATTTTTTAATAAACTTCAAACGAATCTTAAATTTTGTTTTTGCATTTTACTACTAAAATGATTGCCCATTTTTATGCAAACTTAAATTATTTAAAAATAATATTAATAATAATTTTTTTTTTTTGACAAATTATAGTCCAAAAACATTTCAATTATTATTTGTTTAATTTTCAACTATTGTATACTTTAAGGCGTTCACAAAAAGTATTTTAGTCAAAAATTGGGTGTGGGACATTCTTAATATTTTGAAATCGAGCAAACATTTTTTAATAAGCTTCAAACTAATCATAATTTTGTGTGCTCTTCACTACTAAAATTATTTCCTATTTTTAGGCAAACTCAAATTATTTAAAAATTTAGAAATTCTTTGAATAAAAATTAAAATTCATTTTGCAAATTATTCATAAACTTTGTAGGCCAAAAACATTACAAATATTGTTTGTTTAATTTTCTATTTTAAAAACCATTGTCTACTTTAAGGCGTTTATAAAAATATTTTAGTCAAAAATTGTGGTTTTTGTGTAACTTATACACAATATTTTGAAATCAAGCAAAACTTTATTAATTAGTAAACTCCAAACGAATCTTAATTTTTTTGTTGTGCTTCACTACTAAAATTATTGCCTATTTTTAGGCAAATTATTTTAAAATTTTTAAATTCTTTAAATTAAAATTCAATTTTATTACGCAAATTAGTAGTAAATTGTGTAGGCAAACTCCAGGCCAAAAACATTTCAATTATTGTTTGTTTAATTTTCTATTTTAACAACTATTGTCTACTTTAAGGCGTTTAAAAAAAGTATTTTAGTCAAAGATTGTGTTATTTTGTGTGGGATATTTTCAATATTTTGAAATCAAGCAAAACTTTTTTATATGTCCATATAGAAAAAGTCGTTGTTGTTGTTTTTTTATAAATATTGATGTTCAACAATAATAACATCAGTGAAAGCAAGAAAAACTGTTGCCTATCTTTTAGGTACACAATAACTCAAATATTTATACACATTTTTTTATACGTTTCTTTTTATTTTTGTCGTAGGATTTTTTTGCAGAAGCAAAATTCTCCTTTTCAAAATTAACCACAGCCAGAAAAAAGCCAAAAACAACAATAACGAAAACGAAATCAAATTGAAGGATTTCTGTTGCTATTTTTCTTTTACGTGTTTTTTTTTTCAGGGATATCATTATCTATCTTTTATATACAATTCAATCACAGTTAGATATATAGAAAATATTTTTTTTTGCGTTTTGTTCGTAAAAACACATTTCAAATGGAAATTGTGTTAAAAGATTTGTGAAAAAATAACAAGTTTTGTTTTTGTTAAATGCTTTTGTTTGTTATCTATAAGAAAATAGATAAAATAACTAAATTGTATGTATAAGGTTTAGGATTTGTATTATAACCGACCGACCGTCTTTATGACTTTCTAAGGTTCCTTCTGTCCTTTTCGAAGTCCTTTCTTAGGCTTCTCTGTGGGTTACTAAATAAATCTTAATAATTTTATTTTTCTATAACAATTTTCTTATTTTTTTTTTTGTTAATTTGTTTTTGCTTTTGAAGATTTTAGTAGGTATATACAGAAAATTTTTTAACACCTACAATTTTTTATTGCATACTTTTAGGGTTAGAATAAGTTAAAATTATTAGAAATTACCAAAAAAAAAAATACTTAAGCGAGTTGTGAATTTTTGTTGTTTTTAATGAAGTAACATACATTTGTAGTTAGCGCCTTAAAATATGCTTTAGAATTTTTGATGGTTGTTTTTTTTTCTTGCTTCTTAACGAATTTACTGTTGATATTTATAGATAATGAAACACACAGGCACTCATTCACTTAAACGCGCTCATTCACTCTCTCTTGGATTTTGTTAAGGGAACACAAACTTTATTTTGTTGAGATTTTTTTCTTTGAAAAAAATATTTTTTTGAATATTTAAAAACCTTTTCTTAAATTTTTTTAATTTATAATTATAAATCGTATTTTGTATTTATTAAATTTTTTAATTCAAACTTTTCTCATTTTTTTCAGACACAAATTTCATTTTCTCTTATCCCTTAGAAAATTTTCAAATTTTTGTTATTGAATTTCTGTTGAAATTTTTTTTTTGAATTAATTCTTAAAACTCTTAAATTTTCGGAAAAAAATTTCACTTTTTTTCAAAAATTTTAAAATTTTATTTCTTAATTTTTTCGCCTTTTTTTTCAATTATATTTATGTATATATTACAATTTTCTTTCTTTTTTTCGTCAAAAAAACTTTTTTTTTTCTTCCACAAGATTCAACAACTTTTTCTGTGTATAATTTATTTTGTTGTTGTATATTAAAATGTATTGTTGTTGTTGTTGTTGTTTTAATCACTACCACGTTATCATCTTTGAAAACAAACCGCTAGCGTTTCAAATAAATGCGTCCGAACTCGTTGTACCCTTGCGACGTTATGTGCTCTATGATGATTTTCATACGACCATGGACCATGGATGCTTTGCCTGCTGTTTTGGCTGCTGCTGCTTCTGCTGTTAAAGCTGGTTGTACACATATTCAATTGTTGTATACTCTCCTACACATTTCATTTAAGTTATTCCTTTTGTTGTTGCTGCTGCTTTTTACTTACTTTTCTTTCGGTATCTACTTACACACACACTTTCACACATACACTCGCAAATATCCTTCCATTTAGTCAATTTTCTCATTCACATACATTTTACCTACAAAAAAGCTTACACACACTTTCACATACGCCTTCCTTTACTTAAACTTACCGTTATCCTACACATACACAAAAAATAACGTTAGAGTTTTCCCTTTTTGTGCAGCTTTTTAAATTTTGAAATTCCTGTATCCTGTCTCTATATCTATGTATGTGTGTGTGCATGTATGTGTTGTTACGCACTACAATCATATACATTTAAAAATCTGACAGTTACCAGCAGCTGATTTTTTAAATTTTGAATTTCCCACAAAAAGCTCTCATTTATCTAGAAAGTCTGCAAAGTAATAAGAATTAACAAGAAAAAGCTTTATTATACAAATACTAAAAAAGCAAAACTGTTGACATGTTTACAAATTGTACAGTAAATTGAGTGAAATAGTGGGTGAGTAAAAAGCTCTCAATATAAGTACAAACAAAGGAATTTAACTCAATTGTAATAAGAGAAAGAGAGCAACAAATCCTTAAGGCCTTTAATTAAAGGTTGCTAATAAATTTAAGACTTTAAAGGATTAGGGAGTCATAGTCTAGTCATAGTCTAGTCATAGTCTAGTCATAGTCTAGTCATAGTCTAGTCATAGACTAGTCATAGTCTAGGCATAGTCTAGGCATAGTCTAGTCATAGTCTAGTCATAGTCTAGTCATAGTCTAGTCATAGTCTAGTCATAGTCTAGTCATAGTCTAGTCATAGTCTAGTCATAGTCTAGTCATAGTCTAGTCATAGTCTAGTCATAGTCTAGTCATAGTCTAGTCATAGTCTAGTCATAGTCTAGTCATAGTCTAGTCATAGTCTAGTCATAGTCTAGTCATAGTCTAGTCATAGTCTAGTCATAGTCTAGTCATAGTCTAGTCATAGTCTAGTCATAGTCTAGTCATAGTCTAGTCATAGTCTAGTCATAGTCTAGTCATAGTCTAGTCATAGTCTAGTCATAGTCTAGTCATAGTCTAGTCATAGTCTAGTCATAGTCTAGTCATAGTCTAGTCATAGTCTAGTCATAGTCTAGTCATAGTCTAGTCATAGTCTAGTCATAGTCTAGTCATAGTCTAGTCATAGTCTAGTCATAGTCTAGTCATAGTCTAGTCATAGTCTAGTCATAGTCTAGTCATAGTCTAGTCATAGTCTAGTCATAGTCTAGTCATAGTCTAGTCATAGTCTAGTCATAGTCTAGTCATAGTCTAGTCATAGTCTAGTCATAGTCTAGTCATAGTCTAGTCATAGTCTAGTCATAGTCTAGTCATAATCTAGTCATAGTCTAGTCATAGTCTAGTCATAGTCTAGTCATAGTCTAGTCATAGTCTAGTCATAGTCTAGTCATAGTCTAGTCATAGTCTAGTCATAGTCTAGTCATAGTCTAGTCATAGTCTAGTCATAGTCTAGTCATAGTCTAGTCATAGTCTAGTCATAGTCTAGTCATAGTCTAGTCATAGTCTAGTCATAGTCTAGTCATAGTCTAGTCATAGTCTAGTCATAGTCTAGTCATAGTCTAGTCATAGTCTAGTCATAGTCTAGTCATAGTCTAGTCATAGTCTAGTCATAGTCTAGTCATAGTCTAGTCATAGTCTAGTCATAGTCTAGTCATAGTCTAGTCATAGTCTAGTCATAGTCTAGTCATAGTCTAGTCATAGTCTAGTCATAGTCTAGTCATAGTCTAGTCATAGTCTAGTCATAGTCTAGTCATAGTCTAGTCATAGTCTAGTCATAGTCTAGTCATAGTCTAGTCATAATCCCATCTCTGGTCATAATCCCATCTCTGGATTATATCGGACGTAGTTTAAAATTCGCTCTTCGTTTTATTGTTAAATTTTGTGATACTATCATTAAAAACATTCTTTAAAAGTTACACAAAGATCAAAAAATCAAATACCAATTGTGTGTTTCAGAATAGTGTGTTGACTACACTGAATTACTTCTAAAATCACAAATTTCTATTTCACATATAAACTTTGCAAATATTTTCTTTTTGTGTTATTCTTTACATCCATATTCTTGTTTTTTATTACATTGAAATACATCTGTGATCTACTTGTAATCATTTACTCCAATTGAATACAATTCTGACTGATCGTCATCTACCGCCATCTATATGTCATTGCTGTTAATCAATTTATATTAACTCGTTTGGTTCGTGTCTTCACTATATTTCATCAATTCAAGATTTACCTGAGATTAACACCTTTCATAAAAATATTGCAATTAATCTAAATCATTTAAGGTTACCAGATATATTGAAATATTTATACCCAGCAATAAATTTATTTTAAACTTTGATTTAACATCATGACTTGTTCTAAACCGAAGTGCAGAGTTAAAGGTGATGAGCCAGTGGTGGCCTGCTGGCTCTGTAATGATGTTTACCACGCAAAATGCGTAGAGTTAGCTCCCCGTACCGCTGACAATCTTAACGATGACAAAGGACTTCGCTGGTGTTGCAAAAAATGTATTGTCTACGATGTTCAATTATTCTCCTTTTTTAAAAACAATAGTAATGAATTAAATGATATAATAAAGGATTTGAATAATCTTACTAAAAAATTTTTAAAATATAAAGAATTATTTGACAATGCTCCTTGTTCTCCCAAAAGGAAGAAAACAGGAAATGATGTTAATAGTGTTATCCCGTCAAACAACTTTACCAGTTCTAATACCTTAGATCCGATCGTTTCACATCCTCCAATACCTATTCCTCCTACTGTTTTAATTTCATCTGAGAAGGAACCTCAAACACTAGGTCAAGTAACTGAACATCAAACGCTTTCTTTTCCTTCTGACACTCTGTCATACTCGTCAGCCCTTCGTTTACCGGCCTTGCAAAATCCACACGGCAGTCAACCAGTGTTACCAACTTCTTTTTCACTACAAAACCAAGCGTCTCTTCAGACTTCCACAAATTCTAATGCTGCTGGTTCCAAGAATGAAAACAATTCTGCTATTCTCAAAGTTGTATCACCGAAGAAAACCATATTCGCTGCTCGTTTTGCACCTGAAACTACAACTGATGCTGTGATTCATTATATAAAACAAAAGATTGGTGAGGATATCGATGTCTTAGTTTTCAAATTTAAATACTCCGAACAGAGAAGCAAATCTTCTTTTAAAATAATCGTCCCTGAGGAAAACTTCAACACTATTGTTAAAACAGATTTCTGGCCACCTAAAGCTATCATACATGAATATATATATAGAAATAACCAGCGTTCAGATATTGCCCACTTACCTCCAGAATTCAATGCTCAAAAAAACTAATTTGCCTGCCTTCAGATAACATAATAAATATTATATATCAAAACGTCCGCGGTCTTAATAATAAAATGTCATCTTTGTACGTAAATAGCTTCAATTTTACACATCATATCATTGCTTTTACTGAAACATGGTTAAATAAAAATATTCATAATGCTGAATTACTCTGCTCAAAATATCAAATATTCAGATTTGATCGCTCACTCAAACGTGGGGGTGGAGTACTTATTGCGGTTTCTAATTTGTTACCATGTGAACAACTTTTATTTGAGCTTAATGCTAACATTGAAATCGTGGCTGTTAAAATATTGCTGAAAAATATTTCTTTGTTCGTTACGTGTTCCTACATCCCTCCTTCTTCCTCATGTGATGTTTATGATAGTCACTTATCTCGTATATCTTTTATTCTACAACAATGCAGGCCATCTGATTTATTTGTAGCACTTGGTGACTTCAACCTTCCTTCAATATTGTGGAACAACCTATTGGAACAGAATCACTTAATTCCGACAGTATCAAACGAATTTATTCAAAACATGCTTGCCTCTGGTTGTTTTCAGATTAATAATATTCTTAACGCTAATGGAAGACTTCTGGACCTTGTTTTTGTTAATCTGCCTAGTGATGTATATGTACGTGACTCACCGCCTGTAACTACTCCAGTAGATAAACATCATCCTACAATTGATATTGAATTACATATACCATCTAATAATTTAGGACTGTCACCGCGTAAAATTCAGCACAAACACAACAAAGTCTACTGCTTTAAACGTACAAATTATACCAAACTGAATTACTTATTATCCAATGTTGATTGGAGCTCTATAATTTGTGGAGATAATCTTGACGATATTGTTTCTAATTTTTACTATGTTTTACACCAATGCGTTTCTGCAACAGTTCCTAAAATAATCTGTAACACAAACAATGGTCCTCCATGGAACAATAAATTTTTGACAAGTGCAAAAAACCGAAAAAACAAATTATACAAAAAATTTAAGGGATCTGGCTCAATAATCGATTTTAAAAATTATTCCATAGCACGTTCTGAATATAATACTTCCAATAAGATTGCCTACAATAATTATATGCTCCGTATAAAATCAAAGCTGAAATCTAATCCAAAATCATTCTATGCATTTATTAACTCTAAACGTCGTACTCCCGGCTATCCAAAGCTTTTGAAGTTCGGTTCCAGTAAAGCTGATGATGACACATCAATTAGTAACCTATTTGCAGACTTTTTTGCCACAACATATTCAAAAACTTCTTACGACAACAAAACCCCGTATCCATTTAACGTACCCCATTCACCAAATATTAACTTTTCACTTGTTGACAATGAAACAGTTTTATTAAACTTAAGATCATTAAAATCTTCATTTCAACCTGGTATAGATGGGATACCTAGTTGCCTTCTCAAAAACTGTGCCGATATCTTGTGTGATCCTCTAACCGCAATTTTCAATAAGTCAATTGAACTTTCTTATCTGCCTCACGAATGGAAGAAATCATATGTTGTTCCTTTATTTAAAAGTGGAAGTAAGCTCGATGTATCTAATTATCGAGGAATCGCGATACTTAATGCTATCCCTAAGTTATTAGAGAAGTTGCTTACTGATGCCCTTTCACACCAAGTCTCTTCACTCTTATCTACTCGTCAGCACGGATTTTGTAAATTACGTTCTACAACAACCAACATCCTTGAACTAACTACTTTGATAAATGAAGGTTTTATTAACAATTTGCAAACTGATGTCATATACACAGATTTTAGTAAGGCTTTCGATAAAGTAAATCACGAAATGCTTCTGCATAAATTATCGCTAATGGGTTTTAGTCCTGGCACCTTAAAATGGTTAAGATCCTATCTATCTAATAGATCACAGCAAGTGAAGTTCAGAGAAGCCACTTCTAAAATTATTGATGTTTCTTCCGGTGTCCCTCAGGGAAGTCATCTAGGTCCTCTACTTTTTTCTCTATTCGTTAACGATCTTCCTAATGTCATATCTCACTCGAAAGCCCTAATGTATGCTGACGACGTAAAGATTTTTAAGAGCTTAGCCAACTCCGATGATCAGTATTTACTACAGTCGGACTTAAACGCATTTTCTCAGTGGTGCAAAATAAATTTATTGGAACTGAATATCAAAAAATGTAAACATATGACATTTTATAGAAATAAGAAACTGGATACGAACTATCACGTAAACGACACAACCCTGGAAAAAGTTCAAAATATCACCGATCTTGGAATACTGCTAGATCACAGGCTTGATTTTCGAGAACATATCGCACTTATTGTTAATAAAGCCAGTGGTGTCCTTGGTTTTATGAAACGTTGGGCCAAAGAGTTCTCTGATCCTTACATCACGAAACTTTTATACACCTCCCTGGTTCGGCCTATTCTGGAATATGGTTGCATTATTTGGGATCCTCGCTACAGCATCCACATTAACAGTATCGAATCGGTCCAAAAGCAATTCCTTTTATTTTGTTTACGTGGCCTTGGATGGGACTCGTTCGTACTACCACCTTATGAAAGTAGACTCAAACTCATAAAGCTACCAACGTTAAAGAGCCGTCGGGTAATGCTTGGCATCTCATTTCTCCACTCATTAATTCGCGGTGATGTGCATTCCGAGTTTTTACTGAAAAAAATCAACTTTAATATCCCAGCTAGAACTACACGTAATTTTCAATTACTTAGACTACCATACTACAGATCTGATTATGCCAACAATGATTCTTTTCGCCGTATCTGCATTAATTTTAACAACTATTACCATTTTTTAGATATCTCGGATTCTCCCAATGTTGTAAAAAGAAATATTATATTGCTTTTAAACTCACAATTGATTAGTCTGTAAGGATTTATATAATCTATAGACGTAAATAAAATAAAATAAAAAAAAATAAAAAAATAGTCTAGTCATAGTCTAGTCATAGTCTAGTCATAGTCTAGTCATAGTCTAGTCATAGTCTAGTCATAGTCTAGTCATAGTCTAGTCATAGTCTAGTCATAGTCTAGTCATAGTCTAGTCATAGTCTAGTCATAGTCTAGTCATAGTCTAGTCATAGTCTAGTCATAGTCTAGTCATAGTCTAGTCATAGTCTAGTCATAGTCTAGTCATAGTCTAGTCATAGTCTAGTCATAGTCTAGTCATAGTCTAGTCATAGTCTAGTCATAGTCTAGTCATAGTCTAGTCATAGTCTAGTCATAGTCTAGTCATAGTCTAGTCATAGTCTAGTCATAGTCTAGTCATAGTCTAGTCATAGTCTAGTCATAGTCTAGTCATAGTCTAGTCATAGTCTAGTCATAGTCTAGTCATAGTCTAGTCATAGTCTAGTCATAGTCTAGTCATTGTCTAGTCATAGTCTAGTCATAGTCTAGTCATAGTCTTGTCATAGTCTAGTCATAGTCTAGTCATAGTCTAGTCATAGTCAAGTCATAGTCTAGTCATAGTCTAGTCATAGTCTAGTCATAGTCTAGTCATAGTCTAGTCATAGTCTAGTCATAGTCTAGTCATAGTCTAGTCATAGTCTAGTCATAGTCTAGTCATAGTCTAGTCATAGTCTAGTCATAGTCTAGTCATAGTCTAGTCATAGTCTAGTCATAGTCTAGTCATAGTCTAGTCATAGTCTAGTCATAGTCTAGTCATAGTCTAGTCATAGTCTAGTCATAGTCTAGTCATAGTCTAGTCATAGTCTAGTCATAGTCTAGTCATAGTCTAGTCATAGTCTAGTCATAGTCTAGTCATAGTCTAGTCATAGTCTAGTCATAGTCTAGTCATAGTCTAGTCATAGTCTAGTCATAGTCTAGTCATAGTCTAGTCATAGTCTAGTCATAGTCTAGTCATAGTCTAGTCATAGTCTAGTCATAGTCTAGTCATAGTCTAGTCATAGTCTAGTCATAGTCTAGTCATAGTCTAGTCATAGTCTAGTCATAGTCTAGTCATAGTCTAGTCATAGTCTAGTCATAGTCTAGTCATAGTCTAGTCATAGTCTAGTCATAGTCTAGTCATAGTCTAGTCATAGTCTAGTCATAGTCTAGTCATAGTCTAGTCATAGTCTAGTCATAGTCTAGTCATAGTCTAGTCATAGTCTAGTCATAGTCTAGTCATAGTCTAGTCATAGTCTAGTCATAGTCTAGTCATAGTCTAGTCATAGTCTAGTCATAGTCTAGTCATAGTCTAGTCATAGTCTAGTCATAGTCTAGTCATAGTCTAGTCATAGTCTAGTCATAGTCTAGTCATAGTCTAGTCATAGTCTAGTCATAGTCTAGTCATAGTCTAGTCATAGTCTAGTCATAGTCTAGTCATAGTCTAGTCATAGTCTAGTCATAGTCTAGTCATAGTCTAGTCATAGTCTAGTCATAGTCTAGTCATAGTCTAGTCATAGTCTAGTCATAGTCTAGTCATAGTCTAGTCATAGTCTAGTCATAGTCTAGTCATAGTCTAGTCATAGTCTAGTCATAGTCTAGTCATAGTCTAGTCATAGTCTAGTCATAGTCTAGTCATAGTCTAGTCATAGTCTAGTCATAGTCTAGTCATAGTCTAGTCATAGTCTAGTCATAGTCTAGTCATAGTCTAGTCATAGTCTAGTCATAGTCTAGTCATAGTCTAGTCATAGTCTAGTCATAGTCTAGTCATAGTCTAGTCATAGTCTAGTCATAGTCTAGTCATAGTCTAGTCATAGTCTAGTCATAGTCTAGTCATAGTCTAGTCATAGTCTAGTCATAGTCTAGTCATAGTCTAGTCATAGTCTAGTCATAGTCTAGTCATAGTCTAGTCATAGTCTAGTCATAGTCTAGTCATAGTCTAGTCATAGTCTAGTCATAGTCTAGTCATAGTCTAGTCATAGTCTAGTCATAGTCTAGTCATAGTCTAGTCATAGTCTAGTCATAGTCTAGTCATAGTCTAGTCATAGTCTAGTCATAGTCTAGTCATAGTCTAGTCATAGTCTAGTCATAGTCTAGTCACAGTCTAGTCATAGTCTAGTCATAGTCTAGTCATAGTCTAGTCATAGTCTAGTCATAGTCTAGTCATAGTCTAGTCATAGTCTAGTCATAGTCTAGTCATAGTCTAGTCATAGTCTAGTCACAGTCTAGTCATAGTCTAGTCATAGTCTAGTCATAGTCTAGTCATAGTCTAGTCATAGTCTAGTCATAGTCTAGTCATAGTCTAGTCATAGTCTAGTCATAGTCTAGTCATAGTCTAGTCATAGTCTAGTCATAGTCTAGTCATAGTCTAGTCATAGTCTAGTCATAGTCTAGTCATAGTCTAGTCATAGTCTAGTCATAGTCTAGTCATAGTCTAGTCATAGTCTAGTCATAGTCTAGTCATAGTCTAGTCATAGTCTAGTCATAGTCTAGTCATAGTCTAGTCATAGTCTAGTCATAGTCTAGTCATAGTCTAGTCATAGTCTAGTCATAGTCTAGTCATAGTCTAGTCATAGTCTAGTCATAGGCTAGTCATAGTCTAGTCATAGTCTAGTCATAGTCTAGTCATAGTCTAGTCATAGTCTAGTCATAGTCTAGTCATAGTCTAGTCATAGTCTAGTCATAGTCTAGTCATAGTCTAGTCTAGTCATAGTCTAGTCATAGTCTAGTCATGGTCAAGTCATAGTCTAGTCATAGTCTAGTCATAGTCTAGTCATAGTCTAGTCATAGTCTGGTCATTGAATTTTTTTCAAAACCATTTATGGCACTTTACCACTCTAAATATGTATGTAAAAATGTTTGTTAGAATACACATGACCTTTGAAATGTTAATCCTTTTTCATTTTATTTAAATAGTTCTTTAACAAGTATAAAATTGTAGATTTACAAAAAATTTATAATCAAAGCATCCATCCCTTAAACAAATTGTTTGAATATTTTGCGTATGCTAAATAGCAATAGTCGTTAGCGGCATTAGAAAAGCTTTGGCCCATCATCACCAACATCGAACACATCAACGGCAATAGCATCCAACATCATTTCTGAAATAGTGCGACGACAACCACGTCTTTGAATAACAAATGCAGCATGAAAATAGCAATCTAAAAAGGAAAAATTGAAAAGAAGGAAGCAAAGGCAAAAATACTAGTAAAAAGTAGTACTTGTAATAGTTGGTTTTAATATCCACATTTTGAGTACTAATTTCCCACAATATAGCAATAATGAACACACACAAACGCATACGCAAGTGTGCACATAAATATTTATGTTTGAACGAACATACAAACACTTATTTACAACTACCCTTAAACATACATATATATCCATATAAAGATGGATGTGGTGGATTTTAAAGAGGTTGGTCATTGTAGTGGATACTGTTTGAGTGGTGTTAGAATCTTAAATGTAAAAGTAGAACTGAAGTATTGATCTACAGCTAAGCCTACAACTGTGATTATAGTTAAACTTAAAACTAAACTGATCCATAAAATTGATATAGAGATAGACTTAGGCTTGAATCTAAAAATGAGCATTAAACCTCACTTGCAAACCTAACATCAAGCCAACCTCTTTCCCAACTTTAAGCCTAACCTGCAACTCAACCTACAACTTCACCAACAACAAAAACTTCACCTAAGCCTACTACTAAACTAACAGTTAAGAATAGACTTGAATCTAGGCTCATAACTTCTCACTATGCCCACTCCCTTGACCACATCCTATTCACACATAAATCCTTTACATATGAATATAAACACACACTTATACTTGGAAACATCCTAAATAAAAAGTTTATGAGTGTTTATACATTTTGCCTTGGCACTCAACTATACACTTCCAGCCAACGGCTAAACTATTTAAAGCTCAGGGATGAAATTCTAAAAAAAAGCAAATATTTTTAAACTTGTGTTTAGTACCTCACACTTTCCTGGACAAACTCGAATTAAATTGATTGGTAAGGATTGTGGAGTGTTGTGATTCAAATGGGAATATTAAAACGAGACAAAAATAAAGTGCGACCATACTTTAGTCGTCTCGACCATATTATAGTGGCCTCGACTGTACTATATTCGTTTCGGCTATACTTAAGTCGTCTTCATTAAACTTTAGTCGTCTCGACTATACTTAAGTCGTCTCGAATATACTTTAGTCGTCTCGACTATATTATAGTCGTCTCGACTATACTATGGTCATCTCGATTATACTATAGTCGTCTCGACTATACCATAGTCGTCTCAACTATACTATTGTCGTCTCGATTATACTATAGTCGTCTCGACTATACTATATTCGTCTCGATTATACTATAGTCGTCTCGACTAATCGATAGTCGTCTCGACTATACTATAGTCTTCTCGAATATACTATAGTTTTCCCGACTATACTATAATCGTCTCGACTATACTATATTCGTCTCGATTATACTATAGTCGTCTCGACTAATCGATAGTCGTCTCGACTATACTATAGTCTTCTCGAATATACTATAGTTTTCCCGACTATACTATATTCATCTCTATTATACTATAGTCGTCTGGACCATACTATAGTCTTTTCGACTATACTATAATTGTCTCGATTATACTATAATCACCTCGACTATACTATAATCATCTCGACTATACTTTATTCGTCTCGATTATACTATAGTCGTCTCGACTATTCTATAGTCGTCTCGACTATACTATAATCGTCTCGACTATACTATAGTCGTTTCGACTAAACTAAAGTCGTCTCGACTAAACTATTGTCGTCTCGACTATACTATAGTCGTCTCGACTATACTATAGTCGTCTCGACTATACTATAGTCGTCTTGACTATACTATTGTCGTCTCGACTATACTATAGTCGTCTCGACTATACTATAGTCGTCTTGACTATACTATAGTCGTCTCGACTATACTATATTCGTCTCGATTATACTATAGTCGTCTCGACTAATCGATAGTCGTCTCGACTATACTATAGTCTTCTCGAATATACTATAGTTTTCCCGACTATACTATATTCATCTCTATTATACTATAGTCGTCTGGACCATACTATAGTCTTTTCGACTATACTATAATTGTCTCGATTATACTATAATCACCTCGACTATACTATAATCATCTCGACTATACTTTATTCGTCTCGATTATACTATAGTCGTCTCGACTATTCTATAGTTGTCTCGACTATACTATAGTCATCTCGACTATACTATAGTTGTCTCGACTATATTATAGTCGTCTCGACTATACTATAGTCGTCTCGACTATATTTTAGTCGCCTCGACTATACTATAGACGTTTCCTATGCTATAGTTGTTTCGACTATACTATGGTCTTCTTGACTATATTTATGTCATTTCGACTTAAGAAAATTTATTTCTTAAATAATGAATTAAAATTATACTTACAAATTTTCTTGATTGTCCATTTAAAATTCAATTACACTCACAAAAATATGCTTAAGCCCTCTTAAGTTTTAAATTAAAAGAGCAAAACGTGGCGGTCTTAAACTGATAATGATGCAAAGGAAAGGGAGTATTGAAGTACGTTCTGGCTTTTTAGAAAAGGTACTTTTAAATATGATAAAAATTAAATGTTGTCTTCCTGAATGTGCTAGAATTTAAGAATTTCAACAAAAAGTACTTTTAAGGGGTACCTTTTAGGTGGGCCAACCCCTATAACATGCACTTGGTGGATGTGTTGCTGATGTTAAGTACTTTTTTTTCTTCTTGCCAAAGGTAATGCATATGAGTGCCTTACAATGAATGAATAGAACAAAATAATTCAGTACACGAAACAAAATTAACATGAGGAAGATGGTGATGATGATGAAGATGAAGACGCACAAGAGAACAGCAATAATAACATCAACATTAAGAGGGAAAAACTTAAACACTTTATGAAAATGTTAAGAAGGAAATTTACTGTTGAAAAAATTTATGAATGTATAGGCCAAGGATAATGAGTGAAATGTTGTTCCTTACCTTTTGCCTTGCCTTGCACTTCTTTCTTGCGTTCATTCTGCCTTTCGCCTCGACCAGGCGGAGAGCATTGAAAATGAAACACTTGAAACAACTACTCATACACAAATAAACAAATGTACAACAATTTTATGATGAGTGTAACTTATACACTTAAACGAGAGAAATTGTAAAACAAAAATAAAACGAGAGAGCGAGCAAAAGTGTTGTTTGTTTGAAAAATGTTAGGCTTGAGTGAATTGTATTTAACATGTTGTAATTTTGTAAGTTGACTTTAAATTGTTTTTGTAGTTCATGTAACATTTTGCTGTAGTTGTTCTTGTAGGTTTTATTTGAAAACTATGTAAAAATGTTTAACATCACTACAAACATTCCGGCTAACACACAGTGTGCACAGTGTTCCCACCGCAAATACTCAACCGAAATGACATTGAAATGTTGTAAAAGTAAAAAAGTTAACAAAATAAAAAACCATTTATTCAAACACATTTAGACAAAGCTTTAACAAAATTATACACAGCATCCTTTTAGGCCTTTTTAGACTTTAATAAAATGTTGCATATGTTAAGGTGTTCAACACCAAAATATAAGCTTATTAAATTATGCAAAAAAAAAGCTGAAATTAAGAGAATTTGCAGATTTTAAAGCAGGGACATTAAAACACAACACAAAAAGACATTGAAATCTAATGCTCACTTTTAGGCGTAGGCCTAATTAAAG
Source organism: Stomorhina lunata (assembly GCA_933228675.1). NCBI lineage: Eukaryota > Metazoa > Arthropoda > Insecta > Diptera > Rhiniidae > Stomorhina > Stomorhina lunata. The sequence continues at coordinate 13,747,483 of OW121741.1, forward strand.
TGTGGGTCTAGAAGGAGCTCTTCAAATTTACATACAAATTTAAATTGTTATGAAATTAGTTAAAGTGTTCATAAAAATTTATGTATTATGTGTTTTCATGAACACATGTGAATGTCTTTGCAATTATTTCAATTAAATACGCCTATTCGTATGCATTGTTTTAAGAGCGTAAAGTCTATTAAATAAAGCAATATTCTCGTAATTATCGTTTAAATTTAAATTCAATTACATTTATGAAATTATTCAAATTAGTTTCAGAGGAGAATGTCAAAATCATTAAAAGAAGTAGGTCCTCAAAGAAAAATTTTAATTATAAAATTTTTGTTCTATATAAAAAATTTATTACAAAAATTTTTATAGAAAAATTTTAATTAAAAAAATTTTTGAATAGAAAAATTTTTCTATAGAAAAATGTTCATTATAAAAATTTTTCTATATAAAAATTTTCATTATAAAAATTTTTCTATATAAAAATTTTCATTATAAAAATTTTTCTATAGAAAAATTTTCATTATAAAAATTTTTCTATAGAAAAATTTTCATTATAAAAATTTTTCTATAGAAAAATTTTTCTATAGAAAAATTTTTCAAAATGAAAATTGTTCTATAGAAAAATTTATAGGAAATTTTTCAAATTTTTTTTTTTTTTTTATTGAAAATTTTTCAAAAATTTTTCAAAAATTTGTTATTTTTATAGCAAATTTTTCAAAATTTTCTTATTTTTATAGAAAATTTTTCAAAACTTTCTTATTTTTTATAGGAAATATTTCAAAAATTTTTTCTTTTTATATAAAATGTTTCAAAATTTTTTAATTTTTTATAGGAAAATTTAAAACAAAAATTTTTTTTTGGAAAATTTTTTAAAAATTGCTTATTTTATGGGAAATTTTGCAAAAAATTCATATTTATTCCTATTTGTATAGGAAATTTTTCAAAAAATTTTCTATTTATAGGAAATTTTTCAAAAATTTTCTATTTTTATAGGAAATTTTTCAAAAATTTCCTATTTTTATAGGAAATTTTTCAAAATTTTAGTATTTTTATAGGAAATTTTTCAAAAATGTCCTATTTTTAAAGGAAATTTTTCAAAAATTTCCTATTTTTATGGGAAATTTTTCAAAAATGTCTTATTTTTTGAGGAAATTTTTCAAAACTTTCTTATTTTGATAAGAAATTTTTCAAAAATTTCTTATTTTTATAGAAAATTTTTCAAAAATTTCCTATTATTATAGGAAATTTTTCAAAAATTTCCTATTATTATAGGAAATTTTTCAAAAATTTTCTTTTATTACAGGAAATTTTTCAAAAATTGCCTTTAATTATAGGAAAATTTTCAAAAATTTTCAATTAGTATAGGAAATTTTTCGAAGAAAGTCCTTCGGCAATTTATTTAATTCACTGAAATTGTTTAGCACTTTAAAACCCATCTAGTTTTATTGAATTTGTTTCTATTTAATACAATATTTCCATTTATTTTTTTTTATTTTCTCTATAACTGTTGATAATAAACAGTTATCCTGACTATTTATAACTAGAAATGAAAAACACACGCGCTTTAACATTACCTATATCCTGTTCCCTGACATACAAACACACACTCGCACACAGAGAAACATTATAAAATCTCAACTAATTCTCTGGTTTCTCGTTAGTATTTATTATTAAATGCCTTTTGTCCTGTTTACATTAAGTAGGACCTGCTTGTGCTAGGATTCAGTTATGCTATGTATGAGTCTTAAACTTGAGTGTGTATGAGTAGGTGTTTGTGTTTGTAAACGCCTAAGCTTAGACAATGATTTAATGATTAAGTTTCTTGTAGTTAAATCGAAGAAACACTCCTGCTATTTTTGAGATTTTTTGTTACTATTTTAAAAATTTATTTTTAAAAATTTTTCCTAAATGTCCTTTAAGATACTTTAAATGTTTCCTTTTGTATCACATGATATTGCCATAAATCCGAAAGTGAGTAGTAGAAAAGTACTTTTTTTTGATTTGTAAACAAAAACTGACAAAGAAAGTGGAAAGTTTATTTTTCTATTTCTTCAAAATTTATGAGCAAATTATTTTATGGCAGTTTTTTTTCTATAGATTTAATTTTTATATGTTTTTCTATTTACCTGACAAGGACATTTCTCTTAAGAAATACACGAGTACATAACCAGGAATTTTAATGGTGGTTAGAGATTATAAATATATTTCTTATTAAAAGACATTTAAGTTTAAATGGAGAAAAAAAACAGAAAACTTTTCACAAAATAAAAGACATTTTGTTGGGTAAAGTCCTTTTAAATACTTAGAAGGTCGTAGGAATATAAAGTTATAAAAATAAATGACAAGGACATTTTGTATAATTTTTTTATGATAAATTTGAAAATGTTTTAAAATTATTGTCTTCAACTGTAAAATATTATAAGTTTCTTTAATAAAGTCGTTATGATATCCGAGTTAAACCCGTATGTTTAAATTAATTATCTTGTAATGATTTAATTAAAACCCTTTAAATACTTTAGCAAATACTTGAAACATATGGTCATGTATTTAACTACTTTTGGGCCTACATTTGTTTGAGACAAATGTTTACTATGAAATATATGAAAATTTATATAATAATGAAGAGTTAAAAGTTGCATACAGTCGTAGGTAAAGTTAGCTCAACATTTCTTAAACATCTAATTCCCTTAGCAATTTTGGTATTAATGTCATATTAACCATAAGTATCTGCTATGATTAATTTTCTCGTTGATCTAGGATTACTTAAGCATCCAACTTACTTCCCATTCGTAAAAGCTTTTATATCTCTTCTATATTAATCTTAGAACTTTTTTACATCCAACCTTTTAGTCGATCGTGAATCCCTACACCCAATTTGCACATCAATTGTGAATACCTTTCCCAGCATTTCCCAAGACACTTCCTATACATAGAACTTAGTTATCCATAAAAAAGCTTTTTTATACATAAACTACTTCTCCTTTAAATCCAATTTAAATCTTAATCTCTTAAGCAAAAATCCATTTTGTCTCAATCGTAGATTTCTTCTATATCTAATTTCCATGACAATATCTTATCATTTCTGCTTTAAATTCCCTCCATTCTAACAGTGAAACCCTCCACATTCAACTTGTTTCACTTCTACACCCTGTTTTCATATCAATCGTACATGCATTAAATTGCCTCCATTCATTCCACATCCAACGTTGTTTTCCTTCGACATCCTGTTTGAATATCAATCGTACATATAGTACACACTCTTTCCCAAGACATTTATATTTAGATATCTGAAACATCCAACCAAGTTATCTTTGAAGAACCTTTTCTACATCCAACTTACTTCTCCTCTATATCCAACTTGAATCTTCATCAAATTTCCTCCATTCCAACGGTATAACTCTTCACATCCAACTTTCATTCTTTTCTACATCCAATTTACATATCAATGGCACATACCTTCCCCACCAATTCCAAAGACACCTATAGATCCAACTAAGTTATCTATAAATAAACTATTCTATATCCAACTTACTATTCCTCTACATCCAATTTAAATCTAAATCTCTTAAATACCCAATTTTTTTCTCAATCGTTTCTTTTATATTCAGTTTCTAACAGTGTAACTCTACATATCCAACTTCCCTTCTCTTCCACATCCAATTTGCATGCCAATCGTTCATATCTTTCACCCTTTCCCAAAATACTTAAATGTAGATATCTTATACATCCAACTTAGTTATCTTTAAATAACCTTTTCTATATCCAATAACGCAAAAGGGAGACAGTTTGTAGACTTTTGCAATGATAATGGTCTTATAATCCTCAACGGATTAACAAAAAATGACGAAGAAGGCAAATTCACATTTATTAGCAACGTTGGCGAATCTACAATTGACTTCTGTGCTGTATCACAGGACTTACTATGGATTACTGATGACTTTAAAGTAGAGCAGCAAATCTGGTCGGATCATATGCCAATTGTACTGTCACTCAATTTACCGACAACTAACAGTGAAAATAATAAAACAACAAGCTTCCCAAAACTAGTGTGGAATGATTCAAATAAAGAAAGTTATAAAAGAAAACTTTCAACACATCTGCATGAATTGCAACAAGATAAATTCACGTTAAACCTGGAAGATCTTAATAAGGTAATATATAAAGCCGCAAACGCTACTACTCAAAGGAAAAATACCAGTCCCTGGAAGAATAAATGGTATAATTACTACTGTAAAAATGCAAGGCAAAAATCATTTTACTGGCTGCGGATGTACAACAGAACCCAAAATATAGAACACAAGCAAAACTACATTTATGCAAATCAGGAATACAAGAAAATATGCGAGCAAAGCAGAAATAATTATCATAAAGATCTAGAATTTAAAATAAACAACGTTAAAGATAGTAGAAGTTGGTGGAAGTTGGCTAAAGAAATAAAAAACGATGAAAAATGTCAAATTACAAATATAACATCAGATACATTTAAACAATATTTTGAAATCTTGTTAAACCCAGAACAAACCGCTATCAACTTTCAGTATGCAGTTAATTTAGTCAAAATCGAAGAACTGGATAAAACTATAACGGTAGAAGAAGTTTTGGCAATGCTAAAAAAAGTTAAAGGAAATAAAACTCCAGGATTGGATGGAATACCATATGAATTTTATATGAACGCAAGTGAGGAGTTTTTAGAATCTCTAGCTAATGTATACAATAATATTTATGATACAGGTGAAATTGAAAAGACTTTCGAAAAGAGCATAATATTTCCAATTTTTAAAAAAGGGGATAGAAATTTACCCGAGAATTACAGGGGGATCTCTTTCATGAATTCCGCAGCAAAAATTATGATGGGCGTTCTAACTGAACGTCTTTCTATATGGGTTGAGAATAATAACATCCTCACAGAATACCAGGCAGGGTTTAGAAAAAATTATTCAACTGCAGACAACGTATATAATCTAGTCTCAATTATAAAACTTAAATTTCAAGAAAATAAAAAGGTTTACGCTTTCTTCGTTGATTTTAAGGCAGCGTTTGATAAAGTGCCTAGAAAATTGCTAATTTACAAGTTACAAAATATGGGTGTCTCCTATAAGCTAGTAAATTTTATCGAAAATATTTATTTGAACACCAAGTCAGTGATTTGGACAGGGGAAGAGTTATCCGACGACTTTTCTACTATATCTGGAGTTAAGCAGGGTTGCCTTATGTCGCCTCTTTTGTTTGCATTATACTTAAACGATTTGCACGATTGCCTAGAAGGTGGATTATATGTAGATGATATGAACATTAGAATATTGCTCTACGCAGATGATATAGTGATATTATCTGACGACGTCGACACACTCCAAAGAATGACAAACAATCTAGAAAATTACTGCAAAATCTGGAATATGGAGGTAAACTTAACAAAGTCTTCCATAATGGTATTTAGGAGAGGTGGAACCTTATCCAGAAAAGAAAAATGGTCCTTTTGCGGTAATAATATAGAAATTGTGTCGGAATATTGTTATCTGGGCGTCATTCTAACGCCAAAGCTGAGCTTTACTAAACACCTAAATGTCAGAAATAATTCTGCAAAAAACTGTATTATGTCCACGTGGAAGTCCTATTTCTGCAAAAATAATATTAGTCTTGATGCAAAATGGCGTTTATTTCAATCAGTTTGCAGGGCAGTGCAAAGTTATGCAGCACAAGTATGGGGATGTTCTTATTTTGATGAGGTAGACAAATTGATGTTGTATTTCATTAAGAAAATTTTTAAGTTACCGGCCTCCACACCTACTTACTGCGTTTTTCTAGAAACAAATTTAGATAATAATTATATATACACACTAGATTTACACTTAAGGTATGTACTCAAAACATTGTTTACATATTGTAACAGTAGGCTGCCTCATAAATTATCTTTAAAAATTTTGGAAAAGAATATATATTGGGCCGATTGTCTGAACAATTTAGGAAGAAATTATGGATTAACATGGAACTGCTCTAACCTAAACAGAGAAAACTGGTCATCGAATTCTACTAAGCTAATTAATGAAATGAAAATTGAGAATCGACGTAAAATGTGGATGAGATCAATGGCCAGTACATCCAGAATCTACAAACTTTTAGATCACAACCTTGGCCAATGCTACTTCAAAAAAGAGTATGATAGAGATAAGATTATGTGGATATTTAAAGCGAGATGCGGAATTATACACTTAAACAGCAACAGTTTTTTTAATTCAACAGAAAATAATACCTGCACTTTATGTAATTTATCAGAGAATGAAACTTTTCAACACTTTTTAGGAAGATGTCCAATATTAAGGGAATACCGAATCAGATTTTTTGGAAAAGTATCTTTAAACGAATCAGAAATGATTAATATATTAAATGGAGTTGAAGATCAAAACTGGGATAATTTAGTAAATTATATTATAAATGCCTTAACATATAGAAAAAGAATATTAAACGAATTTTGTTAAAAACTCAAAACTTAATTTTACACATATTTATATCAAAATTGTTGAAAATTATACCTTTCACTATTATCAAACCAAACCTCCGACTGACGACAAATTGTCAACGTCGTATGTTCTAAGTTTTATAAAATTATTGTTAATTTATTTTTTAAGTTAAAATTTTGAAAATAAAGAACATTTCTAATCTAAAAATCTAATCTATATCCAATATTTTTCCTCTACATCCAATTTGAATCTTAATCTCTGTAATACCCAATCTTTTTCTCAATCTACATAAAATTTCCATGTCAATCGCTGATCTTTTTCCTCCTTTCCAACAGTGTAACTCTCACCATTAAACTTTCTTTCCCTTCTGCATCCAATATTCATTTCAATCTTTCTTCTTTTTCATAACAATCATAGATCTCTTCTACATCATATATAACATATATATCCATTAAGGATCTTTTCTATATCGATATTCCTCCTCCAATGAGAATCTAAATCTCTTTTTCTCAACCGCGAATTTCTTCTTTATCCAATTTACAATTCAATCGCTCATCTTTTCCGCATTAAATTTCTTTCACTCCAACAGTGTAACTCTCCACATCAAACTTTATTTTTCTTCTACATTTAATTTGCATCCAAGCTTATCTTCCATATCAATCATAGACCTCTTCTACATTCGACTTACTTTCCACTAAAGTACCCGTTCTACAACCAAATACTACATCTACTTCTTCCGGAACCAATTTTTGTACAAAGATATATTCTTTTATATCCAATTTCCATGCCAATCCCTTCTACGTTCTATATTAATGCCAATCGTGGATTATATGCACCCAATTTCCGTCCAAAGATAAATTCTTCTACAGCCAATTTCTACTGTTTTAACTATAAAACTCTTACGTCCTATTTATAGCGTATCAATCATAGAACTCTTCGACATCCAACTTCATTCTTAATCATGGAACTTCTTAACATCCCCTTCTTATATCAATCATTGATTTTCTTACATCCCCTGGAATTGATCTGCCCATAAATAATTTTCCTTTCCTTAGATCCAGTATTCTCTTTAAGAGTAGATCTCCCACATTCAATTTTTAAGTCAAAACTGGAATTCTTTTACATCGTTTTCCACAACTCTTCACAATCATAGAACTTTTGAACATCCTCTTCCCATAAGAATCTCCAATTTTTTGTACACCCACAATTTTCACTCCTTGAACACTTTCACAGTTTCATTCGTTTATTTCTTTGAACTTTTTCACAATTTCATTCGTTTATTTTTTCTTCATCCAATATCCAAGACAATCATGGACTTATTCCATATCCGATTACATGTTTGTGTCGAGTATCTTCTGCTTCAAGTAGTGGATCTATTTTACATTAAGTTTCCATGTCGCTTGGATCTTTTTCATAATTTCATTCATGTATTTCTATTTTATCTATTTCTGCTTCGAAAATCCTAGTCAATCGTGGATCCATTCCACATTTAGTTTGCATGTCTATTTGAACTCTTCCACAGTCTAATTCTGTATTTAACTTCAAAGTCAATCGTATAACTATCCACATCCACCTTCATTTCATCTTGATCTCTTTTACAATAACATTCGTGTATCTCTCCTGCATCCAATCCAATTGAATCTTAGATATTCCACATCTAATTTCAGATCCAATTGTAGTTCTCTTAGACATCCAAAAACCTTGTCAACTGTAGATATCTTATCAGAGATCTCTACATAGATCTATTTTCCGATTTCCATAACAATCGTGGATCCCTTCCAATTACCTTTTACATAGAGTATCTCTTCGACATTAAGACGGATCTCATCGACATTCAGCGCGAATCTCTACCATATTCAATCGTTCCTGCTGCAGTCGGTTCTTCTTACTAGAACGACTAGGAAATCCTAAGATTTTGGATTGCTACTACCTTATTAGAGATCTCTACCTAGTAGGATTTCCATGACAATCGTGGATTTCTTCCAATTACCTTTAACATCGAGTATCTCTTCGACATTCTGCGTGGATCTCTACCAAATTCGATAGTTCCTGCGGCAGTCGGTTTTCCGTACCGGATCGACTCGGGAATCTTAAGATTTCGGACTGCTACTTAAATAACTTTCATTATGGATATCATCGACATATATCGTTAGAATGCTACATTCTGCTTTCGAGTCTATCATGGAAGAGATTCATAATGAAAATGGTAGTTAGATGTGGAATCTTATCGACATCAAATTTATATAGCCGTTCCAATTTTAATAAGAGTGAAAACTAGAGAGATTTGGGGGATGTTGGATACCAAGCAACGGTTCTGATTGGTCGGGGTAAGCCCTGTGGACACTGATCATCTAGTGTTATCAGCCGGAGAAGTACTTTTGTACCCTTTAATATAGTGAGTGCCGCGAGTTCTTCCATAAGAACGATCAACATATGGGTTAGGACTTCGGACTAGTAACCCACTCCTGTAATAAATTATTAATATGAAAAAGCTAAAATTAGAATGAAAACAGACAGGGAGCATCCAAACTTCGATGTAAAGAACAAGTAGAGAAACATCTTTCAAAGCTTGGCATACGAAATTAGAGAATATGTATACGAGATTGAAGAGCATGGAATTCTAAAATATGCTCGGCCTTTGACCTTTTGACAGGTTGTAAATATAGGACATTTAAGTAAGAAAATAAACTATACATCTCTTCAATATTTTTTCTGTATTTGTTGTTTCTCAATCGTGTATTTCTTCTGCCTTCCAATTTTTTTTCTGGAACTCCAATTTCCAAATTATTCTTCTATCTCTTTTGCATTCAATTTTCAATTTCCCTATCAATAGTCCATCAGGAATCTTTATAATTTTCCAATCCTTTTGAAGTACGAACATTTTTTCCTTTCACTTTTCATAATTGGATTAAATTTGATAATTTCTTCTCCTACCCATACATATATATGTCTGTAATTTCTATGTTATATTTCATAGAGTTTATGGCTGCATTAAATAAGTAAAAAAGGAACTATATTTAAAATCCTTTCAAGCTTAACGAATTAGTTTAATGTGGCCAGCATTTCAATCGCAAAAAGCCCCACATCTAATTGTTTTAAATTTATTATTAGTTTCAACTGAAGTACGTGTATATTAGCAGGATAAAAACTCTTCTATGATGAGATGAGGTTTTAAGTTTAAGATGTGCCATCAAACGTTAGTGTTTCTGGTGAAATAACAAATACTTACACACATGTAGGAGTGCATACTTATTTACACTTACTAAACATCACCCGCACACATATGTAACTCCTATCTACAACCACTTAACGTTATGTAATCTCAAAAAGCTCAAACACTTTCTTACAATATAGCTCCTTCAACATTGATCCACCAAGACAACTACAAGTTCGTTGTACTTGTTCAAAAGGATTCATTACATTCAAGATTATTTAAAGGCAAACATGGCTGGTCGGGTCTTGTTTGTAACATACGAACTCTTCGTACTTGCGTGTAATTGTAAGTGTAACTGAGGTCTTTAGGTGTTAAACACTGGCAGGACATTTACTTACTTAAGTGTGTGCATGTGTGTTTTCTGAGGTGTATGTGTTAATGAATATTATCATTAAAGATATGTTTTGTTCAAGCATTTTTTCCTTCGTCTTCTTCGTTCATCTTCTGGCTTAATGTGCTCAAGAAATCTATGAATCCTTAAAATTAAACAAATGCTTGTTGGTATGCGCCATATGTGTACTTGTTTTTGAGCAAATATCAGTTAAAGTAAGTGTGATTATTTCTAGTTGTTATCTTCATTCATTGAATAAGTCTTCTTTCCCATTTTATTTATGCTCATGGAGTGATGAACGAACACGCGTTGGTACATTAATTAGTGATGAGCTTTTGTGAAGTTTGATGAAAATTAACTATGATTTGAAACCGCTAATGAGTTTTTAGGAAACCTGAAGGTAGTGGAAGTCAAGGAATTAGGAAATAGGATATAGAGGAGATCCACTATTGTTAGGGGAATTGAAGGTAAAGAGACGGTTTTAGATGTAGAATATTTCCACGATTAACAGAGGATTTGAAGGGGAAGAGATGTGGAAATTGAAGAGATACACGATTGATATGAAAATATCCGCGATGAACATATGAATTGAAGATAAAAAGACGTGGGAATTGAATGTAGAAGAGATCCACGATTGACATAGAAATTGGATGTAGAAGAGATCCACGATTGACATAGAAATTGGATGTAGAAGAGATCCACGATTGACATAGAAATTGGATGTAGAAGAGATCCACGATTGACATAGAAATTGGATGTAGAAGAGATCCACGATTGACATAGAAATTGGATGTAGAAGAGATCCACGATTGACATAGAAATTGGATGTAGAAGAGATCCACGATTGACATAGAAATTGGATGTAGAAGAGATCCACGATTGACATAGAAATTGGATGTAGAAGAGATACACGATTGACATAGAAATTGGATGTATAAGAGATCCACGATTGACATTGAAATTGGATGTAGAAGAGATCCACGATTGACATAGAAATTGGATGTAGAAGAGATCCACGATTGACATAGAAACTGGATGTAGAAGAGATCCACGATTGACATAGAAATTGGATGTAGAAGAGATCCACGATTGACATAGAAATTGGATGTAGAAGAGATCCACGATTGACATAGAAATTGGATGTATAAGAGATCCACGATTGACATTGAAATTGGATGTAGAAAAGATCTACGATTGACATAGAAATTGGATGTAGAAGAGATCCACGATTGACATAGAAATTGGATGTAGAAGAGATCCACAATTGATATAGAAATTGGATGTAGAAGAAATCCACGATTGACATATAAATTTGATGTAGAAGAGATCCACGATTGACATAGAAATTGGATGTAGTAGAGATCCACGATTGACATGGGAATTAGGAGTAGAAGAGATCCACGATTGGCTTGAAAATCGGATGTAGAAGAGATCCACGATTGACATAGAAATTGGATGTAGTAGAGATCCACGATTGACATGGGAATTAGGAGTAGAAGAGATCCACGATTGGCTTGAAAATCGGATGTAGAAGAGATCCACGATTGACATAGAAATTGGATGTAGAAGAGATCCACAATTGACATAGAAATTGGATGTAGAAGAAATCTACGATTGACATAGAAATTGGATGTAAAAGAGATCCACGATTGATATAGAAATTGGATGTAGTAGAGATCCACGATTGACATGGGAATTAGGAGTAGAAGAGATCCACGATTGGCTTGAAAATCGGATGTAGAAGAGATCCACGATTGACATAGAAATTGGATGTAGTAGAGATCCACGATTGACATAGAAATTGGATGTAGTAGAGATCCACGATTGACATGGGAATTAGGAGTAGAAGAGATCCACGATTGGCTTAAAAATCGGATGTAGAAGAGATCAGCGATTGACATGGGAATTAGGAGTAGAAGAGATCCACGATTGGCTTGAAAATCGGATGTAGAAGAGATCAGCGATTGACATAGAAATTGGGTGTAGTAGAGATCCACGATTGGCATGGGAATTAGGAGTAGAAGAGATCCATGATTGGCTTGAAAATCGGATGTAGAAGAGATCCACGATTGACAAGGGAATTGGATGTAGAAGAGATCTACGATTTAACATGGGAATTGCATGTAGAAGAGATCCACGATTAACTTGGGAATTGGATGTAGGAGAGATCCACGATTGACATGGGAATTGGATGTAGAAAAGATTGACATGGGAATTTGATTTAACAGAGACCTACAATAAACATGGGAATTGGATGTAGAAAAGATCCACGATTGACATGGGAATTGGATGTAGCAGAGACCTACGATTGACATGGGAATTGGATGTTAAAGAGATCCACAATTGACATGAGAATTGAATATAGAATGGATCCACGATTGACATAGGAATTGGATGTAGAAAAGATCCACGATTGACATTGGAATTTTTTGTAGAAAAAATCCACGATTGACATGGGAATTGGATGTAGAAGATATCCACGATTGATATGGCATTGGTTGTAGAAGAGATCCACGATTAACGAATTAATTAGATGTAGAAGAGATCCACGATTGACATGGGAATTGGATGTAGAAGAGATCCACTATTGATATGAGAATTGAATGTAGAATGGATCTACGATTGACATAGGAATTTGATGTAAAAGAAATCCACGATTGACATGAGAATTGGATGTAGAAGAGATCCACGATATACATGGGCATTGGATGTAAAAGAGATCCACGATTAACAAATTAATTAGATGTAGAAGAGATCCATGATTGACATGGGAATTGGATGTAGAAGAGATCCACTATTGACATGGGAATTGGATATAGGGGAGATCTACGATTACCCTGGAAATTAAAGGTAAAAGATGTGGAGTTTTTATGTAGAAGAAAACTACAATTGTCATGGGAATTTAGGGTTGGGAGACGTAAAAATTGGATACAGAAGAGATCTACGATTGACATAGAAATCGGAGGTAAAGAGACGCGAAAAATGCATATCAAAGATTGAAATAAAAATTGGAAGTTAAGACACCAGGAAATCGTATGTAAAAGATATCAACAACAGATATGGAAGCTGGAGATAAAAATATGTGGAAAGTCTCATGGAAATTAAATACAGAAATAGAAGATATTCTGAATTGATATGGAAATTTGAGTTTTGAGTCCACTACTGGTCATCTAATCCACGATAGAAGTGTTATTTGGATATTAAAGACATCTTAAATAAACAAATAAACTTAAAGGCCCAATATTTAATATAAATTTCCTAACCTAACTGTCTACATATGGACATAGTCTTACCACATACATATACATTCATTTGTTGGATGTATTGTGGGCTTAAAATTAACACATGCTCATGTGTACATACATAAATAAATTTTGTACATATGTAAAGCTTTTCTGAAACAATTCATTGCGATTTATTTACCTCATGCCCTCATGTTGCATCGTTACTTTTTTTAAGACTTCAAGGAGGCGTCGTCTGTTAACTGGTCTGATTTATGTGTGTATTGGGTAGTAAATAACATTTAAATGATTTTGTTAACTGAACAATAGGAAGAAACCTTCACACACACGCACACAAACTCAGGTCGAAATACACACATTCTGGCCGAGTTACACACACTCAGACAACAATGTTTCGAGGCCAAAAATTTACAATTGTTGAAATACGATTAAATCTTTGGGGAGGTATTTGTTGGCGTTTTGTTTTTTTCCTCATTTACAATACAATTTCTGTTCTTGTTTTTCTTTATTTTGGCAAACAATAAAAGGTAGGGAAAAAGGTTGAAATAGGGATAAGCAAAGGACTTAACTGACATGGAGCAGTATGTAAAAATTAAGCCGTTAATAAAGTCATAAAGGTGGAAAAAGGTAGAAATTTGTAGGTTGTCCTTAAGAATATTCGAATGTTAACAAAAAATAATTATAATAAAACGTTTGAAGTAACTAATTTATGTGTGTTAATGGCTAATTATTTGTAGCAATTAAACTTAACATATTACAGATAAAGTTAATTAAACAAACCATTATGGGATAAAAACGTGAAGCAAACAAAAAGATTGGAATTATAAAAATTAAACATTTTATAGTGAAATAATTGAAAAATTTTAATTTATGTTTCAATAAAATTGGTTAAGAATAAACTTCTTATAAACATCCCAAAAGTATGCAGCACAATTTATTGAAAATCCAAATTTTTTAATTTCTGATCTATAACAGAACTAGAACAGAACTAGAACAGAACTAGAACAGAACTAGAACAGAACTAGAACAGAACTAGAACAGAACTAGAACAGAACTAGAACAGAACTAGAACAGAACTAGAACAGAACTAGAACAGAACTAGAACAGAACTAGAACAGAACTAGAACAGAACTAGAACAGAAGTAGAACAGAACTAGAACAGAACAGAACAGAACTAGAACAGAACTAGAACAGAACTAGAACAGAACTAGAACAGAACTAGAACAGAACTAGAACAGAACTAGAACAGAACTAGAACAGAACTAGAACAGAACTAGAACAGAACTAGAACAGAACTAGAACAGAACTAGAACAGAACTAGAACAGAACTAGAACAGAACTAGAACAGAGCTAGAACAGAACTAGAACAGAACTAGAACAGAACTAGAACAGAACTAGTACAGAACTAGAACAGAACTAGAACAGAACAGAACTAGAACAGAACTAGAACAGAACTAGAACAGAACTAGAACAGAACTAGAACAGAACTAGAACCAGAACATAACTAGAACAGAACTATCGCGAATATCATCTCCCAATGTTCCCAAAACTTTTTTCTTATATGTTTTTCAGTTTAAAAAAGTTTTGGGAAGACGATTCCCATGGGAGATAATATTCGCGATAGGGATGGACTAGAATAGATCTTAAATTAAACTGAAACTTAAACGAAAACTGAGTTGGAGCTCAACTAGTCAACTTTTTTCTAATTTTATTTATTACTTGTCTTCAAAAGCGCCTTAAATGCTACAGAAAAATACCTTTGCATTATTTCTTTTATTCTAAAATAAGTTAAATATTAGTTCTAGTTCACAAACACAGGTCATATCTTTATCACAAATGTTCTCCCTTTCCCAGCGCCAACAAAATTAACATCAATATGATGCAGGTCCATAAAAAATCTAAACTTTTTCAATTTCCACAAAACGATCACGTTTATATTGATCCGAAAAACTGCCCACATAAAGCAAGCGACCCTCGTAATGTAAATTCATAATAGTTTTAACCAGGGGTGGATGCTCACTACCCAATTCCATCCAGAGCTTGCCGCCAGACTTGAGATGATGACAGGCACAGTCAAAGACCAAACGAGCAATACGCAGACCATCAGGACCGCCATCCAAGGCATTGACATTCTCGTATCTGTTTGGAAAGGAGTCTTAAGAACTTGTTATTTTATTTTAATTTAAAAATTTGGTACTTACAGTTTTACTTCAGGTTGTAGGAGGGGAAATTCTTCTGTCTTCACATAGGGAGGATTGGAGATAATCAAATCAAATTTACGTCCCTCCAGCTCTTTGGGCAAATAATCATTTTCGGCTGTCGTATGATTAAAAACCTTAAAACGGTCATGTAGCTGCAAGAGTTTAGCATTTTCCCAGGCCAAAGCTGTGGCGGCTTTACTGCGTTCTACACCGATACTCTTTATATTGGGTAATGTGTGTAAAATGGCCAAAGACATGGCTCCAGTACCACATCCCACCTCAAGCATATCTATGGGTTCCTGTACCTTACGATAAACATCAATAACTTTGGCGACAAACTCTTCGGTCTCCGGACGAGGAATAAACACAGTGGGCGCTGTTTTCAAGGTAATATCCATAAAATCCCATTCTCCTACTATGTGCTGCAAGGGCATACGGGCACAACGAGCTTCACATAATCTCTCAAAATCTTTCAATTGCTGGGCATTGAATTGGACTTTGTTGTAGTCATGGAGGGTGTTCTGAAAGAGACAATCGATTAATTTTTCACTTGATTTTAATGTATCACTAACTTACAAACTTTCTTTTCAGCACATGGGCCACCAAACATTTCAAATTAAAGTCAATGTCACCTACGCCAGCTATTTTCAATTTCTCGTCCCAACCTTCCAAGGCCTTGGTTACATCAATTAGCTCTTCCGGTGTGTTTTTGGTGCTTAAAACTACAGCCGATGTCCGGATTTGTCTTTGAATAACAGACTGCGTTACCTGACGCATTTGTTGTGTAATTAATTTAAACATTTTCTTGCTATTTTTATTGATAATTTAATTAATTTAATACTAAATTTAAAATTTTCACTGTTATTCAATTTGTTCTGTGAAGCAGAAGAGAAAGGGAGATTGAGTAAAAGAAAACCTCACGTGTAGTTGCCAGAAATCAGCTGCTAGAAATTTGTAAACA
Organism: Stomorhina lunata; assembly: GCA_933228675.1. Taxonomy (NCBI): domain Eukaryota; kingdom Metazoa; phylum Arthropoda; class Insecta; order Diptera; family Rhiniidae; genus Stomorhina; species Stomorhina lunata. The sequence continues at coordinate 13,763,881 of OW121741.1, forward strand.
TTGAAGAATGAGGATGCCAGATGACTTTTTCGTAATTAGACAAAGTAATCGGATACTTATTAAGAGGTATTTAATCAACAATCATAAATGTTCGTCTAATGTCGTATTTTACGATATTTTATCAAAAATTTCTTATTTTGTAGGAAGTTTTTCAAAAATGTTCTTATTTTTTTAAGATTTTTTTTTAATTCTTATTTTTATAGGAAATTTTTCAAAAATTTGTCATTTACATAGGAAATCTTTGCAAAATTCTAATTTGTATAGGAATTTGTCATATATTTCTTATTATTATACGAAAATTTTTTTAAAAATTTCTAATCTTTTTTAGAAAACTCTCTAAAAATTTTTAAAAAAGTTCTTATTTTGATAGAAAATTTTTGAAAAATTGTTTATTTTATAAAATTTTTAAAAGATTTCTAATATCTTTTAGGAAATTTTTTTTAAATTTTTTTGCTTTTATAGTAAATTTTCTAAAATTTCAATAAATCATCTTATTGCAACCTATATGTAAACTTTAGCCAGCCAGACAACAAGATTCTGAGTCGATTGGTATACCTAAAGGTAGGTTTATATAAATATTTAAAAGCGTTACAAACATCAGCAATAACCCGCTATGGTAGTTTAGGGTGTAAAAAATTGATGTTTCAATATTTTTGAAAAAAGTTCTACATATATAAAATTCTACATATATATTTTTTTAAAAATTAGAACAAATTTCCAAAAAAAAAAATTATTTTTTTTAATTTTAAAACAGGAAAACTTTTTAATAATTTTTATATCAGAATTTTTATTGTTGTATAAAAAAAAATTGTATAAAAAAAAATTTTATAGGAAATTTAAATTTTTTTTCTTTTTAAGAAATTTTTAAAAAACGTAGTGTTTTTATATGAATTCTTTTTTTTTAATTTCTTACTTTTGTAGAAAATTTTTCAAAAATTTCTAATTTTTATAAGAAATTTTTAAAATAATTTTATACAAAATTTTACAACAATTTCTTATTTTTATAGGAAATTTATCAAAAATTTTTCAAAAGTATTGGAAAAAATTTCTTATTTTTATAGAAAATTTTGCAAAAATTTCTAATTTTAATACGAAATTTAAAAAAAAATTTAATTTTTTGGAAAACTTTTAAAAATTTCATGGCTTAATGCGAAATTTTTTAAAATTTATTTTTATAGGAAATTTTTCAAAAAAAAATTTTTATTTTTATAATTTTGTTTAATTCTTCTTTTTAAAGGATTTTTTTATAGAAAATTTTTTCAAAAATTTCTTATTTTTTTTTAGAAAATTTTCCAAAAATTTCTTATTTTTTCAAAAGGTTCAAATTTTTGTAGGAAATTTTATCAAATTTCTTATTTTTTTTATAAAATTTTCTAAAAATTTTTAAAAAATTCCATATTTTTATAGGAAATTTTCAAAAAATTTTTTTTATTTTTATAGAAAATTTTTCCAAAAATTTCTTATTTTTATAGGAAATTTTTCCAAAAATTCTTATTTTTTTAGGAAATTTTTCCAAAAATTTCTTATTTTCATAGGAAATATTTCCAAACATCTCTTATTTTTATAACAATTTTTTTTAAATTTATAAAAATTAGTTTTCAAAAATTTTATATTTTTATGGAAATTTTTCAAAAATTTCTTATTTTGATAGGGAATATTTCAAAAGTTTCCTATTTTTTAGGGAATTTAAAAATAAAACTTTCTATTATCATAGAAAATTTTCAAAATTTCTTATTTTATAGTAAATTCTTATTTTTTCAAGAAATTTTTCAAACACTTATTTTTTTGGGACATTTTTTAAAAATTTCTAATTTTTATATGAAATTTATAGTTTTAATTTGCATAGAAAATTTTTAAAAATTCTTATTTTTATAGGAATTTTTTTTTTAAATTCCTTAGTTTTATAGAAAAATTTTCACAAATTTCTTGTTTTAAAAATTTTTTATTTTTAGGTAAATTTTTTTAAAAATTTCCTATTTTTATAAAAATTTTTTGGAAATTTTCTTATTTTAATAGGAAAATTTTTAAAAAATTTATTTTTCTAAAAGAAAATGTTTTGAAATTTTCTTATTTTTATGGGAACTTTTCCAAAAATAATATATCTTTCAAAAATTTCTCATTTTTATTGGAAATTTTTGAAAAAATGTCTTTTTTTATAGGAAATTTTTGCAAAATGTTCTTATTTTTATAGGAAATTTTTGCAAAAATTTATTATTTTTGTAGGAAGTTTGTGCAAATATTCCTTTTTTTATAGGAATTTTTTGCAAAAATTTCTTATTTTTATAGGAAATTTTTCAACAATATTCTATTTTTGTATGAATTTAAAAAAAATTGTTCTTAATTTTATGGAATTTTTTGCAAAAATTTCTTAGTTTTAAGGAAATTTTTCAATAGTAGAAACATTTCCAAAAGTTTTTTTTTTATAGATTTTTTTTTTTAAATTTGTTATTTTTGAAGAAAATTTTTCAAAAATTTCTTAGTTTTATACGAAATTTAAAAAAAAAGACTTCTTTTTGTTAACATTTTTCAAACATTTTATGGTTTAATAGGAAGTTTTCCAAAAGTTTCTTATTTTAATAGGAAATTTTTCAAAGTAGCCTTACATTTATAAAATTTTTTTTTAATTTATTATTTTTTAGGAAATGTTTAAAAAATTTCTTTTTTTTTAGAAATTTTTTCAAAAATTTCTTATTGCTATAGCAAATTTTTCCATTATTATAGGATTTTTTTTTATCAATTTTTTAAAAAAATTCTTTTTTTTTTTTGTAAAAAATGTCTTATTTTTTTTAGAAAATTTTTGAAAAATTTCTTATTTTGACACAAAACTTTTCTAAAATTTCTAATTTTGTTGGAAACTTTTAAAAAAATTCTAATTTTTTTTTAGGAAATTTTTCAATTATTTTTTTACTTTTATAGGAAATTTTTAAAATAAAATCTTATTTTTATAGAAAATATTACAAAATTTTCTTATTTTTATAGTATATTTTCCAAAAATTTGTGCAAAACTGCAGATTTTGGGGTGCACATAAGCCCTTTGAGAATATAATAAATTTATTAAATGCATTAAAAACTCAAAATATATTACATTCACAGTTTTTCATATCCAACCTTTTGACGCATTTTAAAACTAAAACTGAAGAAGAACTACATGCATGATTCTCGACGAAGCGTTTCTTTCTTAAATTACTCAAAAAAGTGCTTTTGATATTAAGCCAACAAAAAGCATAATAATAATAATATGATTTTATTCCATGAACAATGCAAAAATTTCGTTAAGTCAGCTTAAAAAAAATCTTTCGGATCAGTATAGTTTACACACTAAATTTGTTTTAGACTTTAGTGGCAGATTGATATTCTGGTCAATTTATATTGTTTATATATAAATATTCTTAATATGAGGTTCCCTAAAAAATTGTATTTATTATCATTTAAAACTCTTGCTTTTGCAAAATTTGCATGATATTGGCTTTTAAATTCTTAATCTGGTAACCTTACATTTAGTGTACAACCATAGTAACAGATTTGGTGCCATTTTTTGACCGTAGAAAATACTTTTCATTAGTTTTTAAGCAAGTTTCACAACCATACTGAATTGGCTACGCTATAAATAACTTGGCAGTACTTTTTAATCAAGTTCCACAACCCTACTGAATTGGCTACGCTTGTCACTTGGTATAATCTAATGGTTGGCAGCACATTTACCGAATGTGCAAGCCATTAGGTTTGTGGAACTGAAAAGGTGTGGAGAGAAACTGTTAATTGATAAGGTTTGTGGCATTGATGGTTTAGTCAATGTCGGAAGCATAAACTTTATTTCCGTTTTAGCGGAATTTTTTAGAGAGCATTTCTACTTCTCGGAGTTAAAGTACTAAGAGATTTTTAGCAAGAGTTCTAAATATTTTGAGTTTTTGTTAAGTATTCTGCTAAATTTGTTAATTGTAGTTAGTTCAGTCATAAACCATTTACAAAGAATTAGATTCCTAATACATTTAGAAGCCGCACATTGGGTTCGATTAAGTTTTTAATTAAAGACAATTGGTATTTCATGCAACATTTAAATTTTTATTTACAATTTCATTTTTTTTGTACTTTTTGAAGCTTTTTTAGCTTTTATGCTTACATTTTTTGTATATTTCTATTTTTTTTTTGATTTTTTGGAATTGCTTACAATTCATTGCTTATCTTAATTATATGTTTTCGTATTGTGATTTCCATAGAAATCACCTTATCACAATCAAACACATTCAAATTATTTAATAAACATATTTAAATCGTTAAAGATATAAAAACAGTAAAACCTCGATGTAAGAATTGTAAACTTTAAATTTAAAAAGTTGAAAAATCGTAAAATGTTTAATACTCCTAGGACTTAGTTTTGTTTATTGTCAATAGACTTTCAATCATTTTAAACAGCTTATAAATATTTTATCCATGTTTTACTGTTTTTCATTTATATTTAAGTATTTCGTTCTTTCTATGTATCAATTTCCCGCCGACATTGTACTCGTCTCACAGTCTCCATTCTCAACACTCGACGACGACGAAGACGAACTTGAATGCCTCTCCGTTATACCCAGCCAAGGCAATCGCTTCTCCAATTCAGCTCTATATTTCGGATGACTGGCAGCATAAACCCAAGGATCTAAACAGGACACCAATTTTGCACAACAGCAGGGTATCATCGACGCAAATGGCGTTATCAAGTGTTTGTAACCGAAGGTACCCAATAGTGCAACAGTGGCATAGGGTGTCCAAGAGAAAATATACAGGAGATAAATAGTCATGGCCGCTTTAGCTATACGCAATTCAACACTCATCGCTGCCGAATTTGGATTGGCCGACAAAGATTTAACATTCATTTTCTTCGCTTGTTCGGCTAACATTTTCTCGTGATCGCGGACATGGAAAAAGAGTTTCGTGTAGTACGTGCAGATGATGAACATGGGTATGCAATAGGCCCAAACAAACATGCAGCGTACAAAGTACACGGTCTCGTCGTCGTCGGAAAGATAATCGAAGGAACAGCTAGTGAGGAAGCCCTCTAGAAAGGGAAAAGATTAGTTAGTATAAGGGAATTTTCTCCTTATTACAAAGTGAGTTTGCAAAAAAGGTCCATAGCTAAAGGAAATTTCGCCCTCATTAAAGGGGGAATTTATGGAAATTGCCCTCGTTAAAGGGGGAATTTGCGGAAATTGCCCTCGTTAAAGGGGGAATTTGCGGAAATTGCCCTCGTTAAAGGGGGAATTTGCGGAAATTGCCCTCGTTAAAGGGGGAATTTGCGGAAATTGCCCTCGTTAAAAGGGGAATTTGCGGAAATTGCCCTCGTTAAAGGGGGAATTTGCGGAAATTGCCCTCGTTAAAGGGGGAATTTGCGGAAATTGCCCTCGTTAAAGGGGGAATTTGCGGAAATTGCCCTCGTTAAAGGGGGAATTTGCGGAAATTGCCCTCGTTAAAGGGGGAATTTGCGGAAATTGCCCTCGTTAAAGGGGGAATTTGCGAAAATTGCCCTCGTTAAAGGGGGAATTTGCGAAAATTGCCCTCGTTAAAGGGGGAATTTGCGGAAATTGCCCTCGTTAAAGGGGGAATTTGCGGAAATTGCCCTCGTTAAAGGGGGAATTTGCGGAAATTGCCCTCGTTAAAGGGGGAATTTGCGGAAATTGCCCTCGTTAAAGGGGGAATTTGCGGAAATTGCCCTCGTTAAAGGGGGAATTTGCGGAAATTGCCCTCGTTAAAGGGGGAATTTGCGGAAATTGCCCTCGTTAAAGGGGGAATTTGCGGAAATTGCCCTCGTTAAAGGGGGAATTTGCGGAAATTGCCCTCGTTAAAGGGGGAATTTGCGGAAATTGCCCTCGTTAAAGGGGGAATTTGCGGAAATTGCCCTCGTTAAAAGGGGAATTTGCGGAAATTGCCCTCGTTAAAGGGGGAATTTGCGGAAATTGCCCTCGTTAAAGGGGGAATTTGCGGAAATTGCCCTCGTTAAAGGGGGAATTTGCGGAAATTGCCCTCGTTAAAGGGGGAATTTGCGGAAATTGCCCTCGTTAAAGGGGGAATTTGCGGAAATTGCCCTCGTTAAAGGGGGAATTTGCGAAAATTGCCCTCGTTAAAGGGGGAATTTGCGGAAATTGCCCTCGTTAAAGGGGGAATTTGCGGAAATTGCCCTCGTTAAAGGGGGAATTTGCGGAAATTGCCCTCGTTAAAGGGGGAATTTGCGGAAATTGCCCTCGTTAAAGGGGGAATTTGCGGAAATTGCCCTCGTTAAAGGGGGAATTTGCGGAAATTGCCCTCGTTAAAGGGGGAATTTGCGGAAATTGCCCTCGTTAAAGGGGGAATTTGCGGAAATTGCCCTCGTTAAAGGGGGAATTTGCGGAAATTGCCCTCGTTAAAGGGGGAATTTGCGGAAATTGCCCTCGTTAAAGGGGGAATTTGCGGAAATTGCCCTCGTTAAAGGGGGAATTTGCGGAAATTGCCCTCGTTAAAGGGGGAATTTGCGGAAATTGCCCTCGTTAAAGGGGGAATTTGCGGAAATTGCCCTCGTTAAAGGGGGAATTTGCGGAAATTGCCCTCGTTAAAGGGGGAATTTGCGGAAATTGCCCTCGTTAAAGGGGGAATTTGCGGAAATTGCCCTCGTTAAAGGGGGAATTTGCGGAAATTGCCCTCGTTAAAGGGGGAATTTGCGGAAATTGCCCTCGTTAAAGGGGGAATTTGCGGAAATTGCCCTCGTTAAAGGGGGAATTTGCGGAAATTGCCCTCGTTAAAGGGGGAATTTGCGGAAATTGCCCTCGTTAAAGGGGGAATTTGCGGAAATTGCCCTCGTTAAAGGGGGAATTTGCGGAAATTGCCCTCGTTAAAGGGGGAATTTGCGGAAATTGCCCTCGTTAAAGGGGGAATTTGCTGAAATTGCCCTCGTTAAAGGGGGAATTTGCTAAATTGCCCTCGTTAAAGGGGGAATTTGCTGAAATTGCCCTCGTTAAAGGGGGAATTTGCTGAAATTGCCCTCGTTAAAGGGATAATTTGCGGAAATTGCACTCGTTAAAGGGGGAATTTGTGGAAATTACCCTCGTTTAAGGGGGAAACTGCCCTCGTTAAAGGGAGAATATGAGGAAATTGACCTCTTTAAATTTGGCTAAAGGCGGAATTTGAGAAAATTGTCTTCGCTAAAGGGGGAATTTGAGGAAATTGCCCTCGTTAAAGGTGGAATTTGAGGAAACTGCCCTCGTTAAAGGGAGAATTTGCGGAAATTGACCTCTTTAAATTTGGAATTTGCAAAAATTGCCCTTGTGAATAGGGAATTAACTAAAATTTTTAATTCGAGGACAAATTTAGTTATTTCTTACCTGGTATATAATTTCCCCATATATGAAAAAAAGGCAGAGCAGAAAATGGTGCAGTCCATAACCATGTTACAACAACCAAAATTATGATTTGGGGGTAGTTTAGGCGGCCATCAATAGGATTGGATATAGTTCTAAAGAAAATAATGATATTGAAGAATGTAAATCATGTCAACTGATATAAGTATATTACCGATATCTATCATAAGCTATAAAAGCATTTGTGACCGCTGCCCCTATGCCCGATATACTTCCAAATACCGCATATATATCACAACCCAATTCGCCGCCGTAAAAATAACCCAAAGAAGCGTTGACCAAATAATGAGGCATATTAGTGGCCATGGTCAAATCAAAAATAGCTAAATTTAAAATCAATAAATTCGAGGGCGTCTTTAAATTCTTCGAGCTGTTGAGAATTAAAAATATAAACTAAAATTTTGAATCAGAGCCGCCAAATTCACCAAATACCAGAACTTACGTTGAAAATAGCCACAAGACCAAACCATTTCCAAAAACAGAACATATGAGCATAACTACAAAACCAATATATAAAAAAGCCTGATAATAAATTTCGGGCACGGGAAAGGAGCGCCAATGTTGATGAACCAGATGCTGATATTCCATGGGATAATTCCAGCCCAGATTGGGTGGGGCAGTGGAGGAAGATAAGGAGAGAGCAGAGCTAAATAGAGATTATGAGTACATTAAAAAAGTTGTCTCTAGTTAAAGCTTTTTCATCTCACCCATTTAAATAGTTGGTATAAGGCTCTGGTCCCATAATGGGGGACCTTTTTGTTATATTCATTATTCACAGGATTTTAGAAATATAATTTTACTTTTAACTCAAACATTTTCTCGCTTCTTATTTCCAACACTTAACATTCCGCTTTCCTTAAGTCTTACTACTAGTTCTTGTGGCTTGTTGTGGGACTTTTTATAGTCTTCGACGTCTGTTGAATTCTTTGAATTTTCTTAGACGATTTTCTTAACGGATTATGGCATACCAAGGAGGATTATATATTTTGCAAGCTAAACACATTTTTCTTGGGCATTGAGAAGTGATGACATTTTTAATGAATTTAAGTTTTGTTTTCCTATGAAACTTAAATTAGAAGTAAAAGCGTTCAAGAGGTAAAAAGTTGACCAAAAAAATTGTTTCTAAAGAATTTTCATAAAATTTTCAAAAATTTGTCATATTTATAGGAAATTTTCAAAAAAAATTTTTACAGGAAATTTTTCAAAAATTTCTGATTTTTATAGGAAAATTTTCAAAAACTTCTTATTTTTATGGGAAATTTTTCAAAAATTTCCTATTTTTATTGTAAATTTTTTTTATTTTTATAGGAAAATGTTCAAAATTCTTATTTTTATAGGAATTTTTGTAAAATTTTTTGCATTTTTATCGGATTTTTTTTTAAATTTCGTATTTTTATAGCAAATTCTTCAAAATTTTCTTTTTTTTTATAGGAAATTTTTCAAAAATTTTTTATTTTTGTAGGAAAATTTTCAATATTTTATTGTTTTTATAGGAATTTTTTTAATAATTTCTTGTTTTTATAGGAAATTTCTCAAAAAATTCTTATTTTTATAGGAAATTTCTTGTGTTTATAGCAAATTAAAAAAAAAAACTATTTTTATAAAAAAATTTTCAAAAATTTCTTGTTTTTATAGGATTTTTTTTTTAAATTTATTATTTTTATAGGAAATTTTTATAAATTTCTTTTTTTATAGGAAATTTTTAAAAAATTTCTTATTTATAGGATATTTTTCAAAAATATCTTATTTTTATAGGAATTTTTTAAAAAAATTTTTATTGGAAATTTTAAAAATTTTTTTTATTTTTATAAGAAATTTTTACAAAATTTCTTATTTCTTAAGGGACATTTTTCAAAAATTTCTTATTTGAATAGGAAATTTTTAAAAAATTTCTTGTTTTTGTAAGAAAATTTTTCAAAAATTTCTTATTTTTATAGGAAATTTTTTAAAAATTTCATATTTTTATAGGAAATTTAAAAAATTTTTTTGCTTTTTAAATAATTTCTTATTTTTTTAGGAAAATTCTCAACAAATTCTTATTTTTATAGGAAATTTTTCTAAAATTTCTTGTGTTTAGAGGAAATTAAAAAAAAATTCATAGTTTTATAGAAAATTTTTCAAAAAATTCTCTTTTTTATAGGAAATTTTTCAAAAATTTATTATTTTTAATGGAAATTTTTATAAATTTCTTTTTTTTTATAGGAAATCTTTTAAAAATTTCTTATTTCTATAGGAAATTTTTTTTTTTTAAATTTGTTATTTTTATAGGAAATTTTTTAAAAATTTCTTATTTTTATAGAAAATTTTTCAAAAATTTCTTATTTTTATAGAAAATTTTTCAAAAATTTCTTATTTTTATAGAAAATTTTTCAAAAATTTCTTATTTTTGTAAGAAATTTTTCAACAATTTCTTATTTTTGTAAGAAATTTTTCAAAAATTTCTTATTTGTGTAAGAAATTTTTGAAAAATTTCTTACAGAAATAAGAAATTTTTCAAAAATTTCTTACTTTTATGGGAAATTTTTAAAAGTTTTTTCTTTTTTTTAAGAAATTTTTCAAAATTTTTTATTTTTAAAGGAAATTTTTCAAAAATTTCTTATTTTTATGAATAAAAATTTTTTATTTTTATTTGAAATTTTTCAAAAGTTTCTTATTTTAATAGAAAATTTTTCAAAAATTTCGTATTTGAATGGGAATTTTTTAAAAAATTACTTATTTTTATAGGAAATTAAAAAAAAAAAAAAATTCCAAAAATTTTTTTTGAAGTCTTTCAAAAATTTATTTGGGGAAGTTTTTCTAAAATTAAGTTACTTACTTTATTCCTCTTAAATTCTTTTTAATGAAAAATTTTTTTTTTGTTTAATATTTTTATTCATATTTATTTCATATTATTTTCTTTTTTCCCTTCAGTTTTTCTTTTTCTTCATTAACATAAACATTTTTTTTTATTAATTGTTTTAATACTTTCATCCTCTATAGATTTTACTTATTATTAAGGTAATATAATAATAAAATAAAAATTATTTTTATTTTTTTTAGAAATTAATTATAATTATTATATAATTTGTTTTGTATTTTGCTAATTTTGTTAAATTTACAAAGATCGAAAATTTAAGATTTTCTTAAGAGTTAAAAAAATAATATAAAAAAATTAAAAAACTTTTAAGCTAAAATAATATATTTTTTTTAAATTTTACTTAAAAATAAATTAATAATATAATTTTTTAGGGTTTTTTTTATGATTTATTATATGTTTTTTTGTTGTTTTTTTTTTGTGTTATATAAATATTTTTTTAGTTTTAAATTAATGTATTTTTGTTCTAATTTCTTATACCAAATGATTAATTTATTTATAATTATTTTTAATATATATTTTTTTTAGTTTTTCTAAATTAATTTATTTTTTGGTTTTAACATTTAAAAAGCTACTGGGTTTTGTTTTTTTTTATAATTTAATATTATGATAATTATATTATATGATATTTTGTTTTAAATATTTTTATATATATTTTTTTTGTTGTTATTTTTTTCAGCTTAATGGAATATTTTATTAATAATTTATTGTATAGATTTTGTTTAATTTTAATTTTTTAAAACTATTTTTTTTGATATTCTAATATTTTTTTTTTATTTTTTTTTTATTTTTATATTTTTTTTTAATTTCTTTAGTTTTTCTCTAAATTTTCTCTTATATTTTATGGAACTGTTTTATTTATTTTTCTTGATTTCTTTTTTGTATAAAAAATCCTACTAATTTTCATTATTTTTTTACTTGATTTTTTCTTCTTTATTGACTTATGGAATTCCTGCTCTCTAATTACTTCTGTAACTCCTTCTATAACTTCTTCTGTAACACTCCTTCTTTAACACCTTCTTCTACTTATCCTTCCTTTTCCTCTTGATTGTTTATTTATATATATATTTTTTTCTCTATACTACAAACTATTCATTTGCCAACAACTTTTTTTTTTAATTTTTTTATAATAAATTTATAAATATCCTTTAGTTTTTTAATATTTTAATAATAATATTTTTAATTATCTTTTTTATTTCCAACTTTTCCTTTAATTTTTCATCTTTTCAACATCTTTCCATTTTTTTCCAGATTTCTTTGGGTTTATATACATTTTATAAGAAAGCAAATATTTGAAACTAAGAAATTGTCATGATCTTAAAGAAATCTCAAAATGTTTCCCATTAAAACAGTATAACCTTTCCGATTTCCTTCTTTGCGGAAGAAAATTACAGAAAAACAAATTTTCTAAAACAAAAAATAAATTTATTATAAATATAATAGAACTTGAGATTAAAACTTGGTAGCCTGGTACATAGACGTCCCTAACCTACCAAACAAACACATATATATTTGACTGCTTTCTGTTACTTAGTTTGTGAGATATTGCGTTTTAAGTAAAGCTACTTTTTTTATAATGATAATGTGAGTAAGTGCCCCACATCTTTGTTATTACTAACAACTTGTCTCGATTTATATCGATCCTCCTCAGAGATCGCACTATAAGAATTCAATATTAACTCAGACCTACATCATTTCTTCTCACCTATTTACTTCTTATCTTCACAAACGATCTTCTATTTATTCCAAACTTTCATTCCTATTTACACTTTAACATTTGAGATAAATGGTTCGTAGCCTGGCGCATAGATGGCCCTTACATTTAAAAGATACCTGCTTATATCTGTCAGCTTTCGGACACTTAGTTTGTGAGATATTGCGTTTTGAGTAAAGTACCTTTTTTTAGTTCGGTAGAGTGTGTTTGGTGCCAGCAAAACCTTCTATTAAGTTATATCGAGGTTCCTCAGAGATAGCACTATAAGAGTTGTAATAGATGGGATTTCGCAAAACGAGTTCAAGAATAACTCAGACATTAAATCATTCTTTTAACCCATTTTTATGTCCATACACGATTGTCTACTTATATCAAATTTCCATTCCTATCCTCTTATGCATTTGAGATAAATGCTTAGTAGGCTATCGCATGGATAAACCTTGCTTTTAAAAGATACCTGCATATATCTGTCAGCTTTCCGACACTTAGTTTGTGAAATATTGCGTTTTGAGTAAAGTAACTTTTTTTTAGTTCGATAGAGTGTGTAAGTGCAAAACTTTTTTGGTGCTGGCTAAACCTTCTCTTGAGTTATATCGAGGTTTCTCAAAAATCGCTTTGTTAGAATTCAAGATTAACTCAGGCCTATGTTATTTCATCTAACCTACTCGTACTTCTTTATAAACGATAATCTAATTATGAGTCTGGCTATCTTTAAAAGATTCATGAATATATCTGTCAGCTATTGGACACTCAGTTTGTGAGATATTGAGTTTTGAGTAAAGTAACTTTTTTTAGCTCGATAGAGCTAAAACAACTTCTTTGGTGCCAGTCTTAACTTTTCTCGATTTATATCGAGCTTTCTCAGAGATCGCACTATTAGAGTTGTTTGATGAGAACCCATCTATATATCATCAAACGAGTTATAAATTAACACAGGCCTACATTATTTCTTCTAACCTACTTCTTATCTTTATAAACGATCTTCTACTTATGTCAAACTTCAATTCCTATCTACTTCGTAGCCTCGCGCATAGTTGACCCTTACCTTTAAAAGATACCTGCATATGTATATCTTTTAGCTTTCGGACATTTAGTCTGTGAGATATTGCGTTTTGGATAAAGTTCGTTGTAGAAAAGTAATACGGGAGTTTATTTTGAGATGTCATCGAAGGAGTCATCCAAGATATCTTCTAACTGTGTCATGTCAGAAAGAAACTTCGTTGTTATCTTATTCTACCGTCGTGAAAAAGTAACAAGATATGTCATCGAAGGAGTCATCCAGTGGCTCGAAGGAGTCACCCAAACCAATTTCTAACTGAGTTGGATCCCCAAGACATGTCAGAAAGGAACTTCGTTGCTATCTTTTGTCTTTTTTTACTAATGTGGTAAAGTGACAAGGAAGTTCCTTCTGGGATATCATCGAAAGAGTCATCCGGTAGTTCGGATGATTTGAAGGAGTCATCCAAATAAAGTCTCATTTTAATGCTGGAATAATTCTATGTTACCTTCTAATTCATAAACGATCGGCAGATAGCGTTACATCATGTCGTATACATTGACTGCTGGTGTTGCTGAGTTGACAGTCCTTGGTCGAAGCTGTAGAAGCCCTGGGTCATTTCGGCATGTCGTAGAAAGTTAACAAGGCAGTTTAATCTGTGATGTCATCTAAGGAGTTATCCGAACCACCTTCTAACGGAGTTTGATCCTGCGTTGCTATCTTTTTCCACTGTCTTAAAAAAGTATCAAGGGATGCCATCGAAGGAGTCATCCGGTGGTTCGGATGACTCGAAGGAGTCATCTTCTAACTGAGTTAGATCCTCAAGTCATGTCAGAAAAAAAAAAAAAAATTCGTGGCTTTCTTTTATCTTTTTCTACTAGAGCGGAAAAGTAACAAGGCAGTTCCTTCTGGTATGTCATTGAAAGAGTCATCCGGTGGTTCGGATGACTTGAAGGAGTTATCCAAATCACCTTTTAACTGAGTTAGATCTCCCAAGAAGCATATGAGAAAGACCCTAAGTTGCTATCTATATCCTTTTCCATCATCGGGGAAAAGTAACAAGGCAGTTCCTGTTGGGATGTCATCGAAGGAGTGATCCAACCAGCTTCTAACTGAGTTAGAATACTAAGGAATGTTAGAAAGAAACTTCGTTGCTATCATTTTCCACTAGCTTGGAAAAGTAACAAAGCAGTTTCTTTTGGGATGTCATCGAAGGAGTCATCCGAACCACCTTTTAACTGAGTAATATTCCAAAAGCGTGGTAAAGTAAAAAGTTAGTTCCTTCTCGGATGTCATCGAAGGAGTCATCCAAACCACCTTCTAAAGGAGTTAGATCCCCCCGAGGTATGTATATCATAATGAAACTTTGTAGCTATCTTTTATCCTTTTGTACTGTAGTGGAAAAGTAGCAAGGCAGTATCTTCTTGGATGTCATCGAAGGAGTCATCCAAAGCATGTCAGAAAGAACATTCGTTGATATTTATCTGTTTATGCAAATTTTTCTTTAAACAGGAAATTTTCAGAAAATTTTGTTTAAAAAAAAATTTTTTTTTGAAGTCGTTAAAAGATCAAAACTTCCTTAAAATAAAACAAAATTGGATAAAATTTGAAATAAAAATTTTACTTTTAAAATTGAATTTACAAAATTATACAGGGAAATTATAAATTAAATACAATTTATAAAATTATTATTAAAACTTAAAATATAACAAAAAATTAAGGCCTTTTGGATTAAAATTAACTGAGTTTAAGTTTAACTTAAAATAAACTAAGTTTTAGTTTTTGTTTTATTTCAGAAAGAAATCAAATTATTTACAAATTAACATACATTTTTTAATAAAAATAGGAAATTAAAAAAAAAAAAATTCTATAATAATAGGAAAATTATGAAAAATTTCCTATAAAAAGATAAAAATTTTTGAAAAATTTCCTACAAAAAAGGGAAATTTTTGAAAAATTTCCTACAAAAATAGGAAATTTTTGAAAAATTTCCTATAAAAATAGGAAATTTTTGAAAAGTTTCTTATAAAAATAGGAAATTTTTGAAAAATTTCCTATAAAAATAGGAAATTTTTGAAAAATTTCCTATAAAAATAGGAAATTTTTGAAAAATTTCCTATAAAAATAGGAAATTTTTGAAAAATTTCCTATAAAAATAGGAAATTTTTGAAAAATTTTCTATAAAAATGGGAAATTTTTGAAAAATTTCCTATAAAAATAGGAAATTTTTGAAAAATTTCCTATAAAAATAGGAAATTTTTGAAAAATTTCCTATAAAAATAGGAAATTTTTGAAAAATTTCCTATAAAAATAGGAAATTTTTGAAAAATTTCCTATAAAAATAGGAAATTTTTGAAAAATTTCCTATAAAAATAGGAAATTTTTGAAAAATTTCCTATAAAAATAGGAAATTTTTGAAAAATTTCCTATAAAAATAGGAAATTTTTGAAAAATTTCCTATAAAAATAGGAAATTTTTGAAAAATTTCCTATAAAAATAGGAAATTTTTGAAAAATTTCCTATAAAAATAGGAAATTTTTGAAAAATTTCCTATAAAAATAGGAAATTTTTGAAAAATTTCCTATAAAAATAGGAAATTTTTGAAAAATTTCCTATAAAAATAGGAAATTTTTGAAAAATTTCCTATAAAAATAGGAAATTTTTGAAAAATTTCCTATAAAAATAGGAAATTTTTGAAAAATTTCCTATAAAAATAGGAAATTTTTGAAAAATTTCCTATAAAAATAGGAAATTTTTGAAAAATTTCCTATAAAAATAGGAAATTTTTGAAAAATTTCCTATAAAAATAGGAAATTTTTGAAAAATTTCCTATAAAAATAGGAAATTTTTGAAAAATTTCCTATAAAAATAGGAAATTTTTGAAAAATTTCCTATAAAAATAGGAAATTTTTGAAAAATTTCCTATAAAAATAGGAAATTTTTGAAAAATTTCCTATAAAAATTTCCTATTTTTTAAAGGAAATTTTTCAAAAATTTCCTATTTTTTAAAGGAAATTTTTAAAAAATTTCCTATCTTTTAAAGGAAATTTTTAAAAAAGAAGAAATAAAATTTGAAAACTAAACTAAAAGATTTTTAAAATCAAAAATTTGGTTAAGAAAATGGACGAAAATAATTGAATTAATTATTAAAAATAAATTGCTTTCGGTTTTTGAAAATTATGGAATAAAAATAATTTATTTAAAAAAAAAAGAACACAGTTATGGTTTTAAAATGGAAATTGTTAAGCGTTTGAATGATTTTAGAAAATTTAATTTACATACAAGAATTAAGTCCTAAAGCTGCCCTAAAAGAGATTCTTTTAATATTCTAAAATTCGTTACAATTTTATAGCAAAATTATAGCTTAAACTCTATGATCATGACTTAGTGAATGGAATTATTATTCGTAGTTTCGAGAACATTTTTCTAAAAATTTGAATTAAGTAAAAAGTTATAATTTATTCTTTTACACAATTTCTCCTTTTTCAAATTCTTAAAACTAAAAATTTTTCTTTATTTTTCTTATTTTTTTTTGTTCATTTGTTAGTTTATTAGAGGGGAATTGGTATTTTAACTTAATCTTAAGGGTTTAATTTTAATTGTAATACAAATTATCATTAATTATCATAATTATAATTGTTATACTTTTTGTTAATTATAATTAATGCATAAACAGTCTTTTTTAGTTCACAAATAACTTAAAAGACGGCTAAAATCTAAAAAATATTTCTCTTTTATATTTTAGTTATAATTATAACAGTTTAAACTTAAATGGAAATCATAAAGAGGGAGTGTTTTTGTTTTTGTCTTAAATAATTAATTAATAATGTTAATGATAAAAAGCAACAAAATGCCTTGAAATGTTTGATTTATCGATTTTTTTAAATTTAATTTTAATGTAATTTTCTAAGAAACGTATAACAGTTTCTATAAAACAGAAATTGTAACAGTTAGGAAAGTGTTATACTTTCAAATTTCTTTACGCAAATTCTCAATTTTCTAGGCTTCCCCATTAAAAAATAGAACATTTTTGAAAAATTTCCTATAAGAATAAGAAATTTTTTTCCTTTTAAAATAAGAAATTTTTTTAAAGATTTTCTATACAAAATAGAAAAATTTCCTTTACAATTAGAAAATGTTTGAAAAATTTTCTATAAAAATAAGAAATTTTTGAAAAATTTTCTATAAAAATAAGAAATTTTTTAAAAATTTTCTATAAAAATAAGAAATTTTTTAAAAATTTTCTATAAAAATAAGAAATTTTTGAAAATTTTCCTATAAAAATAAGAAATTTTTTAAAAATTTCCTATAAAATTAAGAAATTTTTGAAAAATTTCCAACAAAAATAAGAAATTTTTAAAAAATTTCCTATAAAACTAGGACATTTTTGAAAACTTTCCTTTAAAAATAGGAAATTTTTGAAAAATTTCCTTTAAAAATAGGAAATTTTTGAAACATTTCCATTAAAAATAAGAAATTTTTGAAAAATTTCCTATAGAAATGAGAAATTTTTGAAAAATTTCTTATAAAAATAGAAAACTTTAAAAAAAAATTCCTATAAATATAAGAAATTTTTGAAAAATTTCTTATAAAAAGTAAATTTTTCAAAAATTTCCTATAAAAAGTAAATTTTTCAAAAATTTCCTATAAAAAGTAAATTTTTCAAAAATTTCCCATAAAAAGTTAATTTTTCAAAAATTTCCTATAAAAAGTAAAATTTTCAAAAATTTCCTATAAAAAGTAAAATTTTCAAAAATTTCCTATCAAAAGTCAATTTTTGAAAAATTTCCTTTAAAAATAGTCAATTTTTCAAAAATTTCCTATAAAAAGTAAATTTTTCAAAAATTTCCTTTAAAAAGTAAATTTTTGAAAAATTTCCTATAAAAAGTAAATTTTTGACAAATTTTTTTTAAAAAGTAAATTTTTAAAAAATCTTCTATAAAAAGTCAATTTTCGAAAAATTTTTCTATAAGAAATTTTTGAAAAATTTCCTATAAAAAGTCAATTTTTGACAAATTTCCTTTAAAAAGTCAATTTTTGAAAATTTCCTATAAAAAGTAAACTTTTGAAAAATTTCCTATAAAAAGTCAATTTTTCAAAAATTTCCTATAAAAATAGTAATAGTTTGTAAGTTCATTTTCGATTATTTTTGAAAGTCTTTAAAATTTCAGTCAATTCATTTAAATTTCGAAAATATCCCTTTAAAATGTGTCTTTAAGTAGCAGATTTTTGAAGTTTATAATTTTTTATTATCTTTAATAAATGCCATAACCTTTATATTTGTTATATTTTGTTTGTATAACACTTTTATAACTGTTATATTTTCTTTTGGAAACTGTTATACTTTATTTTCTAATCCAAAAAATGCCTTTTACTTATGCGTTTTTTCATTTTTTTGTCTAAAACATAATAAATATTCATTCTGTCTTGTTATGTATTTTTTTCCATATAAACAACAAATCATAATTTGTTCCATTTGATTTGATCTAATAAACAAACTGTTATACAGTTGATTTGAAATTAAACTAATTGGTATAATTATCAAATGAACCCAAATATTCCAAAGCAGCACGATAACAAAAATGATATTGATCCTGGAAATGGAAAACAAATTTAAATATTAATTTTTTTTTTAATATTTAAGTCTTAAAAGCCTTTGTCCTTACCTCCGTTTGCACCATAGCCGGCCGTTGAGCACGTAAAATTCTTACAGTTTGGAATACATCCAAAACACCCTCATACTGCATGCGCTCCAAAACAATGCTCAATGTTATAAAGACACCCGTACGACCCACACCAGCACTACAATGAACAGTGATGGGACCATCTTGACCAAATTGTTCTTTTGTTTTATGCACCTGACCAATGAAATCAATGAAGCCTTCGCCCGACTTGGGTACACCCTGTTCGGGCCAATCGATAAATTGAAATTGTCGTACGGTACGTGAAGAACCGTCACGTGCATCGGTTACCTTAAAGAGGCGAATAAAAGGAGAACATAAAATAATTTGTTTAACATCGACCATTATTATCATCTATTAAAGAATATTGTTGATGTCGTATGTCATTTTAGTCGTTCCTCCACTCATTCTGTTTATTATGGCTCAGTCATGCTTTTGTACAACCCTTTATAGTCTATGAGTGTGTCTGTTTTTAGCATCCAGCTTGTTAGCCTGGATTTATGCTGCATATGTTCTTGTGTTTTCATATTTATGGTATGTCACAGGTTTTTTATAATATGGCCAATGGTTTTTTTGGGTTGGTTAACTTACCTTGAATTCACGTAATTTATATTGTGGCATATTGTATTCAGCAATGGGATCAACAACATAATATTGATAACGTACCGAGCGTTCGTGGGGCCAATATTGATAGCACTTTTCCTAAAGAGAAGAAAAGAAGAACCCAAAATTGTTAAAGAATTGAATTAAGAAAAAGTTTATAGTAATTTAAAAAAAAAAAGAAAGACAAGAACCCTAAGGGAACTAGTAGAACCTGAGATAGCACAACCGAAACTAAAGGAAACTGAAAAACTTTATATTTTTATAGAAAATTTCTCAAAATTTTTCTAGTTTTATAGGAAATTTTTCAAAAAATTACTATTTTTATAGGAAAATTTTCAAAAATTGACTATTTTTATAGGAAATTTACTATTTTATAGGAAACTTTTAAAAAATTTACTATTTTTATGTGAAATTTTTCAAAAATTTACTATTTTTATAGGAAATTTTTCAAAAATTTACTATTTTTATAGGAAATTTTTCAAAAATTTACTATTTTCATAGGAAATTTTTCAAAAATTTACTATTTTCATAGGAAATTTTTAAAAAATTTACTATTTTTATAGGAAATTTTTCAAAAATTTACTATTTTTATAGGAAATTTTTCAAAAATTTAATATTTTTATAGGAAATTTTTCAAAAATTTAATATTTTTATAGGAAATTTTTCAAAAATTTAATATTTTTATAGGAAATTTTTCAAAAATTTACTATTTTCATAGGAAATTTTTCAAAAATTTACTATTTTCATAGGAAAATTTTCAAAAATTTTCTATTTTTATAGGAAAATTTTCAAAAATTTTCTATTTTATAGGAAATTTTTCAAAAATGTCTATTTTATAGGAAATTTTTCAAAAATTAAATATTTTTATAGGAAATTTTTCAAAAATGTACTATTTTTATAGGAAATTTTTCAAAAATTTACTATTTTTATAGGAAATTTTTCAAAAATTTAATATTTTTATAGGAAATTTTTGCAAAAATTTTCTATTTTTATAGGAAATTTTTGCAAAAATTTTCTATTTTTATAGGAAATTTTTGCAAAAATTTTCTATTTTTATAGGAAATTTTTGCAAAAATTTTCTATTTTTATAGGAAATTTTTGCAAAAATTTTCTATTTTTATAGGAAATTTTTGCAAAAATTTTCTATTTTTATAGGAAATTTTTGCAAAAATTTTCTATTTTTATAGGAAATTTTTGCAAAAATTTTCTATTTTTATAGGAAATTTTTGCAAAAATTTTCTATTTTTATAGGAAATTTTTGCAAAAATTTTCTATTTTTATAGGAAATTTTTGCAAAAATTTTCTATTTTTATAGGAAATTTTTGCAAAAATTTTCTATTTTTATAGGAAATTTTTGCAAAAATTTTCTATTTTTATAGGAAATTTTTGCAAAAATTTTCTATTTTTATAGGAAATTTTTGCAAAAATTTTCTATTTTTATAGGAAATTTTTGCAAAAATTTTCTATTTTTATAGGAAATTTCTGCAAAAATTTTCTATTTTTATAGGAAATTTTTGCAAAAATTTTCTATTTTTATAGGAAATTTTTGCAAAAATTTTCTATTTTTATAGGAAATTTTTGCAAAAATTTTCTATTTTTATAGGAAATTTTTGCAAAAATTTTCTATTTTTATAGGAAATTTTTGCAAAAATTTTCTATTTTTATAGGAAATTTTTGCAAAAATTTTCTATTTTTATAGGAAAATTTTGAAAAATTTTCTATTTTTATAGGAAAATTTTGAAAAATTTTCTATTTTTATAGGAAATTTTTCAAAAATTTTCTATTTTTATAGGAAATTTTTCCAAAAATTTTCTATTTTTATAGGAAATTTTTCCAAAAATTTTCTATTTTTATAGGAAATTTTTCCAAAAATTTTCTATTTTTATAGGAAATTTTTCCAAAAATTTTCTATTTTTATAGGAAATTTTTCCAAAAATTTTCTATTTTTATAGGAAATTTTTCCAAAAATTTTCTATTTTTATAGGAAATTTTTGCAAAAATTTTCTATTTTTATAGGAAAATTTTGAAAAATTTTCTATTTTATAGGAAATTTTTCAAAAATTTTCTATTTTTATAGGAAATTTTTGCAAAAATTTTCTATTTTTATAGG
The DNA here is from genome assembly GCA_933228675.1 of Stomorhina lunata. Taxonomy (NCBI): domain Eukaryota; kingdom Metazoa; phylum Arthropoda; class Insecta; order Diptera; family Rhiniidae; genus Stomorhina; species Stomorhina lunata. The sequence continues at coordinate 13,785,210 of OW121741.1, forward strand.
AAATTTTTGCAAAAATTTTCTATTTTTATAGGAAATTTTTGCAAAAATTTTCTATTTTTATAGGAAATTTTTGCAAAAATTTTCTATTTTTATAGGAAATTTTTGCAAAAATTTTCTATTTTTATAGGAAATTTTTGCAAAAATTTTCTATTTTTATAGGAAATTTTTGCAAAAATTTTCTATTTTTATAGGAAATTTTTGCAAAAATTTTCTATTTTTATAGGAAATTTTTGCAAAAATTTTCTATTTTTATAGGAAATTTTTGCAAAAATTTTCTATTTTTATAGGAAATTTTTGCAAAAATTTTCTATTTTTATAGGAAATTTTTGCAAAAATTTTCTATTTTTATAGGAAATTTTTGCAAAAATTTTCTATTTTTATAGGAAATTTTTGCAAGAATTTTTTATTTTTATAGGAAATTTTTGCAAAAATTTTCTATTTTTATAGGAAATTTTTGCAAAAATTTTCTATTTTTATAGGAAATTTTTGCAAAAATTTTCTATTTTTATAGGAAATTTTTGCGAAAATTTTCTATTTTTATAGGAAATTTTTGCAAAAATTTTCTATTTTTATAAATTTTTCAAAAATTTACTATTTTTATGGGAAATTTTTCAAAAATTTACTATTTTTATGGGAAATTTTTCAAAAATTTACTATTTTTATAGGAAATTTTTCAAAAATTTACTATTTTTATAGGAAATTTTTCAAGAATTTAATATTTTTATAGGAAAATTTTCAAAAATTTACTATTTTTATAGGAAATTTTTGCAAAAATTTTCTATTTTTGTAGGAAATTTTTGCAAAAATTTTCTATTTTTATAGGAAATTTTTCAAAAATTTTCTATTTTTATAGGAAATTTTTCAAAAATTTTCTATTTTTATAGGAAATTTTTCAAAAATTTTCTATTTTTATATTAAATTTTTCAAAAATTTTCTATTTTGTTTTTAAAAATTTTCTATTTTATAGGAAATTTTTCAAAAATGTCTATTTTATAGGAAATTTTTCAAAAATTAAATATTTTTATAGGAAATTTTTCAAAAATTTTCTATTTTTATAGGAAAATTATAGGAAATTTTTCAAAAATTTTATGAAGTAACAAAAATATTTTATTAATATACAAATACTCACCCTTCCCATCTCCTTCAATTTCGTCAACATCACGACAATGGTCGAGTTATGCTCCCACAACATACGCCAGAAATCTTCAGCCGTATCCTGCAAGGGACCTTGAGCCGCTATATAGGCCGAACGATAACGATAACCCTCAATAAAGCTGGCATTAACATAATCACTGCCCTCGATACCATGAATGGGAGTCAAATAGACACGAGTCGATTCATAGGGTAAAATATGGACCAAACGGTTTTTATGCTTATTACAGGGCAGATTGGCGGTAACAAATTTGGAAGAGTCCACCTTAACATTGGAGAGTTTTTTAAATTCAATTTCCATGCCAGTAATATTTTCACCCGGTTCTGTAGTCAAGAGTTTCTGCAAGTGGGTATGAAGATTGCGGGCTGGTACCTCGGTGTGACCACAAATAATCGCCTCCAGGATGGCATCATGAATAAAGATATACTGATCTTCAGTTTGGACCATATAGTTGCGTTGGGCTCGTAGACAGGTGACATGACCATAGATGTCGACTATCTTCTCATGTTTCATTCTTTCCAGCATTGAATCGATAACAATATAGCAGCCAGTACGTCCCACACCGGCGGAACAGTGAACAACAACGGGACCGGAATCGGGAGGTGTAAGAGCCCGACATCTGCGCAAGAACTGTAAGAAGGGAGCAGGATGATCGGGTACACCATGATCAGGCCAGGCAGTGAACTGCAATTGCTTAATTTCACGACGTTCATTAAAGCCTTGTCTTACTACTTGGAAGGTTCGTATACTATAGGTGGACAACTCCTGGGTCTCGGTAATGGTCACAAACATCTGGCCATAGGTTTCAGTGCCACGTGTCGGCCAGTATTGATCACATTTAATGCGTGTCCGTTCCTCCAAACGTGTCATCATCACAATAGTAGTAGTCTTCAATTCCCAACACATTCTCCAGAAATCGGCTATAGTTTCCTGCAAGGGACCCTGGGTCGCAACATAGGCATTGTGCTTGCGATAGCCATCACAATAGTTGGCATTAATATAATCCGAACCCACTACACCATCCATCAGCGGCAGTATAACACGTGAATGATCATAGGCTGTAACATTGGCATAACGATTTTTGGGTTTGTTATATTCATAATTGGAATTATCCCAGGTAAACTGTTGACCGGGTTCAATGCTTTCATATTCCTGAGAGAATTTCTGATTGTCATTCGCTTTGAGGCGCTCAACATGATTGGAAAATTCTGAAATGGGTATAGGTGGGTGTGAGATCATGCCTGGGGTTTGGAAGTTCAAGCGTCTCATATCCACAGGATCGCTAGGAGTAGGTCCCGCACCTAAATCGGCTGCCATTAAAGGACGTGTTACTGCAGCTTGATCGGGTGTCTTGCAGGGTTGTCGTTTACGTTTGATAATATAGATGATAATGAAAGTGGTTACCAATATCAAAGCCGCCAAGGCCGGTAATACTACCCATAACATGCCAGGTTCATCTTTGTTGCGATTAACCGAGACCTCAGGCTCTGAAGGCCAGTTGGGATCTGGACGATGAGGTCTTTCACCAGGAGGAGCTTCACGCATATCCAACGATAAGAATTCCGAGAAAGGTGATGAAGTGTACAAATGTTTCTGAGGAGTATCTACAACAGCTCTAACAAAAATCCGATAACGCTTATCGCGTTCCAGTTTGCGATTGGTGAAATTGTGGTAATCATCTCCGGAACCCAAGTGGAAGGTGAAAGGTATAGATCTTTGAGGAAATTTGGCTGCTATATAAGGAGCATTAGGTCTTTCAGGCTTGTTGCGTCCCGGCAATAAGTCTTCCGTTAAGAATTGATCAGGATTCTTGTGCAAGTTGGATTTATCCTCTGGTACCACCACCAGGAAATAATGAGAAATTGGACCATATTCCTCGGAAGCTTGAGGCAGAATAACTAAAATTTCTTCACCATTTACCACACCATAGAAATCAGGCTTGACCATGGGTTGAGGAGCAGCCATTTGCGTTGTCACCGTAATCTTAGTGGGTGGTCTATAAGAGTAATCCGAGGGCAGAGCACTGACATTAACATTGTACGTAGTAAAGGGACTTAGTTCATTAATGGTATGAGTCTTGACATAGGCCTTTAGTATAATTTCACGTCTCTGTACAATTTGGGTTTGTGAAAAACCTTGAGAGTCTACAAACACCTTCATGGCATCATAGGAGATCTTATAGTTAATAGGATTCAATCTTATGGGTGGAGACCAGGACAAAGTCATCGAATGTGTGGTAACATCATGAGCTCTCAAATTGAGGGGAACATCTTCAGGCTTGATTTTTACAGTAACCTTTTCACTTAAGCGACCCAAACCGGTCTTGAATCTAGCCGCTATAGCCACAGCATATTGGGCAAACTTCTCTAAATTCACTAAATCCGCCGACTCCGTTAGCCCGACTGTCTTCGTTTGCCATTCATCCAAATCCTCCACAGCTGTCATGGTATAGAATATCTTATAACCCAATAGCTTGCCTCTTGAGGGTACCGGTTCCCACCATATCTCTGCGGTTTGTTCTGAAGTAGCAACGGCTTGTACTGACATAGGAGCACGACCCATATCTCTTTCAGTCTCTACCAAAATCTTTTCACTAAATGGACCAGCTCCCTGTTTAGTATAGGCTCGTACCCGGAATATGTACTCAGTATTCTCCTCCAAATTCGTGAACACAGCCTTGCGCAGAGTCATATTTCTTTCGGAACCCAAACCATGATCGATTTTCTTATGGAATTGTACATCATAGCGTGTGATAATACCATTACGATGCTCTCTAATTGGAGGCTCCCAAGTAACGCACACAACATCTGGAGTCTGGAAGCGTACGGTAATATTGGATGGCGGTCCTCCTGGAACACCTTCGGGTGTTTGAAAGTTCTTTACGGTCTCCTGGCCAATGCCGATATGGTTGCTACCCGCTACTCTAAATTCATATTCCACTCCGCGCTCGAGATCTTTAAAAGGCTTTTTCGTTTCATGATTACCCATTAGCATTTCCTTGAGTGGCTGATCTTTAATACCCCATCTCAGGCGATATCCTCTTAATTCTCCATATGTCTGAGCAGGTCTTTCCCATTCCAATTCTATCGATACGGTAGGATCACGTTCCATTATTTTCAGACTGACCGTGGGTCTAACGGGCACTCCACCGGGGGTTTTAACAATAACAGCAGGGCTGCGATCACCATCGCCTTTGCGTGTGAGGGCAGCAACTTGTATAGAGTATTTGGTGTCAGGTTGTAGACTGGTGACATTGTATTCCAAGGCATCGACGACATCATATTTGAGAGGTTCATTTAAGAAACCCTTGCCCTGAAAAGAGAAAAGAAAGATTAGTTAAGAGAATATTGAAGAAGAATGTTTTGGGTTAAAGGTTATATTATAGGGTAAGGTCACAGCTTTATTGAATAGAAGAAGAATCGTGGTTCTCTGAGAGGAAAAATCGTGGTTCTTTGAGAGGAAAAATCGTGTTTTTTGAGATGAAGAATCATGGTTCTCTAAAATTAAGAATCGTGGATCTCTGAGAGGAAGAGTCGTGGTTCTTTGAGTGAAAAAATCGTGGTTCTTTGAGTGAAAGAATCGTGGTTGTTTGAGAGGAAGAATCGTGGTTCTTTGATAAGAAGAATTTGATTCTTTGAGATGAAGAATCGTGGTTGTTTGAGAGGAAGAATAGTAGTTTTTTGAGATGAAGAATCGTGGATGTCTGAGAATAAGAATCCTGGTTCTTTGAAAGGAAAAATCGTGGTTTTTTGAGATGAAGAATCGTAGTTCTTTGAGAGGAAGAATCCTGGTTCTTTGAGAGGAAGAATAGTAGTTCTTTGAGAGGAAGAATCGTGGTTCTTTGAGAGGAAGAATCGTGGTTTTTTGAGATGAAGAATCGTGGTTTTGTGAGAGGAAGAGTCGTGGTTCTTTGAGAGGAACAATCGTGGTTCTTTGTGGGGAAGAATCGTGGTTCATTGAGAGGAAGAATCGTGGTTCTTTGTCAGGAAGAATCGTGGTTCTTTGAGAGGAAGAATCGTGGTTCCTTAAAAGGAAGAATCGTGGTTCTTTGAGAGAAAGAATCGTGATTTTTTGAGATAAAGAATCGTGTTTCTCTGAGAGAAAGAATCGTGGTTCTTTGAGATGAAGAACCGTGTTTTTTTGAGAGGAAGAAGCGTTGTTCTTTGAGAGGAAGAATCGTGGTTCTTTGAGAGGAAGAATCGTGGTTCTTTGAGAGGAAGAATCGTGGTTCTTTGTGAGGAAGATCGTGGTTCTTTGAGAGGAAGAATCGTGGTTCTTTGTGAGGAAGAATCGTGGTTCTTTGAGAGGAAGAATCGTGGTTCTTTGTGAGGAAGAATCGTGGTTCTCTGAGAGGAAGAATCGTGGTATTTTGAGAGGAAGAATCGTGGTTCTTTGAGAGGAAGAATTGTGAATCTTTGAATAGAAGAATCATAATTCTTTGAGAGGAAGAATCGTAGTTCTTTGAGTGGAAGAATTGTGAATCTTTGAATAGAAGAATCGTGATTCTTTGAGAGGAAGAATCTTGGATCGTTAGTTCTTTTAGAGGAAGAATTGTGGATCATAAAGAAAAAAATCATGGATCATTAAGAAAAGAAATCGTAGTTCTTTTAAAGGAAGAATTGTGGATTATTAAGAAAAGAAATTGTGAATTTAAGAAGAACAATTGTTCATCATTGAGAAAAGATATCGTTGATCTTTGGTAGAAAGAATTGTGGATCATTAAGAAAAGATATCGTGGATCTTTGGTAGGAAGAATTGTGGATCATTAAGAAAAGATATCGTGGACCTTTGGGAAGAAGAATTGTTGGATCATTGAGAAAAAAATCGTGGATCTTTAAGAGGAAGAATTGCGGGCTACTTAGGAAAAATATCGTGAATCTTTGAAAGGAAGAATTGGGGATCATTGAGGAAATATATTGTAGATCTTTGAGAGGAAGGATTGTGGATTAATTGTAGATCATTGATCAGATCGTGAAAGTTTGAGAAAACTCGGAAAAATTATTCACCATTTGGAGAAAAACTCACGAAATACTCAAATTTTTGGGGGCTCTCTCATGGGAGAACTATTGTTTGTGGATCTCTTGTGGAAGATACATATATTGTTTCATTACTTACCTCATCTCTTACTTCCTGCACGTGTATGTGATAGCCGCGTATAATACCATTACGATCTTTCTCTAGTGGTGGTTTCCAGGTAACATGAATTGAAGTCGAATTTAATGGAGTAGCCTTAACTTCTTGAGGATCTCCAGGCACTAGATGATGAAATAGAAATAAATATTAGATTTTTCTCGAAAAAAAGTATTCACTAAAACAATTACACATAAGAACCTTAAATACCAAGAATACCTAAATTTTTCAAAATATACCTAAGTTAAGACTTAATTTTTTAAGATATAGAATCTTTCTTTTAGAATAAAAGGGAGATACTTAAAATTTTAGATATTTATATGATATTTAGATAAATTTTAGAGTTTAGAATTAAAACTAGTTTTTAAAATAAGAGGATCATTTAAAATCAAACATTATCACATTACATTCAAATAAGGAATTAATGCATAGTTTTTTTAAAAAGGGGATTTTTATTTTAAAAAGAAAAATTCGGGGGGTTTGAGACAAAAATTTTTATATATGGGTTATAACTTTTTCTCTATCAAAAAAGCATTCATTCAAAAATTAACCAAAAAAGTTTTAAGTGCAAAAATTTTTAGATTTTCAAAAAATGAGAAAAATATGTTTTTTTCAAAAAAAATCGTTTTCAACAAATTTTTTTTAAATAATTTGTTTATGCAAAAAATTATTTTCATCCAAATTCTTGGCTTTGGATTTTGGTTTAGATTTATAAGATATAAGAAAAAAGAGAAAAATATTTATAGATTTTAGTTAAATTCTTAGTTATATAAAGAATTTGCTAAAAATTTAAATAGGTTATAAAAATCTTAGTTTTTTTAAAAAATAGGGCTAAGATTTTTTATATAAATAAAAATTTTTATAAAATATTTGTTTCAAAATATTATTACAAATATTTATGCAAAATAAAGTTTTAACGCTACAAAAGTAAATTATAAATATAACAGAAAATCAGCAAAGTTTAAATTAGGAATTTTTCGAAGTGACTACTTTTTAAACCCCAAGTGGTCAATAAAGTAGATACTTATAATATTTTTTTAAAAGCTTTAAAAATTAGCTATAAATCTACAATTTTTTTTGTAGATATTACAAATAACAATTTTTTAAATTCTAAAAATTGATCACTATTGAGTCATTTGGTAGTCAAGAGTGTAGTCACTTAGATATTTTTGGTATATTGTCTTCAAAAAATGTCGTTTTGTCTTAAAGAAATTAAAATTTTCATAATTTGGTTTTCGATTTTCTCTATTACAATTTAAAATATCTTTCATCCACTTGATTGTCTACTAGTAGTCAAAGGGGTAGTCAAAGCTAATAGTCATGTATTTGAAATTTTGAAACTTTAGTTATACGTTTAAAGAAATATACGAAATTTTACCTAATTCCCTATAAGATTTTCTATATTTTGGTTTAAAATGTGTTTTGTCTATTTGGATGTCCACTGGTAATCATTAGTGTAGTCTGAGGACATTACCATATATTTGACATTTTGAATTTTTTGTATTTCATATAAAGAAGAGTACTTTTTTTGAGACCTGGCAGAAATTTAAGGCCATTTTTTAAATTTTTTATGATAACTAGCTCTTTAAATAACACTAGGTAGTCAATAAAGTATACAGTTCCAAATACATAATTTTAATAAAAACCTATTTACTAAACTTTAGATTATAAAATTTAGATAAATTTTAATTTTATTTTACTTAAAAAAGTAAATTTTAAATTTATTATACCTTAAAGGGTTTTTTCCTCTACTTGAGTGTGAAATTGTAAACAATAATGTAGTCAAAGAAAAAATGTAGATATTTCCTTTTAGAAATCATTGTAGACAATAAATTAAAATTTTTAGTAAATTTGATAAATTTCAAGTTCGATTCACTCAAAAAGCCTCTCCTCAATATAAAAGTTCATTGTAAGTTTGGTCACTTTGCAACCCTTAGTAATCCACAAAGTGGTCAGTCGCTAATTTTTTCAGTTTTCTTTGAAAAAAACTTTAGTAAAATGATATTTTGGCAAATTTAGAGATCGATTGATTCAAAAAACCTCTTCTCTATAAAAAAAGTTCATTATAAGTTTGGTCACTATTTCAATACTTAGTAATCAACAATGTGGACAGTCAAAAATTTGTATTTGTATTCTTTAAAAAAAACTTAAGTTAAATGATATTTTGGTCAATTTTTAGTTCGATTATTTTTGTTTTATTCAAAAAAATCTTCCTTTATGTGATTGTCCATTGGTAAACTATAAAGTAGTCAAAGTACAATTTGTGGCGTTGACTATTTTAAAACATTTATAAAATGTTATTAAGAAAATTTCATTTTACGTTTATTGTGACTATTTAAGGTAAGTTTTTCAAAGATTTTTAAAAGTAATTACTTTTTTGGCCATTAGTAAACTATAAAGTAGTCAGTAAGAATTTGTTTTTTCTGTCGTTAAAAAATTTTAGTGAAAAAGATTTTTACCTTAAGAGAATTCAAACAATTGTTACTTTTTTTAGATAAATATATTTAGCCGCTACTAAAGTGTCCACAGGTAAACAGAGAAGTGGTTAAAGAAAAATTTTACAAATTTTCAAAACTTTTAGTGCAAAAAATTTATATTTTTTTTAACTTCTTTCAAAATTTGCTGATTTCCTTTAATTCACAATTGTTTTTTCTATTAAATTTTCAAACTCAAAATTTCAACTAAAAATTCATGCTTTTTTAAAAAATTTCTTTTAAATATTTATATTCAAAAAACACATCTATTTTTATCTGGGGAGGAGTTTATAAAAAAATACTCACTGTTTTTCACTACATTTATTATAATTTTTTTTTGTTTAAAAAAATTTTTAATTGTAATAGAAATTTGTTTCAAAATTGTTAAGAAACCATTATTCATCCATGTTTAGTTTTTTTAAAAAAAGTGATGGGTTTGAGGGTTGCGTTCAAAATTCATAGTTTATTTTAAAATATTTTTTAATAAAGGATTATTAAAAATACGATTGCGTTTTTTCAAAAAAAAAAACATCCAGTACATTTACGTAAAAAAAACATACACACACACACAAAAAATTCAAAAATTAACGTGTGCAATTTTTCATGTTAACAGAAGTAGAGTAGGTTTTTGGTAGCGAGTGGCCAAAAAAGATATAAAAATATAGAAACAGAAATATTTTGAGAGATTAAAAAATTTGTTTCAAAAATACTTGTTTTTAAGTTATTAAAAATATTTCAAAAGAAAAAAACATTTAAGAAAAATTAACATTATTTTAAGAAAAAAGTTGGCTCACTCGCTTTGTTTTTTTAAAGGAGAGGAATAAAAATGGGGTTTAAAGGAAACATAGAAAAAATCAAAATTAATTGGCATCTGTTGTTTTTTTTGGTCCCTATCAAATATTGAATCTTGAGATGAAGCACCAAAATTTTTGTGAAAGTTTGTAAAACACTTAAGCTGTCTTATATTAAACTATAAGGTATAATAAATAATTTTTAACCCTTAAAACTATGTACGTAATACTTTTTTCAAAAATTGTAATAAATTCTTAAAACTAAAACTATACTTTGCTTTTGTTAAAATTCGTCTGCCTACAAGTATGCAATGGTTTTGTCTAAATTTGAACTTTTAATATTATAGATAATTCTTAAACCTAAAACTATACTTTACTTTTGTTAAAATTCGCCAGCCTACTTGTTTTGCCTAAATTTGAACTTTTGATATTATAAATAATTCTTAAAACTAAAGCTATACTTTACTTTTATTAAAGTTCGTCAGCCTACAAGTATGCATTAGCTTTGTCTTAATTTAAACTTTTTATATTATTTATAATTCTTAAACCAAAAACTATACTTAACTTATGTTAAAATTCTTCAGCCTACAAGTATGCAATAGTTTTGTCTAAATTTAAACTTTTAATATTATAAATAATTCTTAAACCTAAAACTATACTTTACTTATGTTAAAATCGTCAGCCTACAAGTATGCAACAGTTTTAAAAGTTATTTTGATAATACTTATGCTACTCATATTTAAGAATAGGCAATTTTCTTGAACTAAAACTTAATATAAGTAAATATATTGTAGCTAAAATTAACGTTTGGACTTGAAATAAGCTTAAATATGCTTTAAAAATAGTAAATTTTGTTAATATTTTTGAGGATTTCATTTTTCTAAACTCAACCAATTCTATTAATCCTTAAAGTACACAAAAATTTTAATTTTATAACTGACTTTTGATATTATATTTTTGGTAGCAAAATAATGCCTAACAGTAGGCAGTTGAATAAAATAGTAAGCCTATAAGTATGGAGTAGTTTTAAAACTTTTTGGACTAAATATTAATACGGCTTTAAAATAGAAGAAGATTTCGTTTATTTTTTTTTTTGGGATTTAATTTTTCTAAACTCAACTAATTCTATTAATCTCAAAGTATATAGCAATTTTTATATGATAATTGACTTTTAACATTATTTATTTAATTAAATAATGCCTAAAAGTAGGCAATAGTAAAAAATAGTAAGCCTATAAGTATGCAGTAGTTTTAAAACTCATTTAAATAATACATACATACATACATACACATATTCCAGAGTAATTTTTCTACAGAAAATGTTTTTATCAAAATTTTTTTTTACCCAACATTTTTCTATCAAAAATTAAAAAAAAAAAATTTTGTATCAAAAATTTTCTTTTGAAATTTTTATGTCAAAAATTTTTATATAGAGACATTTTTTTATCGAAAATTTTTCTATAAAAAATTTTGTTATCAGAAATTATTCTAAAAGAATTTTATCAAAAATTTTTGTATGAAAAATTTTTTTATCAAAAATTTTTCTATTGAAAATTTTTTTATCCAAAATTTTTCTAAAAAAAATTTCTTTATCAAAAAGTTTTCTATATTAATTTTTTTAAGAAAATTTTTTTATAGGAAATTATCTTGTAGAAAAATTTTTTATAGAAAATTTTCTTATAGACATTTTTTTATCAAAAATTTTTCTATAGAAATTTTTTTAACAAAAGTTTTCCTATAGAAGATTTTTTTTATCGAAAGTTTGTATATAATTTTTTTTTACCAAAACTCTAAAGAAAATTTTTTGATCAAAAATTTTCCATAGAAAAGTCTTTTATTAAACATTTTTTTAAGAAAATTTTTTTATCAAAAATTTTTCTATAGAAAATTTTTTATCAAAAATTTTCGATAGAAATTTTTTTTCAAAAATTTTTCTATAGAAATTTTTTTATCAAAAATTTTTGTATAGAAAACTTTTCCATCAAAAATTTTTCTATAAAGAATTTTTTTATCAAAAATTTTTCTATAGAAAATTTTTCTATAGAAAATTTTTCAATGAAAAATTTTTTTATAGAATTTTTTTTATCCAAAATTTTTCTAAAGACAATTTTGGTTTTCAAAAATTTTTGTATAGATTACAAAAATTTTAATTTTTTATCAAAAATTTTTCTAAAGAAAATTTTTTGATAAAAAAATTTTCTCTAGAAAATATCCATAAACAATTTTTTATCAAAAATTTTTCTATAGAAATTTTTTTAACGAAATTTTTTAATCAAAATTTTTTTTTATAGAAATTTTTTTTCTATAAATTTCTATAGAAAATTCTTAATTAAAAATTTTTCTATAGAAAAATTGTCCATAGAAATTTTTTTTATCAAAAATTTTTCCATAGAAACTTTATAAATTAAAAATTTTTCTATACAACATTTTTTAATCAAAAAATCATCCATAGAAAATTTTTTTGTTATCAAAAATTTTTCTATAGAAAATTTTTTTATCAAAAACTTTTCGATAAACAATTTTCTTATCAAAAATTTATCTAAAGCAAATTTTTTTATCAACAATTTTTGTATAGAAAAAATTTTTTTTTCTTTAGAAATTTTTTTTTCAAAAATTTATCTATTGAAAATTTTTTGATAAAAAATTTTTTATAGAATTTTTTTTATTAAAAATTTTTTGTTGAACAATTTTAATAAAAAAATTTTCTATAGAACAATTTTTGTTAAAAAAAATTTCTATAGAACAATTTTTGATTAAAAACTTTTTTATAGAACAATTTTTGATAAAAAAAATTTTCTATGAAACATTTTTAATAAAAAAATTTGTAAAGAAAAATTTTTGATAGAAAATTTTTTTATAAAAAATTTTTTTATAAAAAATTTTTTTATAAAAAATTTTTTTATAGGAAATTTTTTTTTATCAAATTTTTCTATAGATTTTTTTTTTATAAATATATATAATTTTTGCTAAAAAATTATTGATAAAAAATTATAGATAGAAAAATTTTTGAAAAAAAAAAAAAAAATTTTATAAAAAATTTTTTCTATTGGAAATTTGTTATCAAAAATTTTTTTTTAGAATTTTTTTTTTCAAAAATTCTATTCTATTAAAAATTTTTTATCGAACATTTTTTTTATAGACAATTTTTTTATCAAAAATTTTTCTGTAGAAAATTTTTAATAAAAAAAATTTTTGCATAGAAAATTTTTAATAAAAAACATTTTTCTTAGAAAGTTTTTTTTATCAAAAATTTTTCTTTGAATTTTTTTTTTATCAAAAACTTTTCTATAGAATTTTTTTGACAAAAATTTTTCTATAGAATTTTTTTTTTTTCAAATATTTTTCTATACAATTTTTTATCAAACATTTTTTATCAAAAAATTTTTCTATAAAAAATATTTTATGAAAAATTTTTCTATTGAAAATATTTTATGAAAAATTTGTCTATAGAAAATTTTTACAGAGAAATATTTTTATTGAAAAATTTTCTATAGAAAATAATTTTTATCGAGAAACTTTCTAAAGAATAAGCGGCTCCTATCGACTTTGTTAACATCCAAATCTCAATCTCTTTTAATACTAATTTTCACGAATTTCATTAATGATCGTGGTATTTATGAAAATTACAAAAAGTCTTCGGCTCCTGGTGGTATGGACTGCCTGTCTATGTAGGAACTTTAAGAAGATTTATGATTGAAAATATTGCAGTCTTGATATCAAAGAACCTAAGACTCCAGTTAAAGACTTATGATATATTTAGGAATCTAAGATCAAAATTTCGATTATATAATGCACTAAATTTTGAGTTCAGGGGCCAAATTATCGCACTCGATGTCGATCGAAAACTCAGATTTTTAAGCAAATATTCTGAAGTATACTTTAGGGATGTTCAAAGTTATTTCGATGCAAAAAGTTTATTGAAATTTGGTATCCATTTTGATTCGTTTTTAAAAACATATAGTTCAATTAAAACTCTTTTACTATTGTTCATCTTTTGAAAAAAAACTTCAACAAAAATTATATTAAACTGTGCATCTTTTAAATAATTTTGATTATCTTAAAAGTATAGTGTATAGCATACTTTTTGAAAATATCTGAGATTTCGATCGATATCGAATGCGGTAATTTGGCCCCAGACTACATTAAGAACTAAGTTTAAAGTTGGGATTATATAAAATTATCTACGATCGAAATTAATGAGTTAATTTTACTAATACACATACCACCATTATTTTATTATATCATTTTCAACTTTGATGAAGTAGATATGATGTTTTTTAGTGATTAAATTATAAAGCCTAAAAGTAGGCAAAACGGTTTTATTGTTTTATCTAACAAACGCCTGAATTCCCTTAAATTTCTTAGTTATTTTTCGATAAAGCCTTAAAAAAGGCTTCCTGTTCTTCAGCGCTCCCTTTATAATAACCGCCACTGTATAAGTCTTTTCAATTAATTCTTTATTTTTCTATAATTAAATTATGACAAGCGATAAAACCTCCCACTCTTGCTTCCTACAATCATTTACATTCTCTAGAATAAATGTAAATAATAAAATAACAAATTTCAATAAAAGAATTTTTAATTATGCGTATATAATGTAAAAGAAAAATAACCAGATTCTTATAACTTCCAAGAGTTTGCCATAAATACATAAGCCACCCACCCATCCAACCAACTAACCAACCAACCATCCATTCATCCTTTCTTCCATTCATCCTTCCAAGGTTCATTATTTTCTCTGACATTAACTTAATACACTATACAGCTTAATTATATTTAAAACTTATGAATAAGTATATGCAGAATAAATAAATTAAAAAAAAAAAAACTTCATAAATAATTAACAGCAACACGATGAATATGAAATAATAATCTTCTTCATACATATTTAATTATATAAAAATATTTATTTATTTATATTTGTCTGCGCCTAAATGTATGTGATACTGGCAGTTGTATATGTTTTTCTTAAAGCTTTGGCGAAAAAAAGCTTTTTGTCTATAATAATGAGGAGTCTGTTTTTTGTTTGCTTGTTTTCCTCGTGTGCTTTTCCAATTTGTTAAGAATTTTAATTTAAGTTTTTTTAGTTTTTGCTTTTTGCTTATATATGTTAACTTTTCTTGTGATGAACAAAAATTTAATGAGCAGAAAGTCACCAAAAAATGTTTACTTCTTTTGTTGCTGTTGATTTTTTTTTCAACAAAAGCGGAAATTGTAATTAAAAAGTAGTGTTGGTTTAAAAAAGATAGCATGTTTTCAAATGGAAATAGTAATATAACCTGAAAAACACCGAGAGAAATTTTATATCATTTAAACAAACCTTTAGTCTAGACACAAACCTTCATATTTGACACCGATCGAAAGCTCAGACTTTTAGGAAAATATTATGTAACATACCTTAGGGATTTTCAAAATAATTTATTTGACAAAAAGTTCAATAAAATTTGATATCTAAACGTATCTATTTGTTTGTCAAAAAATTTAGTTTAAATTAAATTCTTTCACTATCAAAGCACTTTTAACAAATAAGTTACAATCTAGTGAACCTTATATGTAATATTTTATTTAGTTTATCCCAAAAGTATGCCACACAAATGTTACTGAAATATCTTACATTTCAATCGCAATCCCTGAGCTTTTTAGATCAAACAAAGATAGGATAGAATTCTATTGAAAAGAATTTAAGATTTTCAATTCTTTCTGAAGTTCATAAAAAAGCTTTTTAGAAGCTCTTGCAAATATCAAAATTTCTTTCTCTCATTGTATTTTATCTATCAAAATTTATTTTTCATTTGTTTTTCTTTTGAAAGTAACCCTGAGTGTTAAAATGTAGAAAATGAACGAAAACCTGTTGGTTTTATCAGTTTTTTCTTCTCAAATAAATTCCCAAATAGAAAAATATATTCATGGAATATGACCGTTTTTATTTATTATTTATGTAAAAATTACAAACAAAAAAAAAATATATATATATATATATATATATATATATATATATATATATATATATCGCGATTTTACACTACACACAGAAATACATACGAGTATATGCCGAGATATTTACAGAAATTGTGTCAAAAATTTAGAGACATGTAGTAGTAGGAAGGTCCATAAAAAAAGCTTTTGGTAAACATTTTCTTAGTCTGATTTTATCAAAAATAAAAAACTTAATTATTAGCATATCTGAGAAATTTTTTAAAAATTTCCTAAAAAAAACTTAGAAAATTATAATTTTTGAAAAATTTTCTGTAAATTTAAAAAATTTCTTATGAGCATAAGAAATTTTTGAAAAATTTCCTATAAAAATAAAAATTTTTTTAAACATTTTCTAAAAAATTAAGAAATTTTTGAAAAATTTCTTTAAAAAATTTAGAAATTTTTGAAAAATTTCCTAAAAATATAAAAAATTTTTAAAAATTTTCCTAAAAAATAAATTTCCTAATTATTAATATTATTTTAAAAATTTCCTAAAAAACAAAAAAAAAATTGAAATATTTCCTATAAAAATAGGAAATTTTTGAAAAATTTCCTATATAAATAAGAAATTTTTGAAAATTTTCCTATAAAAATAAGAAATTTTTAAAAAATTTCCCATAAAAATGAAAAATTTTTGAAAAATTTCCTATTAACATAAGAAATATTTGAAAAATTTCCTTTAAAAATAATAATTTTTTTAAAATTTTCCTTTAAAAATAAGAAATTTTTGAAAAATTTCCTATAAAAATGGGAAATTTTTTAAAAATTTTCTATTAAAATAAGAAATATTTGAAAAATTTCCTATAAAAATAAGAAATTTTTTAAAAATTTCCCATAAAAATGACAAATTTTTGAAAAATTTCCTATTAAAATAAGAAATATTTGAAAAATTTCCTTTAAAAATAAGAAATTTTTTAAAATTTTCCTATAAAAATAAGAAATTTTTGAAAAATTTCCTATAAAAATGGGAAATTTTTGAAAAATTTCCTATTAAAATAAGAAATATTTGAAAATTTTCCTTTTAAAATAAGAAATTTTTCAAAAATTTCCTAAAAGAAAATGAGAAATTTTTGAAAAATTTCCTATCATTTTTTTTTTAATTTCCTATTAAAATAAGAATTTTTTGAAAAATTTCTTCTAAAAATAAGAAATTTTTAATAAAATTTCTTAAAAAATAAGAAATTTTTGAAAAATTTCCTACAAAAATAAGAATTTTTCAAAAATTTTTTTATTTTTATAGGAAATTTTTCAAAAATTTCTTATTTTGATAGAAAATTTTTAAAAATTTCTTATTTTGATGTAAATTTCCTAAAAAAAATACGAAATTTTTGAAAATTTTCTTTAAAACATTAAGATATTTTTAAAAGATTTTCTATAAATATAATATGAAATTTTAAAAAAATTTCTTAAAAAAATAAGAAGTTATTGAAAGATTTCCTATAAAAATTGGAAATTTTTAAACAAAAACCTATCAAAATTGGAAATTTAAAAAAAAAATTCCTATACAAAAATAAAAATAAAAATTCCTAAAAATATTAGAAATTTTTGAAACATTTTCTAAAAACTTAAGACATTTTAACAAAACAATCCCAAAAATAAGATTTTTTTTTAAATATTTCCTGTAAATTTAAGAATTTTTTTGAAAAATTTTGATAGGTATTTTTAAAAAATTTCTTATTTTTATAGGAAATTTTTAAAAAAATTTTTGAAGGAAATTTTTCAAAAATTTCTTATTTTTTTTAGAAAATTTCTCAAAAATTTCTCAAAAATTTCTTTTTTTATGGGAAATTTTTCCAAAATTTCTTCTTTTTATAGGAAATTTTTCAAAATTTTCCTGTTTTTATAGGAAATTTTTAAAAAATTTCTCATTTTTATAGGAAATTTTTAAAAAATTTTTTATTTTCATAGGAAATTTTTCAAAAATTTCTTATTTTTATAGGAAATTTTTCTAAAATTTCTTATTTTTATAGGAAATTTTTCAAAAATTTCTTATTTTTATAGGAAATTTTTCTAAAATTTCTTATTTTTTATAGGAAATTTTTCAAAAATTTCTTATTTTTATAGGAAATTTTTCAAAAATTTCTTATTTTTATAGGAATTTTTTCAAAAATTTCTTATTTTTATAGGAAATTTTTCAAAAATTTCTTATTTTTATAGGAAATTTTTCAAAAATTTCTTATTTTTATAGGAAATTTTTCAAAAATTTCTTATTTTTATAGGAAATTTTTCAAAAATTTCTTATTTTTATAGGAAATTTTTCAAAAATTTCTTATTTTTATAGGAAATTTTTCAAAAATTTCTTATTTTTATAGGAAATTTTTCAAAAATTTCTTATTTTTATAGGAAATTTTTCAAAAATTTCTTATTTTTATAGGAAATTTTTCAAAAATTTCTTATTTTTATAGGAAATTTTTCAAAAATTTCTTATTTTTTTAGGAAATTTTTCAAAAATTTACTATTTTTATAGGAAATTTTTCAAAAATTTCTTATTTTTATAGGAAATTTTTCAAAAATTTCTTATTTTCATAGGTAATTTGTAAAAAATTTCTTATTTTCTTAGAAAATTTCTTATTTTTATAGGAAACTTTTCTAAAATTTCCAATTTTCATAGGAAATTTTTCAAAAATTTGTTATTTTTATCGGAAATTATTCAAAAATTTCTTATTTTTGTAAAAAAAATTTCAATGATAATTGCAACAACTGCAAGCTTTTTGATAAAATCATGTATTACAGGTAATTAAAAGTTTTATTATAAAACATAAATTATTTACTGTTAATTTTGTAAGCTTTTGCCAATTGTGTAGTTGGAATGAAAGTTATTCGTTTAGGCATCGTATTTTAAAAAATAAAAAGCTTTTGTTATTTTGGAAGCTGGAGTTAATAAGTAAAAAAGCTTTTGTAAAAACCATGAATAACACTTGATTTACAACTTTGTAATGATAAAATGCTTTCTTTCAAAAAATCTAAAAACACTCTTAGATGCCTAAAATCTAAGCTTTTTAGACTAACATACATATAAAAGTTTCTATTGAGCAGAAGAGAAGTATCCTTCTAATATCCACCTGCATATATTGTAATTTATACAAAGTTTTGGGTATGTCATTGAATTTCCATAGATACAAGAACACAATATCTATGTAGTACATTAATATATGTACATATATATTTTACATAATTTGTGTATAATGCAAACATTGACATTTGTTTGAAGCTTAAATGAATATGAAAGGAATAAGGGTGGAGCTTTCCAAAAGGGGAAAACTTTTTTCTCAACGTTTTACATATGAAGCTCTCATGTAATAATCGTCTACATTAGTTTCCGAATTAGAGTAAAAACGGTATACTCACTTTTTTATGGGAATTTTTAAAACGACCAAGTATTTGGTTTTACAGTTACTGAAAGTTTTTGAACTAAAATTGTTTTCGTATAATTTTTTCTTCATTTCCAGCTGAAAAAGGCTTTCAAAAGCTTAGAGACTATTGACAATTAAGTAAGGCTTTTTAACAATTTCATAAAGTTTTTAGTAAACGGAGCTTTTAAAAGCTAGAAAAGTAAACATATTTTGATTTTGTTTTATCTAAACTGCTGTTTCAAATTTTGTAAAGCTTTTTAACTATCTTTCAAATGTGTCCTTGAAAACTTTCAAAAAAGTTGTTAATAACAGCTTTAATAATAGTTTTCTTTTGGAAAAAGCTTTGCCATGTTTCTAGTTTATTTATTGCATAGTTTAAAGTATTTTGTTTTTTATAGTTACTGAAAGCTTTTGAACTAAAATTGTATTCACATCTTGTTTTTTAATTTCCAGCTTAAAAAGTCTTTTGAAAACTTAGAGAGTATTAACAATTAAGAAAAGCTATTTAACAATTTTATAAAGTTTTTAGTAAAAGCTTGAATATAAGTTTCCTAATGCATAAATACTTGTGAAGAGCTTTTTAAAAGTTTTTAATGCTTTTGTTAAATTCGTTTTAGTAAATGGTTTAATATTAGCTTTCTAAATCATAAAAGCTTATGCAGAGCTTTTTTTAAAAAGTTTGTTATACTTTAAGTTAATTTGTGGCTTCATTTTAAGTAATTAAGTAAAGCTATTTAACAATTTTATAAAGTTACGAGTATTAGTAAAAGCTTTAATATAAGTTTTCTAATGCATAAAAACTTATGAAGAGCTTTTTTTTGAGTCTTTAATGCTTTTGGTTATTTTTTTTTTGGTAAAAGCTTTAATATTAGCTTTCTAAAGCATAAACGATTATAGAAAGTTTTTTATTAAAAACTTCTGTAATACTTTAATTTTATTTGTGGCTTTTTTTTTAAGTAATTTGTTATTTATTCATCAAAAGCTTTTGGCCTAAAATTAAATTCATACCCTTTTTTATACTTTCTCACGTCCCTGCTTCTGTTTCTTTGTCTGTGTACTATGTACATGTTTTGTACATGTGTCATTATTTCTCACATTGTCTATTGTATGGCTTGACATGCACAATTGACATACAGTTTTTGTAAAAACTGATTATCATGATAATTTTGTGAAAGCACATCATTAAATCTCATGTATACAACGTATGAATAATAGGTCGGTCCCTATTTGAATGGATTTATGGAAAAATTTGAATAAACTTGCAGGAAATCTATTGTCTAAAGCAAAAATTTAGATTTATTAAAAAAGCTCTATATGAATTAGTGGGATTTATTTAAGGTTCACTAGTATAGTATGAAAGCTTTTCTAAATATACATAGAAGGAGCTTTTTGGAAGAATAATCTAGAAGTGGAAGTTAGTATTAGGAGGATTGAAGCCAATAGTTATAAAATGTTATTTGATTTAATTTGACTTCAAAAAAAGCTCAAATAAGTACCAGTCTATTGTATACTCAAATACATTGTTGAATTGAATTTTTTGTGTTGAAACAAGACTTTTCCGAGTTTTCCAAAAAAAAGCAAACAAACAAAAACGAAAATAATATGATGTAGTTTTTATTCATTTGTTGCAAAAACCAACTTATAATAAGAAAACATTTTTTTTTTGAATAAAGAACATACAAATAATTGTAAAATTAAATTTTTTTGTTCACTCCAGAAAAAAAGTTCTTTTCATAATTATTTTAATATGCATTTTGTTATCATGACAATTGTTTTGTGCTTTTCTGTGTTGTCTTTTTTAAGCTTTTTCGTAATTAACAAATAAAAATGATTAATTATGCCATTTAGCTTTTGGCATTTCTGTTTCATTTTTAGCTTTTTTTTGTTCGTTGTTGTTTAATTAAATATAATAGAATTTTTAACATAATTCCATGTTTTTCCATTCATATGACAAACTAATTAGTGTTTAATTAATTAAGTATATTAAATTTAGTTGTTATTTTAAGTTTAATATTTATTTATCAATTATGAGCAAAAGCTTTTGAGGTTATAATTTAATATTTTTTTCTTCAAAAAAAGGTTAAATATTTGCTAAATTAGTTAATTATAAAACTTATTGTTTAATTAAGTTAAATAAATTAAAACTAATAAAATTTGTAAAAATTCCAGAGGAAATTATTGAAGAAAAAGCTTTTTTTGCAAAGAGAACTTATTTCGAATTTAGTGAATTGAAATGATACAGTTTTAAAAGATTTTACAACAAAACCTATAAAATATTGATTCATTGACTGAAAGCTTTTAAAGACTTTCTGAAATATTTCAAGTTTTAAAAGATTTTTTTAGAAATTTTAGTGAAAAGCTCTTAAGTTTAAAGCAATTTATTGACCAAAAATCTTTTTTTTTGCAACGAGAACTAATTTCGAATTAAATTAAACATATTAATACAGTTTTGAAAGCTTTTACAGCAAATCCTATAAAATATTGCTTCATTGACTAAAAGTTTTTAAAGACATTCTCAATTATTTCAAGTTTTAAAAGATTTTCTCAAAATTTTCAGTAAAAAGCTCATATTAAAAGTTTATAACAATTTTGAATATAGAAAATTTATATTAAAAGTTGTTAAAAATAAAGTTTATTTAAAAGGCAAAACTTTTAATGAAATTCAATTGAATCATTCTAGATGTAATACAAAAAGCTTTTACAACTAATTTTACATACATCTACAAATATAAAATACTGTTTTGAAAGCTTTAAACAAGAGAAATTTCATGAAATATTGCATCATTAACAGAAAGCTTTTCTGGAATATTTCAAAGAAAGAAAAGTTTTGAAAGATTTTCTGAAAATTTTCAGAAAATCTTACCTTAGAAAATTTATATTAAAAGTTGTTAAAAATAAAGTTTATTTAAAAGGCAAAACTTTTAATGAAATTCAATTGAGTCATTCTAGATGTAATACAAAAAGCTTTTACAACTAATTTTTCATACATCTACAAATATGAAATACTGTTTTGTAAGCTTTAATCTTTAGTTTATCTATCTAATGAAATATTGCATTATTAACAGAAAGCTTTTAAAAATCTTTCTGAAATATTTCAAAGAAAGAAAAGTTTTGAAAGATTTTCTGAAAATTTTCAGTGAAAAGCTCATATTAAAAAATTATAAACATTTTGAATATAGAAAATTTTTTTAGAAGTTGTTCAAATTAAAGCTTATTTTAAAGGCAAAACTTTTAACGACATATCAATTGAATTATTCTAAGTTTAATATCAAAAGCTTTTACAACATCTTTAAATATAAAATAAAGTTTTGAAAGCTTTTAACTACAGAAATGTGTTGAAATATTACATCAATGACAAAAGGCTTTTAAAAAACTAATGGAATATTTCAAAGAAATAAAAGTTTTAAAAGATTTTCTGAAAATTATCAGTGCGAAGTTTTCAAGTTTAAGGTTTAAAATATAGAAAACTTTCATTAAAAGTTGTTAAAATTAAAGTTAACTAACTTCCTATATAAAATAAATTTATGAAAGCTTTTTACTAAAGAAGTCTATTGAAATATTGTTACAGTGACTGAAAGATTTTAAAGAATTTCTTGAATATTTGAAATTTTAAAAATTGGCCTAAAAATTGTAGTTCAAAGCTTTCAAGTTTAGGGTTTAAAATAAGTCAAATTTATATTTTAAGTTTATTTTATATGAAAAGCTCTTAATGAGATTTCAATTAAATCATTCTAAGCTTTTTTTTTTGAAAACAAAAAACAATAAATTGTAGTATTCTTGTGTTAACTAAAAGCTTTTAAGGACTTTCGTGAATATTAAAACATTTCAGTAAAGTAAAGCTTTCAGGTTAAAGTTAAAGCTTTCAGGTAAAAGTTAAAAAATAACAAAAATGTTTATTAAAAAATGTCATTAAAGCTTATTTTAAATTAAAAGCTTTTTACTTTATTTGAATTAAATCATTTGAACTGTAATAGAAAGTTTTTTTGCTAAAAAAAAAACAAAATCTTAATGAAAAGCTTTTTTTCACATAAGTTTTGAAAGCTTCAAAATTTGAGAAAAATAATTTTGGGCTTACTTTTAAGGAAAACTTTAATGAAGCCTAAGCCAAGCTTTTTTATTAAACAAAGAAACAAAGAGAAGCATTTTCTTATAGCTTTAAAAGCTTTTTTTATAATTATAGTACAAATATACATATTTTCAAGTCTACCAAAAGTTTTATTTAAAAAAACTTACTTGATATATGCTTATTTTTTGACTTAACTAAAAGCTTTTGAAATAAAATCTTTAAAATTTTTTTAAAAAACTTATTTATATATAAAAAGTTTGTGTACTTGAGCTCTTCAGTATATTTTTCGTGATTAGGACCGAAAGCTTTTACTTGAATAGTAAAATTTTAAAATGTAACTTAAGCTTTTTTTTAATTAAAATAATTTCTTAAAAGCTTTATTTTTTTTAAGCTTTCTTGTAATTAAACTATGTATCTTTAAAGCTACTAAAAGCTTTTATTTTAAAATAAACTAGTTTAAAAATTTTGGTATTTTTTGTATCAATTAAAAGCTTTTGAATTAAATGCTTGAAAATATATTTCATAAAGTTTTTTCGAAAACGATTTAAATTCATAAAGGTATAACATTTTAGAAAGCTTTATTTTTTAAAAAGTTCTTTACTTTTTTGAACTCAATTATCAAAAAGCTTTAAGGTGTATCTGCTCTAGGAACTAACTAAGAGCGTGAAGCCCTTTATATTTTTCGTCATAACTGAAAGCTTTTGAAATAAAAGATTAAAAATGTCTTTCAAAATCTTATTTATATTGAAAAGCTTTTTTTGTACTACATGATATTTTCCATGACTAAGACTAAACAAATTTTGAGTTTACTTTTAATGAAAAGCTTTCGCGATTGTTTTTTCTAAAATTTTAAAGATATTTTCATTTGTGATATAAAAATTAAAAGCTTTGGAATTATAACTAAAATAGAAGCTTTATCTTGTTTATGGCTAAAATCTTTTAAGAGCTTTTGCTAATAGTTAAAATAAGCAAATTATTGAGAGTTATGATGAAAAAGCTTTCGGAAACTTTAACAAATAAGCTTTACATTAAAGTTTCAAAATAAATATAAGAAATTGTTATATGGAAGTTAAAAAAAGTTTAAAGCTTTTATTTGTTTAAGATTAAAAGCTTTACCTGTTTTTAGTTGTATGAGTTTAAAATCTTGGTTAGTTGTATTTTCCTATGTTAATAGATTAAGCTTTTGAAAAAATGTAAAAGTCTTAATACATTTTTTAAGCATTTCGAGGTTAAAAGCTTTGACAAAGATTAATTTTCATAATTATTTAATTTTTAATTCTATCAGAACTAAAAGCTCTTTTTCTTAATTTAAGTACATAATTTTATTTGCAATTTAAAAAATTCTATAAACATAAAAAGTTTACCCTTGACAAACCCTCCAAAGTACTCATATTTCTCAAGCTTTCCAGGCTTTAATTTATGTGTACATAAAGTTGCTCATTATGATCTTATAACAAAACTTTAAAGCTTTTTTTTTGTTATTATCCTCCTAACAAAATACCTCAAGTATGTTTTATTTCCTTGCACGTATAATTCTTTTGCCAAGTAAGACTTTAACAAAATAATTTTTCAAAATTAATTTTCTTTTCCTCTAAAAGCTCAGAGTGCAGCGCTAAAAACAAAAGAAACAATTTCATTACACGAAAACGAAAAAGTTGGTGGAGGAAAAATTATGAAGAAAAACTTTTCATTATAATAAATGTAACAATTATAAGAAGTGGCATTTTTTCATACACTCACTCGCACACAAACACACAAAAACAATTATTTCATACACATACTCTAGCATTTTAGGTTCTTGTTTTGTTTTTATAGTAAAGCTTTTCATTGTTCATTTTCAAGTATATAATGTGGTGCATAAGGTGAGGCGTTTCTACCTACAATCAAGTAAATAAAACAATTTAAAAAGAGTAAAGTGCACTTAACATTGTGTGTTTTGTGTAGCAACAACACAGCGGCAGTAATATGTAGCAACATCGGGGATGGGTGCATCAAGCTTAAGTTTGTTGTCGTTGTGCTTTTGTTTGTTTGGTTACAACTACTACGAAGACGAGGGTAAAAAAAGGAAAATCTAAACAAAAAGAGCATTATAATTTTAGGCGAAGGCCAGACATATTTAACACAAAACAATTTATCAAAAAGAAAAGTATGAAATTAATCTGAAATTAAGAATGTTAGATGGTACTTTAATATTTAATTCATAAAGCTTTCAGCAAGGGTAAGGCATTTGCTTAAGTATTTTACTAGGAGGAGAAGTTAAGTAATATAAAAGCAGTAATATAAAAGCAGATTTATGATGATTTTATTTATGTTCGAGAAGCCTATAAATGTTTAAAGCTTTAAGCTTTTCTAAAAGCTTTAGTTTTTTAAGAAGATTATCATTTTTTGTTGCTCTACATTTTTAGTAATCAATTATCATATAAGAATTTGAGAATTCTTTAAGCTGTGTTTGTTCTAAAAAGCTTTAGATTCATAAAGCTTTAAAAGTTTGGAAAGCTTTACTTTCAATGACGAAAATATTTAGTACTGCTTTACACATTTCCAAAACCCGGTTTTAAAACTAACTGTTCATGTTATTTTAAAAAGAGCTTCTGAAAGCTGTTTGATTAAAAATGTACAAAGCTCTATTATAACTTATTTTAAAAATAGATTTATGACAATTTTATTCAATTTAGAGGAGATTTTAAATGTTTAAAGCTTTAAGCTTTTCTAAAAGCTTTACTTTTTCAAGAAGATTATCATTTTTTGTTGCACTACATTTTTAGTAATCAATTATCATATAAGATTTTCAGAAAGCTTTAATTAGTATTGTTTTAAAAATTTCCAAAAACTGGTTTTCAAACTATTTTTTTAAGTTATTTTAAAAAGAGATTTTAAAAGCTTTTTGATTAAAAATGAACAAAGCTCCATTATACCTTATGTTAAGGGTTTATAAAGGATATTTTAACTCTAAAACGAAATAAAATGGTTTTTTTGAAAAGAGCTTTTGCAAGCTTTTTGATTAAAATGTACGAAGCTTTATAATAACGTATTTTAAACGTTTATAAAGGATATTTTAACTTATTTAAGCTTAGTTCAACTCATTTAAAAAAAGCTTTGTATTAAAAATGCAGCTTTCATAATTATTTTTTACTTATAAACAAATTAAAGTTATTTTAAATGTTAAAAATTAGTTTAAAACTACTTAGAAAGCTTTCGTAGTATTATTATTCTGCTTAAGCTTTTTGTCTAAACATTTGGTCTAAGCTTAAGCCTTGTAATACACAAGCAGTTTTTGAATACATATCTCTAAAAATTCCTAAAAATACTAAAAAAATATAATTATCATTAAACTTTAAAAAAAAGCTCATAAAAAATTTCAGAACTCTTAAAAATGAAATGCAACAAAATATTCATTCTTAAAAGTTAAACCTTTTTCAGTTTTCATGTTTTATTTGCCATTAAAAGGAATATGTCATTTTGTACTTTAAATTTAATAAAGGAAAGAAGAGATCTACTTTATTACGATGATAAGATGAGTTTATTGCGATAATAATAATGAAAAGCTTCAAACACTCACTCACACACTCACAAATACACACGCATATATTAAATTGTAGACAACTAACACAAATCCTTTTTACAGGATGTCTAAGAGTTTGTTTTTAATAGACAAGAGAAAAGGAAAGAAGAAAAAACAAAAATAACTCAAATAAAAATTATTATTATTTGCTACATATGATGTTAATGTTGTTTTTTCATATGCAAGAGGGAGGTTTGAAAAGAGCTTTTGAAAGCTTTTGTGGAAAAATCGTTTCTTGAAAAATATAGTATCAATTTGTTCAAATTTATTTAGGATTAAGGTTTTAACACCTTTTAAACTTATTTTTTTAACTTTATTTTATGTAGTCAAAATCTATTTAGTTTTTAAAGATATTTTTAAAAAGCTTTTGAATGCTTTTCGATTAAAGACATCATTTACTCTAAAAGAAGCAGTAAAAGCTATTTGAAATGTTTAAAATCTGTTTTAAACTTAGTTTTATAAAATATTTTGAAAAAGCTTTTGAAAGCTTTTTGATTAAAAACGTGATCTGCTTTAAAATGAGCAGTTAAAGTTATTTGACATGTCCAAAATCTGTTTAAAACTTAGTTTTATAAGATATTTTAAAAAAGCTTTTGAAAGCTTTTTGACTAAAAACATTATTTGCTCTAAAAAAACAGTTAAAGTTATTTAAATGTCCATGATCTGTTTCAAACTTAGTTTTATAAGATATTTTGAAAAAAGCTTTTAAAAGCTTTTTGATTAAAAACATTATTTGCTCTAAAAGATGCTGTAAAAGTTATTTTAAACGTTCAAAATCTGTTCTAAACTTAGTTTTATAATATATTTTTGAAAAGCTTTTGAAAGTTTTTGGGTTAAAAAACATTATTTGCTCTAAAAGAAGCAGTTAAAGTTATTTAAAATGTTCAAAATCTGTTTTAGGTTTTATGAGATATTTTAAAAATAGCTTTTGAAAGCTTTTTGTTATTCTTAAAGTTATTCTTAAAGTTTCTAAAAGCTGTTTTATTTTAAAATCTAGGTCTCAGCTCATTTAAAAGAAAATTGTAAAACCTTTTTTTCTTCCAAATTATCTATTAAGCTTTAAAAATTTAAAATATTTTAAAGAAAATGTTTAGTGTTGTTTTTAATATAGCCAAAAAACCGACTTTAAAACTATATTTTTAAGTTATTTTGAAAAAAGCTTTTAAAAGCTTTGTGATTAAAACTATAAAAAGCTCCATAATAACTAATTTTAAACGTTTATAAAGGATATTTTGACTCTAAAACGAAATAGAAAGGTATTTTTGAAAAGAGCTTTTAAAAGCTTTTTGATAAAAAATTCGTAAAGCTTTACTATTATGTATTTTAAACGTTTCTAAAGTTTTTTTAGTTTAAAAAATTCGATTTTTATGAAACTTTAATTACTAACTTCGTTTTTCTTTCAGCACAAACATACGTCACAACAAATAAACTTTTGCTGAAAATAAGCACAAACAAACTTAAAACATCATCCAGCTGCACTTCAGAGCCAGTGCACAATGACGACGATGATTTGAATGACATTTTAAGATTTAGATGAGATGTACTTTTTTTTTTTGTTCACTTTTTTTTTCTATTTACGAGTATAAATAAATTTTTTCCTATTTAGATGATACACTTCATCACAATAATTGTGTTTATGTATAGCACTTAAAAATGAAACGTATGACTAACTGTCTCTACTTATATAGTCATAGTACATCTGTGAAGCTTTCAAACAATTTCAAACAAAATTAAAGCATACTTTTAGGCGTTCAATGTTAAAACTTTAAATAAGGTTTTTGAAAAACCTAAAAATATGTTTGAGTTTTAAAATTTGCTATCATTTTGAATTCAACTGCTGTATAGAAGTTTATTTTCACATAAAACAGTCCGTCTGCTTGGTTATTTGCTAGAAAATTTATTTTTTTAATGTATTACGAGTAAGTGCATAAATGAATTGAAGTACATACTTGTTAATTTAATCTGAAGATGGAGTCTTTTTTGTTAAAGCTTTAAAATATTACACAATATTTGAGGACTTAAGTTTTTGAATGGTAGCAAATGTGCTTTAAAATTAAATTATAACTTAAGACTTGATAATAAAATAAAGCTTTGTAAGTCTTTAACATGTGAAGGTTCTACTTTCAAAGCATTATAGCCTTTACGTCTAAAAAGCTTTTATAAATTGTCCAATAGCTTTGTGAAAATCTATAACTAAACTTTCTAATTGTTCAATTAATAAAACCTTTTTGACGAGTTTTCAAATACCATTAGCTTTTGAGCGGGAACTTTAGACAGAACGTTTTTAATTTTAAGCTTTTTAATAGAAACCACATTTAGTTGATTAACTTTTAACTTCGAAAGCTCCTGAATATATAGTTTAGCTAGCAAATATATATCTAAGCCTAAAAAATTAACAATACCTTCGACTTTTTATAAACCAATGAAGATATTGAAAGTTTTTAATAATAAAGAGCTAAAAGCTTAAATAACTAATAATAAAATAAGAACTTCTGAGTAAATTCAAAAAAACAAAACTCAACTATTTACACATAGAATTGTAAATCATGTCCTACTTTTAAATTTGTTTATTCTTATTCTCGTAAGTGAATTTTTTTGGCTGCATATCTTTAGGCGTGTCTTCAAAGACACGATTTTTTGGGGAAAAATTGCAAAAACTCCGAAACTACTCCATGGATTTTTAATTTTGACGACTTAAAATAAAGCTATAAAAAATTTTGAAAATTTTCCATAAAAACTTTTGTATGGAAAATTTTCTATAAAAAATTTTATATGGAAAATTTTTTATAAAAGCTTTTATATCGAAACTTTTCTATAAAAAATTTTATATGGAAAATTTTCTATAAAAAATTTTATATGGAAAATTTTCTATAAAAAATTGTATATGGAAAATTTTCTATAAAAAGTTTTTTATGGAAAATTTCTTATAAAAAAATTTATATCGAAAATTTTCTATGGAAAATTTTCTTTGACAAATTTTATATCGAAAATTAAAAAATAAATTTACATAAAAAATTTTCGTTAAGAGGTTGTGGGTTCGAATCCGAATTCTTGGTTCAACTAAAAATTAAATTCTTTTAAAAAATTTTCTTCAAATAATTTTACATAGAAAATTTTCTTTAAAAAAATTTAATATAGAAAATTTTATAGAAAAAAAATTGTTATGGATAATTTTTTATAAAAAATTGTATATGGAAAATTTTGTTTAAAGAATTTTTTATAGAAAATTTTCTAGAAAAAATTTTATGCGGAAAATTTAAAAAAAAAAAAAAAAATTGTATGGAAAATTTTCTATAAAAAATTTTATATGGAAAATTTTTTATAAGAAATTTTTTATGGAAAAATTTTACTAAAAAATTTTATATCGAAAATTTTCTATAAAAATTTTTATATCTAAAATTTTTTTTAAAGATAAAATTCTTAGAAAATATTCTATAAAAGAATTGTATATCGAAAATTTTCTAAAAAAAGTTTTATATGGAAAGTTTTCTATAAAAAATTTTGTATGGCAATTTTTCTCTAAAAAATTTTTTAAGGAAAATTTTCTCTAAAAAATTAAATTTTTTATGGAAATTTTCTATTAAAATTTTCATAACAAAAATTTTGTTTAAAGAATTTTTATATGAAAAATTTTCTTAAACAAATTTTCTATAAAAAATTTAATATCGAAAATTTTCTATAAAAAAATTTTATATCGAAAATTTTGTATAAAAAATTTTATATCGAAAATTTTCTATAAAAAATTTTTATCGAAAATTTTCCATAAAAAATTTTATATGTAAAATTTTCTTTAAAAATTTTTATATGGAAAATTTTCTAAAAAAATAGGGTGCACCCTAATATACAATTATTGCTCTTTTAAAGATATAAGATAAGATATAACCCTAAAAATTTAAACAATATACAAATTTACTTTAGTTTTTATAAAATGCCTTAAGATTTTTCTTGAACTCCTTAAGCTTTTTATGTAACTCCTTAAGCTTTTTGTGCAAATTGTTAAGCTTTTTGTGTAACTCTTTTAAAGTTTTTCTATAATCTTTGAATGTTTTAATTATTTGGTAATTTAAAATAAACCTAAAAAGACTGATTCTGTGGAGTATAATTAATTTCTAAAGTTTTAATTTTATCCCTTAAGCTTTTAATTTAAATCTTAAGCTGTTTGTGTAAATCCTAAAGCTTTTAAATTTGTTAACACTGAAAAATTAAAACTAATCATTTGAAGTTATACATTATACACATTTTTAGTTTAAAGTATAATTAATACGTTTTTAGTTAATCTGAAAAATTAATCCAAATCATTTGAAGGTATACGTAATATAAATTTTCAGTTTATTGTATATTCAACAAATTTTTAGTTTATCTCAAAAGTTTTTTGTTAAAACTTTTGAGCTTTTTACTTGTTGAACATTTGACAATGTTTTCAGAACTTTTAAATCTTTCTAGAAATAAAAAAATATTGATGGATTCTCTTTAAAGATTTAAAAATATGTTTAAAACCCTTAAGCTTTACCTGTAAGCTTATAAGCTTTTCAATTTTTTTTAATATTTTGAAATTAAACTAACACATCTGAAATGGTTAAAAATTGTATTTAAGTTTGTAATTGTAATACATTCAAAAAGCTTTTATTTAATCCCTTAAGCTTTTTATTTGATTGTTTAAGCTTTTAATTTATTTAACATTTCAAAATGTCATAAGAATATTTTAACTTTTCTAGAATTAGAAAAACATTAAATTGATTCTTTTTAAAGAATTGAATTTTTTACCCCTGGAAGCTTTAAGCTGCATTGATTAACTCTTTAGTGTACACCCTTAAGCTTTTTAATTATTTGTCACTTTAAAATAACAACTAAAACAATTAAAATTATTGATTAAATATATCTTTTATTTTATATTTATTTACTACCGAAAGCCCTTAAGCTTTTTGTTTTATACCCTTAAGCTTTTTAATTATTTAACACTTTAAAATGTATTTAGAATTTTTTAATCTCTCTCAAAATAAATAAAACTTTATTGATTACCTTCAAAGATTTTAAATTTTTATTTTAACACTTGCAAGCTTTAAGCTTTTTTTCTTTTACCCTCAAAATAGTTGCATTTTTTTTGTATGTAAGTCTGTGTGTGCTACACTTAAAGGTGCTGGGTGCAAATTACAGGTGAAACGAAAGTATACTTTAATTGTGTTCAAAAAGGTATCAAGTGCAAAAAAAAGTACTTACATATTAAAACTAAAATAGTGAGAAATTTATAGGGTAGTATAGAGCTGAGTGCTGCATTCATACCTAAAAACGGTTCAGGAGTTGGAGAGGCGTTAATGTGTTCAACTTAAAAGCTAACATACATATACATACATACAGACAGACGCGTGGGTAAAGAGCTTATGTATAAGATTGTATATAAATACAGACGTAAGTACGTAATATGTTTACATATTTATAGTAAGACAGACGTAGAAATAGTGCTTTAGTGCTTCTACTGGGTTTATTGCTTATGTGCTTAAAAAATATAGGAGCTTAAGGATTTAATTGTGCTTAAAGTTTAAGGTGCTTACATAATAAATAATGTATAAGGATACGAATTTAAACATACATATAGATATGGCTAAATAAGTTACAATAAATTTAAGAAATATTTGAAATTTAAATGAAATTTTTTAAAATAAAAATTTAGAAAAAAAATGAACTGTTTTTTTTTTTAAAGAAAAAAATTTAAATAACTTAAAAGACTTTTAACCAAAAATTAAATGTATCAATTATATATTTATAAAAATATGTTTAATTAAATTATTAGCTATTTCAAAAAAATTTAAAAATTTTTTAAAATTTTTATAGCCGCTTTTTAAAGTTTAATGTTTCAAAAATTTATACAAATTTAAAACAAAATATTTGTTAAATTTTTTCTTAACCAAAAAAAATGTTAAGTTTTTATTAGCAAAAATCAAAAAAATTGTTTATGTGTTTGTTAAAATATATTTCAATTTATTATATTATTTGTTTAAATATAGTTTTTTTGTTGTTGTTGAAAAAAAAAAAAATTATAAAATTTATTCAAGCATTAAATTGTTGTTAAATGTTAAAATGTAAAAGTTTTTTGTTAAACAGAAAAAAGATGTTTGAAAAAATGCCATTAGAATTTTATATGATTTTATTTAGTTTAAAAATGTTTAAAAATTTTTCCATAAATGTTATAGAATAATTTAAAATTAAATGTTTAAAAAGGTAATTAGACCATAAGTAGGGAAATCCAAAGGTTCACAGCGATTTTAGTCAATAAAATAAAGCTTTCAATAAAACTTTAATTAAAAAAACTTCCTATATAAGAAATTTATGAAAAATTTCCTATAAAAATAGGAAATAAAAAAAAAAATTCCTATAAAAATAGAAAATTTTTGAAAAATTTTCTATCAAATACGAAATTTTTGAAAAATTTTCTATAAACAACGAAATTTTTGAAAAATTTCCTATAAAATAAAAATAGGAAATTTTTGAAAAATTTCCTATAAAATAAAAATAGGAAATTTTTGAAAAATTTCCTATAAAATAAAAATAGGAAATTTTTGAAAAATTTCCTATAAAAATAGGAAATTTTTGAAAAATTTCCTATAAAAATAGGAAATTTTTGAAAAATTTCCTATAAAAATAGGAAATTTTTGAAAAATTTCCTATAAAAATAGGAAATTTTTGAAAAATTTCCTATAAAAATAGGAAATTTTTGAAAAATTTCCTATAAAAATAGGAAATTTTTGAAAAATTTCCTATAAAAATAGGAAATTTTTGAAAAATTTCCTATAAAAATAGAAAATTTTTGAAAAATTTCCTATAAAAATAGGAAATTTTTGAAAAATTTCCTATAAAAATAGGAAATTTTTGAAAAATTTCCTATAAAAATAGAAAATTTTTGAAAAATTTCCTATAAAAATAGGAAATTTTTGAAAAATTTCCTATAAAAATAGGAAATTTTTGAAAAATTTCCTATAAAAATAGGAAATTTTTGAAAAATTTCCTATAAAAATAGGAAATTTTTGAAAAATTTCCTATAAAAATAGGAAATTTTTGAAAAATTTCCTATAAAAATAGGAAATTTTTGAAAAATTTCCTATAAAAATAGGAAATTTTTGAAAAATTTCCTATAAAAATAGGAAATTTTTGAAAAATTTCCTATAAAAATAGGAAATTTTTGAAAAATTTCCTATAAAAATAGGAAATTTTTGAAAAATTTCCTATAAAAATAGGAAATTTTTGAAAAATTTCCTATAAAAATAGGAAATTTTTGAAAAATTTCCTATAAAAATAGGAAATTTTTGAAAAATTTCCTATAAAAATAGGAAATTTTTGAAAAATTTCCTATAAAAATAGGAAATTTTTGAAAAATTTCCTATAAAAATAGGAAATTTTTGAAAAATTTCCTATAAAAATAGGAAATTTTTGAAAAATTTCCTATAAAAATAGGAAATTTTTGAAAAATTTCCTATAAAAATAGGAAATTTTTGAAAAATTTCCTATAAAAATAGGAAATTTTTGAAAAATTTCCTATAAAAATAGGAAATTTTTGAAAAATTTCCTATAAAAATAGGAAATTTTTGAAAAATTTCCTATAAAAATAGGAAATTTTTGAAAAATTTCCTATAAAAATAGGAAATTTTTGAAAAATTTCCTATAAAAATAGGAAATTTTTGAAAAATTTCCTATAAAAATAGGAAATTTTTGAAAAATTTCCTATAAAAATAGGAAATTTTTGAAAAATTTCCTATAAAAATAGGAAATTTTTGAAAAATTTCCTATAAAAATAGGAAATTTTTGAAAAATTTCCTATAAAAATAGGAAATTTTTGAAAAATTTCCTATAAAAATAGGAAATTTTTGAAAAATTTCCTATAAAAATAGGAAATTTTTGAAAAATTTCCTATAAAAATAGGAAATTTTTGAAAAATTTCCTGTAAAAATAGGAAATTTTTGAAAAATTTCCTATAAAAATAGGAAATTTTTGAAAAATTTCCTATAAAAATAGGAAATTTTTGAAAAATTTCCTATAAAAATAGGAAATTTTTGAAAAATTTCCTATAAAAATAGGAAATTTTTGAAAAATTTCCTATAAAAATAGGAAATTTTTGAAAAATTTCCTATAAAAATAGGAAATTTTTGAAAAATTTCCTATAAAAATAGGAAATTTTTGAAAAATTTCCTATAAAAATAGGAAATTTTTGAAAAATTTCCTATAAAAATAGGAAATTTTTGAAAAATTTCCTATAAAAATAGGAAATTTTTGAAAAATTTCCTATAAAAATAGGAAATTTTTGAAAAATTTCCTATAAAAATAGGAAATTTTTGAAAAATTTCCTATAAAAATAGGAAATTTTTGAAAAATTTCCTATAAAAATAGGAAATTTTTGAAAAATTTCCTATAAAAATAGGAAATTTTTGAAAAATTTCCTATAAAAATAGGAAATTTTTGAAAAATTTCCTATAAAAATAGGAAATTTTTGAAAAATTTCCTATAAAAATAGGAAATTTTTGAAAAATTTCCTATAAAAATAGGAAATTTTTGAAAAATTTCCTATAAAAATAGGAAATTTTTGAAAAATTTCCTATAAAAATAGGAAATTTTTGAAAAATTTCCTATAAAAATAGGAAATTTTTGAAAAATTTCCTATAAAAATAGGAAATTTTTGAAAAATTTCCTATAAAAATAGGAAATTTTTGAAAAATTTCCTATAAAAATAGGAAATTTTTGAAAAATTTCCTATAAAAATAGGAAATTTTTGAAAAATTTCCTATAAAAATAGGAAATTTTTGAAAAATTTCCTATAAAAATAGGAAATTTTTGAAAAATTTCCTATAAAAATAGGAAATTTTTGAAAAATTTCCTATAAAAATAGGAAATTTTTGAAAAATTTCCTATAAAAATAGGAAATTTTTGAAAAATTTCCTATAAAAATAGGAAATTTTTGAAAAATTTCCTATAAAAATAGGAAATTTTTGAAAAATTTCCTATAAAAATAGGAAATTTTTGAAAAATTTCCTATAAAAATAGGAAATTTTTGAAAAATTTCCTATAAAAATAGGAAATTTTTGAAAAATTTCCTATAAAAATAGGAAATTTTTGAAAAATTTCCTATAAAAATAGGAAATTTTTGAAAAATTTCCTATAAAAATAGGAAATTTTTGAAAAATTTCCTATAAAAATAGGAAATTTTTGAAAAATTTCCTATAAAAATAGGAAATTTTTGAAAAATTTCCTATAAAAATAGGAAATTTTTGAAAAATTTCCTATAAAAATAGGAAATTTTTGAAAAATTTCCTATAAAAATAGGAAATTTTTGAAAAATTTCCTATAAAAATAGGAAATTTTTGAAAAATTTCCTATAAAAATAGGAAATTTTTGAAAAATTTCCTATAAAAATAGGAAAATTTTGAAAAATTTCCTATAAAAATAGGAAAATTTTGAAAAATTTCCTATAAAAATAGGAAAATTTTGAAAAATTTCCTATAAAAATAGGAAATTTTTGAAAAATTTCCTATAAAAATAGGAAATTTTTGAAAAATTTCCTATAAAAATAGGAAATTTTTGAAAAATTTCCTATAAAAATAGGAAATTTTTGAAAAATTTCCTATAAAAATAGGAAATTTTTGAAAAATTTCCTATAAAAATAGGAAATTTTTGAAAAATTTCCTATAAAAATAGGAAATTTTTGAAAAATTTCCTATAAAAATAGGAAATTTTTGAAAAATTTCCTATAAAAATAGGAAATTTTTGAAAAATTTCCTATAAAAATAGGAAATTTTTGAAAAATTTCCTATAAAAATAGGAAATTTTTGAAAAATTTCCTATAAAAATAGGAAATTTTTGAAATATTTCCTATAAAAATAGGAAATTTTTGAAAAATTTCCTATAAAAATAGGAAATTTTTGAAAAATTTCCTATAAAAATAGGAAATTTTTGAAAAATTTCCTATAAAAATAGGAAATTTTTGAAAAATTTCCTATAAAAATAGGAAATTTTTGAAAAATTTCCTATAAAAATAGGAAATTTTTGAAAAATTTCCTATAAAAATAGGAAATTTTTGAAAAATTTCCTATAAAAATAGGAAATTTTTGAAAAATTTCCTATCAAAATAGGAAATTTTTGAAAAATTTCCTATAAAAATAGGAAATTTTTGAAAAATTTCCTATAAAAATAGGAAATTTTTGAAAAATTTCCTATAAAAATAGGAAATTTTTGAAAAATTTCCTATAAAAATAGGAAATTTTTGAAAAATTTCCTATAAAAATAGGAAATTTTTGAAAAATTTCCTATAAAAATAGGAAATTTTTGAAAAATTTCCTATAAAAATAGGAAATTTTTGAAAAATTTCCTATAAAAATAGGAAATTTTTGAAAAATTTCCTATAAAAATAGGAAATTTTTGAAAAATTTCCTATAAAAATAGGAAATTTTTGAAAAATTTCCTACAAAAATAGGAAATTTTTGAAAAATTTCCTATAAAAATAGGAAATTTTTGAAAAATTTCCTATAAAAATAGGAAATTTTTGAAAAATTTCCTATAAAAATAGGAAATTTTTGAAAAATTTCCTATAAAAATAGGAAATTTTTGAAAAATTTCCTATAAAAATAGGAAATTTTTGAAAAATTTCCTATAAAAATAGGAAATTTTTGAAAAATTTCCTATAAAAATAGGAAATTTTTGAAAAATTTCCTATAAAAATAGGAAATTTTTGAAAAATTTCCTATAAAAATAGGAAATTTTTGAAAAATTTCCTATAAATATAGGAAATTTTTGAAAAATTTCCTATAAAAATAGGAAATTTTTGGAAAAATTTCCTATAAAAATAGGAAATTTTTGAAAAATTTCCTATAAAAATAGGAAATTTTTAAAAAATTTCCTATAAAAATAGGAAATTTTTAAAAAATTTCCTATAAAAATAGGAAATTTTTGAAAAATTTCCTATAAAAATAGGAAATTTTTAAAAAATTTCCTATAAGAATAGGAAATTTTTGAAAAATTTCCTATTAAATTCTTGATTTAATTTTACTTTTATTAACAATTTTACAAAATTATTTTAAACTTTTTATGTATTTTATTTGTATTTTTTTTTAATTTTTAATTTATTGTCAATATTTACGCATTTAAATCCCTCGACTTTATTCATGTGGGCTTTTTTCGCATTATTATTCCTTATTTGTTTTAAATTGTTGTATTATTTTGAATATGCTATGAGTAAATAATAAATACAATTATTTTATTCCCTTATTTAAATGTATTTATATTTTATTAATTTAAATCTCAAAGGATTTACATTTATTATAGAGAGATTCTCTTTTTTTACGAGTTTTTGCCCTTTAGTACGAAGAAAAAGGGTGAGCTTTTTGAAAGAGTTGTGGAGTATTTAAAATGAAAATAAATTTAAAAGGGTTTAAGCAAAAGAGACAGATAAGCTTTCCCTGCTCAGCTTAAGTGTCGAATTGGTAAGACGTTTAAGCAAAAGAGATCTTATAGCTGGAGTAACACTGAAGAGCTTTGTAAGTATTTTTGTGTAAGTATTTTTATATAAAACAGCTGAAGCTTCTGTGTTTAAAATATTTTTTTTTAATAATTGAGATTTGTTGTAAGATTCCTCTCTAATGGTACACCCTTTATTATTTGTGATTATATCAAATCCATTTAAATTATTTTAAAAATATTGAAGAAGTATTTATCCAAACACATGTGAAAACTTCTATATACTTTTAAATATTGTATATTTATAAAGTATTTATTTAAATATACATAAGAGAAAATAAACAAATATTATAGTTAATTTTGTAAAAAATGGAAGATAAAAAATGTATAAAACTACGAGGCTAGTTCCAGTAACAAGTTCTTAGATATGATCTTAATTGAGTTTAGATTCATTAGATTTTTCAAATTTTTTTTATTTTTGAACATCAAAAAATTTCTATTTTTATAGGAAATTTTTCAAAAATTTATAAAATTTTTCAAAAATTTCTTATTTTTTAGGAACATTTTTAAAAGTTTCCTATTTTTATTGGAAATTTTTCAAAACTTTTTTTATTTTTATAGCAAACTTTTTAACAATTTTCTATTTTTATAGGAAATTTTTCAAAAATTTCCTATTTTAAAAAGAAATTTTTTAAAAATTTCCTATTTTTATAAGAAATTTTTCAAATTTTTTTTATTTTTATAGCACACTTTTCAAAAATTTTCTATTTTTATAGGAAATTTTTCAAAAATTTCCTATTTTTGTTGCACATTAAAAAAAATCCTATTTTTATAGGAAAGTATTCAAAAATTTCCTATTTTTATTGGAAATTATTCGAAAATTTCCTATTTGATAGTAAATTTTTTTAAAGTTTCCTATTTTTAGGAAATTTTTCAAAAATTTCGTACTTTTATAGGAAATTTTTCAAAAATGTCTTTTTTTTATTGAAAATTTTTAAATTTTAAATTTTTATTTTCATAGGAAATTTTTTAAAAATTTCTTAGTTTCTTTAGGAAATTTTTAAAAAATTTCTTATTTTTTTTCGGAAATTTTTACAAAAATTCTTATTTTTTTTTAGGAAATTTTTAAAAAATTTCTTAGTTTTACAATTTCCTATTTTTAAAGGAAATTTTTCAAAAATTTCCTATTTTTGTAGGAAATTTTTCAAAAATTTCCTATTTTTGTAGGCAATTTCCAGTTTCTGTTCCGAGTTCTGGAAGGAGCAACCTCGTATTGGAAGTTATATATGTGTTTTATTTTTTTTTTTTCATAATTCGCTTTGATTTAATAAATGTTTTATAAAATAGTCAATAAGCTGTTTATTTTTTATATTTATTTATAAACTGGTAAATTTTAAGTCCCTTCTGTTGTAATCCCTTGACTTTAAAAAAAAAAAGTAACGGTCAACAAACAGCAGGACTATAGCAAGAGGAGGCCAATACTCATACCATTGACCATTTAGTCCTTTAGCTTTAACATCCTTTAATATTGTGTTAATATTTAAGGACACCTGTTGCTTATAACCCAGGGATTTCTGCTCAATAAGTTATTATAAAATTTGTGGTAATTTAATTTAATTAAATTTATTTTAAACTGTGAAGAGACCTTATATTTGAAGTACTAAAATTCTAATGGCCTTTTTGTAAGGTTTGAAAAAATTTGAAATTTTTTTGTTTAGGAAAATAAAATATTTTTTTCTTATTTAAACAAATCATGCATTTTTGTTTATTTATTTCATAAGAAAAAGTCATGCAACTTTTAATAAAAATTGTGTCTTTTTTTCTTTGTCAAGAAAAGTTGTTTATATATAAAATTAAAAAATTTACTTAAATTTAAAAAAATTGTTTCTTTTGATCATACATCTAAAAAAAGAGTGCATTTTGTAAAATAATTTGTTTTCTTATAATTTTTAACAATTATATAAATATTTATTATGTTAACATAATGTACATTTAACTTAACTTAAGATTTAAAAAGTTTTAAGAATTTTTTTTTAAAAAATAGTGGAAAAAAATCTGGTGCTATACAAAAGTTGCACAAAAATTTGTGAGTAATTTAGTTAAAATTGGTGCACAAATGAAGGAACGGAAAATTTTATTAAAAAATTTGTACCATTTAGAAAAAATTTAAATTAAAATTATAAAAATACTTTTTATATATTTTAATACAAAAATTGAAAAATTTCTAATAAAAGTTAAAAATAAAAATTTTAAGAAACTAAAACCATAAACCCCTAAATTTTTTTACTTCTTATGGTGACCAAAAAATATGCAAATATCAGGTGCCAATTAAATTTTTTTCTTGTGATTTTTTTTCTTTAAATAAAAAATTCAACTGAATAACTTAAAAATCACTGTGAGTGCTTTAAAAAAGATCTAGCAATTCAAAACAGGTGATTTGAAATAATACAAAATTGGAAACATACAAAGTGCGAGTGCCAACTTTTTTGGAAAATAAGGAAAATAAAAATTTTTATATTAAAAATATAAAACAAATATTTCAAATTAAACCAAATGAAACTAAAATTTTAAATCAGTTAAAGAAAAAATCTGAAATTTATTTAAAATATTAGTATATTATTAGTCGAGCTTTTGAAAACATAATCTTTTCAATCTAGCCAAAAGTCAATATATTTCACTCAAATTTCATTGTCAAACAAATTTAATTAATTTTTCTCTTTATTTCAATTAAATTTTAAATTTTAAAAATATTCTATTTTTATAGAAAATTTTTCAAAAATTTTCTATTTTTATAGGAAATTTTTCAAAAATTTTCTATTTTTATAGGAAATTTTTCAAAAATTTTCTATTTTTATAGGAAATTTTTCAAAAATTTTCTATTTTTATCGGAAATTTTTCAAAAATTTTCT
Source organism: Stomorhina lunata (assembly GCA_933228675.1). NCBI lineage: Eukaryota > Metazoa > Arthropoda > Insecta > Diptera > Rhiniidae > Stomorhina > Stomorhina lunata. Next base: position 13,826,057 of record OW121741.1, read on the forward strand.
ATTTTTATAGGAAATTTTTCAAAAATTTTCTATTTTTATAGGAAATTTTTCAAAAATTTTCTATTTTTACAGGAGATTTTTCAAAAATTTTCTATTTTTATAGGAAATTTTTCAAAAATTTTCTATTTTTATAGGAAATTTTTCAAAAATTTTCTATTTTTATAGGAAATTTTTCAAAAATTTTCTATTTTTATAGGAAATTTTTCAAAAATTTTCTATTTTTATAGGAAATTTTTCAAAAATTTTCTATTTTTATAGGAAATTTTTCAAAAATTTTCTATTTTTATAGGAACTTTTTCAAAAATTTTCTATTTTTATAGAAAATTTTTCAAAAATTTTCTATTTTTATAGGAAATTTTTCAAAAATTTTCTATTTTTATAGGAAATTTTTCAAAAATTTTCTATTTTTATAGGAAATTTTTCAAAAATTTTCTATTTTTATAGGAAATTTTTCAAAAATTTTCTATTTTTATAGGAAATTTTTCAAAAATTTTCTATTTTTATAGGAAATTTTTCAAAAATTTTCTATTTTTACAGGAAATTTTTCAAAAATTTTCTATTTTTATAGGAAATTTTTCAAAAATTTTCTATTTTTATAGGAAATTTTTCAAAAATTTTCTATTTTTATAGGAAATTTTTCAAAAATTTTCTATTTTTATAGGAAATTTTTCAAAAATTTTCTATTTTTATAGGAAATTTTTCAAAAATTTTCTATTTTTATAGGAAATTTTTCAAAAATTTTCTATTTTTATAGGAAATTTTTCAAAAATTTTCTATTTTTATAGGAAATTTTTCAAAAATTTTCTATTTTTATAGGAAATTTTTCAAAAATTTTCTATTTTTATAGGAAATTTTTCAAAAATTTTCTATTTTTATAGGAAATTTTTCAAAAATTTTCTATTTTTATAGGAAATTTTTCAAAAATTTTCTATTTTTATAGGAAATTTTTCAAAAATTTTCTATTTTTACAGGAGATTTTTCAAAAATTTTCTATTTTTATAGGAAATTTTTCAAAAATTTTCTATTTTTATAGGAAATTTTTCAAAAATTTTCTATTTTTATAGGAAATTTTTCAAAAATTTTCTATTTTTATAGGAAATTTTTCAAAAATTTTCTATTTTTATAGGAAATTTTTCAAAAATTTTCTATTTTTATAGGAAATTTTTCAAAAATTTTCTATTTTTATAGGAAAATTTTCAAAAATTTTCTATTTTTATAGGAAATTTTTCAAAAATTTTCTATTTTTATAGGAAATTTTTCAAAAATTTTCTATTTTTATAGGAAATTTTTCAAAAATTTTCTATTTTTATAAGAAATTTTTCAAAAATTTTCTATTTTTATAGGAAATTTTTCAAAAATTTTCTATTTTTATAGGAAATTTTTCAAAAATTTTCTATTTTTATAGGAAATTTTTCAAAAATTTTCTATTTTTATAGGAAATTTTTCAAAAATTTTCTATTTTTATAGGAAATTTTTCAAAAATTTTCTATTTTTATAGGAAATTTTTCAAAAATTTTCTATTTTTATAGGAAATTTTTCAAAAATTTTCTATTTTTATAGGAAATTTTTCAAAAATTTTCTATATTTTTTAGGAAATTTTTCAAAAATTTTCTATTTTTATAGGAAATTTTTCAAAAATTTTCTATTTTTATAGGAAATTTTTCAAAAATTTTGTATTTTTATAGGAAATTTTTCAAAAATTTTCTATTTTTATAGGAAATTTTTCAAAAATTTTCTATTTTTTTCAAAAATTTTCTATTTGTTTCAAAAATTTTCTATTTTTATAGGAAATTTTTCAAAAATTTTCTATTTTTATAGGAAATTTTTCAAAAATTTTCTATTTTTATAGGAAATTTTTCAAAAATTTTCTATTTTTATTGGAAATTTTTCAAAAATTTTCTATTTTTATAGGATATTTTTTAAAAATTTTCTATTTTTGTAGAAAACTTTTGAAAAATTTTTTATTTTTATAGGAAATTTTTCAAGAATTTAATGTTTTTAAAGGAAATTTTTCAAAAGTTTTCTTCTTTAATAGAAATTTTTTCTATAGGAAATCTTTTAAAAATTTTCTATTTTTGTAGGAAATATTTCAAAAATTTTCTATTATTATAAAAAAATTTTCAAAAATTTTCTATTCTTATAGAAAATTTTCAAAAATTTTCAATTTTTATAGGAAATTTACAAAAAAATTTGCTTTTTTTATAGGAAATTTTTTTAAAATTTTCTATTTTTACCCGAAGTTTTTCAAAAATTTTCTATTTCTATAGGAAATTTTTCAAAAATTTTCTATTTTTATAGGAAATTTTTCAAAAATTTTCTATTTTTATAGGAAATTTTTCAAAAATTTCTTATTTTTATAGGAATTTTTTCAAAAGTTTTTTATTTTTATATAAAATTTTTAAAAAATTTTCTAATTAAAAACAAAAATTTTGAAAAATTTTCCAATTTAAAAGGAAACTTTTCAAAAATTTTCTATTTTTATAGGAAATTTTGAAAAAATTTTCTTTTTCTATAGGAAATTTTTAAAAAAATTTGTTTTTTTGAAGGAAATTTTTTTAAAAAATATTCTATTTTTATAAGAAATTTTTTAAAAACTTTTCCTACTTTTATAGGAAAATTTCTGTTTTTATAGGAAATTTTTCAAAATGTGTTTATTTTTATAAGAATTTTTTTAAAAATTTCTTATTCACATAGAAAATTTTTAAAAAATTTCCAATTCTATATAGGAAATTTGGGATTCGAACCCATGATCCTCACAATGGAGGTACAAAACACAAACGACTAAACTATTGCACCCATGCAAGATTAAGAGTGATGATGAAAAACATGCACAGAAAGCTTTTGACAAGACGAACTTTTACGAATGATAAAAATTTAACCCTTAAACATTTTCACGATAAGCTTTTATAGCTTTTTGCTAATTTTGATATTACTTAAAATTTCAGACCTTTATTCACAAAATGAAAAAAACTTCAATTCTAAACAACTTAAAGAAAAATATTAATGAACTAAAAGCTTTCTCATAATTAAATAAAAATTGTTAAAAATTTAAAAATATTTTTTCTTTTCAAAAAGATAAAACGTTGACTTCAAAAATGTTATTGCCAGCGTTAGCTTTAAAAATGGTATAAGTAATAAATATATAATTTTTTAAATCCTGCTGTTTTATCAAAAATTATTAAGTAGGAAGAAAAAAATTTTGTAAGCCAAAAAAATGATATCCAAAAAGTTTCTCAAAGGCTGCTTACGTGAGGGCTTTTGCTTTTTTTGGAGCGGATTATTAAACAAAATTCAAAAAATTAATTAGAGCTTTTTTTTGGTGTGTAATGGAAATAAGAAACCAGTATTTGAGTAAAATTAAAATAAGAATTTTTAAATGAAAACAATTTAAATATAAAAATGGCAAAATCATAACAAAAAGTAAAAATTTTAAATCAAAATAAAGATAATAAAAATTTTATATTTTTTTTATAAGAAATTTATCAAAAATTTTCTATTTTTATAGGAAATTTTTCAAAAATTTTATATTTGTATAGGAATTTTTCAAAAATTTTATATTTTTATAGGAAAATTTTCAAAAATTTTCTCTTTTGATAGGAAATTTTTCAAAAATGTCCTATTTTTATAGGAAATTTTTCAAAAATTTTCTATTTTTATGGGAAATTTTTCAAAATTTTTCTATTTTTATAGGAAAATTTTCAAAAATTTTCTATTTTTATAGGAAATTTTTCAAAAATTTTCTATTTTTATAGGAAATATTTAAAACACTTTCTATTTTTATAGGAAATTTTGCAAAAATTTCAAATTTTTTAAGAAATCTTTCAAAAATTTCCTATTTTTTAAGAAATTTTTCAAAAAATTCTTATTTTTATAGGAAATTTTTCAAAAATTTCTTATTTTTATATGAAATTTTTTAAAAATTTCTTATTTTTATAGGAAATTTTTCAAAAATTTCTTATTTTTATTGGAAATTTTTCAAAAATTTCTTATTTTTATAGGAAATTTTTCAAAAATTTCTTATTTTTATAGGAAATTTTTCAAAAATTTCTTATTTTTATAGGAAATTTTTCAAAAATTTCTTATTTTTATAAGAAATTTTTCAAAAGATTTTTATTTTTATAGGAAATTTTTCAAAAGTTTCTTATTTTTATAGGAAATTTTTCAAAACTTTCTTATTTTTTTAACACAATTTCAAAAATTTCCTCTTTTTTCAGAAATTTTTCAAAAATATCTTGTTTTTATAGAAAATTTTTCATAAATTTTTTATTTTTGTAGGAAATTTTTTAAAAATTTCTTATTTGTTGAAGAACATTTTTTTTTTAATTTCTTATTTGTTTAAGAACATTTTTTAAAAATTTCTTATTTGTTTAAGAAAATTTTCAAAAGTTGCTTATTTTTATAGAAAACTTTTCAAAAATTTCTCTTTTATATTAAATTTTATTTTTTTTTAGGAAATTTTTCAAAAAAATTTTATTTTTTTTTAGGAAATTTTTTAATTTTTTTTTATTTGTATAGGAAAATTTTCAAAAATTTCTAATTTTTATAGAAAATTTTTCAAAATTTCTTAATTTAATAGAAAATTTTTATTGTTGTAATTAAAAAAAAAAAAAATTTAAAATAAATTAAAAAAATAAGAAAATAAAATTAACATTTTTGAATTAAAATGAAAAAAATTTGAATTTAAAATTAAAAATTTTTGTAATAAAATGAAAAAAATTTTAAAATAAAATGATTTTTTTTTAAGAAATTTCTTTCTTTTTTTTGAAATTTATACATACCATCTTCGTGAGTGCGCACTATCAGGGGATGCGAACGTGGTCCATCACCCACAGAAGTGCCAGCCAATACCCAAATCTTATATTCGGTCCAGCGTTTCAATTCATCCAAAATAATTTCGGTCTTATTTAATGTCGTTATTGTGGCCTCACTATCCGAACGTCCAACTTCAACGAAGAATACCTTATAGTAGATAATACGACCATTCGAACGCTCTAGAGGTGGCGGTAACCAGTTAACGGTTATGGTTGTGGGACTACTGGCCCCAGCCGTTATATTGCGTGGAGGGGCACCTGGTACTATATTTTTGGTATACATACATAATTTATAGAAAATTTGGAACCAACGGAACGGAAAGTTTTGTTTGATTTTTTTTTTTTGGAGTTGTTGTGGGTGGTAATGAGTTTTGTTTGGGTTTTGAAATTTTTAAGTTTTTTGAAGGTGAGAGTAAAGTTTCGTTTTTGAGTGTGTGAATGGATTTTGTGTTTGAAAATTTTTGGTTCAGTTACGGGTGTTTGTAAAATTTTTTGTAGCAGTGTTTTTAGTTATTATAAGCCATTTATTTGTTGGTTATTTATTGGTAGATGATGACCATGATCATGATTTGATGATTTATTTTTGATTTTAATAGTTTAAATAAATTAAAACAGCATCACATCAACATTTTATTTTAAGTTTAAGACACAAAATCAAAATATTTGTAAAGTTTTTGAATAAAACGCAAAAATATGAAAAGAAATGAAAAATATAAGAAAATCAAATTAATGGTATAAATTAATAAGTAAATTTTTAAAACAAATAAATATAACAAATACCAATGGTTTATGCAAAAAAAGTTAATATTTTGCTATTTTTTGAAAATTTAAATTTTCGAAATTTTGAGTGCATATTTTTTGTATTTTTTAGAAATTTTTCAAAAAAATTAAAAAATCATATAAAATCAAAATTCCTAAACTAAATTTGATTTTCAGCAGCTTATTTCTTAGTCAGCTAAAAATTCTATTTAACTTCATAAAAAAAATTTAAAAGAAAATTTTATTTAAAAAAAAATTTAATTAAAAATTTTTAAAAAATTTAAATAAAAAAAAATTACAATTTCTTTCCAACCTAAAAATTCATGCATTTTTATAGAAAAAAAGAAAAAACTTGGTGCTGTTTTTTTTACACAGTAAAAGATTTTTACACAAATTTTAATAAAAAAAAATTAAAAATTCTGAAAGAAAATTTTTAAAAATTCTTAAAAAAATATTTTAAAATCTTGAAATTAAATATTAAAAATTTAAAAATATTTAAAAAAATTGTTTATAAAGTTCTCTTTATAAATAATTCAAGTTATAATGCATTCACATTGTTTTGAAAACTATTTATATTAAAGGACAGACATATAAATAAGTGCTTTGTTTTAAATAAAGTTGTTTTTTTTTTGCATAAACCATTTGGAAAGTTTTTTTTTATAAAAAATAAGAAATGAATTGAAAATATTTTTTTAAATAATAAAATTAATTAAAAATTTTTTTTAAATTTTAACTTAAAAAATTTACTTAAAAAACTCAAATATAAAAGGTGCTTTTTATAGTATAATTCTATATAATTCTAAGTTAATAAATATAATAAAATCTAGCAAAATATTAAATAAAAACACTCCAAAATAATGAATGCATTCCTTTACATTTAAACGAAAATTGATGAAATTTTAACAAAACATACAAAAGATTTTTGTAAAAGTATTTGGTTAAAAGCTTTTTGATAACTTAATTTTGTCTTATAACTGTATTAAAATAAAGAGCTTTAAAGCTTAATGAAAGTTTTGTCTGAAAAGTTGACGAAGACATTTCTACAAAAAAGTTGACGATAGGAAGACATTTCTAAAGAACAGTTGACGAAAGGAAGACATTTCTAAAGAACAGTTAACGATATGAAGACTTTTCTGTAGAAAAGTTGACGATAGGAAGACTTTTCTATAGAAAAGTTGCCGATAGGAAGACTTTTCTATAGAAAAGTTGACGATAGGAAGACTTTTCTATAGAAAAGTTGACGATAGGAAGACTTTTCTATAGAAAAGTTGACGATAGGAAGACTTTTCTATAGAAAAGTTGACGATAGGAAGACTTTTCTATAGAAAAGTTGACGATAGGAAGACTTCTCTATAGAAAAGTTGACGATATGAAGACTTTTCTATAGAAAAGTTGACGATAGGAAGACTTTTCTATAGAAAAGTTGACGATAGGAAGACTTTTCTATAGAAAAGTTGACGATAGGAAGACTTTTCTATAGAAAAGTTGACGATAGGAAGACTTTTCTATAGAAAAGTTGACGATAGGAAGACTTTTCTATAGAAAAGTTGACGATAGGAAGACTTTTCTATAGAAAAGTTGACGATAGGAAGACTTTTCTATAGAAAAGTTGACGATAGGAAGACTTTTCTATAGAAAAGTTGACGATAGGAAGACTTTTCTATAGAAAAGTTGACGATAGGAAGACTTTTCTATAGAAAAGTTGACGATAGGAAGACTTTTCTATAGAAAAGTTGACGATAGGAAGACTTTTCTATAGAAAAGTTGACGATAGGAAGACTTTTCTATAGAAAAGTTGACGATAGGAAGACTTTTCTATAGAAAAGTTGACGATAGGAAGACTTTTCTATAGAAAAGTTGACGATAGGAAGACTTTTCTATAGAAAAGTTGACGATAGGAAGACTTTTCTATAGAAAAGTTGACGATAGGAAGATTTTTCTATAGAAAAGTTGACGATAGGAAGATTTTTCTATAGAAAAGTAGACAATAGGAAGACTTTTCTATAGAAAAGTTGACGATAGGAAGACTTTTCTATAGAAAAGTTGACGATAGGAAGACTTTTCTATAGAAAAGTTGCCGCTAGGAAGACTTTTCTATAGAAAAGTTGACGATAGGAAGACTTTTCTATAGAAAAGTTGACGATAGGAAGACTTTTCTATAGAAAAGTTGACGATAGGAAGACTTTTCTATAGAAAAGTTGACGATAGGAAGACTTTTCTATAGAAAAGTTGACGATAGGAAGACTTTTATATAGAAAAGTTGACGATAGGAAGACTTTTCTATAGAAAAGTTGACGATAGGAAGACTTTTCTATAGAAAAGTTGACGATAGGAAGACTTTTCCATAGAAAAGTTGACGATAGGAAGACTTTTCCATAGAAAAGTTGACGATAGGAAGACTTATCTATAGAAAAGTTGACGATAGGAAGACTTTTCTATAGAAAAGTTGACGATAGGAAGACTTTTCTATAGAAAAGTTGACGATAGGAAGACTTTTCTATAGAAAAGTTGACGATAGGAAGACTTTTCTATAGAAAAGTTGACGATAGGAAGACTTTTCTATAGAAAAGTTGACGATAGGAAGACTTTTCTATAGAAAAGTTGACGATAGGAAGACGTTTCTATAGAAAAGTTGACGATAGGAAGACTTTTCTATAGAAAAGTTGACGATAGGATGACTTTTCTATAGAAAAGTTGACGATAGGAAGACTTTTCTATAGAAAAGTTGACGATAGGAAGACTTTTCTATAGAAAAGTTGACGATAGGAAGACTTTTAAAAAATTTCTTATTTTTATAAGAAATTTTTCAAAAACTTCTTATTTTTATAAGAAATTTTTCAAAAATTTCTTATTTTTAGAAGAAATTTTTCAAAAATTTCTTATTTTTATAAGAAATTTTTCAAAAATTTCCTATTTTTATAAGAAATTTTTCAAAAATTTCTTATTTTTTTTAAGAAATTTTTCAAAAATTTCATATTGTTAAAAAATTTCTTATAAAAATAAGAAATTTTTGAAAAATTTCTAATTTTTATAAGAAATTTTTTAAAAATTTCTTATTTTTATAAGAATTTTTTTAAAAATTTCTTATTTTCATAAGAAATTTTTCAAAAATTACTTATTTTTATAAGAAATTTTTCAAAAATATATTATTTTTACAAGAAATTTTTCAAAAATTTCTTATTTTTACAAGAATTTTTTTTTTAAATTTCTTATTTTTATAAGAAAATTTTCAAAACTTTCTTATTATTATAAGAAATTTTTCAACAATTTTATATTTCTATAAGTAATTTTTTAAAAATTTCATATTTTTATAGGAAATTTTAAAAAATTTTTTTATTTTTATAGAAAAATTTTCAAGAATTTTTTAAAGGAAGGCTTTTTATAGGTAAAGTTGACTATAGGAAGACTTTACTATAGAAAAGTTGATGATAGGAAGACTTTTCTATAGAAAAGTTGACGATAGGAAGACTTTGCTATAGAAAAGTTAATAGGAAGACTATCCCTTTACCGTTTTAAGGGGATTAGAGGGAGCTTTAAAGCTTTGTTCTTAAAAATGAGTTGAATTAAATTTATTTAATTTCATAAATTTTCGTTTAAATTTCGTCTTAATAATGAAATTAATAACTTATTCATATATTAAAAAAAATCCTTAATCTCTGCTTAAATGACATGCTCAATAAAACATTGTATAATTAAGAAGAAATTTGATTTATCAATATTTTTTCTTTTCAATTTGATTAAAAACCAATAACTCAAAATATGCGAAAAAATCAGGCAACAGTCAGATAATTTTCAGGAAAGTAAATTAAAAAAATCAACTGAAATTATTATTATTATGCAAACAATTTTTCATGACAATTCGAAATATGAAAAAACACGAAAAATAAAAAAAAAATAATAATAATATGAATAAATATTTGTGAGAAAAAATCTCACAAAGATATTAAAACTATCACACAAACGAGGTGATAAACAAACAGTCAAATTGTAACGACAATCTCATACAAACAAAATAATATTAACAAATATTATGCAAAATGGCGCAAATACAATTTGTTACATAAAATATTAACAAAAATAAAAAAAAAATGGCAAATGATTTATCAAGCCAAATGGAAATAATGAAATAAAAAATTATGTTCAACGACAATGTTAATTAAAAAATAATTTCAGGGCAATCGTTTTTTTAAAAAGCATTAAAAAAATAAATTGTTAAATACAACTACTTTTAAATTAAATTTTTATTAATGAAATTTTGTAAAAATAAACACATTTTTATACTAAATGTAAAAAACAATATCAAATGTACGATTAATTTTTCCATAAATAAGTCAAGCCTTAAAGTAGGCTCTTGTTTTTGAACAGAAGCAAAAGTTTTACATTTGCACAGCAAAAGAAATTTTATATTAAAATATTCTATTTTTATAGGAAATTTTTCCAAAATTTCCTACAAAAATAAGAAAATATTGAAAAATTCCTATAAATTTCCTATAAAAATTTCTACAAATTTCTTAAAACAAATAAGAATTTTTGGAAAAATTTCCTATAAAAGGAAGACATTTTTTACAAATTTCTATAAAAATACAAAATGTTTGCATAATTTTTTATAAAAAAAAGACATTTTTAAAAAAATTTCCTATAAAAATAAGAAATTTTTCAATTTTTTTTTTTATCAAAATAAGAAATTTTTAAAAAATTTCCTATAAAAAAAAAGAAAAATTTCCAATAAGAATAAAACAATTTTTGAAAAATTTTCTATAAAAATAAGAAATTTTAATTTTTCAAAAATTTTATATTTTTATAGGAAATTTTTCAAATTTTTTTTTTTTTTATGGTAAATTTTTCAAAAATTATTTATTTTTAAAGGAAATTTTTCAAAAATTTCTTATTTTTATAAGAAATTTTTAAAAAATTGCTTATTTCGTATAAAAAAAAAGAAATTTTTAAAAACTTTCGCATAAAAATAAGAAATTTTTGCAAAATTTCCTATAAAAAGAAAAGGAAATTTCCTATAAAAGAAATTTTTGCAAAATTTCCTATAAAAATTAGAAATTTTTGAAAAATTTCCTATAAAAATAAGAAATTTTTGAAAAATTTCCTGTAAAAATAAGAAATTTTTGAAAACTTTCGTATAAAAATAGGAAATTTTTGAAAAATTTCCTATAAAAAAAGAAAATTTTCCTATAAAAATAAGAAATTTTTGAAAAATTTTCTACAAAAAAAAGAAATTTTAATTTTTCAAAAATTTCTTATTTTTATAGAAAATTTTTCAAAAATTTCTTATTTTTATAGGAAACTTTTCAAAAGTTTCTTATTTTTATAGGAAATTTTTACAAAATTTGTTATTTTTATAGGAAATATTTCAAAATTTTTTTATTTTTATAAGAAATATTTCAAAATTTTCTAATTTTTGTTAGGAAATGTTTCAAAAATTTCTTAATTTAATAGGAAAATTTTCAAAAATTTCTTATTTATATAGGAAATTTTTCAAAAATGTTTTATTTTTATAGGAAATTTTTTAAAAATTTCTTGTTTTTATAGGAAATTTTTCAAAAATTTCTTGTTTTTATAGGAAATTTTTCAAAAATTTCTTTTTTTTATAGGAAATTTTTCAAAAATTTCTTATTTTTATAGGAAATTTTTCAAAAATTTCTCATTTTTATAGAAAATTTTTCAAAAATTTCTTATGTTTGTAGGAAATTTTTCAAAAGTTTTGTATGTTTATAGAAAATTTTCAAAAATTTCTTATGTTTATAGGAAATTTTTCAAAAATTTCAGATTTTTATGGGAAATTTTTCTAAAATTTCTTATCTTTATAGAAAATTTTTCAAAAATTTCTAATTTTTATAGGAAGTTTTTTAAAATTTTCTTATTTTGATAGAAAATTTTTCAAAAATTTCTTATTTTTATAGGAAGTTTTTTTTTTTTAATTTCTTATTTTTATAGGAAATTTTTCAAAAATTTCTTATTTTTATAAGATATTTTTCAAAAATTTCTTATTTTGATAGAAAATTTTTAAAAACTTTCTTATTTTTATAGACATTTTTTTTACAAATATCTTATTTTTTATAACTAAAGCCTAGTTTTAGGCTTGAAATATATTTTTATTTAAATGTGTGATATTTTTGGTTAATCCTTTTTTCTTTACAAAATTTCCTTAAATGAAATATTTTTAAATTATTTATTAAAGTTCATGCTTTTAATTTATTCTTTGTATTTTTATTATTATAAAATAATTAAATATTCATGCTATTTATTGCAAAAACAAAACAATCATAAATTTATTGTAAACATGCTTAAAAACCATTAAATTATTAAAAATAGTATTTGTTTAAAAATTTAATAAAAAAATAGAAATATTAAACAAAAACAATGAAGTAATTACTAAAATAAAAATATTTTATTTAAACAATTAATTTGGGTTTTAATTGTTTATTGTGAGGTTAACAAAATATAATGGAGAGCAGTAGAGCTTAAAATGGGGAGATATTTTAAAAGATTTGTTTTATAATTTCAGGGAATAGGTAATGCAATAATTAAATGTGAAATAGGTTTTGAGCTTTTATAATATTAAATTGAAGATGACTTGAGCTTTTCATATTTTAGAGCTTTCAAAATGTTGGGTATTAAGCTTGGCGTATTTTGGGTTACATGTACTTTGATTTGTTTGAAGCATTTTGATCTTTAGTTAGAAGAGCTTTCGAGTTATTAAACGATTGTACATTTAGTTTGAGCTTATTTATTAAGTATTTTTGCTGTTTAATGCTTTTTTAAATGAGTTTCTGAAATAAATCACTGGAACTTATTTAAGCTTCAAGTATTGTGATCTTTAGTTAATTGAGCTTTTGAACTATTAAAAGCTTTTATATCGAGTTTGAGCTAATTTATTAAGTGTTTATACTGGTTAAAGCTTTAAAACGGAGAAGAACATTACATAATTTTGTTATATAAAGAATTGTGAGAAGAACTGTTTAAACGAGCTAAAAGTAGATTGATAGCCGTTGTATTAAAAAGCTGTCTCATATAGAGCTTTTCAGTGCTAAAATGTAGAGTAAAAGTTTTTTTTGTTAAACAAATACAAATAAACGTAAATAAGTAAGCTTTTGAGCTTTAAAGCCTTATTAACTTTAAAACATTTTGAGCTTTTGAGAACTTTTAATTTAAATAAAAATTTTAGCATGAAATCATTAAAAGAGGCCTTGGACTTTAAATAAGTTTAAGTGATGATTCCTTTAAATCTTCATCATTTTCATCTCAAATTGTCCCCATTATTTTAAACTCCACTGTCCACATTTTTTCTTATTTATTTTAATTCTTTGTTTTATTTTTCTATATTTTTTCAGATAAATGATATTATAATTTTTATTATTACAGGTGCTCAATTACGTTGTGCTGGTGCATTTTTACAAAATTAGTTGTAAGTGCTTTTAAATATTATTACAACAAGAAAAAAAAGAGCTTTTATTATTACAGTTGCTAACGTAGGTTTTAATATTTTTGTTAAAAGATAGTTTTTTTGTTATACATTTTATAGGTGCTTTTTTGTTTATGTTTGAGGTGAAATTAATTTAATTTGTGCTTTCAAAAAAAGACAAACAAATGTTGAAAAGGTGCCATTTATGAGCTTTTATTATTTTGCTTTTTGCTTAATTAAATATTTATGTGCTTTAATTTATTTATAGTAGTTTATTTAATAGCGATATATTAAATAGAATTCGGTGTTTTTTTACACACTAGCCACTCATTCTTTCCTAAACTGTTTTAAAAGGCATGCAAGTTATTGGTTTAAGCTTTAAAGCTTTTTAGGTTGAAATATCATTATTGGTCTTAAGTGATTATTTTAAGATAAGCTTTAAAAGCCTAAATTCTTTAACAAGAACTAGTTTTAAATTTGGCACCTTTAAAAGCCATAGCTTTTAAGCTATGAGCTTTTAAGTTTTTACACATGTTAAAAAGCTTTTGTAACTCTGGCATTGATAACCTAAATTGTAAGCCATGTACTTGAGTTATACCTTTGTAGACTTACCTATGGCTCGATTTTGTCAACTTAAAAATCCTTTTCTTTGATTTTCATAAGAAATAAAAAAAACTTAAATTTTTAAAGAAAATTTTTAACACAAAATTCATAATAATTGTAATGTTGTAAAGTTATTTTTGGTGTGAAAGAGTTGTGTTAATGGTAGATGGATTTTTAATATAAATTCGTGAAATGAATCCCACTGATGGGAGGGCTTTACTCTTCGATTTGAAGATTTAAAAAGATTTATTTCACCTAGAATATTGCTTTTGAAATTTAACGAACATTTTTCTTAATATTTATAAAATTTTTGTATAAAAAATAAAAATTTGTTATCTTCAAGTTAAGTCACCCATATAGCCTTGGTCTTCAAAAAAGCAAGATCCCAAAGTTAGTCTTTTACTGTACGGCACAATAGGACAGATGTTTTATGCCAGTGCAGAGAAGAACTTCTATAGAGACTTATCTCACTCATATCAAACTTTTGCCAAATGCTTTCCTTTCAACAGGTATTGATTTTTGAAGCAATTATTTTTGCAAACAACGGAAAACAAAATTAACACACTTTATGTTGTTGTACAAAGTTATATTTTTTTTATTAACTTTAGAGTTATTCACATAAACACACTTCACAAAATTGCTTTACAAATATTCTTAGTCTCACTGTTCTCTTATACTCGTCTCAATTAAAACTCTGACACGATCAGTTCGTCAGCCTTTTAATGTAGAGAAGAGAATTTCTAGCATTTTCTGCGGATGTAAACAAAGAGCTGCAGTCGTTGATTAGACTATCAATGCGGTTTACGAATGTATGTTCCAATACATTCTCACATGATCAAGAACACTCACCAATACGTTGTACAAATCGATTATTTGAAGTTAACATTAATATTATGACAGAAAAATGTGTTTCAGAACAACAACTACACCAACAGAAATATTCTAGAAAAAGGAATTATAATTAGTAAACTTTGCACAATGGGGCGGATAACTTAAAAATTATTGACAATATTTACAGTAATCTGTAAACAATTTTTCTATCTAAACGGGATATTATAGTGGAATGAATACAACTTTGTACAGACGCCCACCTATTATGAAAATCTAGTGCATCAAAGTCTTGCTAACGCGTCTGCTTTAATATTCCCTGTTATCTCCCTGATGCCAGGTACCTACATAGGGAGAATACTGAACTGCAAAGCCATCTCATAGGGTGATCTGCAAATCTAAAACCTCAGATGAATTCAGGAAAAAAGAATCCGGACTCTAAGTAACTAGAGCATATTTTTATCCCCACTATTCCTTAATAACTGGAATTTTCTTTTGTGGAAGACTAGATTGTTTAAATAGCGTTATTAAGGGGCTCAAACTTTGAAGATTAACAGGTAATTTAGTCGAGTCATCTATACATCTGACGATGCCTGGAAGCTTTATTTTTGAATAAAACTAGTTGTATTCTGTATTTTTTCAATTTTTGAGACAATCCAAATTTTAAGAAGTTTTTGCTCAATTAATGGTATGACTTCCTTTATAACAAGGGTGCCCAAGCCCTATGCGCTTGGTACTCATATGTTTTTATCAAAGCGCTTAGCTATAGGCTAGCGTTTTTTACTTTCTCTTTGTATGTTTTAATTTTTACAACAAAATATATGAAATATAATTTAGTTTTTCTTAAAATGTATTGGTGTTTGCTCTTCCATAAGAAACTTTTGGGCATTCTTGCTTTAGAATCATCGACAAAGTAGGTTGTGACATAAATATCAAGGTTGAAAACTTTTTCATGGGACTTCTGGAAACTTCGATCCGAACAAATCTTAAAGGGGCACTAGTTATACCCTTCACCACCATAGGTGGAAAGGGTATTATAAGTTTGTGTTGATGTATGTAACGCATAGAAATATTTGTCGTAGACCCACCTTTTAGTATACCAATAGGCTTAGAATCACTTTCTGAGGCGATTTAGTGATGTCCGTCCGTCCGTCCGTCCGTCTGGCTGGCTGGACACCCATGTAAACCTTGTAATCAAACTACAGGTCGCAATTCTAAAGATAATTCGATGAAAATTGGTACAGAGGTACCATAATCGGTCCATTATTTATGGTACCTCCCATAGGTCCCACTTCCCGGAATTGACATATTGGCCACAAATATCAATATTTTTTCATGAAATTTAAAACATATACTTCTTATGTAAACCTAATTCACGTACCAAATATCGTTGAAATCGGTCTACATTTGACCATAGCTCCCATACAAACTCTTCTTTAAAAACGCACTAAATGAGACAAAAAAATCACTAAAACGCTCGTAAATCCAGAGATATTGATACAACTGAAATCAATTTGGCAAATTTCGAGATAATCGGTCCACATTTGACCCTAGCTCTCATATAAGTCCAAATTACGGAAACAGAATTTAGCAAATATTTGTCTTTATACAGGAAAAATAACACCTTTGACCTTAGTGGTGAAGGGTATCGTATGGTCGGGCTTGACCGACTATAGCGCTTTCTTACTTGTTTTTTCTTTTAAATTGTCAGTCACAATTTTCAATAACTTTTAGCAAATGGCATGTGTTGCCATATACAATACAACTTTTTTTTACTATTTGTGTTGCCAGTAGACGAAGCAGCTAAAATTGGGTTGTAATACACAATCGATCTATATTAGTACATCCAAAAATGGTACAAAATTCACGGAGATTTTATTCGCTGGAATTGGTAAAGCAGGTTAGTCATCCGCCTAGCATATCAGAGGTCCCAAGTTCGAATTTTCAAAAAAGCGGTTCACCTTATAATTCAGCTAGCCACTGGTAATTGAGTATTAGGAGATATAAAACTTCTCTAACTAATGCATTTGCCGTTCGGAGCCGGAATTAAAACGTAGGTCACTTTCAATCAGTCTAAAAATAGAATCGGATGCAACTCATTGTCTGAGAGAAGTACTCCTTGTTCCTTGTAGGAATTATGTATGTATGTGTGTATGTATACTTTCAAATATTTTGAAGTTCTTCTAAAAAGAAAAATTCCAATGGTGAAACTTGGTAACTCTTGGTGAATAGAACTTTTGAAGGAAGGGGTTTAATATTTCCTGGTTTCACATAGTGAGAAGAACCATTTGAAGTATGACTCAGAGTGTACTTAGAAACTTGCCCTGCAATTGCCAGATCATCATACCAAAATAACGTGTCGAGGAAGGTTTCATAGGGAAAAAATAAAATCGAACACAAGCTTTATAATTCTAACAAACACTCAAATATTAGATAGATATTTAGATCTATTATTTTACTAAACGCTCTTTCTATATCTAGAAATGCTAACATGAATATTTGAATATAGCGAGATCACTTCCCACCATAAGGAGCTGTCTTAGTAGAATTTCTGTTGCAGCTGCTTCTGTTTAACATTTTCCCTAAGGTACCTATGAATTAATCTCTCAAATGTCTTTAGAAGGTAAGTACCCACTGATAAGTCGAAAATCGGCGAAATCTGAAATCTGAAAAACAACACCACAATTGCAAAAAGGGAACGAATAGTGCTAAGCTTTGATCATAAGTTAATAATCTCGCATCAATGAAATTTCTTGCATTTCGACTCTCTTAGAATAATTGAGAGATATCATCAAGTGAATTGAAAACTTTGACAACCAAGCAAAGAGGGTCCCTGATATGGCTAAGAGGCATTTCTGCAAAATATGTATTCAAACACAGAGAGTATCCAAATTTTAACAGTGAAACTGTGTTAAATTGGATCGGGATATTTTAATATAAGGTAACACAAAACGATAAGGAAATTATCGAGATCTTACTAAACAGAAAGAAAAAAAGTTTTAAAATTTCTCAGAAATTTTAAAATTACAAGAATTTCTATAACTTTTTAGGCATTTCAAATGTACTATTTTTGACTGTACTGTAAGTGTTATGTGATAATGTTGTTTAAAATAAATTTAAAAAACTAACATATTTTAAAGAAATAAAATATATAAAATGTAATACAAGTTAATAAGTTTTAAATTAAATAATTTTGTATAAAATAATTAAGTACTAACTAAGTATTTATTGTATATGTGTTTAATATTTATGAATAAGTATATGTTTGTATAATATTTTAAGGTATATTTATATGGAATGTATAAGTATTAGGTTATGTATGTATATCAAAAAAATATAAATTTCAAAACTTAACAAAATTAAATAACTTTCCTTTTTCCTAAAATATAAAAAGTCCTAAAAACTTTAGCACCCCGAATAACTAATTACATTTCATTGAATAATACTCTTATTATTAAGTTCAGTTGAAGAATTTTGTAAGCTTTATATTAAAAGCTTTGATTTTAATACAATTTAAATGACATGTTAAACGAAATTAATCAATTAAGTTGAAGAATTTTGAAAACTTTATATTAAAAGCTTTCACTATTGTTCAGTTTTTTTGTAAAGTTAAATCAAATAGAAGCTTTAGATTTTCTTTATATTATAAAACTAACGATAAAAGCTTTCGAATTATAATTTTAGTAGAAAAATATCAGAGCTTTTTATAGTGAAATTTTAAATTGTAAGCTTTTAGCTTTATTAAAAGCTTTCGAATTAAATTTTTATAGTAAATATCAAAGCTTTTTATAGCCAAATTTAAAATTGTAAGCTTTAAATTGATAAAGCTTATACTTGTAAGCTTCAAGTGAATACAAAAATTGTAAACTTTATTAAAGATATATATATTGTTAATGAAAGCTTTTAATAAAAGTGTCATATTTAAAACTTTCGTTAAAAAAACAACTTAAAGTTTAAACTGAATTGAAGCTTTTTAGTTTTAAGACTTTCCAAGTAAAGAGTATAAATAAAAGCTGTTAATTTTTCTGTTAAAATAAAAAGCTTTTATTGTTAGAAATTAATGGTAATAAAGAGTAAAACTAAATTTTATTTGAAGACCTAAATAAATCTTTTAACTTTTTGTTTATAAATTCATTACTCACATAATATAAAAGCTTTCAAGTTAAAAATAGAGGCTTTAATAAAAAAAGCTTTAATAGTTTGAAGTTGTTGGTAATAAAGGCTTAATTTAATTAAAAGGCCTTAATATAGGTTTAAACTAAAATATTGCTTTAGGGTTTTAATAACAGATCTCATTGGCTTAAAAAGCTTTTAGATAAAAAGTAGATGTAAAAAGTGTTTATTTTTGAAGTTGAATGCTTTAATACTAAGTTAGATGCTGATGATAATAAAGTCTAAAGCTTAATTTTGTTAAAAGAAACATTTAAACTAAAACCAAGTTTTTGGTTTAAAACCATGACTCATTAATTATAAAGCTTTCACTGTTATTCTAGAAGAAAAAGTTGTATATTATAAGAGTTAAAGCTTAAAGCTTTTATAGTTTAAAGTTGATATGGTGATCAAATCTAAAGCTTTACTTGGTTAAATACCATAACTTATTAACAATAAAGCTTTTAATTGAAATAAAAAAGTAAAAGCCGTTTTTGTAGTTAAAACTGAAAGCTTTTATAGTTCAAAGTTGATACGGTAATCAAATCTAAAGCTTTATTTGTTTTTAACCATTTTCTGAAGTCATATTGTAATGAAAGCTTAAAAAAAGCTTTCGATTAAAAACAATTTATTTCAAAAATTAAAAAAAACTCAAATTAAAAAAATAACTAAATTTTCAATAAAAATATTCTAAAATAAGAAATAAAACTATTTGTCATAAACACTCTAAGGGAATAGTTTATTATATTGATATATATATAAATTTGTTATTATAATAATTTATTAAAATATATGAAAAATTCAACACTTTTAACAATTAAACAACACCTTTCAAATTAAAAACAATCATAAAAAAATGTAAGAATATTTAAAAATAATTAAATTATAACAAAAAAAAAACTTAAAACTATTTTTATGTAAAAGTAATTAACTACTAAATATTGAAATGTCATTTTTATATATTTAATGATAGTAGAGTTAATTGTTTAAAAAATTGTTTGTTTTTTTATTAAAAAAAAACAATAAAATTTTTTCTATGAATTTTAAAATTTCAAATAAAATTTTTCAATTATATTTTTGAAAATTTTATTTTCTTTTTGGCACCTTAAAATAATTTTTATTTATATGTAGTTTTGTATATAATATATATATATATTTATGCATTTATATATGATTTATATTATATAAATAATTTGTTATATAATTCAAAATAAGGAATTTTTTGGAATAATAAAATTTTTGCTTACCATATTGTTTCGTACGGACGGGTATTGGTGGTGTTGTGGCACCTTCACCTCTTTGAGAACGAGCTGCCAGCCAAATGTAGTATAAGGTATCAGGATACAAACCATCAAGCGTATAGGACTCGGTATTGGAAATGCGCCTTGAAGAGAAAGGTTAAGTTTAAACAAAATATTTATATCAAATCTGAATATGAAAAAATTGAATTGTAAACTATAAACTAGCAAAACCTAGAGATAGTCGATCTTGTAGTAGTGAAACCCGAGCTAAGTATTTGAATTTAGGCATTTGTATCAGAAAAGCCACAATCGCAACTTTTCGACAATTTCGTTTGCGTAATTGTAGTCGTTTAACATTGTAATTGGCGAATTCTTTCACAGTTTCCTAACGGTGGACAAAACTTGAATCAACCACAATACACCGGACACCAAAGAATGGATTTGTCGTGGCGCTAAAGAAGGCAAAGATAGATAAAGATACATTTAACCAAGAAAAATGTAATTTTCCAAAGAGTGAAGTTTCCATAACAAAAATTCATAAATTGCGCTTCGACTTTCGCCCTCATTAGCTATATTCTCCAGATTTAGTCTCTAGTCGCTCGGAGCTTATTTTTTTATTTGAAAACTTGAAGAAATGGCAAAATCATTTATAATTCCACTCCAGCTTTTTCTTGTCTTGCCAATTTCATTCTCAACCTGTCTCATTCAGGTGTAAGTGAAATTTCCTCTTGTTCGGCTACGTTTCGATCTAGTCCTCGTTCTACTGCAAACTTTAGAAAAATCTAGTACAATTTGGATCGCTGTTTACTTCACAATCATCCAAAACATATTAACAAGGTCCCTGCACGATTTCTATGTTTAGAAGCACTCTTGCTCCTCCCTTACATCTGATGACAATTTGTCTGATATTCGGGACAAAATAATGTTGACGATAACCTTATTAATGGTACTGAGCAATTTTTTCTTCCCGAAGTTCCTCGTTCTTCCAAATATCTCTAAGCTTAAATATAATTTTTAATAATTGTGTAACCTAATAGTGGATTTTTGCAGTTTCGACGGAATCCGATCATAACCGGCTGCTTTGTTATTTTTTATGGGTCTTAATGCTTTCCGCAATTTCTATCATATCGGAGAAATCTGTGGAACTATCTGTAATTTCACAATCTCTCAAAAAAGGTTTGCAGTTGATCAAAAGGAATTTCCAAAAAATATAATTTAATAATTACCTTTAAACATGTGCATTAGAGTGGTTCGAAAAAAAAAATTGAGTCTAAAATTGAGTTTAAAATTTAAACACACTTTCACAGAAACTGTAAACAAACTTCAGAAAACTGCTTTACCAATATTCTTAGTCACACTGTTCTCTTATACGCGTCTCAATTAAAACTCTGCCACGATATCAGTTCGTCAGCCTTTTATAGTAGAGAAGAGAGTTTCTAGCATTTTCTGCAGATGTAAACAAAGAGCTGCTGTCGTTGATTACACTAACAATATGGCTTACGAATGTTCATGCTTGCTCCAATGATCACATCATCAAGAACACACTCACCCATACGTTGTTCAAATGGATTATTTGAAGTTAACAGCAACATAGAGAGAGTAGATACAGCAAAACATGTAAAAAATAAAAATGTTGTTCTGCTTATAGACACTAACAGAAAAACAACAATAAACAGAAACATTCTAGAAAACTATGGGAAGAATTATAAGTAGTGAACTTTGCAAAATGGGGCGGAAAACTTAAAAATTCGTGACAATATAGAATCTTTGTTTAAATAGTAAAAGTTGAACTAGAAACATTTGAACTAGTTACATTCGAACTTGTAAAAACTGAAGTGGTCGAATTTGAACTAGAAGAAAATTAACTTCTAAAATCTTAACTAGTAAAAGCTTGAACTAGAAGTTCTTAAACTATTTCACTTAAGCAAGTGGGATCAGAACAAGTACAACTTGAACTACGAGTGCTAGAATTTAAAATAGTAGAATTTAAACTATTTAAATCTGAACTAGTAGATTATAAAGTAGTTAAACCTGAGCTGGTGGATCTGCATTAGAACTCGACTAGTTTCTTTTTTTCATAAAAATAAAACATTATTGTTTTCATATCCAAATTAAATTTCCACTTCAGCAGAATGATTAAATATTTTAAATTTAATAACAAATAAACCATTAATTTATTTATTTTAATGAAATTTCCTGTATTTATTATTTGATTGCAAATACTTTCTTTTTTTGTATTTTGACACCAGCATCAGCAGTTGCAGGCAACAAAATTATATTATCATTATCATCAGTTGCAAACTGGCTGACATCCAATAAAATTAATGAATTTTTTTTCTTTCGCTGTGACTAAGTTATGTTTTATGTTTGGAGGTAGGTATGTACTTACTTGTGATGATCCTGTTTGGCATATGTATCATTCCAATATAATTCATAATGAACAATATTTTCACTGGAATGTGTCGGTTTGGACCATTGCAATGTAACTGCGGTCTCGCCGATATCGGTGGCCCGGAAATTACTGGGTTGCGAAGGGACACCTGATGTTGTTTTTGTGTGAGTGTGTGACAATCGTAAAACCATTCCAGTCATTGGATTTTTGTTGTTGTTTTGGATGATGATATTTGTGGTTCACAGTTCATGATAAAAACCAGATGGATGTTGTTGATGTAAAATGTTAATATTGATTTATATGCCAAAAAAAAAAAAAACAGGATATATTTTTGGTGTAAAAGGCATGGGGAAGGGAAGAGATAAAAAGACAGACATTTAGTAAATGACAATGTTAATAAAAATTCACAAACGGAAATTAAATAAAATATTTATTTTATATATAGCTTTTTTTTGCCTGCGTTACATTTTGACCAACTTTATTGCTTTTTTCAATTTTTACTATCAATATTTGAAAAACTTGAAAAAAAAATATTGCCAAATATTAAAATTACACACAAATAACAATACAAAACTTTTTTTTAACCAAAAAATCCTTAATCAAATTGTGATACTTACATCTTGAATCGTTACTTATTTAATTGAAATTCTTATTTTATATAAATATTTATTTATTATCATCAAATTTTAAATTTATGTTTATTGCATCCTTTAAAGAAAATTGAAATTTATATAAAAAAAAACTCCTCTAGGTTTCAATATCTTATTTACAGATCAAAATTTATTTTTCCAGAAAAATAAAAAAGTCTGAAAAAACCATTATAAATTTCGTCTGCAGCTTTCCAATGAAAGTTATGCAAATTTGTATGATTTTTTGTATGGCTCTCCATCCATCATACTTTGCATATTTCAGCAAAATTTTTTTTCAATTTCATTTTCATTTGTTCAAGCCACGAGTTATTGGAAGAATAAAATTTTTGCTGTTGAATCATATAAAAAAAAGTTTTAAATACAAAAAAAAATTAATTTTCTTACTCAATTCAATATGAGTTTTTTTTTGTAGCTTTATAGAGGTCTTAAAAATTTATTTGACCAAAAATTGCCAATTACTTTAATATTGTTTAACAGGAAATTCAATTTGCCAGCAATCATAAAATTCAAGGAAATAGGCTGGAGTTGTAACGTTAAAGTTTAAGTTTTTTCCCTATTACCCTTGTCTACCAGTAGAGCATATGGACTTAACCATACTCTTACATCGGAAACTGAACTAATTTAACCTGAACTATTTTACAAGTATCTGAAAAGAAGTAGGTAGTTAAGTCAAAAGTAATAAAATCCGATCACGCTGAACTACTCGAAACTTAACTGGTAGAACCCAATCACATAAACCAGAGCCAGCAGAACTGAACTAGTAGAAATATGGGACTGGCAGGACCTGCAAACCAATAGAAGCCTTAATGTATATAACCTGAACTATTTCAGAAGGATCTGAGCTGTTAGAAGCAAAACTAGTAAAGTCTGAACTAATAAAATCTGACCTAATATTCAATAGTATTAGTATTAGAATTAGTATTAGTAGCAATTGTACAAAAGCTCTTTCCGAGTTCAACGATTGTGTCTGTCATTCGATGATTCTGGCTAGAACCCTTCAAGTTCAAGTTCAAGTTTTTTTTATTTCCATAAATTTCTTTTCTATACATGTTTTTTTAATACTATTTTAATACTAATTATATTTCCCTGCATACATTTGTATATTTCTAGGACTAAGACATTTTTGTAAATATTTATATGGCACAATAACTATTTAAGTTACGTGTATTACAATTATGTTACAAAATTTATTTGAATATTATATTATTTAAAGTTCCTCAAAAATGGAAAAAATGATACTATTAAAAATTATGATTATATCTATACTTATAATTACTTAAAAATAGCTTAAGACTAAATGAAAAATATTTACAATAGAGATAGGATAGAGGGAAAATTATTTACAAAAGGTGAAGAGGGAAGAATATATTGCACAAATACCCTATTGGGCAGTGTTGTACACAGTGTTAGTAATGTTTAAAGTTCTTATTCTACGATGATAGAACATCAGGTTTGCACCCTGGTATAGAAGATTAGCATCTCTTAGCGTTAAAAGGTCTATCGGAGACATATACCGAATTAGATGGATGGAATCAACATTAACAGGGCGGCCAAAACATTCCTGGACAAGACCGTTCTCGAGAGAACGTGCCTTATCAAGAAATGCGAAGCCCGATCTGATCATGTAACCATCGATACGATCAAAATTGATCCCCGCATAAACTGACCTGTTAGATGGTCTACGGTATATTCCATCAGGTCCTTGTTTGCGTTTTAAGGACAAACAAGCTACCAAGATTTTCCTCTCCCATGCCCTAAGCCTTTCCATCTGGGCAGAAGAGATTCTGAACCAAACTGGAAAAGCATAAGACATAAGGGGACGGATAATCTGTCTGTAGAGTAGCAGACCCACTTTCCTATCCAAGCACCCTTGTCTACCAAGAATGCCTCGATAGATCGCAAAAGTGCGTTTTGTGCGCTGTAATACATAGTCGATGTGGCGGTAAAATTCAAAATTTTCGTGGAAGATTACGCCCAAATATTTTATCCTATCCGAAACAGTAATAAGCTCATTACCAACCATAAGGGATGGAATGAACTTCCTACTATTTGGATAAAGATATTTTCTCCTGCCCTTAATAATAATGGCAGTCGATTTTTGAATATTTAGGCGTAACTTCCACTTATTAAAGAATTCCGCCAATTTCGAAAGATATGTATTAACTTTTGAATTAATGTTTCTAGCCCGTGGACCTGAAGAAGTGATAAGTATATCATCCGCATAAGATAAAGGAAGATCACCCTCTGGTGGCTTTGGAATATCATGTACCAGAATGTTGTATAAAACAGGACCGAGAAGAGAACTTCCACTTATTAAAGAATTCCGCCAATTTCGAAAGATATGTATTAACTTTTGAATTAATGTTTCTAGCCCGTGGACCTGAAGAAGTGATAAGTATATCATCCGCATAAGATAAAAGAAGATCACCCTCTGGTGGCTTTGGAATATCATGTACCAGAATATTGTATAAAACCGGACCGAGAAGAGAACCCTGAGGAACACCAGCAGATACCAATTTTTCATCAGAGCGACAGTCACCCACCCTCACACTGAACCTTCTTTCGCTCAAAAAATTTGACACAAACCTGCTAAGATGTCTATCAAATCCAAGATTTATCATTTTGTATATGATTCCATTTTGCCAGGCTGTGTCAAAAGCTTTGGCAAAGTCTAAGCTCACCGCTATAGTAGGGTATCTCTTATTGAGACCCCTAGCTACATAATCAGCAAAGACTGTCAGTGCATGTGAGGTTGAGTGACCACGCTTGAATCCAAATTGAGATTCAGCAAGAACATTCCCCTCATCGATCCTGTCATTAATTTGATTAAGAATAAAAAATTCCAAAAGTTTCCCAAAGGAAGATAGAAGTGAAATTGGCCTGTAATTGCTACATAACTTGGGGTCAGTTTTTGGCTTTGGAATTGGTATAATGATGGCTTTTTTCCAATTACGTGGAAAGTAGCCGATATTAATGCAGTGATTAAAAAGAACTGTCATAAAACGCCAAGTTTCTTTTCGAGTTTTTTTAAGAACTACGTCCGGGATACCATCAAGCCCACTCGACTTTTTATTTGGTCTCCGTTTTATGGCAGCACCCATCATCTCTGCTTGAAGAAAGCCAAAACTACCCCCATTATTGCCATCAGCTGTTAGTGACTGACCAAATGCTGTAATTGGTTCGTCATGCAAATCATTGACTCGGTCCAAAACAGTCTCTGAAAATAAGTCATTGTTAGTTTCTTGTCCACCTTGGTGAACATCAGAGAAGTAATCCGCCAGCAGATTAGCTTTTCTACTGTCATCAGATACCAAGGTGTTCCCTGGGTCTAGTAAGTCATGTATGGTCAACCGTTTATTCTGTCCAGTCGCAGCCCTAATAGTCTTAAATGTCTTGTCATTGAGGTGTATACTCCCAAGGAACTTCTTCCAGTCTTCGCGCTCAAAATTGGCAATTGCGCCTTGAATAATTGAATTTAATATCAGCTTTTAGAATACGACACCTTCCAGGGTCTCCACAACGTCTCACAAGACGACGTAACCTCTTCTTCTCTGCTATAAATCGCAAGATATTTGTAGGAAGTTTAAGAAGGCCCTTTCTACCAACTAGGCTAGAACCCTTGCTGTAGTTTTGAAAAGTCTATAAAAGGAGGTTTCTTAGAAAACCCTCAATTTGTTTCTAATTAATTTCGATTCGACATGGCTGATAGATTGATCTTTGTAGTTGATTTCTGTCGTATGTATAAATTTCATTTCACTTTAAAAAAAACTGTTACTTTTCGCTTAACAAATTTTTACATGTCCTTTTATTAATTACATATTTACTGCATTAATGGTGTTAATGAGTTTAAAATAATGTCCTTCCTACTCGATGTTTTTTTTTGTATTATTGGCAGTTTGCCCAAGAATTCATGTCAGTACTATATAAATAAATATTTCATGCATTTTGTATATTTATTTTAATTAACGCATTTTATATTTTCGTGTTTGCATTAAACTCAAATAAACCAGGATATTTTCAGAACATTTAAGTTTTCATTATTTTTTTTTTTCGTGGAAAATGTCACAGCACTCTGGTGAGTTTTATTGAATATTTTGAAAGGGGAATTTTGGTAAAAAAAATTGAAAAAAGAAATGGGGGAAAAAGAAAGGATTTTTAAAGAGCTTAAGTGTATTAGTGTTTTTACTGGCATTACCCTCAATTGCAATACCATAGAGGCCTGCGATAGCAAGAGTTATGATAGAATGGGTACTAAAGCAAAACTGTTGCATAGTTTAGGGTGTTAATAGGTAAAATTATAGACTATTATGAATTTCTTCATAAAATTCATTGATATTTAAATTAATCTTTACTATATAAAAAATTTCAAATTAAATTTTAATTTAATTTTAATTTAATTTTTTTTCTTTTGTTTTTTTTTTTATATTTTTTATAATTTGCTGAGTTTAAAAAGCTTTTTAATGTTAAGCCTTATTAATCCCTGAATTTAGTGGTTGTTGAATTTTGCTTCCCGGAAAAAATATTTAACTTAGTTCAATCGCTTGTTAATCGACACCAATTAAAATGAGTTTTTTGCACATTTGTGCGCAATTTCCTTTGTCAACATATTTAAATTGTCCAATTTTTTTATTGAATATCATTAAGGATAAAAAAACGAAATAAATTATACGGGCAACGAAGTAAAGTATCAGTTAATGTCGGCTCGGAATTCCTTATATAAACAGAAGGAAAGACAGACACTACTTTTATGTGTACCCAAGGGGAAAAAGATACGTATTTGAGACATTCCAACTTAAGACCTTCTCCTAGAAGCTTTGGAATAAGTGGTGACAGAAGGCCTTATATAAGTATGAAATGAATGTCGACAATATAATCATGAGACCATCTTTAATAGCATCTAAAATTCAAGTATCAATCAAAAATTAAAAATCTGAAAAAAGATAGGTAAGACAAGGACCTTTGGAAGGCTTAAAATATTGTTGCCCTTTAGCAAGGCATATAGAAAACGGCATCCTGGAATCTTAAGGAAGGCGAATGGCTTCAGTTTGGAAAACTTGTTAAGAATGTAGGAGACCTCCTTTAAAAATACAGATAACCTGGAAGTGAAAATCTTGGCCCCAAGTATCTGGCCCTAAAAGTGTTTCCTTTGGGTATTTACTGCTATAATGTTAACAACATGTTAAAATGATACAATCTCAAATTAAAATAATAAATATGTACATTTACTCATATTGACACACACACTCGATTGTTTTAAAAGTGCAAGTTTTTTTTGTAATTTTCTTTTTCCGATTTAAGTCCAAAAACCCAATTTGTAGTGAATGTAGTAATTGCTATATACAATTGTATGTATATATGTCTGTTAGAGTTTCCCAACTCTGTATGGAGAACATTAAAATTAGTAATAAAGAAAGAAAATTTTCGATAGAAATATTTTTCTATAGAAAAATTTTCGATAGAAATATTTTTCTAGAGAAAAATTTTCGCTAGAAATATTTTTCTATAGAAAATTTTCGCCAGATATATTTTTCTATAGAAAAATTTTCGCCAGAAATATTTTTCTATAGAAAAAATTTCGCCAGAAATATTTTTCTATAGAAAAATTTTCGCCAGAAATATTTTTCTATAGAAAAATTTTCGCCAGATATATTTTTCTATAGAAAAATTTTCGCCAGAAATATTTTTCTATAGAAAAAATTTCGCCAGAAATATTTTTCTATAGAAAAATTTTCGCCAGAAATATTTTTCTATAGAAAAATTTTCGCCAGAAATATTTTTCTATAGAAAAATTTTCGCCAGAAATATTTTTCTATAGAAAAATTTTCGCCAGAAATATTTTTCTATAGAAAAATTTTCGCCAGAAATATTTTTCTATAGAAAAATTTTCGCCAGAAATATTTTTCTATTGAAAAATTTTCGCCAGAAATATTTTTCTATAGAAAAATTTTCGCCAGAAATATTTTTCTATAGAAAAATTTTCGCCAGAAATATTTTTCTATAGAAAAATTTTCGCCAGAAATATTTTTCTATAGAAAAATTTTCGCCAGAAATATTTTTCTATAGAAAAATTTTCGCCAGAAATATTTTTCTATAGAAAAATTTTCGCCAGAAATATTTTTCTATAGAAAAATTTTCGCCAAAAATATTTTTCTATAGAAAAATTTTCGCCAGAAATATTTTTCTATAGAAAAATTTTCGCCAGAAATATTTTTCTATAGAAAAATTTTCGCCAGAAATATTTTTCTATAGAAAAATTTTCGCCAGAACTATTTTTCTATAGAAAAATTTTCGCCAGAAATATTTTTCTATAGAAAAATTTTCGCCAGAAATATTTTTCTATAGAAAAATTTTCGCCAGAAATATTTTTCTATAGAAAAATTTTCGCCAGAAATATTTTTCTATAGAAAAATTTTCGCCAGAAATATTTTTCTATAGAAAAATTTTCGCCAGAAATATTTTTCTATAGAAAAATTTTCGCCAGAAATATTTTTCTATAGAAAAATTTTCGCCAGAAATATTTTTCTATAGAAAAATTTTCGCCAGAAATATTTTTCTATAGAAAAATTTTCGCCAGAAATATTTTTCTATAGAAAAATTTTCGCCAGAAATATTTTTCTATAGAAAAATTTTCGCCAGAAATATTTTTCTATAGAAAAATTTTCGCCAGAAATATTTTTCTATAGAAAAATTTTCGCCAGAAATATTTTTCTATAGAAAAATTTTCGCCAGAAATATTTTTCTATAGAAAAATTTTCGCCAGAAATATTTTTCTATAGAATAATTTTCGCTAAAAATATTTTTCTATAGAATAATTTTCGCTAGAAATATTTTTCTATAGAATAATTTCCGCTAGAAATATTTTTCTATAGAAAAATTTTCGCCAGAAATATTTTTCTATAGAAAAATTTTCACTAGAAATATTTTTCTATAGAAAAATTTTCGCTAGAAATATTTTTCTATAGAAAAATTTTCGCTAGAAATATTTTTCTATAGAAAAATTTTCGCTAGAAATATTTTTCTATAGAAAAATTTTCGCTAGAAATATTTTTCTATAGAAACATTTTTGCTAGAAATATTTTTCTATAGAAACATTTTTGCTAGATTTAATTTTTTAAGAAAAATTTTCGCTAAAATAAATTTCTAATAGAAAAATTTTCGCTCGAATTAATTTTTTATAAGAAGAATTTCGCTAGAAATATTTTTTTATAGAAAAATTTTCGCTAGAAATATTTTTCTATAAAAAAGTTTTCGCTAGAAGTATTTTTCTATAGAAAAATTTTCGCTAGAAGTATTTTTCTATAGAAAATTTTTCACTAGAAATATTCTTCTTTAGAAAAATTTTCGCTAGAAATATTTTTGTGGAATTTTCAATGTTTTGGGGCTTTTTGCGGAATTCAATTTTTTGGGGCACTCTAATTCTACATGGTCTGTCTGTATTTTATATACAAATTTAAATTAAAATGATAAAACTCAGACAAAAGTTTGTTGGAAATTCTTCTCCTTTCCTTTTCATTTCATTTTGTTGTTGTCCACCTCCCAGTAATTTTTATATGAAATTATGACAAACAATAATGACATTGATTGGTGTTGAATGTTGGACATCGGAAAAAATACAGGAAACATATTAAGGAAGATAACAGGAAAGGATAATAAAAGAAGAAATATGTTGTAATTAATATAATTGTTACGAAATCATGTTTAAGTAACAGGGAAAAACTGAAATGAAAAGAAAATTCAGTTGGCCAGACACAAAGCACAGAATGGACTGATAAAAATTTGATTTACAAAAGTGGAAAGTGAAAAACTGCTGATGGTAGGAAGATAAGATGAAACAATCAAAATCATTTAATGAAATTGAAATGCTTTAAATATTATAAAGAGCTCAAGTATGGGAACAAGTAGTGAAATAAGAGGAAATAAAAAAATTCGTTATATATTGGGTAGCATACTTTTAGGAGGAATTAATTTTGAACATAACGACTAAAAGTATGCAACACTTTTTGAAAAATTAATATAAAATCTTGCATTTTCTACCAAAAATAGTACAAAAAAAAAATTTGAAAATTTTAAACTCATATACAATTACGTATATTTTGTTACATATTAAGTAGCATACTTTTAGGAGGAATTAATTTTGAGCATCAATGCTAAAAGTATGCAACACATTGTGAACAATTAATATAAAATCTTGCATTTTTTACAAAAAATAATAAAAAAAGTTATGCAAATTTAAAGCTCAAATACAATTTAGTATTTACATCCCTGCTTAATATTTGCAGTTTGTCTTAATTTGCCTAATTTGGAAAAGAACCCATTCTCTACTTTTTTATTTCCATCTTCTGCACGAACTTGCTACTATGTTTAAAAAAAGTAATTTTTTCCACAAAACTTGAAAACAAGTTAAAGCAAAAACTCATGTATGCATCCAAAGTTTAAGGATCACGTTCCACATACGCATACGAGAGTCTAGCGTTCGCATAATTTTAAAATATAGCACAACCGAAGAGAAAAAGTAAATTTTCCATTGCATAAAAATAGGGGGGGTTAAAAATCGTGATATACGAGTAAGTATTTTTTCTGTGCAGTTTAATTGCAAAATAAAAATATGAGCTCACAAGTTCTTAGTAAAATGTCCTTATAGTTTTATAAATTTACTACATTATCCACAAGTACTAATTGTAGTAATAATGTACAGTTAACTTTAGTTAAGTAAGTAAATACATACATATGTATAGTAGAGTGTCCCAACTTTGTATGGAGAAAATTGAATCAGTTAGAAAAAAAGCACGTGAATTGTTATATATTAACAGTTTTTATAAGCAGAACTA
Source organism: Stomorhina lunata (assembly GCA_933228675.1). Classification (NCBI taxonomy): domain Eukaryota; kingdom Metazoa; phylum Arthropoda; class Insecta; order Diptera; family Rhiniidae; genus Stomorhina; species Stomorhina lunata. The sequence goes on from OW121741.1 coordinate 13,857,732, forward strand.
AAGTTTTTAATGTTTCAATGGTAGAAATTTATATTAAAAATTTGTTTAAAATCGGAGATTTTTTTTGTTACCAGAGTCAAAAGTAAAATTTTTATATTTTTACATTTTTTCAAAAATTCTTATGAAATTCTAAGACGGTTGGGCGATGTCTGTCTGTCTGTCCGTCAGTATGTCTGATATTCTGTCTGTCTGTCCGTCAGTATGTGTGATTGTCTGTCCGTCAGTATGTCTGATAGTCTGTCTGTCCGTCAGTATGTGTGATTGTCTGTCCGTCAGTATGTCTGATAGTCTGTCTGTCCGTCAGTATGTCTGATTGTCCGTCTGTCTTTCTGTCTGTCTGTCTGTCTGTATGTCTGTATGTCTGACTGTCTGTCTGTCTGTCTGTCCGTCTGTCCATCTATTTGTATGAAATTCTAAGACGGTTGGGCGATGTATTTCTGTCTGCCTGTCTGTCTGTCCGTCAGTATGTCTGATTGTCCGTCTGTGTTTCTGTCTGTCTGTGTTTCTGTCTGTCTGCCTTTCTGTCTTTCTTTCTTTCTTTCTGTCTGTATTTCTGTCTGTCTGCCTTTTCGTCTGTCTGTTCGTCTGTCCATATGTTTGTCTGTCTGTCCGTCTGTCCATCTGTTTGTCTGTTGAAAGCACGATAACGCCTTAACTGAAGGTCACTGAAACTTGGTAAAGATATTCTTTCTTTCTGGCAAAATGTATTGAAATTGGGCAAAATCGGTTTACATTTGACCATAGCTCGCGTATAATCTTCTCTAGGCTAATCGCTTATTTGCAAATAAATGACAAAATATAAAAGCTATGATGATAAAATTTGGTATATAGAAGTTTTACATGAGCACAAGATTTCATCGAAATATAAAATACTTACGGAAACAGATTAAATTCCACCATAAATACACTTGAATACCACAAAACTTAGTACAACAAAGTCTTCTGTTAATACTAGCCATTGGGCCAAATTTTCTTACAATCGGTCAACATTTGATCATAGCTCCCATATAAAAAATAAAAGGGGGTTTATTTTATGTATGTCCGTCAGACAGTAGCGCGAAATTGGTTCACATTAAGTTAGAACTCCCATATAACTCCGCCCTGGAATCACATTAATGCTCATAAATTAAATACAATTGTAATAGCTACGATGATTAAATTTAGAATAGAGAAGTTTTATGCAACTATTGGTCAGTATATCAAATTTTATTGGATTCGCTCCATATTTGTAGCTGTCATATAAAAACCACTCCCGGAAACCAAAAAAAAAAAAAAAAATGTAACAAAGGCCAGTTAAAAGCTATTACAGTAGAAACTATGAATGCAATGGCCAGAATGAGCTTTATATTAATGTCTAGTGTGTAAAATTTTGTAAGAAAAAGTGTAAAAAATTTGGGGGCTTTACATTTTTTTGGATACTCTAATATTTAAGAATAAAAACATACATTAGTGGTTGTAAGCATATCTTTTTCATTTAAAAGTTCAAGTGTGTATGTGTGTGTGCGTTACAGAGAACAAGGATTAAATGAATAAATTTGTTTATAATATTAAAGCGTGACTAATTTGTTGGCAAATAGTTTTAATGACCCCTCCTCTTTCCCCTTTAAATAAATTAAAGTATAATTAAATAATGAGAATAAAGTGTATGATGGCAAGGACTCTAAGAAAAGTTAATGGAGTCAGTTGTAAGCAAATAATATAATAGAGTTCCTAGAGATCATGAAAAGGACCAGAATTTGCAAACAATGTCCTGCTTTAGTAAAATTATTAGTTTAAGAGATAAATGAATGCATTCGATATCGATGGAAATATAAGATAGAAAAAAATTTGTAGCATACTTTTGGGATAATATAAATATTTAACGACATATTAAGTTGTTATACCTTTTTTTTTTGCTGATAGCATTGGTCAACGGCTAAAAAAACAATCAAGTTTAAATATTTTTTAATATAATTCCCGAAATTGCCGAAATTTTTAACTTTTTTATTTACTTTTTTTTCAAAAATTTAAAATTTCTGATGAGGTCTAGGTAATTTTGTATCTTGCAAACGATTAATAAAACCGAGAATTTGCAACAGAAATAAACCACTCAGGTCATTGCAATGTTATATCCTGAGTTCTGGAGCCAAATAAATGCATTCGATATAGATCAAAATCTAAAAAAGTAAAAAATGTGTGGCATACTTTTGGGATAATATAAATATTTTACCACATATTAAGTTTTAAAACTTTTTTTTTTGCCAAATGTTGCCTAATAGCATTAGTCAAGGGCCAAAATTCAATTAAACTAGTTTTTTGTAATATTGTTTCAAAGTACAACAACGGTCGAAATTTAAAATTTTTGTATCTCATCTTTTAACAAGAATTTTAAATTTCTGATGAGGCCTAGTTAATTTTGTATCTTGAAAACGATTTATACAAAAAATGAGAATTACCGCATTCGATATCGATCGAAAACTCAGACTTTTAAGCAAACATTGTGAAGTATACTTTAGGGATGTTTAAAGTTACTTCGATGCAAAAAGTTTATTGAAATTTGGTATCCATTTTGATTCGTTTTCAAAAACATATAGTTCAATTAAAACTCTTTTACTATTGTTCATCTTTTGGCAAATAACTTCAAACAAATATAGTAAAGTGTGCATCTTTTCAATAATTTTGACTTGCCTTAAGAATGCTATACAAATGTTTTGAAAATATCTAAGATTTCGATCGATATCGAATGCGGTAATTTGTCCCCAGAAATAAACCATTGCAATGGCCTGTTCTAGTTATGTTCTAGGTTCTAGAGCCAAATAAATGCATTTAATATCGATCGGATAATCTAAATATTTTCTTACTTATTAAGTTTTTATTTTTTTTGTTGGCATATGTTGCCTGATAGCCAAAATTACAATCAAGTTAAAGTATTTTTTTTTTGTAATATGGTCCTTTAAGTAGAAATGACCGACATTTTTAATTTTTTCCTTTAAATTTTTTTTTTATTTAAAATTTCTAATGAGGATGTTCCAGTTATTTTAACATATCTTGCATTTTATTGAAAAGTATATCAATGGATTCAGAACAGAAAATTAACCTAAAGACATGCTTGTATAAGTCTTTTGTGTGATCAACGGTTTTGGAATTATGCACAACGAAAATTTAATATTTTTTTTCTTTTTTTAAATTTCTAATGAGGTTGTCCTATATATATTAATATATTTTCCAAACGATTTGTTCAATTTAGTTAAAAAGTACATCAATCGATTCAGAAAAGAATTGGTCTGCAGACGTGCTAGTAAAATTTTTTGTATTGTCAATGGTTTTGGTGTTATTCTTATCAAAAAATTAAGAAAAAAAGATATTTTCATGAGACTTGGTATAAAAGATATTTTTGCAAGTAGGACAAAATCTGTTTAAAAAAATCATTTAAAATTTTTGGGGTACCTTCCAAAAATTTTTTTAGTTTTAGTTTTTTTTGAAATTTGGGAGTGATAGCTTTGCTATTGAAATTGGTCAAAAACGGTCCATTATATTCTTGTAATTCTTTTAGTTAATGTCTGTCTCTTTGCCTGTCTGTCTGTATTTCTGTCTGTCTGTCTGTCTCTTTGTCTGTCTGTCTCTTTGTTTGTCTGTCTCTTTGTCCGCCTATCTGTTTGTCTGTCTGTCTGTCTGTCTGTCTGTCTGTCTGTCTATCTGTCTGTCTGTCTGTTTGTCTGTCTGTCTGTCTGTCTGTCTGTCTGTCTGTCTGTATTTCTGTCTGTCTGTCTGTCAGTCCGCCAGTCTGCTAAAAGCATGATCTTCATTTATGGGAAAAAGTTTTGAAATTGGGCTAAAGCGGTTCACATTTTAAATACTTTTGTAAAAAAGGACCCAACTTTCTATCACGGCTTATTTTGCTTAAACTGAAATGTTACTGAAGAATTTCGAACTTATTCATGTAACACATAAATCAAACAGAAGCGAATTGTCTATTCCACATTGGGCTTACAGAAGCAAATATAGAAACCAAAACCCACCCGCACAATCGAGGGATATAAGACCTTTTTTGAACATCCCTAAAGTATGCTGCATAAAATTTGTTCAAAAATCGATTGATATCGATTAGTTTAGTTTTTACTTTCTGCTTTTAAAAATGTTGCATACTTTTAGGAGGAGTGTTGGTTATTTGACTCAAACTTATAAATTTCTGCTACAATATATCATATCAATCACAAGTTATTAGACAAAAAGTATATTTTAAGAAATGAAGTTCTATTAAACTTTTGCAGAAATAATTTTGAACATCTTTAAAGTATGCTATACAAAATTTCTTTAAAAATCAATCCATATCGTTTTTTAAGATTGTTTGAATTCTGCTCTAAAATATGTTGTATACTTTCAAGTGTATTTCTAAAATGCTATGCTTTGACTCGTGCTTATAGATTTCTGCTACAATTTCCTATTTCGATCACGAGTTATAAGACAAAACGGACTTATTAAGAAATACAGAAATAATTTTTAACACCTCTAAAGTATGCTATAACACCTTTAATGTATGCTATAGCGGTTTTTGGACAACACTTATCTTTTCTACGACTCCCTTTCTCTATATCTAACACTCTCTAGAAACTTCTTCCTTCACTCTTCTCTCTCTTTCTCTTCCCGCTATCGTTATTTACTTTCAAAAAGCATCACAATGGACCCGATGGAAGATGCCACTTTCCTGGCATTACCTTTTCAACCTAACCTAAAGTATGCTATACAAAATTCCTTTAAAAATCTATCGATAACGATTATTCTAGACTATTTAACTTCTTCTCTTAAAAGTTGTTGCCTACTTTTAGGATGAGTTCACGCTTATTGATTTCTGCTTTAACTAAAACAATCAATCACAAATTAAATATTACACCAAACCTTGCAATATTTACTCTAAATTATCAAATTTATTGGACTATTTACCTTTTTTTGTACAAACAATTAATCATTTTTCAATTTATTTATCTTTTTCTGTGATTAGTATTATTGTGTTTAAATATTGTTTAACATTTATACATACATATGTATGCCTGTGTCAATGGGTGGTGTTAGCATTTTGTCTTTTCCCGAAACCCAATATATTCAATAATAATAATAAAACCATAATAAATTTTATTAGAATAGTTTAATTTCAAAACCATAGTTTAATAGTTTAATTTCAAAACCATAAATCTATATTAGCAAATACACATGTACAGATATAGACACCAGGTATAACTTTGTGTTAAAAATCAAAACGGCAGGAGGTTTAAATAAATGGTCGTATTATGTCGAGTAAAATATTAAACAAATCCATTGTTTTATTAAATTACAAAACAATCAAAATGGATTTGTATGCAGAGAATTAAACGCAATATAGAGACATAAATAAATGTAATGCATACTTAGGGGCGTAATAAGGGATACCCATGAAAATACTACGACTACTAACAAATTGAAAACTTTTTGTTAAATAAATATCGAGATAATCAAGGCCTTGGATTTTGATGTTATAACTAAATCCATTTTTTTTCGATCAATTTATTTATTTTTCAGAGTTCACCCTAATAGCGCTTAATTTTGTGCCATAATAACCTTCATTCCCCCCGCTATTTCACTAATATATTTCAATATTGTTTAATGTTAAACAATAAAATTTATGCATATCAATAATTCTAAAACATTTGAGGTATTTTTAATCGTAAACGACTGATTGGATTTGACAGTGTAATAGCAAATATAGACATATTTAATAACGATAAATATGTGTTTATAAATCTATTTTAATTTAATAAACAATATTAGTAAATATCATAGATATTATTTAATTAATTCAATAAGGTCTAGTCAAATAAAAGTAATTATATACAATTTAAATGGTATTTTAAATATCGGCTGAACAAAAATCTTCCTAAAAGTAGGCAACAACATTTTAGAACAGAACTAGAACAGAACTAGGAACTGAACTAGTAACATAACTAGTAACATAACTAGGAACAGAACTAGGAACAGAACGAGAACAGAACTAGGCACAGAAATAGGAACAGAACTAGAAACAAAACTAGTAACAGAACTAGGAAAAGAACTTGGAACAGAACTAAGAATAGAACTAGGAACAGATCTAGAAACAGAACTAGTAACAGAACTACGAACAGAACTAGTAACATAACTAGAAATAGAACTAAGAACAGAACTAGGAATAGAACTAGGAACAAAACTAGGAACAGAGCTAGGAACAGAACTAGGAACAGAACTAGGAACAGAACTAGAAACAGAAGTAGAAACAGAACTAGGAACAGAACTAGGAACAGAACTAGGAACAGAACTAGGAACAGAACTAGAACATAACTAGAGCAGAACTATGAACTGAACTAGGAACAGATCAAGAAACAGAACTAGGAATAGAACTAAGAACAGAACTAGGAACAGAAGTAGGAACAGAACTAGAAACAGAACTAGTAACAGAACTACGAACAGAACTAGGAACAGAACTAGGAACAGAACTAGAACATAACTAGAACAGAACTAGGAACTGAACTAGGAATAGATCAAGAAACAGAACTAGGAATAGAACTAGGAACAGAACTAGGAACAGAAGTAGGAACAGAACTAGGAACAGAACTAGAAACAGAAGTAGGAACAGAACTAGGAACAGAACTAGGAACAGAACTAGGACATAACTAGAACAGAACTAGGAACTGAACTAGGAACAAATCAAGAAACAGAACTAGGAATAGAACTACGAACAGAACTAGAAACAGAACTAGGAACAGAACTAGGAACAAAACTAGGAACAGAACTAGGAACAGAACTAGGAACAGAACTAGGAACAGAACTAGAAACAGAAGTAGAAACAGAACTAGGAACAGAACTAGGAACAGAACTACGAACAGAACTAGAAACAGAACTAGGAACAAAACTAGGAACAGAACTAGAACATAACTAGAACAGAACTAGGAACAGATCAAGAAACAGAACTAGGAATAGAACCAGGAACAGAACTAGGAACAGAACTAGGAACAGAAGTAGGAACAGAACTAGGAACAGAACTAGAAACAGAAGTAGGAACAGAACTAGGAATAGAACTAGGAACAGAACTAGGAACAGAACTAGAATATAACTAGAACAAAATTAGGAATTGAACTAGGAACAGATCAAGAAACAGAACTAGGAATAGAACCAGGAACAGAACTAGAAACAGAACTAGGAACAGAACTAGGAACAGAACTAGGAAGAGAACTAGAAACAGAAGTTGGAACAGAACTAGGAACAGAACTAGGAACAGAACTAGAACATAACTAGAACAGAACTAGGAACTGAACTAGGAACAGATCAAGAAACAGAACTAGGAACAGAACTAGGAACAGAACTAGGAAGAGAACTAGAAACAGAAGTTGGAACAGAACTAGGAATAGAACTACGAACAGAACTAGGAACAGAACCAGTAACGGAAATAGGAACAGAACTAGAATGATATCGATCAAACTGTAAGATATTTTAGAAACATTTGTGAAGCATACTTTTAGGATATTCTAAGTAATATATATACAATATATATTAATTACATTGTAACTTATTTGTCAAAAGTTCCCTGATAGTAAAAAAAAAAATAATCTAAACTTATATGGTAAGATATTAAATTTAATTTAAATTAATTAAGAAGCCCTAAGATAAGTTACGCAATATTTGTTTGGAAGTCTGAGTTTTTGATTGATATCGAATGCGTCGCTTTGACATCAGGGGCCAAATTACTGCATTCGATATCGATCGAAAACTCAGACTTTTAAGCGAATATTGTGAAGTATACTTTAGGGATGTTGAAAGATACTTCGATGCAAAAGTTTATTGAAATTTTATTATCCATTTTGATTCGTTTTTGAAAAACATATAGTTCAATTAAAACTCTTTTACTATTGTTCATCATTTGGCAAATAACTTAAAAAAAATATATAGTAAACTGTGCATCTTTTTAAAAATTTTCATTATCCTTAAAGTATGCTATACAAATGTTTTGAAAATTTCTAAAATTTCGATCGATATCGAATGCCGTAATTTGGCCCCAGAACTGGAACAGAACACGTAGATGACTTAATTCATACTAGCAAAGAACTAATAGGGAACTTGAGAGAACTAGTAAAGTATTAGTAGGGATCTGGAAATTAAAGAACTTTTTTGAAGTTATTCAAAATTTGTATTGTTATTTGTTGTATCTCCAGGTTAAATCAAAATTTTTGTTATTAATAGATTTCCTTCATCCTACCTTGTTGCGTTTTAACTTGCACTGGCGTGGACATTGGACCGGCACCCATGGACGTATAGGCCTGGACACGTACCGTATATATCGCATGGGGTGTTAAATCTGCTATCGTTGTCAATTCACTATTATCCACCATCTGCGAATTCCAAGAGGCCTCAGGTTGATTGGGATTTGTGGTGTAATAGATTTTATAACCCTAGAAAAGACAAAAAAATATATAACAAATTAATTATTTAAATACACAAATCCGCAAATCATTTAAAATATTTTTTTGATTTTATTTTTATTCCAAATTGTTTTCAATTATATTCTAAATTGTTTGCATAAATATTTTATTGATTGATTCAAAAACTTTATGTAAATTTGCTAAAATCCTTTTCATGTTTTTTGATGTGTTAATGCATTTTTTTTTTATTTTTTGTCAAAAAAATATTTGATTGTCCCTAAATTGTGTTTACAAAATTTTTGAATAATTAATTAATATGTAAAAATGTTTTAGGAAAAAATCCTGGTTTTGTGATTTTGCCTTTTATTTATTAATGAAATAAAAATTTTATTTTACTAGTAAAAAATTTTGGGGAAAATATTTCAAAAATTTTATTTGATTTGACTGCATGCATAATTGCCTTAATTAGTGGACTGAAGGTTTTGAGAAATGCTTAGTTGTTTTTCTATACAAAAGAGTTAACAAAATCACATTTAAAGCTTAACTTAGATATAGAGAAAAATATTTCTATAGAAAAATATTTCTATCGAAAATTTTTCTATAGAAAAATATTTCTATCGAAAATTTTTCTATAGAAAAATATTTCTATCGAAAATTTTTCTATAGAAAAATATTTCTAGCGAAAATTGTTCTATAGAAAAATATTTCTAGCGAAAATTTTTCTATAGAAAAATATCTCTAGCGAAAATTTTCTTATAGAAAAATATTTCTAGCGAAAATTTTTCTATAGAAAAATATTTCTAGCGAAAATTTTTCTATAGAAAAATATTTCTAGCGAAAATTTTTCTATAGAAAAATATTTCTAGCGAAAATTTTTCTATAGAAAAGTATTTCTAGCGAAAATTTTTCTATAGAAAAATATTTCTAGCGAAAATTTTTCTATAGAAAATTTTTCTATAGAAAAATATTTCTAGCGAAAATTTTTCTATAGAAAAATATTTCTAGGGAAAATTTTTCTATAGAAAAATATTTCCAGCGAAAATTTTTCTATAGAAAAATATTTCTAGCGAAAATTTTTCTATAGAAAAATATTTCTAGCGAAAATTTTTCTATAGAAAAATATTTCTAGGGAAAATTTTTCTATAGAAAAATATTTCTAGCGAAAATTTTTCTATAGAAAAATATTTCTAGCGAAAATTTTTCTATAGAAAAATATTTCCATAGAAAATTTTTCTATAGAAAAATATTTCTATCAAAAATTTTTCTATAGAAAAATATTTCTAGCGAAAATTTTTCTATAGAAAAATATTTCTAGGGAAAATTTTTCTATAGAAAAATATTTCTAGCGAAAATTTTTCTATAGAAAAATATTTCTAGCGAAAATTTTTCTATAGAAAAATATTTCTAGCGAAAATTTTTCTATAGAAAAATATTTCTAGCGAAAATTTTTCTATAGAAAAATATTTCTAGAAAAATATCTATAGAAAAATATTTCTATCGAAAATTTTTCTATTGAAAAATATTTCTAGCGAAAATTTTTCTATAGAAAAATTTTCTATCAAAAACTTTTCTATAGAAAAATATTTCTAGAAAAATATCTATAGAAAAATATTTCTATCGAAAATTTTTCTATAGAAAAATATTTCTAGAGAAAATTTTTCTATAGAAAATATTTCTATCAAAAACTTTTGTATAGAAAAATATTTCTATCGAAAATTTTTCTATAGAAAAATATTTCCATAGAAAATTTTTCTATAGAAAAATATTTCTATCAAAAACTTTTCTATAGAAAAATATTTCTAGAAAAATATCTATAGAAAAATATTTCTATCGAAAATTTTTCTATAGAAAAATATTTCTAGCGAAAATTTTTCTATATAAAAATATTTCTATCAAAAACTTTTCTATAGAAAAATATTTCTAGCGAAAATTTTTCTTTAGAAAAATATTTCTAGCGAAAATTTTTCTTTAGAAAAATATTTCTAGCGAAAATTTTTCTATAGAAAAATATTTCTAGCGAAAATTTTTCTATAGAAAAATATTTCTAGCGAAAATTTTTCTATAGAAAAATATTTCTAGCGAAAATTTTTCTATAGAAAAATATTTCTAGCGAAAATTTTTCTATAGAAAAATATTTCTAGCGAAAATTTTTCTAAAGAAAAATATTTCTAGCGAAAATTTTTCTATACAAAAATATTTCTAGCGAAAATTGTTCTATAGAAAAATATTTGTAGCGAAAATTTTTCTATAGAAAAATATTTGTAGCGAAAATTTTTCTATAGAAAAATATTTGTAGCGAAAATTTTTCTATAGAAAAATATTTGTAGCGAAAATTTTTCTATAGAAAAATATTTGTAGCGAAAATTTTTCTATAGAAAAATATTTGTAGCGAAAATTTTTCTATAGAAAAATATTTGTAGCGAAAATTTTTCTATAGAAAAATATTTGTAGCGAAAATTTTTCTATAGAAAAATATTTCAAGCGAAAATTTTTCTATAGAAAAATATTTCAAGCGAAAATTTTTTTATAGAAAAATATCTCTAGCGAAAATTTTTCTATAGAAAAATATTTCTATCGAAAATTTTTCTATAGAAAAATATTTCTATCGAAAATTTTTCTATAGAAAAATATTTCTATCGAAAATTTTTCTATAGAAAAATATTTCTATCGAAAATTTTTCTATAGAAAAATATTTCTATCGAAAATTTTTCTATAGAAAAATATTTCTATCGAAAATTTTTCTATAGAAAAATATTTCTATCGAAAATTTTTCTATAGAAAAATATTTCTATCGAAAATTTTTCTATAGAAAAATATTTCTATAGAAAATTTTTCTATAGAAAAATATTTCTATAGAAAATTTTTCTATAGAAAAATATTTCTATAGAAAAATATTTCTATAGAAAATTTTTCTATAGAAAAATATTTCTATCGAAAATTTTTCTATAGAAAAATATTTCTATCGAAAATTTTTCTATAGAAAAATATTTCTATCGAAAATTTTTCTATAGAAAAATATTTCTATCGAAAATTTTTCTATAGAAAAATATTTCTATCGAAAATTTTTCTATAGAAAAATATTTCTATCTAAAATTTTTCTATAGAAAAATATTTCTATCGAAAATTTTTCTATAGAAAAATATTTCTATCTAAAATTTTTCTATAGAAAAATATTTCTATCGAATATTTTTCTATAGAAAAATATTTCTATCGAAAATTTTTCTATAGAAAAATATTTCTATCGAAAATTTTTCTATAGAAAAATATTTCTATCGAAAATGTGTCTATAGAAAAATATTTCTATCAAAAATTTTTCTATAGAAAAATATTTCTATCAAAAATTTTTCTATAGAAAAATATTTCTATCGAAAAATTTTCTATAGAAAAATATTTCTATCGAAAAATATTTAAATGAAATTTTTTTTTTAATTTATTATCTATAAGATACCAAATTTTTGAATGGCTATACTTCCCCATTTGCCCTTAGTACCCTGATATTACTTTGCCTGTATGTCTTTAGGTACTTTAATTTATTGTATAAATAATGGCTAGTTGTTGTAGTTAGAGTTATTTAAAATTTAAAAGCATTTTATAAACCAAATACAAACACTTCTGTGTACAATTTCTTTGAAACGTAGGTATATACATATTTACATATGTATAAGAAAATTTCCATATCCTTGTAATTAAAAACGATAGTGTGTGTCTGTTTGTGTCTCTGACATATTCATTACATGTTTGTCTTGTTGAAGAAGTTTATTAGAGACAAAATCTATATCGAGTGCATGTAAATGTGGCAGTATTTAAGTTTTAAACTATTGGAAAAATACAACTTAAACAAGAGTTTAAGAAGTCAAGTTTGCTTAATTAAGGGCAAAAATTACTACAACAATATTGACAAATCTTCTAGATGTTTTAGTAACTTTGATATTTTTTGTAATCACTGAACTCTAAGAACACTTTAAAAGTTTATTAGAAATTTTAGGTTGTATTACTAACTATACCTATAATTATTTTCTTAACTGTTTAGAAACATTCTCCTTTGCCTTATTTATTACTTATAAACACGATTTAAATCAATGAATTTCCCAAACTAAAGGAGCTATTTGCCATGTAAATTTCCTGGTATAAATACATAAGTATGTATGTATGTATGCATGTATATGTCTTTAATATGCATTTATATGCAAAACTTTCATAGAAGTGCTTGAGTATATATTTATATTATGTGTAAACTTAGTACATAATTTGTTGTATGTGCTTCAATTACGAATCTACCCATATTCTAGTACTAATTAAATTAAATGAAAGTACTAACACCTTTAGCATACGTAGATACAAACACTCATACGCCAAGACATTAATCAAATGCAGTTGGATAAAGATAAACTGAAATAGGGGGAATTGAAATTTCTTATTTTGATAAGAAATTTTTCAAAAATTTCCTATTTTTATAGGAAACTTTTCAAAAATTTCCTATTTTTACAGGAAATTTTTCAAAAATTTCCTATTTTTATAGGAAATTTTTCAAAAATTTCCTATTTTTATAGGAAATTTTTCCTATTTTTATAGGAAATTTTTCCTATTTTTATAGGAAATTTTTCCTATTTTTATAGGAAATTTTTCCTATTTTTATAGGAAATTTTTGAAAAATTTCCTATTTTTATAGGAAATTTTTTAAAAATTTCCTATTTTTATGGGAAATTTTTCAAAAATTTCCTATTTTTATAGGAAATTTTTCAAAAATTTCCTATTTTTATAGGAAATTTTTCAAAAATTTCCTATTTTTATGTGAAATTTTTCAAAAATTTCCTATTTTTATGGGAAATTTTTCAAAAATTTCTCTATTTTTATGGGAAATTTTTCAAAAATTTCCTATTTTTATGGGAAATTTTTCAAAAATTTCCTATTTTTATAGGAAATTTTTCAAAAACTTCCTATTTTTATAGGAAATTTCTCAAAAACTTCCTATTTTTATAGGAAATTTCTCAAAAATTTCCTATTTTTATAGGAAATTTTTCAAAAATTTCCTATTTTTATAGGAAATTTTTCAAAAATTTCCTATTTTTATAGGAAATTTTTCAAAAATTTCCTATTTTTATATGAAATTTTTCAAAAATTTCCTATTTTTATAGGAATTTTTTCAAAAATTTCCTATTTTGATAGGAAATTTTTCAAAAATGTCCTATTTTTATATTAAATTTTTCAAAAATTTCTTATTTTAATAGAAAATTTTCAAAAATTTCCTATTTTTTTTCAAAAATTTTTCAAAAAATTCCCATTTTTATAGGAAATTTTCAAAAATTTCTTCTGTAGGAAATTTTTAAAAAGTTATAGGAAATTTTGTTGATTCAAATTTTGCGGTTACTCTGACTTTTAGTTGTTTTCGTTTACTTGGTCATGTTTAAAATTTGTTGTTTTTTTATATCTAGTTGTTGTTTTTTTAAGCCAAGACATAAAAAAGCTTTTAAACATCAATAACAAAATTGAACATATAATATTCTTCCAGGTCCATTTACTTGTACTTAAAATATACTCTTACAAATACCCAGAATCCTTTACTTTCCTGCATATGTAAGTACGGTCATATTAGTTCATACGTACATATATTCCTAAAACAAACATGATGTTTTTAACATAAATATGTATACATAAATAACTTCAAGCTGGAACTTAAATTTTAAATAGAAAGATGCGAGGGTCGTTTTAGAGAAATTGTAATTGTCTTAAAAGGCTGTATATTAAAGTATTTAAATAAAAGCTTATATTAAAAAAGAAGCAGATTTATTAAGCTCTTGTTGTTCTATTTATTTAAAAGCTTTCGAAATTTATTACAGCTTTTGAAAATATAATATCGTTTGAGTTTAAAGCTTTTTATTACCTCAAAATTATAAAAAATATTGTTTGCGAAATTGTTGTAAAGCTTTGCCTTTGATTTAAGTAAACGCCATTATAAGTTTTAACTAATACAATCGCCTAAAAGCTTTTTTATAAAACTTGAAATTAAAGGCTTTCGCAAATTATGTTTTAAAAGCTAAAAGGTTCAAATTTTGAGTGTTCTTTTGCATGTATATTGCATCGATTATGAAGAAAGCTTTTAAATTTTCACAAAAGCTTAAGCCTTTTAATAACCTTTACTTGAAATAAAAAGACTTTTCCTCTCAACTCTCGTTTCTTAAGTATGAAAACATGTATTCAATTTCTAGTACATGTTTATTGATAATAATATTCGATAGAAGAAAACTTTGATTTTATAAGCCTTTAAAGGAGGGGTTATTGCTCCAGCATATTATGAGTGCGTGTGCGTGTGAGTGCGTTGATAAAGACCAATACTTAAGTAGACCAAAGGTGATTTAATGAGCGTAAATATGGCTTAATTTGAAGCTTTATATGTATTCAATGTGCTTTTAAGAGGCTACCAAATCAAAGCAGCCCATTCCATGCCCCCATATAACTACTTAAACAAATTATATACTCGATGGCTTGCAAAAGCACTTTCTTATAGCCACAAATAACATATGCATAACAAAGTACTACTTCTTTGAATGTACATAATTTGTGTGAGATAAATTTATGCAGCTTTTAAAGATAGGGTAAGCAGGTAAAAATAAGTTAACATTCTTTAGAACTTAAATTAAATTTTAAGTTAAGTCTAAAAAGCTATCATTTTTTTTTTGGCTCTAAATGCATGTTTTGCTTAATAAAAGCTCACCTTCTCAAAAGCTTTGTTTTTAAATCACTCTAACTGCTCACCCTAAATATTTTGTTTTCCTAATGTACGAATTTTATTTGCTTTCCAAACATCTTAAGTATTTTTGGTTAAAATTACTAACAAATTTACATTCTATACCAAATTTTAATAATATTGGACCTAACCAGGAGCAGTATAATGCCACCATCTGGCCCCAAATGCATTGCTCTCATGTCGTATTTGAGGTTTAATGAAAATTTATGTTAGAAAGTTAATTTGAAGATATAAAAGGAATAATAAAATTAATAAATTTTCATTTACTTAAATATTAATAGGAAAAATTTCATATAAAAATAAGAAATTTGTGAAAAATTTTCCATAGGAAATTTTTTGAAAAATTTCCTTTAAAAATAGAAAATTTTTGAAAAATTTCCTATAAACATAGGAAATTTTTGAAAAATTTCCTATAAACATAATAAATGTTTGAAAAATTTCCTATAAACATAGGAAATTTTTGAAAAATTTCCTATAAACATAGGAAATTTTTGAAAAATTTTCTATAAACATAGGAAATTTTTGAAAAATTTCCTTTAAACATAGGAAATTTTTGAAAAATTTCCTATAAACATAGGAAATTTTTGAAAAATTTCCTATAAACATAGGAAATTTTTGAAAAATTTCCTATAAACATAGGAAATTTTTGAAAAATTTCCTATAAACATAGGAAATTTTTGAAAAATTTCCTATAAACATAGGAAATTTTTGAAAAATTGCCTATAAACAATTTTTGAAAAATTTCCTATAAACATATGAAATTTTTGAAAAATTTCCTATAAACATAGGAAATTTTTGAAAAATTTCCTATAAACATGGGAAATTTTTGAAAAATTTATAAGAAATTTTTCAAATTTTTTAAAAATTTCCTATAAAAATAGGAAATTTTTTAAAAATTTCCTATAAACATAGGAATTTTTTTTTAAAATTTCCTATAAACATAGGAAATTTTTGAAAAATTTCCTATAAACATAGGAAATTTTTAAAAAATTTCGTATAAACATAGGAAATTTTTGAAAAATTTCCTATAAACAGGAAATTTTTAAAAAATTTCGTATAAACATAGGAAATTTTTGAAAAATTTCCTATAAAAATAGGAAGTTTCCTATAAAAATAGGAAATTTCCTATAAAAATAGGAAAGTTATGAAAAATTTTCTAGACAAATTTCCTATATATATATACGTATAATTTTATACTTAAGAGCTAAAGGCTTTTGATTTCCTTCGGGGAGAACTAAAGTTTAAGATTTTAAATATTTCTATGAAGTTTAGCTTTAAAGTGCTTTTTAGAACTTAAAGCTCAAATCTCATTCAACACCTCAAATCAACTTAGTTGACTTTTAATCTTGATTATCCTTAACACTATCATTATAAGTAGTTGATTTCGTATGCAAAGTGATGGCTGTTGCTGAGTCCTGTTTCCTTTTCTCTATTCACAATTAATTAAAATCGAAGTAGCAGAATTGTAAATGGGCAATAAATGAATAGATTTTAATACAAACTACAATATCTTTAAAGTCAATCAAATTATAATAATTTGTGAATGATAATTGTAATTTATCAAGACAATAAATACACAAATTTCCAAATGACTTAATGTTGTATTCAAAGAAAGCTAGAAGAAAAAGGATATAATGAGACCTTAGATATTACGTTTGTATTAAAGAAAAGGATATTTAAGAGAATGCCTTAAATAGAATTATTAGGAAATTTTAGAAAACAATTAAATTTAATTAGTTAGCAATAAAGATTGTTTTAAGATTATAACGAAAACTTTAGATAAGTAAAAATTGGAAAATTTGAAGGAAAAAATAGATATACGAAAACTTCTGATATTTATTCTAGTAACTTCTAACATTTTTGTAAAAATGACAACATATTTGTTTAAACTGATATGTATGTAATCAAATTGAAGTCGTATAACTTACATTACGAGTATGTGTTGTTGTTAATTTGACTGTATTTTGAACTCGGGCGTTTGTTTCTGTATGTGTAAGTTATGTACTGTCGTTATGTATATATGTAGCGTCTTTATAATGACTAGCGTATCCTGCGGTCGACACAATCGATCGTCATCTAGTTCATTGTGAATACAAATTTCCCGTGCTGTGGCTTAGTTGGTTAGCACGTAATATCACATTGAGCCTGAGTTCGATCCCCGGTCTCGGCAACAACAATTTCTGTAATTATTAATTTATATTCAATTTAAGGCCCTATGCTCCACTGGGAGTCAGTGATAACAGAATTAAAATTATTAATTACCGCAGCATCTTCCGTCGGCGGTAAGACTACAGCAATAACACGCCGTCTACGAAAAATAAATAAAATTGGCTGCAACTTCACTGTTCTAGAAATAGATATATCTTTCTCTTCCCTACCATCCCCTTTCCAAATAAGGTTACCCAATTCGTATATACTCCATATGCAATTGTATAGGCAGTATTTGCCTGAGTGCTACTTCTCTATAAAAAGAAAACTCATACAATCAGAGCTTTAAGTCAAAAATGACAGTGTCGATGTAGCAAGTTTATAAAATTGCTCGGGCTAAACGGATATGTGGAGAAATTGATCTCATTGATTCCTATGTCACTCCATACAACAGAGCGTCGAATTGGCCAAATTGGCAAAACTATAATTAAAAATTGTTTAGCTCTCGAAGAGTTTACTGATTCAAGATACTCCATAATAAACCGTTTTTGCATCTTCAGAAGTGAATGAGAAGGAAAAAGTGTTAGACTTAGTAGCTCTTATCAAAACATCATGCGTTATCGATGTCAAAATGCTCTGTGAAGTGATGAACAGATAAACTTGTAAGCGTTACTAACGGACTGACAAAAATGATAGAGAAATCAAGGTCTTATTTAACTTTTTAACAAAGATCCTAATATTTAAAATTTATTATCATTTTACTGCATAATTAACCGCGAGAACCACGAAGTACTTGGAATCTGTAAAAGCTTACAGTTTTAAACCATTCCAGTCGCAATGTAAGATTTGCCTTTTAATATTCCTTCCTGATATTATAGCATTTTCTAAACATTAATCAGTTTTGAATTTACATTTGATTCAGACCGATCATTTAATTCCTTTTCTTGATAATAATCTGTAATTATTATAAACTTTCCTTCAAAAGACTGATTTTTTTTAATCGATAACATCCTTTTTGGGTATAAGTCACAATGTTCTTATCCAACTCTTTTCTACTGTGACCCTTAAAAAAATTGGCATTGTAAAATAGCTCTTAATGATCTCATGCGTGCCCTTAACTGCAATATTATTTATTTTTGTAACACAATATTTATTTATTGTTAGAAATTTATTTAATAGACTACTGAAAATTATGTTATACAAAATATTCAAAGACAACATAATTTAAAATATTAACTTGAATAGTTTTTAAGTACAGGAGTAGAAATTAGGATATTATATAAATTGAAATATTATATAAATTACATTCACATTTTCAACACTCTCCCTGAATGAATTTATCTATAATATCCATACTTTCTCATGTACTCATTACATAATTAAAATCATAAATACAAATAATATTACATATCATTTTTAATGAATATACAAACAAAAGGTTAATAAAGACCAAATTTATTTCTGAAATACTCCAACTTCTGGGGTGTTACAGCTTTTGTAAATATATCTGCTACCATCTCATTTGTTGAAATATATTTAAGAATTACTTCTTTATCATCCACCTTTTGTCGTATGAACTTTGATTTTATATCGACATGCTTAGTCCTCGGAGAATAATTATGATTCAAAGCAACTTGAATAGCACCTTTATTATCACAATATATAATAGCACCGACTTTGAATTTTGGGTTAAGTTCTTCTTCTAATCGTTTTAACCAAACCGATTCTTGAATAGCAGCAGTAAGCGACATAAATTCTGCTTCTGTAGAAGATAAAGCGACAGTCTTCTGCTTCTTAGTATTCCAAGAAATCGCACCAGATTGATAAACAAAAACATAACCCGTAGTGGATTGGCGATCATCTAAATTTCCAGCCCAATCAGCATCGCAATATCCACAAATTTCTTCATTAGGCTTCTTTTCATAAACGATTCCTTTATTTATTGTTCCTTTTAGATATCTCATTATTCTTTTTACAGCTTCCCAATGGGCTCTCCCTGGATTAGTACTGTATCGACTTAGAGTATTCACAGCATAACAAATATCAGGACGCGATATTTGAGCTGCATACAGTAAACATCCTATAGCTTGCATATACGGTACTTTTGACATTTCCTTCTTGCTTTCATCATCTTCGGGGCACATATCTTTCGTTAGTTTCTGGTTATAATCAATTGGAATTGATGTTGGGTTGCAGTCGTCCATACCAAAACGTTTTAATACATCCGAAAGATATTTGGTTTGATCAATTTTTATTTTATTATTTAATCTTCTAATTCTTATTCCAAGAATTAATGAAGCTTCTCCCATGTCTTTCATCTTAAATTTGCTATTAAGCTTTTTCTTGACAGTTTCAATCAGGTTTAAATTGTTCGAAAATATTAAAATATCATCTACGTATATGGCTAAATATAATATCTCATCATTTGAAACTTTATAATAAATGCATTGGTCCACTTCACTTCTTATTAATCCCATGTTTAGTAATTCACTATTTAAAGTTTCATTCCATACTCTACCAGATTGTTTAAGTCCATAAATTGATCTTTGCAGTTTACATACTTTATTTGTACCATCATCAAAAAGTTCAGGTTGTTCCATATATACTGTTTCTTTTAGGGAACCATTCAAATAAGCACATACGGCGTCCATTTGGTGAATGTGCATGTCGTATTTCACAGCTAATGCTAATAAATATCGAATAGAAACATACCTGACAACTGGAGAATAGGTTTCATTAAAGTCTATTCCCTCTCGTTGAGTAAACCCCTTTGCCACCAATCTAGCTTTCCATCTCAATGGGTTGCCGTGTTCGTCAAGTTTTGTCTTAAAAACCCATTTTGACTTTACTGCCTTTTTACCATGTGGGAGATCTGTAAGTACCCATGTTTTATTTTCATGTAAGGACTTGAACTCTTCCTTCATAGCTATCTTCCACTTATTGGCATCTTCAGAAAACATAGCGTCTTGAACAGTCGTCGGATCATTTGATACAAATTGCATCGCACAAAAGTTTTGGGAATTTTGAACCTTACTTGCCAACCTTTCTGATCTTCGCACTCCACTTGTTGATGGTAAATTATTTTCCTCATAACGGCTTGGAGCCCATTCGTTTTCATCAACCTCCATTGGAATAGGTAAAGGACTTGACCATTCAACCGATTCATCATAAACACTTAATTCTGTTTCATCCAACGAAATCTCAGAATCTTGAAGTGAATTATTTTCAACTATTTCTAAATCACTACTTCTATCGGAATTTAAATCTTGTGATATCAATTCAATACGGCTATTGCTCTCCCCTGAATTGACATTTTCACTTTGTAAAAAATCAGTATAGTAAAACTCTTCGTTTCTCTTCAGATTTGGCTTACTTTGTTCTAGAAACACGACATCTCGACTTATAATTATACTTTCATTTTCTGGATTGAATATCCTGTAGGCCTTGTTTTCTGAACTATATCCAACCATTATGCCCTCAGTTGACTTTGGATCTAATTTGTAACGTTTCTCTTTAGGAGTATGAACCAACGCTGGGCAACCGAACACTCTCAAATGTTTTAAATTTGAACGACGACCAGACCAGATTTCTTCAGGACTAAGATCTTGACCACGACAAGGAATTCTATTTATTAAATAACAAGCTGTATTTGCAGCTTCCGCCCAGAATCTATTATCTAAACCGCTATCTATTAGCATACATCGTACTCGTTCAATTATCGTTCGATTTAACCTTTCTGCTACACCATTTTGTTCAGGTGTGTAAACACACGTCTTTTGATGAGTTATTCCACTGTTTTTCAAAAATATTGAAAACTGCTTACTTAAATACTCGTCTCCATTATCTGTTCGAAGTACTTTAATTTTCTTAGAACACTGGTTTTCTGCATTATTTTTGAATTCCACAAAAGTATTGAAAACATCAGATTTATTTTTTAATGGGTAAGCGAAAACTTTTCGTGAATAGTCATCAATAAACGTCACTAGGAATCTTGATCCAGCAAAAGAACTGTTTTTTAGTGGCCCGATTACGTCCGAATGTACCAGCTGGAGTAAATCAGTGGCTCTAGTTCCTTCTTCTCTGGTTGGCTTCCGTGTTTGCTTTCCTTTTAAACATATAACACAAGGTTCACTTGCTTCTACCTCAAAATTAACACCAAAATTAGATTTCTTAACATCCACTAAATTCTTGTTGCAAATATGTCCCATTCTTCTATGCCAAAGAGCAAAATTTTTTGTAGTTAAAAAGGATTTATTATTTTGTATCTTCATTTCTGTTTTGATTTGGTAAAGGTCATTCACAACTTCGGCTTTTGCTACCATGAATCCATTTTCATCAAAAATTTTGCACCAATTCTTTTCAAATATTACCTTTTTTCCACTGTCGACCATTTGTTTCACCGATAATAAATTTGCACATAAATTCGGAACAAATTCAACATTTTTCACAATAACATCATTTCTATTTTCACCAAGTATATTTAATTTTACATCACCAACACATTCTACATTTAATTCACTATTGTTTGCAATAATCACCTTTTTATTTTCAATTGGTTTCTTATTAAACATAAAATCATTAAAATTCACCATATGATTACTTGTACCGCTATCAACGATCCAATAAACAAATTTATTTCCGTTTCTTGCTTGGTTTTGATGAATATTCCGGACCTGCATACATTTGCTTGTTGATGCCATTAATGATGAATCTTGTTGTCTATTTTTATTTTTATTAAATTTATTGAAGTTTTTATTTTTATCATCACTGTTGTTCCTGATTCTGGTTTGACAATTTTTTGAAATGTGTCCAAATTGTTTACATTTGTAGCACTGAATTGGATTCTTCTTATTAGTTTCTTTGGAATACAACGCTCCTTCTCTATTTGTTTTATCATCAAACTTGGTGTCTTGTAACAAGAGATTTTTAACCATGTCGACCGTCAATTTTTCTTTTGAATTTTCGACAGCCATTACCAATGACTTGTATTCCTCCGGTAATCCAGCTAACATCAATGAAGCCGTCAACTCATCGTCTATATTTAGACCCGCATTACGTACCTTGATAGCAAGAATTACTAACTCATTCACATATTTTTGGACAGAATTGAAATTTTCCATTTTCATATTCACTAATTGCTTTAGGAGTTCTACTTTTCTCGTCAGCCCGTTATCCTCGTACGCTTTCATTAATGCATCCCATGCTTCTTTTGCCGTCTTAGCTGTAGCAATATGTCCATAATTTGAGGGATCAATCATTAAAGTTATTTCAGCCAAAGCACGTTCATTTAAAATAGAGTCTTCTTGGTTATCACTTACGCCTCTTTCAACAACAGTCCAACAGCCTTTGATGACCAAACATGATCTTGCTTGCCTTTTCCAGACATCAAAATTTTCTCGACCTTTTAGCCTATCGAGAGCAAATCCAGCAGGAAGGTTTGTCATCTTTCACAATTATTCACTGTTATCACTGTTTTACAATTATTAACACGCGTTTGTAATTTCTTTTATTTCGAATTCAACGCGTTATACGAAATATTGAAAAATTTTCTTTTTCAATTTTTTTTTATTTTCAAATAATTTTTTTAATTTTCAAAATTATTTTTTCAGGCGTGACTTAAGGCCCATAACCTATTGTTAGAAATTTATTTAATAGACTACTGAAAATTATGTTATACAAAATATTCAAAGACAACATAATTTAAAATATTAACTTGAATAGTTTTTAAGTACAGGAGTAGAAATTAGGATATTATATAAATTGAAATATTATATAAATTACATTCACATTTTCAACATTATTCCTCAATCACTCGAAGAATTTATCCCAATAAACCAACCCAAAAAACAAAATTCCATAAAAATTTAACTTCAAATAATTCAAATTTGAAAGGTTTTCATTTTAAGCACTTTTTTTTGTCAAATCTTCCAAAATATTAATTTTGTCTTTCACTCCCTCACCACAAATAATAAAAACAATACCAATAATTTTTGTTGCTATTATTTTACAATTTAATTGTAATAAAATACTCTTTATTTTTGTCTTTGTCTATCACTATCTCCCCACAAATATAATCTTTTATTCTCACCACTCACCAAAAATAATAAAAACAAAAAAACATGTTTGCACACAATTTCTTTTGTTTGATTCTTAATAGTGAATTTCAAATGCATGTGAGCTTTCTTTATTGTGTCAGTAAGATTTTTAAATACCAAACCGATTTTTTAAAACTGAACCGATTTTAATAGAATATAGATTCGTCTGATCTACGGAAAAATACCTTTCAAAAGGTGTAAAATTTTCCAGAAATTAGTGTATAATTAAAGCGTAAAAGGGGATAATAAATAGGTGCTTGCGTATTAATATTATAGATAGATATGTAGCGTCTTTATAATGATTACAATGTTTATCAATATAACAACAAGTTTTTTCTCTACATGTAGTTGAAAATTAAAACTTTTTTAAAAACCAACAAATTTCTCTTTTCAGTTATAAACATTTTATTGTGTATAATTAATTTCTAGAAAATAATTTCTATAATTATTTTACCCAAAATTCTATTTAACATATCAAAACATTGAAAAAGAGAAATAATATTTTCAGGAAAATTTATATGTGGTAAATTTACAATATTTTTGTTACATGCTAAAGCATGTAAACTGAAAAACAACAAAAGCTACAACCACAACATTATTTGACATTTAATATTATTTTTGACATCTAAACATATGACTGAATAGATGAACGAATGAATGAATGCATGAATGTGTAATGGAAAAATTCATTTCCATTTTTTCTTTCCCTTCTAAAAACCAATTAGAGCATACAGAGTTAAAAAAATATGAAAAACTTTTCGAGAAGGGAAAATACTAAATGAAAAACAGCAAATTTGTAATATAACACAAGTTAAAATGTTTTTTCAATTCAATTTTGAGAGTATTTTTTTAATGAACTTAATTTTTTTCTTTTTTGAAAAAAAAAAACATGTCAATGACAATTAGTAAATGATATTTTTGATTTTGCTTAAAATTTGTTTATGGTTAGAAAAATTATGCTAAAAATTGGGGTTAAGCACAAAAGACTGTAATGAAGAAGTTTTAAAGGTCAGGGGTATAATATTTCTTTAAACAAAAATTAAGAGTACTTTTTAAAAATTTTTGGGATATTTTTCCAAAACTTTTTTTTAGGAAATTTTTCAAAAATTTCTTACTTTTATAGAAAAGTTTTCCAAAATTTGTTTTCAAAAATTTCCTCTTTTTATACGAAATTTTTCAAAAATTTCCTATTTTTGTAACCCACTTTTCAAAAAATTTCCTATTTTTATAGCAAATTTTTCAAAAATGTCCTATTTTTATAGGAAATTTTTCAAAAATTTCCTATTTTTATAGGAAATTTTTCAAAAATTTCCTATTTTTATAGGAAATTTTTCAAAAATTTCCTATTTTTATAGGAAATTTTTCAAAAATTTCCTATTTTTATAGGAAATTTTTCAAAAATTTCCTATTTTTATAGAAAATTTTTCAAAAATTTCCTATTTTTATAGGAAATTTTTCAAAAATTTCCTATTTTTATAGGAAATTTTTCAAAAATTTCCTATTTTTATAGGAAATTTTTCAAAAATTTCCTATTTTTATAGGAAATTTTTCAAAAATTTCCTATTTTTATAGGAAATTTTTCAAAAATTTCCTATTTTTATAGGAAATTTTTCAAAAATTTCCTATTTTTATAGGAAATTTTTCAAAAATTTCCTATTTTTATAGGAAATTTTTCAAAAATTTCCTATTTTTATAGGAAATTTTTCAAAAATTTCCTATTTTTATAAGAAATTTTTCAAAAATTTCCTACTTTTATAAGAAATTTTTCAAAAATTTCCTATTTTTATAGGAAATTTTTCAAAAATTTCCTATTTTTATAGGAAATTTTTCAAAAATTTCCTATTTTTATAGGAAATTTTTCAAAAATTTCCTATTTTTATAGGAAATTTTTCAAAAATTTCCTATTTTTATAGGAAATTTTTCAAAAATTTCCTATTTTTATAGGAAATTTTTCAAAAATTTCCTATTTTTATAGGAAATTTTTCAAAAATTTCCTATTTTTATAGGAAATTTTTCAAAAATTTCCTATTTTTATAGGAAATTTTTCAAAAATTTCCTATTTTTATAGGAAATTTTTCAAAAATTTCCTATTTTTATAGGAAATTTTTCAAAAATTTCCTATTTTTATAGGAATTTTTTCAAAAATTTCCTATTTTTATAGGAAATTTTTCAAAAATTTCCTATTTTTATAGGAAATTTTTCAAAAATTTCCTATTTTTATAGGAAATTTTTCAAAAATTTCCTATTTTTATAGGAAATTTTTCAAAAATTTCCTATTTTTATAGGAAATTTTTCAAAAATTTCCTATTTTTATAGGAAATTTTTCAAAAATTTCCTATTTTTATAGGAAATTTTTCAAAAATTTCCTATTTTTATAGGAAATTTTTCAAAAATTTCCTATTTTTATAGGAAATTTTTCAAAAAATTTCCTATTTTTATAGGAAATTTTTCAAAAATTTCCTATTTTTATAGGAAATTTTTCAAAAATTTCCTATTTTTATAGGAAATTTTTCAAAAATTTCCTATTTTTATAGGAAATTTTTCAAAAATTTCCTATTTTTATAGGAAATTTTTCAAAAATTTCCTATTTTTATAAGAAATATTTCAAAAATTTCCTATTTTTATAGGAAATTTTTCAAAAATTTCCTATTTTTATAGGAAATTTTTCAAAAATTTCCTATTTTTATAAGAAATTTTTCAAAAATTTCCTATTTTTATAGGAAATTTTTCAAAAATTTCCTATTTTTATAGGAAATTTTTCAAAAATTTCCTATTTTTATAGGAAATTTTTCAAAAATTTCCTATTTTTATAGGAAATTTTTTAAAAATTTCCTATTTTTATAGGAAATTTTTCAAAAATTTCCTATTTTTATAGGAAATTTTTCAAAAATTTCCTATTTTTATAGGAAATTTTTCAAAAATTTCCTATTTTTATAGGAAATTTTTCAAAAATTTCCTATTTTTATAGGAAATTTTTCAAAAATTTCCTATTTTTATAGGAAATTTTTAAAAAATTTCCTATTTTTATAGGAAATTTTTCAAAAATTTCCTATTTTTATAGGAAATTTTTCAAAAATTTCCTATTTTTATAGGAAATTTTTCAAAAATTTCCTATTTTTATAGGAAATTTTTCAAAAATTTCCTATTTTTATAGGAAATTTTTCAAAAATTTCCTATTTTTATAGGAAATTTTTCAAAAATTTCCTATTTTTATAGGAAATTTTTCAAAAATTTCCTATTTTTATAAGAAATTTTTCAAAAATTTCCTATTTTTATAGGAAATTTTTCAAAAATTTCCTATTTTTATAGGAAATTTTTCAAAAATTTCCTATTTTTATAAGAAATTTTTCAAAAATTTCCTATTTTTATAGGAAATTTTTCAAAAATTTCCTATTTTTATAGGAAATTTTTCAAAAATTTCCTATTTTTATAGGAAATTTTTCAAAAATTTCCTATTTTTATAGGAAATTTTTCAAAAATTTCCTATTTTTATAGGAAATTTTTCAAAAATTTCCTATTTTTATAGGAAATTTTTCAAAAATTTCCTATTTTTATAGGAAATTTTTCAAAAATTTCCTATTTTTATAGGAAATTTTTTAAAAATTTCCTATATTTATAGGAAATTTTTCAAAAATTTCCTATTTTTATAGGAAATTTTTCAAAAATTTCCTATTTTTATAGGAAATTTTTCAAAACTTTCCTATTTTTATAGGAAATTTTTCAAAAATTTCCTATTTTTATAGGAAATTTTTCAAAAATTTCCTATTTTTATAGGAAATTTTTCAAAAATTTCCTATTTTTATAGGAAATTTTTCAAAAATTTCCTATTTTTATAGGAAATTTTTCAAAAATTTCCTATTTTTATAGGAAATTTTTCAAAAATTTCCTATTTTTATAGGAAATTTTTCAAAAATTTCCTATTTTTATAGGAAATTTTTCAAAAATTTCCTATTTTTATAGGAAATTTTTCAAAAATTTCCTATTTTTATAGGAAATTTTTCAAAAATTTCCTATTTTTATAGGAAATTTTTCAAAAATTTCCTATTTTTATAGGAAATTTTTCAAAAATTTCCTATTTTTATAGGAAATTTTTCAAAAATTTCCTATTTTTATAGGAAATTTTTCAAAAATTTCCTATTTTTATAGGAAATTTTTCAAAAATTTCCTATTTTTATAGGAAATTTTTCAAAAATTTCCTATTTTTATAGGAAATTTTTCAAAAATTTCCTATTTTTATAGGAAATTTTTCAAAAATTTCCTATTTTTATAGGAAATTTTTCAAAAATTTCCTATTTTTATAGGAAATTTTTCAAAAATTTCCTATTATTATAGGAAATTTTTCAAAAAATTTCCCATTATTATAGGAAATTTTTCAAAAATTTCCTATTATTATAGGAAAATTTTCAAAAATTTCCTATTTTTATAGCAAATTGTTCAAAAATTTCCTGTTTTTATAGCAAATTTTTTTAAAAATTTCCTGTTTTTATAGCAAATTTTTCAAAAATTTCCTGTTTTTATAGCAAATTTTTCAAAAATTTCCTATTTTTATATCAACTTTTTTAAAAATTTTCTATTTTAAGAGAAAAGATTTGTAAGCAAACAGAATTTTAAATAAATATTAAATTAAATTTAAACTAATTTCTCTCAAGTGATAAAAAAATATTTATTTAAATCATCTTGATTATTGATTTGTAAGATTTTTCTTCATTTGTGGATGTCCATCTGATCCAAGTTATTTGGAATATTAAACAAATATTATTCAAATAAGAGTAAACACACAAGTAGACAATTAAAACTTAATCTAAAGATAAATTTACATATAAAATTTTGAAAACTTACGGTCAATTGTCCATTGGGAGTTTCTGGTGGCTCCCAGGTTATAACCATGGTCGATGACGACAAGGGACGCACTTGTACATTACGGGGGGCACTTTCCATTTCTGCAAAATACAAACACACAATCAATGAATAGAGAGTTATGAAGAAAGAAAAATAAATAAATTATAAAATCAAATTTTCTTCTTTTTGAAATTAACTTTCTCTGGTATTGAAAATAAACTCTAGTTTCTAAAGAATTATGTAAATATGGTAAGAAGTTTCTTTTATATTTTGTTGGGAAAATCGTTTAAACTTTATTTATTTCTTGAAATTAAAACCCATTTCATCAGTTTTGCTGCTGCTGCTGCAACCAACAAAACTTCATTATCATCGATAATTGCTAAAGTTTTACATGTTCCCAACACAGTGGAAAGTATAAAAAGAAGAAAAATCAATTGAAAAACTTTTTAATAATTATTTGTATTAAACATCACAACGGCAACAATAACAGAAGTCTCCTGCCTCCATTCCTTTCAAGTCAGAACCGCAGATAAAAAAAGTTAATAAACAATTATCTGCATAATACTCTGGGACCTAGCCACAGCGCCCGATGATATACTACACAAATTCATTTTGTTATGCTGCTACAACAAAAGCAAAAAAAAAAGAGAATTGCTGAAAGACGAAGAAAGTTCGCACAAGCACAACAACAACAAAAATGAGAAATCAATATAAACTTTTTTTCTTTTCTGCTCTCTATATTTTTAAAACAACTTCAATTAATTGCTAATTAAAAAGAAGCAAGTCACTCATTCATTCAATCAGTCATTTGTGTGATCAAACGTTATGGGAAAAAAGGATACAAGGACGAAAGGATTTCTCTGCATAGCAGAATAACAAGAAAAAAAAATACAAAATTCAAACCAAAGGAATTTTAATAAAAATCAAGCGAAATTACAGAAAAGTGAAATTTAAAAGGTCAAATAAAAGTATGTGGTTTTGAAAAAGACTTAATAAGATAAACTTTAAAAAAATATATAGGAAATTTTTAAAATATGTCACATTTTTTTCAAAAACATTCTTTTTATTCTAATTAACAAAAAACTGTTTTTATAAGAATTTTTTCAGAAATATCTTATATTTTAAAAAATTTTTCAAAAAGTTCTTGTTTTTTTAAGAAATTTTTCAAAAGTTTCTTAACTTTATAGGAAATTTTTCAAAAATTTCTAATTTTTTTTAGGAAATTTTTCAAAAGTTTCTTATCATTATAGGGAATTTTTAAAAAATGTCTTATTTTTTAAAGAATTTTTCAAAAATTTCTTATTTTTTTAAGAAATTGTTCACAAATTTCTTATTTCTATAGGATTTTTTTCAAAAATGTCTTATTTTTATAGGAAAATTTTCAAAAGTTTATTATTTTTTTTAAGATATTTTACAAAAGTTTCTTATTTTGTTATAAAATTTTTAAAAAACTTCTTATTTTTATAGGAAATCTTTCAAAAGTTTCTTATTTTGTTATGAAATTTTTTAAAAATTTCTTATTTTTATACCCTTTACCAATAGGTGAAAGGGTATTATAAGTTTGTGATTCCGTTTGTAATTTTTTTATTAGTGATCGTAGACCCCATAAAAATTATACCGATCGACTCAGAATCGGGAGGAGAATCGATTAAGCGATGTCCGTCTGTCTGTCTGTCTGTCTGTCTGTCTGTCTGTCCGTCCGTCTGTCTGTCTGTCTGTCTGTTGAAATCAAGTTTCTGAAGCCCCTGGAGGATGGACTTACATAAATTATATATCAGATTTTAGGAAATTCTCCCGCAATGAACGCTATTAAATTTCATTAAAATCGGTTTATAAACACCGAAAATATCGAAAAAATACCAAAAATTAGACGAAAATTTTAAAATTTTTGATTGAAACACACTTTTAAATAACAAGAGAAAAAAGATACTTCTGGTGTACATGTGATAATATGTTATATATCAGATTGTAGGAAATATTTTCCCAAAGCACTCTGTAAAATTTTATCAAAATCGGTCTATAAACAACTGAGATATCGCTAAAACACTGAATTTGATGTATCGCAAATTGCCCAAAGTACACATTAGAGAATGTTTGTTGAAAAAATTAAATGCAGAAATAGGAAAAACTATCCTCCTTTAGTACGGACCTACATAAATTTTATATCAGATTTTAGGAAATTCCCCCACCAAGCACGTTATTAAATTTTACCAAAAGCGGTCTATAAACAATTGAGATATCGCCATAACACTACATTTGATGTACAGCAAATTGCAAAAGGACGTGTCTAAGAAATTTTGTTTACATTTTGTAGGTATTGTTTCAGCGATATCTCAGGTGTTTATGGACCGATTGTGATGAAATTTGACATCGTTCTTTATGGGAGGATTTTCTAAAATCTGATACATATACTCCACAAATCTGATTATGAATTCCATTCAAATTGTACCGATCAACTCAGAATCGGCACAAGAATCGGTTTCGCGACCTCCGCCCGTCTGTCCGTCCGTCTGTTTGTTTGCCCGTCCGTCCGTCTGTTTGTTTGTCCGTCCGTCTACCTGTCTGTTCTTTTTTTCTGTTGTAGTCAAGTTTTTGGAGCTCCTGTTTTGTCGATATCTCAGATGTTTATTTTGATTAAGTTTAATAGCGTCCTTCGCAGGGGATTATCTAAATCCTGATGCATTCTGTAATTTGTGGTAGATATAATTTAGCGTTTAAGCGATGGTGTTTTGATCGACAATGTTGAAATTCAGGGTGGGACAATTCAGGAGCTCCACAAATCTGGTTTTAGCAGACAGACACACTGCATTTATCTTAATTTTGTGTCTGACTTTTGAACATTATGATAACATTTGAGAATGTATTATATATCAAATTATAGGTAATCTTCCTAGGAAGTACAAAAATGCAGCTAATTACATGATATCCGTTCAAAACCTACATATGTATGTAAGTATCTCACATATCAACAAAAATTTAAATTTTTTAATTGCAATTGGGAGAAATCCGTTCACGTTTGACAATTGATCCCGTATAACTTCGCCTAATGCAATCTCTTAGTAGCTAATAAATGACAAATTATAATAGATACGATGATGACATTTAGTATAAAGACGTTGTACAATATTGATATTCAGGACAATAGCGCCTAAAATAAACTTTCTAGAGGGACAACATTTGACAAAAGTATTTCTGATCTCTTGAAAAGTTCGATATTGAAAATGGGCGAGCTCTATTCACATTTAGTGAAATCTCCCATATAAACCCGACCGGGAATCGATGTAATGCTGATAAATTAAATCACATTAAAATTGCACAAAGAACTAGAGCAAAACTTTCCAAACATCCATCGGACAGATCGAAAGAACTATACATCCCAAATATTATTGATGAAGTGTTCATTTTAATTAATTAACTAACTTCAAATTAATAAGTAAACTTTTTCAACAAAGCTGATAACCATCCATTCAAAAGCTATATATTTCACGTATGTATCTAAAACTAAGAGTGTATACCCTTTAATTTTAAGGCTTGTATACATTGACAATCATTGTTAAAGCTTTGACCTAAATCAGTCCGCTAACTTCAGAGTTTTACATAACTTATCAAGAACTTTTACTAGTTGGATAATTCGTACGAATTAAAGTGCACAACCCTCACTGGGCACAGCGTTTTTGGGTTGCATGTCAGAATACTTAAACTTCATCAAATCGATGTGCTATTGCAAATGTAAGGGCATCTACATTTTGAAGCATCTTTTCTGCATGGTTTATCTGGTCTATCGAACTTTATTAAATGTTCGTAAAATATGTGTCTATTTTATTTCGAAGCTACTGGCTGGCTTAAATATGCATTCTCTACTTGTAGTCTAGTAATCATTATCTTTCACAAAGGGACCACTTTAGAACCCAAGTGAAGCTTCCCTAGACATCAGCCACCTGCCCAACCTAACCTTTGGGTGCACCGAAAAGGTTTTCGTTTTCCGACTCTTAATTTTAAAGACTCTTTGCATATAATACTAGTATAACCAAATATTGCTACGAATTACATTAAGTACTTTTGGAACACCATTGGTGAAGGGTATCCAAGATTCGGCAAAGCCGAATATACCACTCTTACTTGTTTAAGAAAGTTTTCAAAAATTTCTTATTTTTATAGAAAATTTTTAAAAATTTCATATTTTCTTAAAAAAAATTTTAATAGTTTCTTAATTTTTTATAAAATTCTTCAAAAATTTCTTATTTCTATAGGATTTTTACTTTTATAGGAAATTTTTCAAAAATTTCTAATTTTTATAGGAAAATTTTAAAAAATTTCTTATTTGAATAGGACATTTTTCAAAAATTTCTTGTTTTTATAGGAAACTTTTCAAAATTTTGTTATTTTTATAGGGAACCTTTCAAAAAATTTCTTATTTTTATAGGAAATTTTTTAAAATTTCTTATGTTTTTAAGATTCTTGTTTTTTTTTTTAATTTTTCAAAGTTGTCTTATGTTTTCAAACATTTTTTAAAAAGTTCTTATTATTGTAAGAATATTTTCAAAAATTTATATTTTTATAAAGAATTTTTTCAAAACTTCTTATTCCTTTTTATAGAAAAATTTTCAAGAAATATCTTATTTTTTAAGAAATTTTCAAAAATTCTTTATTTTTTAGAAGTTTTTCAATTTTTTTTTATTTTTTCAAGAAATTTTTCAAAAGGGTTTTCTTTTTGAAAAATTTTCAAAAACTTTTTATTTTTAGAGGAACTTTTTGCAAAAATTTTTCATTTTTAGAGGAAAATTTTTCAAAAATTTCTTATTTTTATCGGAAATTCTTGAAAAATTTCTTAATTTTATAAAAATTTTTTTCAAAGAAATTTTTAAAAAAATTTTTTAAAGGAATTTTTTAAAAATTTCTTATTTTTTTGTAGAAACTTTTCAAAAACTTCTTAGTTTTTTGAAGAAATTTTTAAAAATTTCTTATTTTCTTAAGAAATTTTTAAAAATTGCTTATTTTTTTAAGAATTATTCAAAAAATTTAATTTTTGTAGGAAATTTTTCGAAAATTTCTTTTTATAAGACATTTTTCAAAAGTTTCTTATTTTTATAGTAAAATTTTAAAAAACTTCTTATTGTTTTTTAGGAAATTTTTTGATATTTGTAAAGGAAATCTTTTAAAAATTTCTTATTTCTTTGAAGAAAATTTTTAAAAGCTTCTTAGTTTTTTGAAGAAATTTTTAAAAAATTTCTTTTTTTTTTGGAAATTTTTCAAAAATTTCTTATTTTTTTAGAAAATTTTTCAAAAATTTTTTATTTTTATATTTTTGTAGAAGATTTCTCAAAAATTTTCTATTTTTATAGGAAATTTTTCAAAAATTTTCTATTTATATAGATAATTATTCAAAAATTTACTCTTTTTATATGAAAGTTTTCAAAAATTTACTCGTTTTATAGAACATTTTTCAAAATTTTACTTTTTTTATAGGAAATTTTTGAAAAATTTCTTAATTTTATAAAAAAATTTCTAAAAAGTTCTTATTTTTAGAATAAATTTTTTAAAAATTTCGTATTAAAAAAAATTTTTTCAAAAATTTCTTATTTTTCAAGAAATTTTTCAAAAATTTCATATTTTTTTGTAAAAATTTTCAAAATTTTTAAAAAGTTCTTATTTTTATAGGAAATTTTTCAAAAATTTTCTTTTTGATAGGACATTTTTCAAAAATTTTATAGGAAAGTTTTCAAAAATTTCTTATTTTATAGGAATTTTTTTAAAAATTTCTAATTTTTATAGAATTTTTTTTTAAATTACTTAATTTTATAGCAAATTTTTTAAAAATTTCTTATTTTTATAGCAAAATTTTGCAAAATTTCCAATTTTTATAGAAGAATTTTCAAAAGTTTCTTTTTTTATAGGAAATCTTTTAAAAGTTTCTTAAGTTATTTTATATCTATTAAATCTTTTTTAAGCTCTCCATGAAAACATTATTCATTCTTTTCCAATCTCTATTAATTTAAATATTCCCTCTTTGAAGTATATTCTCATACAAATATATCTTAACTTATGATCTTATAACCGAAGTCTACTTTTAGGCTCTTACTCCTCTTTCGGGAAAATGTATTTATTTTTATTACCAAAATATGCGTTAAATTTAAACCTCCAACTCCTGTTTTTTTCCATCTTTACATAATTTATATGCATATAATAAATTTTCAAATTCTTTTAAATCTATAATGTCTATATCGTTATTATAAATCTAAGATATACTTGAAAGTAAAATCGATGATAATGTCTTACATACAACCAAAAATACTCATAGTTAAAAGTAAAACAAAACTCTTAAATGACTTTGCCATTTTGTTGGCCATATTTTTGCAAAGCCCCTGATAATATATTCAATAAATTTGCCATAGAATGCCAATATTTTTTAACATACGTTTGTTGTATCTTCGTTATTTTTTTTTTTGCCCCAAAAATTTGCATATTGTGTTATAAAATATTTTCAGAATTTTTCTCACACTCCCCTCGATATGCAAATCTGTTGCTCTACCATTTTTTTTTCTTTTTTGGGAATATTCAAGGATGCTTTTATGTTATCAGGCAAAAATTGTTACTCTTGTTTTTCTTTCCTTGGAAAATTTACCACAAATAAACTTAAACAAGATGAAATGCTGGAATTAAAATTGAAATAATAAGTAAAATAGTGCCAAGGGAATTTAGAATTGAATTTGAAGAAGATTGAATCACTATTGCTATGAAATGCTATTTTAGTCCAATTTACAAAATTTTCGTCAAAATTTTAGTATTATTTTTTAAAATGTCGTCAAATCCACAAAATTTTAGTCAAATTTACTAAAATTTCTTCAAATTTACTAAAATTTCTTCAAATTTACTAAATTTCTTAATTTATGAGAAACTAAAAAAAAAAATTATAAAAAAATGTAAAACATTTTATATGAGAATTTCCAAAAATTTATTTTTTAATTTTTCTAAAAATTCTTGTTTTTATAGGAAATTTAAAAAAAAATTCTTATTTTTATAGGAAATTTTCAAAAATTTCTTATTATTATAAGAAATTTTTCTAAAAGTTCTTGTCTTTATAGGAAATTTAAAAACAAATCTTATTTTTATAGGAAATTTTCAAAAATTTCTTATTATTATACGAAATTTTTCTAAAAATTCTTGTCTTTATAGGAAATTTTGCCAAACTTTCTTATTTTTATAGGAAATTCTGCCAAACTTTCGTATTTTTATAGGAAATTTTGCCAAAATTTCTTATTTTTATAGGAAATTTTGCCAAAATTTCTTATTTTTTAGGAAATTTTGCCAAAATTTCTTATTTTTATAGGAAATTTTGCAAAAATTTCTTATTTTTATAGGAAATTTTGCCAAAATTTCTTATTTTTATAGGAAATTTTGCCAAAATTTCTTATTTTTATAGGAAATTTTGCCAAAATTTCTTATTTTTATAGGAAATTT
This sequence comes from Stomorhina lunata, assembly GCA_933228675.1. Taxonomy (NCBI): domain Eukaryota; kingdom Metazoa; phylum Arthropoda; class Insecta; order Diptera; family Rhiniidae; genus Stomorhina; species Stomorhina lunata. The sequence continues at coordinate 13,893,416 of OW121741.1, forward strand.
TGCCAAAATTTCTTATTTTTATAGGAAATTTTGCCAAAATTTCTTATTTTTATAGGAAATTTTGCCAAAATTTCTTATTTTTATAGGAAATTTTGCCAAAATTTCTTATTTTTATAGGAAATTTTGCCAAAATTTCTTATTTTTATAGGAAATTTTGCCAAAATTTCTTATTTTTATAGGAAATTTTGCCAAAATTTCTTATTTTTATAGGAAATTTTGCCAAAATTTCTTATTTTTATAGGAAATTTTGCCAAAATTTCTTATTTTTATAGGAAATTTTGCCAAAATTTCTTATTTTTATAGGAAATTTTGCCAAAATTTCTTATTTTTATAGGAAATTTTGCCAAATTTTCTTATTTTTATAGGAAATTTTGACAAAATTTCTTATTTTTATAGGAAATTTTGCCAAAATTTCTTATTTTTATAGGAAATTTTGCCAAAATTTCTTATTTTTATAGGAAATTTTGCCAAAATTTCTTATTTTTATAGGAAATTTTGCCAAAATTTCTTATTTTTATAGGAAATTTTGCCAAAATTTCTTATTTTTATAGGAAATTTTGCCAAAATTTCTTATTTTTATAGGAAATTTTGCCAAAATTTCTTATTTTTATAGGAAATTTTGCCAAAATTTCTTATTTTTATAGGAAATTTTGCCAAAATTTCTTATTTTTATAGGAAATTTTGCCAAAATTTCTTATTTTTATAGGAAATTTTGCCAAAATTTCTTATTTTTATAGGAAATTTTGCCAAAATTTCTTATTTTTATAAGAAATTTTGCCAAAATACCTATATTTTGTCTTATTTACTAAATTTCGTCAGATATGTAAAATTTTCGTTGAATTTACCAAATACTTCTTAAGTTTACTACATTTTCGTTATGAGTGCAAATTTGTCTGTCAATAATATTGACTCAATATACCATTTCCTTTCTCTTATTTTGTCAAACCTTTGTAAATTATTTCCGGTATAATTGACATCTCTAGTTGATTGCAAGACTAACATGAAACGAAAAATATGAAAACCTCAGAAAATCGTAATAGAACCCCCGAAACCATAGACGACATTTAGTTACTGTTAAATTATTGTATGTGAGATGCATTTAACCAAAAATAATACAACTTCATAGCGACTAATTTAAGCCACTCACACAACCAACTAAACATCAAAATACAAAGGCAAAGAGTTTGTTTATTATAGTGTAAGTGTGGATTGTGTGTGTGTGAATTGAGTAAATGTAACCAGGACATAAACTAAAATAAAACAAATCACATATACAAATGTAATTGAGAAATAGGAAATCAAATCAATTGAGTGCGGTTGCTTTTCGATACATTGAAAAACCTACGATATTACACAGAAAACCACACACTCATACAAAAACTTCCTATAGGAAGAAGCTATCACTTCCTTTAGCAAAATATCGTAGAATGTGTAATAACAAATTTAATGTTTGTATTAGTCCTTTTGGATGGGATGTCTGTATGTATAAGTGTTTGTTTAAGTTGACTAATTTTCAACAACAAAACAAACATAACAACCAGTCAAACAAATATTTACCAAAAATTTCCTCGAGTGTATTTTCTGTAGTTTTCCTTACAAACTTCCCAAGATTTTCTCATTAAAACTTAAAGTCAATTTATTTAATGTGTTTCAAAGATTGTTTTTCGGTTTTCCTTCTGCAAAAGGAAGGAAGTCAGTCGATGTTTGTTTAAATTGGGTGGATTGGGAGTGTTTAAATGAAAATTTATGTTATTATTTAAATTATTCTTATAAATACTAAAAGTCTAGTTTAGTACTCGTTTAGTAGCAAAATACATTTTGCTGTTTCTGCTCTTAAATAGTATTTATTTGTGGTACTTTGCTAGGAAATATGTTAGTACTCTTATATTGGTTGTTAAATTAAAAATTTTGTCAATGTAAATTTTGCAATTTTGTTGAGGTTTATTTATTGCTAAATTCAAAGAAAGACGAAAGGTATGGGCTGGGATTTTATTAAAGAAATATTTAAATAAAGAAAGATTTAAGGTTTAAGGAATAAAGTTAACAATAGAGACAAGTGTTAGGGAATTTCAAGAATTTAAAGTTTTTGAAAATTTGGTAAATTTAAATATTACCAAAACTTTTATAATACGAAAAATAGTAAACTTTATTAAAAATAGGAAATTTTAGAAAAATGTCCTTTTAAAATAGGAAATTTTTAAACAAAATTCTTATTAACACTGGAATTTTTTGAAAATTTGTTCTATAAAAATAAGATATTTTTTAAAAATTTCTCATCAAAATTTTCTTGAAAATAAGAAACGTTTAAAAAATTTAGCATGTAAACATTTTTGCAAAATGTTCCTATTATAATACGAAATTTTTTATAAAAATCAGAAATTTGTTTAAAAATTAAATAGAAAATTTTTGAAAAATTTCCTACACAAATAGGTAATTTTTGAAAAATTTCCTATAAAAATAGGAAATTTTTGAAAAATTTTCTATTGAAATAGGTAATTTTTGAAAAATTTCCTATAAAAATAGGAATTTTTTTAAAAATTTCCTATAAAAATAGGAAATTTTTGAAAAATTTCCTATAAAAATAGGAAATCTTTGAAAAATTTCCTATAAAAATAGGAAATTTTTGAAAAATTTCCTATAAAAATAGGAAATTTTTGAAAAATTTCCTATAAAAATAGGAAATTTTTGAAAAATTTCCTATAAAAATAGGAAATTTTTGAAAAATTTCCTATAAAAAAAAGGAAATTTTTGAAAAATTTCTTATAAAAAATAGGAAATTTTTGAAAAATTTCCTATAAAAATAGGAAATTTTTGAAAAATTTCCTATAAAAATAGGAAATTTTTGAAAAATTTCCTATAAAAATAGGAAATTTTTGAAAAATTTCCTATAAAAATAGGAAATTTTTGAAAAATTTCCTATAAAAATAGGAAATTTTTGAAAAATTTCCTATAAAAATAGGAAATTTTTGAAAAATTTCCTATAAAAATAGGAAATTTTTGAAAAATTTAATATAAAAATAGGAAATTTTTGAAAAATTTCCTATAAAAACAGGAAATTTTTGAAAAATTTCCTAAAAAATAGGAAATTTTTGAAAAATTTCCTATAAAAATAGGAAATTTTTGAAAAATTTCCTATAAAAATAGGAAATTTTTTAAAAATTTCCTATAAAAATAGGAAATTTTTGAAAAATTTCCTATAAAAATAGGAAACTTTTGAAAAATTTCCTATAAAAATAGGAAATTTTTGAAAAATTTCCTATAAAAATAGGAAATTTTTGAAAAATTTCCTATAAAAATAGGAAATTTTTGAAAAATTTCCTATAAAAATAGGAAATTTTTGAAAAATTTCCTATAAAAATAGGAAATTTTTGAAAAATTTCCTATAAAAATAGGAAACTTTTGAAAAATTTCCTATAAAAATAGGAAATTTTTGAAAAATTTCCTATAAAAATAGGAAATTTTTGAAAAATTTCCTATAAAAATAGGAAATTTTTGAAAAATTTCCTATGAAAATAGGAAATTTTTGAAAAATTTCCTATAAAAATAGGAAATTTTTTAAAAATTTCCTATAAAAATAGGAAATTTTTTAAAAATTTCCTATAAAAATAGGAAATTTTTTAAAAATTTCCTATAAAAATAGGAAATTTTTGAAAAATTTCCTATAAAAATAGGAAACTTTTGAAAAATTTCCTATAAAAATAGGAAATTTTTCAAAAATTTCCTATAAAAATAGGAAATTTTTGAAAAATTTCCTATAAAAATAGGAATTTTTTGAAAAATTTCCTATAAAAATAGGGAATTTTAAAAATTTCCTATAAAAATAGGGAATTTTAAAAATTTCCTATAAAAAAAGGAAATTTTTGAAAAATTTTCTATAAAAATAAGAAATTGGTATTGTTTGCCTTTCCCTTGAATATTTTGTGCTTTGGCTCATACCTTCCTTTCATAAAGTCTTCCTTCTTCGTTTTCATTTAATCATAGCGAATCGAATGGAATTACCCAATGACTAGTTTTTGGCTAATGGCCAATCAATAATTTCCAATTTTCACATTCATTTTTTTGTTTCTCCTTAGCAAAGTTTTTCATAAGGCTTTTCCGTTACTCTCAGTTTCTCACATGCAATTGCTTAAAACACTCACTTAAGCATTCAGTCACTATCACACTTACACATTATCAAAGACACACACACACAGCCTCACACAATTTGATAAACACTTTTAATGGAAGAAGAGTATCAGAAAAAAATGTTCTTTTTCAGTTTCCCAAAAAATCATTAGTCACGAAAGAATTAAACTCGAAATATCATAGAACATGATACCAAACATTTTGCCAAGAATTTTTTTCCACCTGCTTTAGAAAGGCAACCAACAAATCGAAATTTTTAAAGGAGATGAAAAAAAAAAGGTTTTAAAGATATGATTTCAAAAGATGTTAGGAACACAGCACAAAATATGATATGACTATAAGCCTGACTACCAGCAGTTTCAGTTTTGCTTTAATGTTTCTGCTGCTGCTGGGTTTTTTGTCTTTTAGCCCTTTTCGATTGCAGTAGTAAGAGCAACAATAGCCCTGGCTGCTATACCTTGGTTTCAAACATCTTTTGAGATTTGCATAAGAGTCGTTGCTGCTATATTGAGCGCGAGCTTTAACTTTGGTTGTTGTAGAATATTCAGGATGTTAGTTTGCCTGCAAAGACATGCATATTCATGACTTTCTATACTTCCATACTCGATAATATACACCTAGTCATAACTATATTTGGTTTGAAGGATATAACATTAGTTGTTTTTCTTCGACTATGTCGAAGTATGAATGTTCAAATGCAGTTTCAGTTTGAACTAACAGCAACATCAGCATTTAAAACACATTTCAAACACATAACTTGTTAGGTTAAAACAGACATAGACAAACAGATACGTACGATACATATATACAACACACATGCACCTTAACAAATTCATATTTACAAACATTTCTATATTTATAGGCATCAATACGCACACACCTCTATGGAGATTTTTAAGTTTTGCTATATAGAGTTTTCGCCTAAATATAGGCAATAGTATTACAATTTACAAAGCATTCCCTCTCAGCTTCACCCTCCTTCCACTGAACTCGACAAAGTGTTTGTACATTAAAGTTTGTGCTTTTTTTGTGAGATCTCTTTTTCCACAAAACTTAACAAAATATTGAGCAAAATTAAAAAAAATCATAAACAATAGTTCAAAAGTTCATGAGAATGCGGTGCAAATTGTGCTTGTGTGTGTTCTCGTAATTGATGTTATGTTTAGAATGTGTGGGTGTGTTTGTACGTTTCCTGTATACATTTGCTGTTGAACTTAATTGTATGATTTAGCTTCCCTTATACGAACATTAAAAATTTTTAAAAAATTCCCTATAAAAGTAGGAAATTTTTGAAAAATTTCCTATATAAATAAGAAATTTTTGAAAAATTTCCTATAAAAATAAGAAATTTTTGTAAAATTGCCTATAGAAATAAAAAAAATTTTAAAAATTTCCTATAAAAATCAAAAATATTTGAAAAATTTCCTACAAAACATAAGAAAATTTTGAAAAAAAATATAAGAAATTTTTTAAAAAATTCCTATAGAAAAAAGAAATTTTTGAAAAATTTTCTATAAAAATTAGAAATTTTTGAAAAATTTCCTATAAAAATAGAAAATTTTTGAAAAATATCCTACAAAAAAAAAAAAATTAAATTTTCTGTAAATATAAGAAACTTTTGTAAAATTTCCTATAAAAATAATAAAATTTTCTATAAAAATAAATTTTTGAAAAATTTCCTATAAAAATAAGAAAATTTTGAAAAACTTCCTAAAAAAATAAGAAAATTTTGAAAAACTTCCTATAAAAATAAGAAATTTTTGAAAAATTTTCTATAAAAATAAGAAATTTTTGAAAAATTTCCTATAAAAATAAGAAATTTTTGAAAAATTTCCTATAAAAATAAGAAATTTTTGAAAAATTTCCTATAAAAATAAGAAATTTCTGAAAAATTTCCTATAAAAATAAGAAATTTTTGAAAAATTTCCTATAAAAATAAGAAATTTTTGAAAAATTTCCTATAAAAATAAGAAATTTTTGAAAAATTTCCTATAAAAATAAGAAATTTTTGAAAAATTTCCTATAAAAATAAGAAATTTTTGAAAAATTTCCTATAAAAATAAAAAATTTTTAAAAAATTTCCTATAAAAATAAGAAAATTTTTAAAAATTTCCTATAAAAATAAGAAATTTTTGAAAAATTTCCTAAAAAAAAAAGAAAATTTTGAAAATTTTCCTATAAAAATAAGAAATTTTTGAAAAATTTCCTATAAAAATAAGAAAAAATTTCCTGAAAAATAATTACTCCTGAAAATAAAATTATGTTTTGTTTGCAATTGCATTTCAAAAGTGCTTATGTATTGGTATTTTCTTGTGTGTGTTTTTGTATGTAGTTTTTGTTTGTAGTTTCGATTTTTTTGGCACATGTTTGTATTTGTTGCCCTACGTTGTTGCTGCTTTGATATTTTTGACCTCATACCGACACTGTTTGGCAAATGTGCTTGACATTTGTAATGGGGTTTTTGTTCTCGTTTCCTATTTTTTTCTAAATCTATTCAAATGTTGTGCCTCACATACATATAGAGTAACTCGAAATGTATTCACTTCTACACTTGAAACTTGCACATACTATTTTGAACATCCTTTAGAATAACAATCTCATTTGATAGTTTATTTAAGGACATTTTAATGGGCTTTAATGTTTAAACATAAAATTTTATTTTCAGAAAATTTGTTAGAACAAGTTTAAGCTGCATATGAAAGAAAGTCATGCCTATTTGGTCATTGGCTCTAGCAATTAAATTTTTAGGTTAAAGTATGGAAAGGACGAGTGATTGGAGAAGTAATTAGTTTGTTAGAATTGTTAAAATATTTTAAATAAAATATTTAAATTTTCTAATAGTAAAAGATTTGTGGAGATAATTCGAATGAAAAAAAAAAAAAAAACATTAAAATAACCATAGCATACTTTAGAGTATATTTTATAGGAAATTTTTCAGAAATTTCCTATTTTTATAGGAAATTTTTCAAAAATTTCCCATTTTTATAGGAAATTTTTCAAAAATTTCCTATTTTTATAGGAAATTTTTCAAAAATTTCCTATTTTTATAGGAAATTTTTCAAAAATTTCCTATTTTTATAGGAAATTTTTCTAAAATTTCCTATTTTTATAGGAAATTTTTCTAAAATTTCCTATTTTTATAGGAAATTTTTCTAAAATTTCCTATTTTTATAGGAAATTTTTCTAAAATTTCCTATTTTTATAGGAAATTTTTCTAAAATTTCCTATTTTTATAGGAAATTTTTCTAAAATCTCCTATTCTTATAGGAAATTTTTCTAAAATTTCCTATTTTTATAGGAAATTTTTCTAAAATTTCCTATTTTTATAGGAAATTTTTCTAAAATTTCCTATTTTTATAGGAAATTTTTCTAAAATTTCCTATTTTTATAGGAAATTTTTCTAAAATTTCCTATTTTTATAGGAAATTTTTCTAAAATTTCCTATTTTTATAGGAAATTTTTCTAAAATTTCCTATTTTTATAGGAAATTTTTCTAAAATTTCCTATTTTTATAGGAAATTTTTCTAAAATTTCATATTTTTCTAGGAAATTTTTCTAAAATTTCCTATTTTTATAGGAAATTTTTCTAAAATTTCCTATTTTTATAGGAAGTTTTTCTAAAATTTCCTATTTTTATAGGAAGTTTTTCTAAAATTTCCTATTTTTATAGGAAATTTTTCTAAAATTTCCTATTTTTATAGGAAATTTTTCTAAAATTTCCTATTTTTATAGGAAATTTTTCTAAAATTTCCTATTTTTATAGGAAATTTTTCTAAAATTTCCTATTTTTATAGGAAATTTTTCTAAAATTTCCTATTTTTATAGGAAATTTTTCTAAAATTTCCTATTTTTATAGGAAATTTTTCTAAAATTTCCTATTTTTATAGGAAATTTTTCAAAAATTTCTTATTTTTATAGGAAATTTTTCAAAAATTTCTTATTTTTATAGGAAATTTTTCAAAAATTTCTTATTTTTATAGGAAATTTTTCAAAAATTTCTTATTTTTATAGAAAATTTTTCAAAAATTTCTTATTTTTATAGGAAGTTTTTCAAAATTTTCTTATTTTTTTAGGAAGTTTTTCAAAATTTTGTTATTTTTATAAGAAATTTTTCAAAAATTTCCTATTTTTATAGGAAATTTTTCAAAAATTTCCTATTTTTATAGGAAATTTTTCAAAAATTTCCTATTTTTAAAGGAAATTTTTCTAAAATTTCCTATTTTTATAGGAAATTTTTCTAAAATTTCCTATTTTTATAGGAAATTTTTTAAAATTTCCTATTTTTATAGGAAATTTTTCTAAAATTTCCTATTTTTATAGGAAATTTTTCTAAAATTTCCTATTTTTATAGGAAATTTTTCTAAAATTTCCTATTTTTATAGGAAATTTTTCTAAAATTTCCTATTTTTATAGGAAATTTTTCTAAAATTTCCTATTTTTATAGGAAATTTTTCAAAAATTTCCTATTTTTATAGGAAATTTTTCTGAAATTTCCTGTTTTTATAGGAAATTTTTCTAAAATTTCCTATTTTTATAGGAAATTTTTCAAAAATTTCCTATTTTTATGGGAAATTTTTCAAAAATTTCCTATTTTTATAGGAAATTTTTCAAAAATTTCCTATTTTTATAGGAAATTTTTCAAAAATTTCCTATTTTAATAGGAAATTTTTCAAAAATTTCCTATTTTGATAGGAAATTTTTCAAAAATTTCCTATTTTTATAGGAAATTTTTCAAAAATTTCCTATTTTTATAGGAAATTTTTCAAAAATTTCCTATTTTTATAGGAAATTTTTCAAAAATTTCCTATTTTTATAGGAAATTTTTCAAAAATTTCCTATTTTTATAGGAAATTTTTCAAAAATTTCCTATTTTTATAGGAAATTTTTCAAAAATTTCCTATTTTTATAGGAAATTTTTCAAAAATTTCCTATTTTTATAGGAAATTTTTCAAAAATTTCCTATTTTTATAGGAAATTTTTCAAAAATTTCCTATTTTTATAGGAAATTTTTCAAAAATTTCCTATTTTTATAGGAAATTTTTCAAAAATTTCCTATTTTTATAGGAAATTTTTCAAAAATTTCCTATTTTCATAGGAAATTTTTCAAAAATTTCCTATTTTTATAGGAAATTTTTCAAAAATTTCCTATTTTTATAGGAAAATTTTCAAAAATTTCCTATTTTTATAGGAAATTTTTCAAAAATTTCCTATTTTTATAGGAAATTTTTCAAAAATTTCCTAATTTTATCGGAAATTTTTCTAAAATTTCCTATTTTTATAGGAAATTTTTTCTAAAATTTCTTATTTTTATAGGAAATTTTTCTAAAATTTCCTATTTTTATAGGAAATTTTTCTAAAATTTCCTATTTTTATAGGAAATTTTTCTAAAATTTCCTATCTTTATAGGAAATTTTTCAAAAATTTCCTATTTTTATAGGAAATTTTTCAAAAATTTCCTATTTTTATAGGAAATTTTTCAAAAATTTCCTATTTTTATAGGAAATTTTTCAAAAATTTCCTATTTTTATAGAAAATTTTTCAAAATATTTCTATTTTTATAGGAAATTTTTCAAAAATTTCCTATTTTTATAGGAAATTTTTCAAAAATTTCCTATTTTTATAGGAAATTTTTCAAAAATTTCCTATTTTTGTCGGAAATTTTTCAAAAATTTCCTATTTTTTTAGGAAATTTTTCAAAAATTTCCTATTTGTATAAGAAATTTTTCAAAAATTTCCTATTTTTATAGGAAATTTTTCAAAAATTTCCTATTTTTATAGGAAATTTTTCAAAAATTTTCTATTTTGATAGGAAATTTTTCAAAAATTTTCTATTTTGATAGGAAATTTTTCAAAAATTTCCTATTTTGATAGGAAATTTTTCAAAAATTTCCTATTTTTATAGGAAATTTTTCAAAAATTTCCTATTTTTATAGGAAATTTTTCAAAAATTTCCTATTTAATAGAAAATTTTTCAAAAATTTCCTATTTTTATAGGAAATTTTTCAAATATTTCCTATTTTTATAGGAAATTTTTCAAAAATTTCCTATTTTTATAGGAAATTTTTCAAAAATTTCCTATTTTAATGGAAATTTTTTAAAAATTTCTTAGTTTTATAGGAAATTTTTTAAAAATTTCTTAGTTTTATAGATTTTTTTTTTTAAATTTCTTATTTTTATAGAAAATTTTTTAAATTTTTCTTTGTTTTTAAAGGGATTTTTTTAATATTTATTTGTTTTTAAAGGAATTTTTTTGTAATTTTTGCTAAGGCTTTAAGTGAAATCGCTTTTAACAAAATTTGTCTTGAGGCTTTTTTATATAAATATTTTGCTTTCAGAAGTTATACTTTTATAAGTTATGCTTCTATTGTCCATCTTTTCCTTAACTTTATTTTGAATTCATTTAAGTTTTCCGTTCTTTGCCAATCAAAAACTTTAAAACTTCATTAATAAATTTCTCCCCAATTTCGTTGCTGTTGTGGCCATTGAACGTTAAGAAGATTTCCAAAGCCAAAATAGCAATTTTGCCCTTAAGCCGATTAACCTTGAATATGAAATAATACAAAAGTTTAGACTTTCTTCTCATTGCCACATTATAAACCAAAAAAGAAAAAAGTTTTAAACTTAAGAAAAGTAGCAGTCATTCAGTCATTTCCATTCCTACCAAATACTAATTTGATACTTTTTTTTTCCAAAACCACAAAAGATGACTTAATTAAAAACCATAACCATAAGGAAAAAAAAAAATTCATAAACATTTAGGCTTTTTAGCTTCAAAAGCAATGTGTGCTGATGAAATGTCCTTTGTAGAGCCTAAAAGTAGGCAAAAGTTTTTAATTAACAGAAAAGATGCAAATATATAAGAAGTAGGAAAGAAGACATACAAATGCTGGAAAAGAATAGTGGTTAAAATGTTTGAATTAAATTTTCTTTTCGAAATTTTGTAACAATAAAAAGATTTGGGAACATGTTTAGAAGATTTGGAAAATTTTTGCTTTTGTTAGAAATTTTGTTTTAAATTGTCAAAAATTTTATGGCTTCTACCAATAAACCATTAACTAATGTTTGTGGTATTGAATTTCTAAGTGATTTGATATAAGTGGAAAGTTAGTGCAATACACTTGCTGTTGTTTTAAAAGTCATTTTCCAAAAAAAAAAAAAAATTAATAAATTTTCAAAATTATTTCTCTTTCAAACTTTCAAAACTAATAAATGCATTTAATGAAAATTGTTCACTTATAAACCAAAACCTCTAATTTCACCCCCAAAAAAACTAATTTCAAACTCTGTCTGTCCCTTTGTCCTTACTTCTAAAAATAATTTATGGCTTCCCTTTCAGTTTTCTGCGAAAATTTTGTCATTTTAGTGAAACCAAAAAATACAAAAAAGAAAACTTTAAGGTAATTTCGGTTAACATTTTATTGTTAAAATTTATCTTTTCTTTTTTTTTCTTTTACTCTACAAAAAATTCCTCTGACTAAGCTGCTTTTTGTCTTTTATAGATATTTGGACAATAGATATTGTATGGCTGATTGCCAATCGTTACAATATGGCTGCGTTTCTGTGTCTTTGATATCGGTAATTGTGGCAATAAAAGTTTGTTTAAACTTTTTTTCTCAACTTTACTGCAGAGATACGAATTTTCAAATTGTTTGCAGTTTTTTTTATTCTATTGCCTTAATAAAAGAAAAAAAGTTAAAGCGCAATTACTACCAAAACGGAAATTTTATACACGCACTAGGGCAAATAGTCTCAAATACACACACAAACAGAGATACACTCATCCGCCCACCCATACGCAGACATTGGCAAAGTTTTTAGTTTTTAAAATGGCAAACTGACAGAGATACAGCCACTAATACTAAGGTACACGATATACCCAGCAAGATAAATGAAAAAACCTGGTTAATCCAGGCCTCCCCTTTTAAAAGTGGGTTTTAAAGCCCCCTTTTGCTTCTTTAGAAAAATCTTCTGCCTGAATTCAATATCAAAAGAACTTCCAAAAGCAAAAAAAAAACCCGTTAAGTATCTTTAAGTAAAAGCATGATGATAGGATGCTTTTTCTATAGAAAAATCATCCTATCGTCAACTTTTCTATAGAAAAATCATCCTATCGTCAACTTTTCTATAAAAAAATCATCCTATCGTAAACTTTTCTATAGAAAAATCATCCTATCGTCAACTTTTTTATAGAAAAATTATCCCATCGTTAACTTTTCTATAGAAAAATCCTCCTATCGTCAACTTTTCTATAGAAAAATCATACTATCGTAATACTTTTCTCTAGAAAAATCATCCTATCGTCAACTTTTCTATAGAAAAATTATCCTATCGTCAACTTTTCTATAGAAAAATCATCCTATCGTCAACCTTTCTATAGAAAAATCATCCTATCGTCAACTTTTCTATAGAAAAATCATCCTATCGTCAACTTTTCTATAGAAAACTCATCCCATCGTAATACTTTTCTATAGAAAAATCATCTTATTGTCAACTTTTCTATATAAAAAGCAACCTATCGTCAACTTTTCTATAAAAGATTATCCTATCGTCAACTTTTCTATATAAAAACCATCCTATCGTCAAATTTTCTATAGAAAAATCATCCCATCTTCAACTTTTCTATAGAAAAATCATCCTATCGCCAACTTTTCTATAGAAAAATCAACCTATCGAGAAAAATCATCCTATCGTCAACTGCTCTATAGAAAAATCATCCTATCGGCAACTTTTCTATAGAAAAATCATCCTATCGTCAACTTTTCTATAGAAAAAGCATCCTATCGTCAACTTCTTTATAGAAAAATCATCCTATTGTCAACTTTTCTATAAAAAAAATCATCCTATCGTCAACTTTTCTATAGAAAAATCATTCTATCGTCAACATTTCTATAGAAAAATCATCATATCGTCAACTTTTCTATAAAAAATCATCCTATCGTCAACTTTTCAATAGAAAAGTCATCCTATCGGCAACTTTTCTATAAAAAAAAATCATTAAATCGTCAACTTTTCTATAGAAAAATCATCCTTTCGTCAACTTTTCTTTCAAAAAATCATACTATCGGCAACTTTTCTATAGAAAAATCATTCTATCGTGAACATTTCTATAGAAAAAGCATGTTTTCCTATTGTCAACTTTTCTATAGAAAGGTCTTCATATCGTCAATTTTTCTATAGAAATGAGTTCCTGTCGTCAGCTTTTCTATAGAAATGTCTTCCTATCGTCAACTTTTCTATAGAAATGTCTTCCTATCGTCAACTTTTCTATAGAAATGTCTTCCTATCATCAACATTTCTATAGAAATGTCTTCCTATCATCAACATTTCTATAGAAATGTCTTCCTATCGTCAATATTTCTATAGAAATGTCTTCCTATCGTCAACATTTCTATAGAAATTACTTCCTATCGTCAACATTTCTATAGAAATGTCTTCCTATCATTAACATTTCTATAGAAGTGTCTTCCTATCGTCAACATTTCTATAGAAATGTCTGCCTATCGTCAACCTTTCTATAGAAATGTCTTCCTATCGTCAACTTTTCTATAGAAATGTCTTCCTATCGTCAACTTTTCTATAGAAATGTCTTCCTATCGTCAACTTTTCTATAGAAATGTCATCCTATCGTCAACTTTTCTATAGAAATGTCTTCCTATCGTCAACTTTTCTATAGAAATGTCTTCCTATCGTCAACTTTTCTATAGAAATGTCTTCCTATCGTCAACTTTTCTATAGAAATGTCTTCCTATCGTCAACTTTTCTATAGAAATGTCTTCCTATCGTCAACTTTTCTATAGAAATGTCTATCCTATCGTCAACTTTTCTATAGAAATGTCTTCCTATCGTCAACTTTTCTATAGAAATGTCTTCCTATCGTCAACTTTTCTATCGAAATGTCATCCTATCGTCCACTTTTCTATATAAATATCTTCCTATCGTTAACTTTTCTATAGAAATGTCTTCCTATCGTCAACTTTTCTATAGAAATGTCTTCCAATCGTCCACTTTTCTATAGAAATGTCTTCCTATCGTCAATTTTTCTATAGAAATGTCTTCCTATCGTCAACTGTTCTATAGAAATATCTTCCTATCGTCAACTTTTCTATAGAAATGTCTTCCTATCGTCAACTTTTCTATAGAAATGTCTTCCTATCGTCAACTTTTCTATATAAATGTCTTCCTATCGTCCACTTTTCTATAGAAATGTCTTCCTATCGTCAACTGTTCTATAGAAATATCTTCCTATCGTCAACTTTTCTATAGAAATGTCTTCCTATCGTCAACTTTTTTATAGAAATTCTAAAGCCCTCCGTCAACTTTTCTACATAAATTCTAAAGCCCTCTATTTTTCCCCGTTTAATTCGATTCGATATTTTATATATTTAAAGGTAATGATAGTTTTCGTTGGCTTTGGTTTTATTAACAAAGAAAACAAACAAAAAGTTATAGTTAGTAAAAAATAAACGTCAAATTCCCATAACAATGCAAACTTTATGCGTTTGGTAGTGAAATAAAATAACGAAAAAAACTGCGCTTAGGTGAACCGGTAATAAATGCATTAAAAAATATTGTTAATAACTGCCTCGGTTCAAACGTTTAATAATGATAAAGTTTTTTTTATGGTCTTGAATAAAAAGCTTTATTTCGAAACGGTTAGGCAATTTAAAAAGTTCTTTAATTGCAAAAGGTTAAAGGATATGAAGTAATTAAGGCAGTTTCTATGGTTTTAATGATTTAAAGGCGCCTTAAGATAGGCTATGATTTTAGAAATATTAAATAATTAGAAAATTGTAATTACTTTTAAAGTCTCTGTGGGTTTTTGTAATACTGCAATCAAATAAGAAGCCGTGTAGTTGGAGAATTCCCATTTGCAAAAACTATAGCATAGTTTTAGGATCAAACTTAAAAACTCGTTCAGAACATTTAATGCAAATAAAACAAAATTAGTTTTATTATTAAAATAGGTCAATAATAAAATAAAAAGAAATCATAATTGTGCTATTGAAACATAATCATAATATTTTTTTTTAATTAGAGCCTATTTTGAGGTGATTTTAAGTGATTTATATTATTTAAGCTATTTCATGATACTTTACTCCCGAAAATATAAAAAATAAGAATGTTTCTTAAATTTTTAATTACGCAACCCACTTTCCGAAATTGTAGCATATTTTCAGGTTGGTTTAAATTTGCTTGACATATTTCCTTTCGTTATGCTGTAAATAGTCCCTTTAGAACTTGTTAGTAGACTTTGTTAATAAAATTATATTTTGGTAATGGCAAAACTCTATGTTTTTACTTTCCTTCTACAGAAATGGTCCTTTCAAAAACTGTAGCCTAGTTTTGGGCTAATTAAAACATATTTTAGAGTTCCTTAAATCTTTACAATATTTTCTAAATTTTGGAAAAAAAATCCTTAAATTTCTGTTTTGTCATAATTCCCTTCTCATAATTGTTGCCTAATTTTGGGCTGTTTTTTTCATTAATTTTATTATTTTTCTATTCTTTCTCCTAAGTCTAATTTATTTTTTTTCTCTGTCAAATGTTTCTTTAATCAAAAAAATGTCTCCCTTTGGGCTAATGAAAGAAAAAATGTTTAATTTGCTTTTAATTTAATTACTGTGTGCGTTCCTTGAATTTTAAATAACTCTAAGGTTACAGGTTTAAATAGAATTTGCCTAAAATTATAATTAAATTATTTTCTATTAGTACCTGGGGGTAGTGATAAAATGATAAATTATAATTTAGTCACATTAAATAATATATTTATAAAATGAGACAAAAATAGGTAGATTTAAATTTATTAAAGTTAATGATTATCTAAGACTTTAAAAGTTTGTAAAAGAAAGTTAGAGTGAATTGAGTAAATTAGCAGAAAATTGGTGAGAAATTAAAAATTTTATTCAAAAACGGATTATTTTTAAAAGTATAAAAGAAAATCTTACTAAAGTTTAAAAAAAATCTGTTATATATTTTTCGGGATGTTTTAAATTTTGATACATCATACCTTTGGCATTAAATTTATTTTTCCAGAAATTACTTAAACATACTAGAAATATAAATAAGAAATAAGTTATTCGAGTCTCCTAAAAGTATGCAACAAAATTTTCCTAACAAAAAACAAATTTTAAAAATTTCCTATAAAAGTCAAAAACTTTTTAAAAATTTCCTATAAAAATCAAAAATTAAAAAAAAAATATATTAAAAAATTTGAAATTTTTGAAAAACTTCGTAAAAAATTTTAAATTTTTAGAAAATTTCTTACCAAAATAGAACATTTTTGAAAAATTTCCTACTAAAATAGGAAATGTTTGAAAAAATTGCTATAAGAAAAGGAAATTTTTGAAAAATTTCCTATAAAAGTTAGAAATATTTGAAAATTTCTTATAAAAATGTAAATTTTTAAAAAATTTTCTATAAAAAATAAAAAATTTTTAAAAATTTTCCGAAATTTTTTTTTTTAATTTCCAATAAATAAAAGAAATTTTTTAAAATTTTCTATTTTTTAAAAATGTCCTACAAAAGTTAGACATTTTTTTTTAATTTCATATACAAGTTTATTACAAATTTAAATTTTTTTAAAAATAGGAAATTTTTGAAAAATTTCCTATAAAACTAGGATATTTTTCAAAAATTTCCTATAAAAATAGGAAGTGTTCTAAAAATTTCCTATAAAAATAGGAAATTTTTTAAAGATTTCCTATAACGATAGGAAATTTTTGAACAAAAAAATTTTTGAAAAAATTCCTATAAAAACAGGAAATTTTTGAAAAATTTCCTATAAAAACAGGAAATTTTTGAAAAATTTCCTATAAAAACAGGAAATTTTTTAAAAATTTCCTTTAAAAATAGGAAATTTTTGAAAAAAATTCCTGTAAAAATAGGAAATTTTTGGAAAAATTCCTATAAAAATAGCAAATTTTTGAAAAAATTCCTATAAAAATAGGAAATTTTTGAAAAATTTGCTATAAAAATGGGACATTTTCGAAAAAAAAAATAGAAATTTTTTGAAAAATTTGCTATAAAAATAGGAAATTTTTGAAAAATTTGCTATAAAAATAGGAAATTTTTGAAAAATTTGCTTTAAAAATAGAAAATTTTTGAAAAATTTGCTATAAAAATACAAAATTTTTAAAAAATTTGCTATAAAAACAGAAAATGTTTGAAAAATTTAATATAAAAATAAAAAATGTTTGAAAAATTTGCTATTAAAACAGAAAGTGTTTGAAAAATTTAATATTAAAACAGGATATTTTCTTCTTAGTTCTTTACTATAATTTTGCCCTCTACTGTCATCTGTTGTAGACTTCCTCCAGTTTGTCATTGTATTTCCTGTAAAAAATCTTTGTCAAATTGTCATAAGTATTGTTAGACAATTTGTGTCACGTCTGTCTAAACTCTAAACACTTTTGGGCTGATAAAGCTAAACATCAAGCAAAATATAGCGTTTAGCAAAATGAAAAAGGACCTGAAAAAATTTTAAAATCAAGGGGAAAAATTGCCACTGCCTAGAAAAATCCAAAATTTTCTAGGCAGATTTTTAAATATGAGAATCGACCTTTTCGCTTCGTACAAACGCTATGTATCTCTATGAAGGATTTATAAATGCAAATTCTATGTTAAGGATTTTTTCCTGCCATTCTTCTCAATGTTTCTAATTTGAACTAACAATCATTGAGTACATCCATTCATATATACAACAATTCATCACTAAATCACAATACCTTGCAGTTAAATACTTTTTATTTGTTTTAGACAATAATCCTTAACTTCTATTAAAACTGAAAATGTGTTTACAATTTTTTGGGCCATGATCTAAGAAAGGAGGGGGTGAGCCTAGCAGAGGGACAAAAGTACTTCAGCTGCATCTCATGACTTTTTGCCACAACTAGATATGAAATGTTTTGCATAAATAACGAGTAAATTAGGATTTGAATGATGAAGATTGTCACTAAATTGCCTAAAATGTGATACAAGAAATGTGGTCTAGTTTTAGGGGCAGAATGAAATGAATCAAGGGAAAGAGTTGGGTAAGATTTGCAAATAGGAAATAACAGAAATAGATTTAAAATTTAATTCGTGCTTTTTCAGGAAAAATACAATGTCTACTTTGACTAGGAATTATAATTTAAAGTGCCTAAAATTAGGCAACTCATAATCAAATCTAAATCAAAATGTGACTTTCCAATAGAAATAAGAAATTTTTGAAAAATTTCCAATAAAAATAAAAAAAATTTGAATAGTTTCCAACTAAAATAAGAAATTTTTGAAAAATTTCCCATAAAAATATGAAATTTTTAAAAAATTTTCTATAAAAATAAGAAATTTTTAAAAAATTTCCTATAAAAATAGGTAATTTTTTAAAAAATTCCTTTAAAAATAGGACAAAATAGGAAAAATTTCCTATAAAAAAGGAATTTTTTGAAAAATAGGAAATTTTTGAAAAGTTTCCTATTAATGTAAGAAATTTTTTAAAAATTTCCTATAAAAATAAGAAATTTTCGAAAAGTTTCATATAAAAATAGGAAATTTTTGAAAAATTTTCTATGAAAATAGGAAATGTTTGAAAAATTTCCTATAAAAATAAGAAATTTTTGAAAAATGTTTTTATAAAAATAATAATAAATTTTTGAAAATTTTCCTATAAAAATAATAAATTTTTGAAAAATTTACTATAAAATAATAAATTTTTGAAAAATTTCCCATAAAAATAAGAAATTTTTAAAAAATTTTCTATAAAAATAAGAAATTTTTAAAAAATTTCCTATAAAATAGGAAATTTTTTAAAAAATTCCTTTAAAAATAGGAAATTTTTGAAAAATTTCCTATAAAAAAAGGAATTTTTTGAAAAATAGGAAATTTTTGAAAAGTTTCCTATAAAAATAATAAATTTTTGAAAAATTGCCTATAAAAATAAGAAATTTTCGAAAAGTTTCCTATAAAAATAGGAAATTTTTTAAAAAATTCCTATAAAAATAGGTAATTTTTTTCTATAAAAAAAGGAAATTTTTGAAAAATTTCTTATAAACATAGGAAATTTTTGAAAAAATTCCTATAAAAATAGGAAATTTTTGAAAAAATTTGTATAAAAATAGGAAATTTTTGAAAAATTTCCTATAAAAATAGGAAATTGAAAAATTTCCTATAAAAATAAGAATTTTAAAATAAGAATAGAAATAAAAATATTTAAAAAATTTGCATATAAAATATAATGATTATTTAAATAAATTTATTGATTGACCAAATAAATATAAACATTTTTACATACAAAGTATCAAAAGCAATTTATATAATGAAACTCCAGACTTGAACAGACTCATATGGAGATAGATATACAAATACTTATATGAGGATATAAAGAAACTCAAATGCAAAAAGGGGTAACTGAAAAAAAATACAAACAACTTCTTTATATCAAAATTGTTCTGGAATCGGAAGAAAGTATATGCTGGGATTTAAAATTTTCTTAGTTACCCCTTTTTGCTTTTGAGCTGTCGCTACATTCATATGTAGATATAAATACATACACATGAAGAAATAAATATAAAAATACATGAAAAACTATCACCAGCTGCAATTTTAATACAATAATCTTCTTTGGTCTTTGAAAGAGAATTAAAAAAAATGCTCGAAACGAAATGTACAACAAAAATTACTTAAATAAATGAAAAACGAAATTAAAGCGAAAGCGAAATTGAAAATTGTATGCAAAACGATGAAAGGAATCTTTAAGTTAAACAAAAAAAGCTTTGAGCTTTATTCGAAACCTAAAGCTTGTTTTTATTACAAGCTTTTAATTAAAAAAATGTTTATGTGTTTATAACACTGACCTTCAACTTTATTCTACATATGTATGTCCATCTTCTAAATGTTTAAGCTTTTTAACAGCTTAAATGCTAAATCTTATTTAGAATTAGAAAACATGTCCAATCCCTAAATGTATGATTGAGCTTCAAGATAAATAAATTACAGAAAAATTCTCTTAAATTTAAAGTTTCAAAGCTTTTAATGGCTCCAAATTTGTGGTTTACTAAAAGCTTTCTTTATTTTTTTAACTAAAGTATCTGTGAAAAATTATTGTTTGTCTTAAATATATTTACTTCCTGCAGTTCTATAAACATTTAACTTTATATTCCTATTACCATCTTTTATGTTGGAATAACAGCTGGTGCATCTTCGTTATTACCCAGAGTAGGGTGTAATAAACCTAAAGTGTTTATATGCTATTATATGTCTTTACGCCATAAGCTTATTTATACTATAAATTTTTACTCAATACAGACACATAATATTATACGAGGGGTTATATGAAAATTTTCCATAAAAAAAATATAAAATTTAAAAAATTTTCCAAGAAAAATAAGAAATTTTTGAAAAATTTGCTAAAATAAAATAAAAAAAAATTTTTGAAAAATTTCCTATAAAAATAAGAAATTTTTGAAAAATTTCCTATTAAAATAAGATATTTTTAAAAAAATTTCCTATAAAAATAGGAAATTTTTGAAAAATTTCCTATAAAAATAAGAAAATTTTGAAAAATTTCCTATAAAAATAAGAAATTTTTGAAAAATTTCAAATAAAAATAAGAAAGTTTTGAAAAATTTCCTATAAAAATAAGAAATTTTTGAAAAAATTCATATAAAAATAAGAAAGTTTTGAAAAATTTCCTATAAAAATAAGAAATTTTTTTTTTAAATGAGAAATTTGTGAAAAATTTCCTAAAAAAATAAGAAATTTTTAAAAAATTTCCTATAAAAATTATAAATTTTTGAAAAATTTACTATAAAATTAAGAAATTTGTGAAAAAATTTCCTATAAAATTAAGAAATTTGTGAAAATTTTCCTATAAAAATGAGAATTTTTTGAAAAAATTCCTATAAAAATAAGAAATTTTTGAAAAATTTCTTATAAAAATAAGAATTTTTTGAAAAATTTCCTATAAAAATAAAACATTTTTTAAAAATTTCCTTTAAAAATAAGAATTTTTTGAAAAAATTCCTACAAAAATAAGAAATTTTACAAAAAATTAAAATTTCTTAAAATAATAAGAAAAATTTTAAAAATTTTTAACTAAAATAAGAAATTTTTGAAAAATTCCTTAAAAGTATAAGACATTTTTGAAAAATTTCCTATAAAAATAAGAAATTTTTAAAAATTTCGTTTAAAAATAAGAAATTTTTGAAAAATTTCCTATAAAATTAAGAAATTTGTGACAAATTTCCTATAAAATTAAGAAATTTTTGAAAAATTTTCTTATAAAAATAAGAAATTTTTGAAAATTTCCTTTAAAAATAAGAGTTTTTTTTTAAATTTCCTAAAAAATAAGAATTTTTTGTAAAATTTTTTAAAATAATAAGAAACTTTTGAAAAATTTATTAAAAAAATAAGAAATTCCTTAAAGAATAAGAAATTTTTGAAAAATTTCCTTTAAAAAAAAGAAATTTTCGAAAAACTTCCTATAAAAATAAGAAATTTTTGAAAAATTTTCTATAAAAACAAGAAATTTTTGAGAAATTTCTTAAAAAAAGAAGAAATTTTGGGAACATTGTTTTAAGAAATAAGAAATTTTTGAATAATTTCCTTTAGAAACAGTAAATTAAAAAAAAAAAATGATATTATATGATGGTAAAACCACCCTCGTATTCAATCGACTACAGACCTTTTCATGTATTCCACACACAGTCTTTTGTATAAGTATGTGTATACATTAAACTTATACACATACGAGAACAATTGTTAATATGCAACTGCACAGATAATCGTATAATAGCTTTCTTTCGTTTTCATTTTTATTATATCAACATTTTTCTTTTGCTCTGCTCCTCCCCTGGCAAAGCAATATCTTTAACAGTTTTTAAATTTAGTCTCTAGTTTAATGTTTAAATGGCAATAACCCATTCATTTATTGCCAATAGTCCTCAGGAATTGATATTATTTAATGAAAATATTATGCTAAGCAACCAACATAGAAAAGCTTTTAAAAAGCTCTCTTAATGCCTGTAAGAGGATGTTTGGGTTAATGACAGGTAGTTAAAAAAATTTTTTTGGAAAGTTTTTACTCCATTTATTATATTAAATCTAAGTAGTAGAAGAATAAAAAAGAAAGGAATGGTACTTACTTGCTCCACCATATGTAAAATCGCCTAAATGTATCCAATGGTTTTGTGTTAGCATTTTTTTAAATAAAAGTTTTGGAAGAAATGGAAAAAGTAAAAGAAAATTTTGGGTTTTTGAGTAGGGCTTTAAGTGGAAATATCAAAAATTTGAATTTTCTAATAAAAATTTATAAGAACTTTAACAGAAAAGTGATAAAAAATACAGCTTTTAGGCTGTTTAAAACAATAAAAAAAACTAAAATTCAAACAATGGAGAAAAATCCTTTTTTATGGTTTGAGCATGTAAAGAGAAAGAAATGGAGGAAAAAGGGTAATAAATGTTAGTATATTTTAAAATTATGGTACATATTAATTTTTAAGAAATAAATTAAAAAGCTTTTTAAGAGCTTCTTATTGTAATAACATAAATAAATATCTTTTAAGGTTACTAAATATTTTGCTAACTTATGACAAACTTTCTAAAAACCTAATTCTGAATTAAGAAATGTAAAAGCTTTTCAGCTTTACATTAAAAATGCTAAATATAAAGCTTTCATTAAATGTTCTCAATCAAATCTTTTTAAGACAAACTATATTTCTTCCCTAATCTTCAAATAAAAGCTTTTACTAACAAGCTTAAAACTTAATGTCAACATTTTTTGAAAATATTTCTACAAAAGCTTTTAATGACAAAATTTAATTTTGCTTAAATATTTAGATTTTCCTTAAAAATGTGTTTATCTAAAGATATTTACGACTTTCTTTTATTTATTTGTAAACTTTAAACTTCTGAGCTTTTCCCAAAGCAAGCTCAAAAGCTAAATATTAGCTTTTTTCGAAAATAAGTGAATTAAAGCTTTGTTTTTTCCTAAAATGTTTAATATTTTTTGTTAATTCTTTTTTTACTTACTTGTCTCACCCGTGGTACAAGTCGCTGGTATCGATGGTGGTCCTCTTCCAATATTATTTACAGCTATCACAAAAAATTCGTATTCCGTATAAGGACTCAATGCTCGTACCACATAAAACATGGTTATAATGCCGCTAATCTCGCTAAAAGCCTGTGAAGATAACAAAGAATATTTTTTAATAAATAACAACAAAAATAGTTATTTTAAGATAAAATTCAATAAAGCTTTATTATAAGTTCTAAAGTTAGGGGTATATTTTATAAGCGTTTAAAAGCTCTATTGATAGTTTTGAATCATTAGATGACAAAAACTTGTATAAATTACAATAATAATAAAGTTAGATTAAAATCTTCATTAAAAGTCTATTCATTAAATCTCTAAATTTAAATAAAGCTTTTTAAACGCTTTTTATTAGATTTTAAAAGACATCTAAACATCAAAAAATATTTAAAGCTTTCAAATGTTAGGTTTGAAATTAAAGCAAATTTTTTTTACTATTTGTTTAAGAGCTTTCTATGGAGTGTTGCGCTGGTTTTCAATCTTAGGACGACAAAAGCTGCTTAATAAAAAAAAGTTTGCCAGTTTAGGTAAATTGAACATTTTAAAGTTGCTTTGGAGAGCTTCAGTGATTTTTATTCTTAGGATGACAAAAAACTTTATAAACAATATGTTTTGAAAGTTAATTCCTTTTCATATTTTGTTGTCATATGCATTAATGCGTAATGATGAAAATGTGAGCCATATGGCACAACCTTAAAAATACCAATAAATTTTAAGTATTTCTAACATTTTCTTACTTATACAAAGATGATGCGAAAGGAACAATGGCTTTTCAGATTAAAAGCTTTTTTTAATAAAAGCTTTTCTTATTATTTAAAAGTTTTTTAACAAAGAATTGTATTGCTTTTTCAAGTAATATATTCTTCAAAGAATCCCTCTTTTAGAAAGCCTTTCACTTAACAAGTTTAATACTTTTTCTAATAATATGAAAGCTTTTAAGCATTATAAAGCTCTATAAGCTTTCATGTTATTAAAAAGCTTTTTACGTATACATTTTGTTTAAATAGATATATTCAAGTTAAAAAATCCGCTAAGAAGCTTTCTACTAGAGCTTTATAATAATTAAAAGCTTTTATAATTTTTTAAAGCTTTTAATTATAAAATTGTATTTTATTGTTTTTTTTAAGTCAGGTACTTTTTTGAAAGCTTTCTGGTTAAAAATTTTAATAACACATAAAATTGTATCGTACTCTGTTAGGAAGCTTTAAGGTAATTTTTAAAATAATTATCTTAAAAAAACTTTTTTGCTTTTGATTTACCTGATTAGCATTTTTAGGTTTATATTGTATCACATAATACTGTAGGTCTTCGGGGCCTTTATAAGACCACTCCAAACGTACAGAGGTGGCTGTAACTTCTGAAATTTGTACATCTGTGGGTGCGGTAGGTAAAGCTGAAAAGAAATATCGAAAATATATTTTTAACAAATGGTGAAAGAAACAATTTTAAATAATATGGAACTTTTAGTGAACTTTGTGTCCCGGTTCTAGAGTTAAAATAGATCATTTGATACGAAATTAAAACTAATAAATTTTGGAGCATATTTGCATATTTAAGAAATCTGTTAGATTACTTATATCGTGAAAGTCTCACAGAATTTTCTAAAGCATGCATTATAAACTTCTCCAAAATCCTCTAGGTTACTCTGAGACCCCTAAAATTTTCCAGAACACTTTCAGATTTCTAAAATTTTTGAATTGAAAAATAAACTAAAGTTGGGAATCATTTAATTTTTGTTCCTACGGCAGTCGGTTCTTCGTGCCGGAACGACTCGGAAATCTTAGGGTTCCTATTTCTGCGATAATACCAATATTAAAGCAGTTACAATAACAATATTATTGAATTTTGTACTCACATTGAACCTTTACCACTGCGGTTTCCTCAATTTGACCCAACGAAGAGGCCGCTATACAAGTGTAATTTGCACTTTGCTGGATATTGATCAACTCCAGGATATTACGACCAATGGGTATATTATTTTCGGGGGTTAAATCTTGAGCACCTGTAAAATAGAAACTCATTAAAGTATTTCAATTTTCCTCTTTTCGTATAAAGGCTTACCTTTCATCCACTTAACATGGGGCATGGGTGAGCCCACTGCTATACAGGAGAGATTAAGATTTGATCCTAACATCACCTCGTTAATGCGCTCTGGGGGCCGTGAGAAGGTAGGCGGCACTCTGCGTACTTTAACATATAAATTGGTGGCCTTCGAGTGTTCGGTACCCACTGAATTCTCGGCAACACATTCATATTTGCCCTGATCTTCTTCACGACTGTTTTCGATTTGTAGGCCACCTGGAAATGGAAAGAAAAATAAATATTTTTTGTTTTATAAATATTATTTAGTTTATTAAAATTAAAATAATGATAAAAATCTGTTAAACATTTAAACTTTTATAGACTCATCATTATCTGATGTTGTTGTTGATGATGATGACGACGATGATATTGTTGACATTATATTGTAGATGTCACATAATCCAAAAGCTTTATATCCTTCACAATGACAGGAGTAAAATGCACATAGATAAATATAAAGCAAAATTGTCTGTGTGATTTTTATCTAGCCCGACAGTTTGGGAGCAAAGGTTGAGACAAAGTTTAAAAAAGTAAATTATATAAGGAACGGAAGGATGTTTGGACATCTTAAAATGGACTCAGGCCTATATATTAACATACATAACTGCTTTAAAACTACTGATAATTATTTTTAGAGTACATTTGATGATATTTAACATTCGATATTAAACATAATATTCGGACGGTTGCAATGTTACCAGACCAATATCTGATGGTCTCAGGTATACTGAACTTGAAGGAGGAAATCAAGATATACTGACTTGAATCCAATTTTTAAGTTAGTTTAACATTTTCGATATTTTGGTGCAATATGACAATTCCCAATCTTTTCACTAGCAATATATTCCTGTGCTTAATCTGGCTATTCTTTTTTTAGATTTACTAAATGGGCTCCAATTTCTTAACTACTCGGCTCAAGCTATGGTTAATCCTCTGTCTTAAACTGGTTTTAATATTGATCACCAATCGTTTATAGTAAATCAATGATTAATCGAATTAAAAGTTTTCATCAAACATTTTTTTC
Organism: Stomorhina lunata; assembly: GCA_933228675.1. Classification (NCBI taxonomy): domain Eukaryota; kingdom Metazoa; phylum Arthropoda; class Insecta; order Diptera; family Rhiniidae; genus Stomorhina; species Stomorhina lunata. Next base: position 13,919,713 of record OW121741.1, read on the forward strand.
CACCCTTATTCTTATTTGGTCACCAATCGTTTTACTACTAATGCTTAATCAAATTTAAGTTCTCATCAGACATTTTCCCTCCCTCCTTTACATTTGCTTTAACCCTATCTCTCTCATTATCATTAAATTTGGTCTCCAATCTTTTTACTTGCGAAGTTTAGCTATGCTTAATCTGGCTATTGTTTGTTTACATTTGGTTTATGGGCTCCAATCGCTTAACTACCCAGCTCAAGCTGCGCTTAATTCTTTCAACCAAACTGGTTTATATTGGTCACCAATCGTTGTATTTTCAATGCTTAATCTTCTTTAACATGAGTAAGTTTATTTGTATATCTTTTAATATAAATACATAGGTTTGAATGCAAGTGTTTTTGGTCCCCACTCCAAGTACTACATCGACAAAGCTGGGCTTAATTTATCTCTCCCTCTGTTTACATGGTCCCCAATCCCGCTACTACCCCGGCTTAATTAACCCTCCGCCATGCGCATATATCTGGCCAGATCATTTAGCAATTTAACAGTGATTTAAATCAATTTAAAATGCAGCTAGCTGTTTGAGTCTCCAGGTACCCTCTACAAATATTGTTAGCTATCGTTTTATGAAAAAAAAAAAGATTATAAAAAAACAACAAAAACAATTTGTGTGAGTTTTTTCATCAACACATCATATAAGTAGCGCATGTATCTGGCCAGATGCACTTGTAGTTTGTATGAAAAATTATGTATTTTATTTGAAGTTTTTAATGTTTTTGCGTTTGTTTACTCAAATCAACTGAAACTGCACTATGTTTGAATTATTGTAGATTAGTACAAATTAATATACCAAATGATGACTTTGCCTAAGATATCGAAAATTATTTGGTTATCGATCCAAATGGAGTGTTTGATAGAGACAATTATGCTGCCGAAGATCCTTTCCATAGTAAGGATGGTACTTTTTGGTATAAAAATGAGCCAAATATTGGAACTTTTCATGCATAAAACATTTGCTACACACAATTTCTGAAACGAATCGCCACGGAAAATCTGTAGTCGAGATCTGGAATGTAAATAATCTAATTGGAATTGGATGCATTCATCGGTACTTTTTATGGCGGCTAGTTATTGCCACAATAATGTAATATATCTATATAACTACTAATTATACCCTTCACCACCATAGGTGGAAAGGGTATTATAAGTTTGTGATAATGTATGTCTTCTTCTTCTTCTGTTATCCTTGACTCCCAGTGGAGCATAGGGCCTCAACCATCCTTTTATATCGGACTCTATTGCGAGATATTAGGCATACATCATTCCATGAATAGTTTGCTGTTTGTAACTCCGCATCAATTGATCTTCTCCACGTTCTAGCAGGTGCACCAACACGACGGCCGCTTCCTTGTGGATTCCAACGAAGCGCTTGTCGAGCAATGTTGGTATTTGGCCTTCGAAGTGTGTGGCCTATCCATCGCCATTTCCGTAGGCATACCTCTGTGGAAGCAGGGATTTGGTTTGTTGCATTAAGTAGATCTTCATTTCTTATGCGATTCGGCCACCATATATTAAGAATTTGTCTTAAGCATTTGTTTGTAAAGGTTTGCAGTCGTTTATCGATGGCATTTGTGCGATGTATGTAACGCATAGAAATATTTGTCTTAGACCCACCTTTTAGTGTACCAATCACTTTCTGAATCGATTTAGCGATGTCAGTCCGTCCTTCCGTCTGGACTGCTGGCTGGCTGGACCCCCATGTAAACCTTGTAATCAAACTACAGGTCGCAATTCTCAAGATAATTTGATGAAATTTGGCACAGATAATTTTTTTGATAGTAGAAATATGGCTATTAAAATTCGTAAAAATCAGTCCATTATTTAAAGGAACTTCCAATTTTTTGCAAACATAATTTTTGTAATAACTATAATCAATTTGCTAAATTTCGAAATAATCAGTCCACATTTGACCCTAGCTCTCATATAAGTCCAAATGACGAAAACAGTTTAAATATATTAGTTTTGGGAAAATGTTTGTATGAAGGCAAAATTTAGCAAATATTTGTCTATATACAAGAAAAATAACATCTTTGACCTTAGTGGTGAAGGGTATCGTATGGTCGGGCTTGACTGACTATAGCACTTTCTTACTTGTTTTTTATTTTGCTCCAGACTTACAGTCCTTTGCTTGACTACTTGTTTGCCCTTTGATGCTGTGCTGCCGTTAATTGTTTTAGATTCAGTGGACGATAAGGGGTATATTGGGGTGCTGGAGGGAGATCTCTTAGGGTAACTCACATAAAAGCACAACTCATTTAGAAAATATAAAACCCACCTTATCATGATCAGCTTACAAGTTGGCAATACACAATCTAGCAAAGACGCGAACCAATCCACCACAACAATAAGATGTGAGTCCATATAAAATGTGAATCCATATAAAAGCATATCAAATGTTACATATACATCAATAATCTTAAATACCGAATGTAACATAGGTGTCATCAGCAATTTGTATGGAAAAGGTGGTCGGGTCTAAAAATGTTAAGGAAGAAAGAAACTTTTTGATTTGCCTTGAAGAGTGTAGGCCTGTCCATAGACCTGGTTTTTTTATAAAAATTACAAAAAACTTGAACTTCAGGGTATGTAGAAATCCTGTAGCAAATTGTTTATAATCTTTATCATTTTGTTTATATAAATTTATATTATGTACGAGTATATTTATATTAAATTGATATTAAAATATTGTTTATGACACGTTTATTTGCAACCAGATTTTTCGACAATCTTTTATCATTTTTAAACAAAATTTTATTTACCATTTTCAAGTAAAAAATTTAAAATTTCCAAAAACATGTTTCTTTAGTATAAAAATCAATATTCTCTATATTATTTAAAATTCTTTCATAAAAATTTGTATGACAAAAAACTAAACGGGCTTTACCGCAAAACAGGAGAAAACTATATATATCAGAATTGCTACTTGTTTTTGAAACATAAAATGTGGTCAATATATATTGGCTGCAGTAATAAACCAGCAGAAACTGGGGAAAATGGATAAGGGACAAACCAGCAGAAACTGGGGAAAATGGATAAGGGACAAACGAGAGACTGTATGTTCATATGTATATGAAAATTTATGACAAAAATATGTGACCGAAAAAAATAAAAAAATGGCTAAAAAGCTGGAAAAAAATATGTTACTTTGTAAAATATTAACAATATTTTACATTAAATTTTTTATATACACACATACATACATTTGAATTTTTGTAAAAGCATACTTTGTTGTGGTTTTAAAAAATATATGTATATATACATGATTTAGTGCATACTTTTAGGTTAGAAGCTGTAATAAATCTAAAAGTTTAATTGCAGCTATTGGAAATAATATGTTTAGGTTTAATCTTATTTGACCTTTATTTTCAGGTTAAAGTTTAACTAAAACATGACACGTTTACTTTCTACTTAAGAAGAAATTGAAATATTTAGTTTAAAATGCCTTAAGGTATGCAATGGTTTTTAAACAAAATTTTGTGATTTAAGGGAAGTGTTAAACTATGAATATCTCTTAATTAACTTTAAGTCTAAACTAGTCTTAAATTCAATACAAGTTCTTTCTTAGTTCTTTGCTAAGTCGATATATGTACATTAGGGTGCACCTTATTTTACGAAAAAGCGAAATTAAACCGTAACTCAACCCAGAAATGTTCTATGTAATATAAAAATGCAATTTTATGCATATTTTAAAAAAAATTGCATAAGGGGAATATGTGCCGCATCAGCCCCCAAAGTGTTTAACTTTTTCATATTGGAAGAAACGAAAGTATTTTCGTTTCTACTAAAGTAGCTTTCTTTTAAGTCATCAAACATAAAAATCAATGAAGTAGTTTCGGAGTTATGGCAATTTTTCGCCGAAAATTCGTGTTGTTGATGACACGCCTAAGAGTATGCACGCAAAAAATTTAGTTAAGGATAAAGCAATTTCAAAGTAAAACAATACATACAATTCTATGACTCGAAAGTCGTAAATAGTTGAGATGAGTTAAAATATAACCGAATTTTTAAAGTTTTTTTTATTTTTTTCTCAGGCCGGTTTCAAAAATCATTTTTTAATTTTTTTAAAATTTTGTTCAACAAATACTACAAATAATAAATTTGCTTTACAGTAGCATAAAACAAACAAGTGGGAGAATAAAATACAAAAAAATGATATCGATATCTTTAACCGTTTTGCTGAACCTGCGATTTGAAATCGTAGAATTTGGCGAAAATGTGAATATTTTTGTAATAACTTGAGTATATGCTAGCCAAATTGTTCAACATTAATAAAAGTAATAGTGATTATTATGCCACAGGCTATATAGAATATGAAGGGCATTGCTTTTTTTAACATTTCTTCCAAAGGGGTCAAAGGTCAGAGTTTTTTTTGTTTTCTTTAGAAAAAAGTTTTGATAAGTTTGACTTTCTTTTAGTTTTCTGAGACCTTAAGCAATTTGAATATCAATTTTTGTTACAATGGGCTGACGTTAAGTCACTTTTGCCTAGGACGAAAAAAAAATATTTTTTTCATACCGTTTTCAAAACTCCTTTTTTGATTTTTTCAATAGTTTGTTAAACGAATTTGAAAAAAGTAAAATAAAAGTTCCAGAGTATAACTAAAAACATTCTGCAGATTACTACAAAGATAGGTCCATATCTTCATCGGTTTAGCAGTAAATGCTTCTTAACGTCAAAGAATTTCGACAAAAACTCAAGTTTTCAGCAAAGCTATAAAAAAGCAAGTGAATTTTCATATCTTAGCAGTTTTGATAAGCAGAATCGAAATTATTAATGTCCCAATAGGTAGAAATATATTTGAGAAATTTGGTTGAAATCGGATGGCGTTAATCCTTTTATTACCAGAATCAAAAGTAAAATTTTTAAAATGTTAAATTTTTTTCCAAAAGTACTAGAAATTACATGATTTATTGTTATATTTCCATGTTAATTCCAAAAAGCGTTCAAAGGCGCCTTTAATTACATTTTATACAAATTAACCCTTGCGTACCCATAGGCTAAGAATGGGAACTAGTAAGATCCTATGGGTACGCAATGGTTAATTTGCATAAAAATAAACTCGATGCCGCCTTTGAATGATTTTTGAGTTTTCATTGAATTTTCATTCAATATAACAACAAAAACATATAATTTCTAGTTAAAAAAAAAAAATTAAAATTACAAAGTTTAATTTTCTCCATACAAAGATGGGTTATACATGGGAAATACATACTTTGAAATTTTCCTCATTTATCATTATGCTTTAGTATTTACAATGTATAATCTATATGCTACAGTTTTTTTATACTACTAAGACAATTTTTATTGTCACTAAAGACCCTTTAACTTAATAATTTAAATACCCCTTAAAGTATGCTGCAATTTTTGAAAAACTTTTCTACAGTTTTTTATATGTTCTCTATATTATCACATTTTATACTATATTATGACACTTTTTACTATTACAATATCGAAAATCTATAAATTTTCTAGTTATCCCTAAAACGTATGCTCTAAAACATTTTGCATCCTAAACCTATGCTTTACTATTTTTACAGCGTTTAAGATATTCTCTTTAAATTAAAAAAAAAGAAGTTATATAAAATTTTTGTGTCTTAAACTCATAAAAAAAAGAGTAGTTTCTAACATTTATTTTAAGCTAAGTGTAAATTTGTCTGTGTCCAGCTTTTTTTGGTTATTATCCTTTTTATGTCACTGTAATGCTTTTTGCTCTTGAATATTTTAAAAGTCTGCATTGAAAATTTCAATCTATAGATTTAAATATTTGAAAAAAGGAAACGCCATAACATGGACCATAAAAACTTTTATGTAAAATAGAAATGTTTATGTATATAAAGCCTAAAAATAGGTTATAGGTTTTTTAATATAACGAGAACTAGAAAAAAATCAATGGTTAAAAATCTAAAACTATCAAAATTGAAAAAAGTTCACGATTTAGCATTTTTTTTGGACTTTGGTATGACATTTAAAAGCCAAATGTGAAGCAAATGTGAAGCAAATGTGAAGTTAACACATCAATGATCTCTGTAGTTTTTGAATTTTTCGGAAAGTTAAGTGATATTAGAGCAAAAAAAACAAGATTAGGATACAGTGGTTAATAAAAGCTGATATCTAGAAAAAAGTAACGTAGATTCAAGATAAATTGTATTTTTATACAAAATAGCATAAGACAAAATAGTTTTGTCTAAGAAAAATTACCTTTACCCTTAAAATATCTAATGACGTTTAAGTAATACACTAAAAACTGTTAATGACTTGGAAACTACATAGAATTAGCCTTTTGTAGGTCAGGAATAAAAGTGCATATGTTTGCATAAAACCATTTTATAGCCTCTATTTCCCTTAAAAAATACTTCAAAAACTTTTTAAAAAACCATCAATAAATTGTTCAAAAGTGTTAAACAAAAATTGTTAAAAAATACAATAACATCAGAAAAATAAAGTATTAAATTTTGTAAACTGTATAAATGGCTGACAAAACAACAATACGATAATAGTAAAAAACAACATATCTAAAATTTAGTGCTAGAAAACGACAAACACTAAAAATAGAGCTGCATAGTTTTAGGCAGAAAATAAAAATAAATACCATTGCATACACTAAAGCATCAGCAACAAAATAACAATGAATTTAAAATATTTATATAGAGAGAAATAAATATCTATGAATAATAAAAATGTTGTTGATGATACTTTGATGCTCCTTTTTTTCCATTTTCCCCATTTTTCCTACTATTCCTAGTTTATTTAGAGTTTTTCTAAAAAACAAAAAATCCCTCAAAATATAATCCTTTGGTGGTTGTGTGGTTGTTTTTGTATGATGACGGTTGTTTTGCCTGATGAAATTCAACAATTCGATTTTGGTTTTTATCGAAGAAATATATATTAAATTTAACTATTTGTTCTATTTTTCACTAATAATGGAAGTATCATAGTTTTTGATGTTTTTGTTTTGTGAAAAATCACAATAACAAAATTTTTGCCTCACATAAAAACAAAAAAATTTCATTTATTAGCACTTAACAAAAATACAAATTTAAATGTTTAAACAATTGTTGTGTTTTTGTTAAGCAAAAGTTAATAGAAAAATAAAAATTGAAATTCCATAAAATCAATTTTAAAAATAAAAATTGCCACTTCACAGGCTTTGGTAATTGGCAATACAAAAGCAACTAAAAGTATGCTTTAAAAAATCATCAATAAAAATTTTTAATTTAAAATACAAATGACAAAATTTAAAACAAAGAAAAGTTTTTTTTTGTGATTGAACAATGATGGCCCGTATCCAGACTGAAAACCTCCTTATCTTTAAAGGAAATTTTTTTAAATTTCTTTAAAGAAAATTTTTCAAAAATTTTGCTATTTTTAAACAAAATTTTTAAAAATTTCTAATGTTTTTAGGAAATTTAAAAAAAAACTTGTTTGGAAAAAACAGAAAATTTTTAAAAAAAATTTCCTATAAAAATATATAACTTTTGAAAAATTTCTTGAAAAAAAGAAAATTTTTGAAAAATTTTCTATTAAAATATGAAATTTTTGAAAAATTTTCTATAATAATTATCCTATAATAGGAAATTTTTAAAAAATTTCCTACAAAAATAGGAAATTTTTGAAAAATTTCCTATAAAAATAGGAAATTTTTGAAAAATTTCCTATAAAAATAGGAAATTTTTGAAAAATTTCCTATAAAAATAGGAAATTTTTGAAAAATTTCCTATAAAAATAGGAAATTTTTGAAAAATTTCCTATAAAAATAGGAAATTTTTGAAAAATTTCCTATAAAAATAGGAAATTTTTGAAAAATTTCCTATAAAAATAGGAAATTTTTGAAAAATTTCCTATAAAAATAGGAAATTTTTGAAAAATTTCCTATAAAAATAGGAAATTTTTGAAAAAATTCCTATAAAAATAGGAAATTTTTGAAAAATTTCCTATAAAAATAGGAAATTTTTGAAAAATTTCCTATAAAAATAGGAAATTTTTGAAAAATTTCCTATAAAAATAGGAAATTTTTGAAAAATTTCCTATAAAAATAGGAAATTTTTGAAAAATTTCCTATAAAAATAGGAAATTTTTGAAAAATTTCCTATAAAAATAGGAAATTTTTGAAAAATTTCCTATAAAAATAGGAAATTTTTGAAAAATTTCCTATAAAAATAGGAAATTTTTGAAAAATTTCCTATAAAAATAGGAAATTTTTGAAAAATTTCCTATTAAAATAGGAAATTTTTGAAAAATTTCCTATAAAAATAGGGAATTTTTGAAAAATTTGCTATAAAAATAGGAAATTTTTGAAAAATTTCCTATAAAAATAGGAAATTTTTATAGGAAATTTTTGAAAAATTTCCTATAAAAATAGGAAATTTTTGAAAAATTTCCTATAAAAATAGGAAATTTTTGAAAAATTTCCTATAAAAATAGGAAATTTTTGAAAAATTTCCTATAAAAATAGGAAATTTTTGAAAAATTTCCTATAAAAATAGGAAATTTTTGAAAAATTTCCTATAAAAATAGGACATTTTTGAAAAATTATAAAAATTTTTTTTAAAAATTATAAAAATAGGAAATTTTTGAAAAATTTCCTATAAAAATAGGAAATTTTTGAAAAATTTCCTATAAAAATAGGAAATTTTTGAAAAATTTCCTATAAAAATAGGAAATTTTTGAAAAATTTCCTATAAAAATAGGAAATTTTAGAAAAATTTCCTATAAAAATAGGAAATTTGAAAAAAAAGTTTGCTTAAAAATTAGGAAATTTTTGAAAAATTTTCTATAAAACTAGGAAATTTTTGAAAAATTTTCTATAAAAATAGCAAATTGTTAAAAAAATTCCTATGAAAATATAAAGTTTTTGAAAAATTTCCTATAAAAATTTGAAAAAAAAAAGTTTGCTTAAAAATTAGGAAATTTTTGACAAATTTTTTATGAAAAAAGAAAATTTTTGAAAAATTTCCTATAAAAATAGGAAATTTTCGAAAAATTTCCTATAAAAATAGGAAATTTTTGAAAAATTTCCTATAAAAATAGAAAATTTTCGAAAAATTTCCTATAAAAATAGGAACTTTTTGAAAAATTTCCTATAAAAATAGGAAATTTTTGAAAAATTTCCTATAAAAATAGGAAATTTTTGAAAAATTTCCTATAAAAATAGGAAATTTTTGAAAAATTTCCTATAAAAATAGGAAATTTTTGAAAAATTTCCTATAAAAATAGGAAATTTTTGAAAAATTTCCTATAAAAATAGGAAATTTTTGAAAAATTTCCTATAAAAATAGGAAATTTTTGAAAAATTTCCTATAAAAATAGGAAATTTTTGAAAAATTTCCTATAAAAATAGGAAATTTTTGAAAAATTTCCTATAAAAATAGGAAATTTTTGAAAAATTTCCTATAAAAATAGGAAATTTTTGAAAAATTTCCTATAAAAATAGGAAATTTTTGAAAAATTTCCTATAAAAATAGGAAATTTTTGAAAAATTTCCTATAAAAATAGGAAATTTTTGAAAAATTTCCTATAAAAATAGGAAATTTTTGAAAAATTTCCTATAAAAATAGGAAATTTTTGAAAAATTTCCTAATAAAAAAATAGGAAATTTTTGAAAAATTTCCTATAAAAATAGGAAATTTTTGAAAAATTTCCTATAAAAATAGGAAATTTTTGAAAAATTTCCTATAAAAATAGGAAATTTTTGAAAAATTTCCTATAAAAATAGGAAATTTTTGAAAAATTTCCTATAAAAATAGGAAATTTTTGAAAAATTTCCTATAAAAATAGGAAATTTTTGAAAAATTTCCTATAAAAATAGGAAATTTTTGAAAAATTTCCTATAAAAATAGGAAATTTTTGAAAAATTTCCTATAAAAATAGGAAATTTTTGAAAAATTTCCTATAAAAATAGGAAATTTTTGAAAAATTTCCTATAAAAATAGGAAATTTTTGAAAAATTTCCTATAAAAATAGGAAATTTTTGAAAAATTTCCTATAAAAATAGGAAATTTTTGAAAAATTTCCTATAAAAATAGGAAATTTTTGAAAAATTTCCTATAAAAATAGGAAATTTTTGAAAAATTTCCTATAAAAATAGGAAATTTTTGAAAAATTTCCTATAAAAATAGGAAATTTTTGAAAAATTTCCTATAAAAATAGGAAATTTTTGAAAAATTTCCTATAAAAATAGGAAATTTTTGAAAAATTTCCTATAAAAATAGGAAATTTTTGAAAAATTTCCTATAAAAGTAGGAAATTTTTGAAAAATTTCCTATAAAAATAGGAAATTTTTGAAAAATTTCCTATAAAAATAGGAAATTTTTGAAAAATTTCCTATAAAAATAGGAAATTTTTGAAAAATTTCCTATAAAAATAGGAAATTTTTGAAAAATTTCCTATAAAAACAGGAAATTTTTGAAAAATTTCCTATAAAAATAGGAAATTTTTGAAAAATTTCCTATAAAAATAGGAAATTTTTGAAAAATTTCCTATAAAAATAGGAAATTTTTGAAAAATTTCCTATAAAAATAGGAAATTTTTGAAAAATTTCCTATAAAAATAGGAAATTTTTGAAAAATTTCCTATAAAAATAGGAAATTTTTGAAAAATTTCCTATAAAAATAGGAAATTTTTGAAAAATTTCCTATAAAAATAGGAAATTTTTGAAAAATTTCCTATAAAAATAGGAAATTTTTGAAAAATTTCCTATAAAAATAGGAAATTTTTGAAAAATTTCCTATAAAAATAGGAAATTTTTGAAAAATTTCCTATAAAAATAGGAAATTTTTGAAAAATTTCCTATAAAAATAGGAAATTTTTGAAAAATTTCCTATAAAAATAGGAAATTTTTGAAAAATTTCCTATAAAAATAGGAAATTTTTGAAAAATTTCCTATAAAAATAGGAAATTTTTGAAAAATTTCCTATAAAAATAGGAAATTTTTGAAAAATTTCCTATAAAAATAGGAAATTTTTGAAAAATTTCCTATAAAAATAGGAAATTTTTGAAAAATTTCCTATAAAAATAGGAAATTTTTGAAAAATTTCCTATTTTTGAAAAATTTCCTATAAAAATAGGAAATTTTTGAAAAATTTCCTGTAAAAATAGGAAATTTTTGAAAAATTTCCTATAAAAATAGGAAATTTTTGAAAAATTTCCTATAAAAATAGGAAATTTTTGAAAAATTTCCTATAAAAATAGGAAATTTTTGAAAATTTTCCTATAAAAATAGGAAATTTTTGAAAAATTTCCTATTAAAATAGGAAATTTTTGAAAAATTTCCTATAAAAATAGGGAATTTTTGAAAAATTTGCTATAAAAATAGGAAATTTTTGAAAAATTTCCTATAAAAATAGGAAATTTTTATAGGAAATTTTTGAAAAATTTCCTATAAAAATAGGAAATTTTTGAAAAATTTCCTATAAAAATAGGAAATTTTTGAAAAATTTCCTATAAAAATAGGAAATTTTTGAAAAATTTCCTATAAAAATAGGAAATTTTTGAAAAATTTCCTATAAAAATAGGACATTTTTGAAAAATTATAAAATTTTTTTTTAAAAATTATAAAAATAGGAAATTTTTGAAAAATTTCCTATAAAAATAGGAAATTTTTGAAAAATTTCCTATAAAAATAGGAAATTTTTGAAAAATTTCCTATAAAAATAGGAAATTTTTGAAAAATTTCCTATAAAAATAGGAAATTTTAGAAAAATTTCCTATAAAAATAGGAAATTTGAAAAAAAAGTTTGCTTAAAAATTAGGAAATTTTTGAAAAATTTTCTATAAAACTAGGAAATTTTTGAAAAATTTTCTATAAAAATAGCAAATTGTTAAAAAAATTCCTATGAAAATATAAAGTTTTTGAAAAATTTCCTATAAAAATTTGAAAAAAAAAGTTTGCTTAAAAATTAGGAAATTTTTGACAAATTTTTTATGAAAAAAGAAAATTTTTGAAAAATTTCCTATAAAAATAGGAAATTTTCGAAAAATTTCCTATAAAAATAGGAAATTTTTGAAAAATTTCCTATAAAAATAGAAAATTTTCGAAAAATTTCCTATAAAAATAGGAACTTTTTGAAAAATTTCCTATAAAAATAGGAAATTTTTGAAAAATTTCCTATAAAAATAGGAAATTTTTGAAAAATTTCCTATAAAAATAGGAAATTTTTGAAAAATTTCCTATAAAAATAGGAAATTTTTGAAAAATTTCCTATAAAAATAGGAAATTTTTGAAAAATTTCCTATAAAAATAGGAAATTTTTGAAAAATTTCCTATAAAAATAGGAAATTTTTGAAAAATTTCCTATAAAAATAGGAAATTTTTGAAAAATTTCCTATAAAAATAGGAAATTTTTGAAAAATTTCCTATAAAAATAGGAAATTTTTGAAAAATTTCCTATAAAAATAGGAAATTTTTGAAAAATTTCCTATAAAAATAGGAAATTTTTGAAAAATTTCCTATAAAAATAGGAAATTTTTGAAAAATTTCCTATAAAAATAGGAAATTTTTGAAAAATTTCCTATAAAAATAGGAAATTTTTGAAAAATTTCCTATAAAAATAGGAAATTTTTGAAAAATTTCCTATAAAAATAGGAAATTTTTGAAAAATTTCCTATAAAAATAGGAAATTTTTGAAAAATTTCCTATAAAAATAGGAAATTTTTGAAAAATTTCCTATAAAAATAGGAAATTTTTGAAAAATTTCCTATAAAAATAGGAAATTTTTGAAAAATTTCCTATAAAAATAGGAAATTTTTGAAAAATTTCCTATAAAAATAGGAAATTTTTGAAAAATTTCCTATAAAAATAGGAAATTTTTGAAAAATTTCCTATAAAAATAGGAAATTTTTGAAAAATTTCCTATAAAAATAGGAAATTTTTGAAAAATTTCCTAAAAAATAGGAAATTTTTGAAAAATTTCCTATAAAAATAGGAAATTTTTGAAAAATTTCCTATAAAAATAGGAAATTTTTGAAAAATTTCCTATAAAAATAGGAAATTTTTGAAAAATTTCCTATAAAAATAGGAAATTTTTGAAAAATTTCCTATAAAAGTAGGAAATTTTTGAAAAATTTCCTATAAAAATAGGAAATTTTTGAAAAATTTCCTATAAAAATAGGAAATTTTTGAAAAATTTCCTATAAAAATAGGAAATTTTTGAAAAATTTCCTATAAAAATAGGAAATTTTTGAAAAATTTCCTATAAAAACAGGAAATTTTTGAAAAATTTCCTATAAAAATAGGAAATTTTTGAAAAATTTCCTATAAAAATAGGAAATTTTTGAAAAATTTCCTATAAAAATAGGAAATTTTTGAAAAATTTCCTATAAAAATAGGAAATTTTTGAAAAATTTCCTATAAAAATAGGAAATTTTTGAAAAATTTCCTATAAAAATAGGAAATTTTTGAAAAATTTCCTATAAAAATAGGAAATTTTTGAAAAATTTCCTATAAAAATAGGAAATTTTTGAAAAATTTCCTATAAAAATAGGAAATTTTTGAAAAATTTCCTATAAAAATAGGAAATTTTTGAAAAATTTCCTATAAAAATAGGAAATTTTTGAAAAATTTCCTATAAAAATAGGAAATTTTTGAAAAATTTCCTATAAAAATAGGAAATTTTTGAAAAATTTCCTATAAAAATAGGAAATTTTTGAAAAATTTCCTATAAAAATAGGAAATTTTTGAAAAATTTCCTATAAAAATAGGAAATTTTTGAAAAATTTCCTATAAAAATAGGAAATTTTTGAAAAATTTCCTATAAAAATAGGAAATTTTTGAAAAATTTCCTATAAAAATAGGAAATTTTTGAAAAATTTCCTATAAAAATAGGAAATTTTTGAAAAATTTCCTATAAAAATAGGAAATTTTTGAAAAATTTCCTATTTTTGAAAAATTTCCTATAAAAATAGGAAATTTTTGAAAAATTTCCTGTAAAAATAGGAAATTTTTGAAAAATTTCCTATAAAAATAGGAAATTTTTGAAAAATTTCCTATAAAAATAGGAAATTTTTGAAAAATTTCCTATAAAAATAGGAAATTTTTGAAAAATTTCCTATAAAAATAGGAAATTTTTGAAAAATTTCCTATAAAAATAGGAAATTTTTGAAAAATTTCCTATAAAAATAGGAAATTTTTGAAAAATTTCCTATAAAAATAGGAAATTTTTGAAAAATTTCCTATAAAAATAGGAAATTTTTGAAAAATTTCCTATAAAAATAGGAAATTTTTGAAAAATTTCCTATAAAAATAGGAAATTTTTGAAAAATTTCCTATAAAAATAGGAAATTTTTGAAAAATTTCCTATAAAAATAGGAAATTTTTGAAAAATTTCCTATAAAAATAGGAAATTTTTGAAAAATTTCCTATAAAAATAGGAAATTTTTGAAAAATTTCCTATAAAAATAGGAAATTTTTGAAAAATTTCCTATAAAAATAGGAAATTTTTGAAAAATTTCCTATAAAAATAGGAAATTTTTGAAAAATTTCCTATAAAAATAGGAAATTTTTGAAAAATTTCCTATAAAAATAGGAAATTTTTGAAAAATTTCCTATAAAAATAGGAAATTTTTGAAAAATTTCCTATAAAAATAGGAAATTTTTGAAAAATTTCCTATAAAAATAGGAAATTTTTGAAAAATTTCCTATAAAAATAGGAAATTTTTGAAAAATTTCCTATAAAAATAGGAAATTTTTGAAAAATTTCCTAAAAAATAGGAAATTTTTGAAAAATTTCCTATAAAAATAGGAAATTTTTGAAAAATTTCCTATAAAAATAGGAAATTTTTGAAAAATTTCCTATAAAAATAGGAAATTTTTGAAAAATTTCCTATAAAAATAGGAAATTTTTGAAAAATTTCCTATAAAAGTAGGAAATTTTTGAAAAATTTCCTATAAAAATAGGAAATTTTTGAAAAATTTCCTATAAAAATAGGAAATTTTTGAAAAATTTCCTATAAAAATAGGAAATTTTTGAAAAATTTCCTATAAAAATAGGAAATTTTTGAAAAATTTCCTATAAAAACAGGAAATTTTTGAAAAATTTCCTATAAAAATAGGAAATTTTTGAAAAATTTCCTATAAAAATAGGAAATTTTTGAAAAATTTCCTATAAAAATAGGAAATTTTTGAAAAATTTCCTATAAAAATAGGAAATTTTTGAAAAATTTCCTATAAAAATAGGAAATTTTTGAAAAATTTCCTATAAAAATAGGAAATTTTTGAAAAATTTCCTATAAAAATAGGAAATTTTTGAAAAATTTCCTATAAAAATAGGAAATTTTTGAAAAATTTCCTATAAAAATAGGAAATTTTTGAAAAATTTCCTATAAAAATAGGAAATTTTTGAAAAATTTCCTATAAAAATAGGAAATTTTTGAAAAATTTCCTATAAAAATAGGAAATTTTTGAAAAATTTCCTATAAAAATAGGAAATTTTTGAAAAATTTCCTATAAAAATAGGAAATTTTTGAAAAATTTCCTATAAAAATAGGAAATTTTTGAAAAATTTCCTATAAAAATAGGAAATTTTTGAAAAATTTCCTATAAAAATAGGAAATTTTTGAAAAATTTCCTATAAAAATAGGAAATTTTTGAAAAATTTCCTATAAAAATAGGAAATTTTTGAAAAATTTCCTATAAAAATAGGAAATTTTTGAAAAATTTCCTATAAAAATAGGAAATTTTTGAAAAATTTCCTATAAAAATAGGAAATTTTTGAAAAAATTTCCTATAAAAATAGGAAATTTTTGAAAAATTTCCTATAAAAATAGGAAATTTTTGAAAAATTTCCTATTTTTGAAAAATTTCCTATAAAAATAGGAAATTTTTGAAAAATTTCCTGTAAAAATAGGAAATTTTTGAAAAATTTCCTATAAAAATAGGAAATTTTTGAAAAATTTCCTATAAAAATAGGAAATTTTTGAAAAATTTCCTATAAAAATAGGAAATTTTTGAAAAATTTCCTATAAAAATAGGAAATTTTTGAAAAATTTCCTATAAAAATAGGAAATTTTTGAAAAATTTCCTATAAAAATAGGAAATTTTTGAAAAATTTCCTATAAAAATAGGAAATTTTTGAAAAATTTCCTATAAAAATAGGAAATTTTTGAAAAATTTCCTATAAAAATAGGAAATTTTTGAAAAATTTCCTATAAAAATAGGAAATTTTTGAAAAATTTCCTATAAAAATAGGAAATTTTTGAAAAATTTCCTATAAAAATAGGAAATTTTTGAAAAATTTCCTATAAAAATAGGAAATTTTTGAAAAATTTCCTATAAAAATAGGAAATTTGAAAAAAAAAGTTTGCTTAAAAATTAGGAAATTTTTGAAAAATTTTCTATAAAAATAGGAAATTTTTGAAAAATTTTCTATAAAACTAGGAAATTTTTGAAAAATTTTCTATAAAAATAGCAAATTGTTAAAAAAATTCCTATGAAAATATAAAGTTTTTGAAAAATTTCCTATAAAAATTTGAAAAAAAAAGTTTGCTTAAAAATTAGGAAATTTTTGACAAATTTTTTATAAAAAAAGAAAATTTTTGAAAAATTTCCTATAAAAATAGGAGATTTTTGAAAAATTTCCTATTAAAATAGGAAATTTTCTTATTTTTATAGCAGTTTTCCCCAAAATTTCTTATAATTATAGAAAGTTTTACAAAAATTTCTTTTTTTTAAGAAATTTTTTTTTTTAACAATTTCTTATTTTTATAGACAATTTTTTTAAAATATTCTCATTTTTATAGATTTTTTTTTAATTTCTTATTTTTATAGGAAATTTTTGAAAACTTTCGTATTTTTGTAGTAAATTTTTGATTTTTTTTTTTTATTTTACAGAATTTTTTTCAAAAACTTCTTGAATTTATAGGATTTTTTTTTATTAAATTTCTTAGGTTTGTAAGAAATTTTTTTAAAATTTCTTATTTTTAAAGAAAATTTCTTATTATAATAAGTTTTACAAAAATTTCTTTTTTTATAGGAAATTTTCAAAAATTTGTTACTTTTTAGGAAATTTTTCAAAAATTTCCAATTTTTATAGGAAATCTAAAAGCTATAAAATAAATCCAAGAACTCTGTAATATTGCATGCTTAGATTGAGAATTTGTACCCCTTTAATATTTTAAGCGAAATTATCATCATCAGCACTAGTTCCATCATCCATTTCATTATCTTGTTTGCCCTTATCTCTCTCGTCAGCTCATGGTCATCATCATGATAGCTACCACTATACAAATTTAAGTAAACAGCAAAATTTCCCCTTAAAAGCCTCATACTATTACAAACCAGTGTCATCATAACCACTACACTAGCCCCCACACACACATACATTTACACAGACTAACACTTTATAGACAACCACTATCATTAGCATTAAAAACCACTGTCACTTTGTTACAAACATAAACATCATCATCACTACCACCACAACCATCATCATGAGACTTATGCTTTTGAAATCATTGTCATCATCATCATCAGCCGAGAATCTCCACTTTCAAGTTTTATAGCACCCCATCAAAAATGGCGTTCTTTACTTTTTTTAGGGTCTTTAATATTCCTGTTATGTTAGCGTTGATGATGATGATGGTCTTCTTCATTAAGTTTTTAGTATGATGAAAGACACGGTATAACTTAAGGCGCAAAAGGCTTTTTACTCGTTAAACCTGTGTCTTAATAACACAAGTGTAGCGGAGTAATAAATTGCGCAACTATGAACACACATGTGTTTGTCTAAAAGCAAGAACATAAAACTACTTAAAGGACATGTGTCTTTAGTCGGTAAAAGCGCAAACTTGCGCTAATAATTTTTGCTGTTAGCCAATGTTGGACATGATTTAATGGTGTAACAACATTAAAAATTAAGTACGTTTTAGGATTTTGGCATTTAAGAAGAAAAAAAGAAAGATTTGATTGATTATTTTTGATTGAATAACTACTCACAAATAATAATTTTTCAATTTTGATTTTGGTTCCAAATCTCATTTCATTCTAGCCCAAATTTTACTTTCATCGGATAACTTTTTTCTACCCTTAACTATCAACAGCTTTCTCTGTCATTTTGTTCTGTGGCTAATCATTTTTGTCTTAAACTTACAGGCAAACACATTTTATCTTCTGTTAACGTCTTTAATATAAATGAGTTTATATCAACTTTTATTTCTTTTTGGGATAAAAGTTTGGTTAGGGCTTTAATTGTTTGACAAATGAGTGTGGTTATTAAAAATTTGTGATAATATCTTTGAAAAGGAAAAGTGACATTGAGTCAAATTAAATTGACTTGCAACAGCTGGTGACAAAGTCTGACAGTAGTTAATCATTTCGAATCGATAAAGGGAAGACTATAAAATTAATGAAATAATATCAAATAAAAATAAACCTAAAAATAGGCAACAAAGTTTGTATAAGATAAATAAGGTCCGAAAAGTATGCTATATAAATAAACTAGTTTTTGGTTAAGTATTGAATGAAATATTTCAAAGGCTCCTTAAAATAGGCAACAAATATCGGTAATAA
Organism: Stomorhina lunata; assembly: GCA_933228675.1. Lineage (NCBI taxonomy): Eukaryota > Metazoa > Arthropoda > Insecta > Diptera > Rhiniidae > Stomorhina > Stomorhina lunata. The sequence continues at coordinate 13,938,245 of OW121741.1, forward strand.
AAGGCTTTTCTTATTTTGTTAGAAATTTCTTAGTTTTATAGGAAATTTTTTAAAATCTTCCAGTTTTACAGGATATTTTAAAAAAGTTTCCTATTTTTATAAGAAAATTTTCAAAAATTAATTATTGATTATTTATTTCCTATTTTTATAGGAAATTTTTCAAAAATTTCCAGTTTTACAGGATATTTTAAAAAAGTTTCCTATTTTTATAAAAAAATTTTCAAAAATTTCCTGTATCTATAGGAAATTTTTCAAAAATTTCGTATTTTTATAGGAAATTTTTCAAAAATTTCGTATTTTTATAGGAAATTTTTCAAAAATTTCCTATTTTTATAGGAAATTTTTCAAAAATTTCCTATTTTTATAGGAAATTTTTCAAAAATTTCCTATTTTAATAGGAAATTTTTCAAAAATTTCCTATTTTTATAGGAAATTTTTCAAAAATTTCCTATTTTTATAGGAAATTTTTCAAAAATTTCCTATTTTTATAGGAAATTTCCTATTTTTATAGGAAATTTTTCAAAAATTTCCTATTTTTATAGGAAATTTTTCAAAAATTTCCTATTTTTATAGGAAATTTTTCAAAAATTTCCTATTTTTATAGGAAATTTTTCAAAAATTTCCTATTTTTATAGGAAATTTTTCAAAAATTTCCTATTTTTATAGGAAATTTTTCAAAAATTTCCTATTTTTATAGGAAATTTTTCAAAAATTTCCTATTTTTATAGGAAATTTTTCAAAAATTTCCTATTTTTATAGGAAATTTTTCAAAAATTTCCTATTTTTATAGGAAATTTTTCAGCAATTTCCTATTTTTATAGGAAATTTTTCAGCAATTTCCTATTTTTATAGGAAATTTTTCAACAATTTCCTATTTTTATAGGAAATTTTTTAAAAATTTCCTATTTTTATAGGAAATTTTTCAAAATTTCCTATTTTTATAGGAAATTTTTCAAAATTTTCCTATTTTTATAGGAAATTTTTCAAAAATTTCCTATTTTTATAGGAAATTTTTCAAAAATTTCCTATTTTTATAGGAAATTTTTCCAAAATTTCCTATTTTTATAGGAAATTTTTCAAAAATTTCCTATTTTTATAGGAAATTTTTCAAAAATTTCCTATTTTTATAGGAAATTTTTCAAAAATTTTCTATTTTTATAGGAAATTTTTCAAAAATTTCCTATTTTTATAGGAAATTTTTCAAAAATTTCCTATTTTTATAGGAAATTTTTCAAAAATTTCCTATTTTTATAGGAAATTTTTCAAAAATTTCCTATTTTTATAGGAAATTTTTCAAAAATTTCCTATTTTTATAGGAAATTTTTCAAAAATTTCCTATTTTTATAGGAAATTTTTCAAAAATTTCCTATTTTTATAGGAAATTTTTCAAAAATTTCCTATTTTTATAGGAAATTTTTCAAAAATTTCCTATTTTTATAGGAAATTTTTCAAAAATTTCCTATTTTTATAGGAAATTTTTCAAAAATTTCCTATTTTTATAGGAAATTTTTCAAAAATTTCCTATTTTTATAGGAAATTTTTCAAAAATTTCCTATTTTTATAGGAAATTTTTCAAAAATTTCCTATTTTTATAGGAAATTTTTCAAAAATTTCCTATTTTTATAGGAAATTTTTCAAAAATTTCCTATTTTTATAGGAAATTTTTCAAAAATTTCCTATTTTTATAGGAAATTTTTCAAAAATTTCCTATTTTTATAGGAAATTTTTCAAAAATTTCCTATTTTTATAGGAAATTTTTCAAAAATTTCCTATTTTTATAGGAAATTTTTCAAAAATTTCCTATTTTTATAGGAAATTTTTCAAAAATTTCCTATTTTTATAGGAAATTTTTCAAAAATTTCCTATTTTTATAGGAAATTTTTCAAAAATTTCCTATTTTTATAGGAAAATTTTCAAAAATTTCCTATTTTTATAGGAAATTTTTCAAAAATTTCCTATTTTTATAGGAAATTTTTCAAAAATTTTCTATTTTTATAGGAAATTTTTCAAAAATTTCCTATTTTTATAGGAAATTTTTCAAAATTTTCCTATTTTTATAGGAAATTTTTCAAAATTTTCCTATTTTTATAGGAAATTTTTCAAAATTTTCCTATTTTTATAGGAATTTTTCAAAATTTTCCTATTTTTATATTTTATTTATATTTTAAATGAATCTTTGTCTGGCTTTCTTGACTTGCAATTCAGATTCAGTAAACCCCAAAAACTGTAGTAAAATCCTAGAAATACAAAAATGTTAAAAGCCTTCAATTTTACTATAACCATAATATGATTATGATTCAATATAACAATAAAACCATCAAACATTTACCATTTTATTTATAATTTTTAATTAATTAAACAATATATTGTTTAGTAGCCACCACTTTTGCACATACTAACCACATATTTTGAGGTATACTTATAGGCGACAAATTAATTCTTTTTTTTTGTTCACTTTTCTGTTTTTAACATTTTAATTGAAATTTTTCATCAATGTCTTGTTTTTCTTTTACCTGATTTTTTGTTTTGTATTTTATGTTTACCAATTTATTTAATATATTTTATAAAATTTTAACCACAACAAAGTTGCCAAATAAACGCCTGCCGGTTTTGCTTTACATTTGTGTTGTAAAATATAATATGTATATAATTTTTTGTCCGCAACGCAATAATTTGTTGTTATCTTTAGACATAGCGGCCGTAACAGCGACGTATGTGTGCGCTGGTATAAATAAAATATATTTCCTATTAATTTAAAATATAAACCACACCTTTCATGGCAACGCACAATAACAATATTTCAAACCATTATAATAAAAACAGTTTATTAATAATAGCAACTAAACCGCAAAAACGAGTAACAGGCAACAACCAAAAAATATATGAATTTATGTTTGTATCTGTGAGATATACAGATAGACAGCAAAAATTGCACACCTTCAAACATATACGCAGGAGACAGATTGTAGAATGAAGCAAGGAAACCATAGTATTAAGGGGAACTTCAACGGCCCTGAATGATATTTGATTTTCTTACAAAGAAACATATTAGTAACAAATTAGGATTGTGAGACTTGAATGGATTTGTTGATAAGGGAACACAACAAGGTGATGTTCTTACTCCCTTACTAAGGAAACTCGATCAGAAAATATTCTAGTATCCCTAGAGGAGATTGGTGTAAGGGCTGTCACATGCGCAGATGATGTACAAATAGCACATAGGGCACGTTTTCGAGTACACTCACAGATATTCTTCCGAAGGCCCTTTCTCACTATGTCAAAATAAGAGGACCTCTATCGTCCTCTTATTTTGACATAGTGAGAAATGCGATAAATCAATATAAGATTTGAAAATAGAACTCTATATTGGAAAGCAGAACTCTATAAAGACATACGATTGGAAAGTAGAACTCTTTATAGTTCCACGATTGGAAAGTAGAACTCTTTATAGTCCCACGATTGGAAAGTAGAACTCTTTATAGTCCCACGATTGAAGAGTAGAACTTTATAAAGAGCCACAATTGAAAAGTAGAACTCTATAGACCCCCCCCCCCAAGATTGGAACATAGAATTCTACAAACACCCACGATTGGAAAGTAGAACTCTATAAAGACCCACGATTGCAAAGCAGAACTCTATAAAGACCCACGATTAGAAAGTAGAACTCTATAAAGACACACGATTAGAGAGTAGAACTCTTTAAAGATCCACGATTGGAAAGTAGAACTCTATAAAAACCCACAATTGGAAAGTATAACTTTATAAACACCCACGATTGGAAAGTAGAACTCTACAAAGACACACGATTGGAAAGTAGAACTCTATAAAGACCCACGATTGAAGAGTAGAACACTATAAAGATCCACGATTGGAAAGTAGAACTCTTTATAGGTTCACTATTGGAAAGTAGAACTCTATAAAAACCCAAGATTGGAAAGTATAACTCTTTAAAGACCCACGATTGGAAAGTAGAACTCTATTAAGACCCACGATTGGAAAGCAGAACTCTATAAAGACCCACGATAAGAAAGTAGAACTCTATAAAGACCCACGATTGGAAAGTAAAACTCTATAAAAGCCCACGATTGGAAAGTATAACTTTATAAACACCCACGATTGGAAAGTTGAACTCTACAAAGACACACGAATGGAAAGTAGAACTCTATAAAGACCCACGATTGAAGAGTAGAACACTATAAAGATCCACGATTGGAAAGTAGAACTCTTTATAGGTTCACTATTGGAAAGTAGAACTCTATAAAAACCCAAGATTGGAAAGTATAACTCTATAAAGACCCACGATTAGAAAGAAGAACTCTTTAAAGACCCACGATTGGAAAGTAGAACTCTATTAAGACCCACGATTGGAAAGTAGAACTCTTTATAGTCCTACGATAAGAAGGTAGAACTTTATAAAGAGCCACAATTGAAAAGTAGAACTCTATAAAGACCCACGATTGGAAAGTAGAACTCTATAAAGACTCATGATTGGAAAGTAGAATTCTACAAGTACCCACGATTGGAAAGTAGAACTCTGTAAGGACCAACGATTGGAAAGCAGAACTCTATAAAAACCCAAGATTGGAAAGTATAACTCTATAAAGACCCACGATTGGAAAGAAGAACTCTTTAAAGACCCACGATTGGAAAGTAGAACTCTATTAAGACCCACGATTGGAAAGTAGAACTCTATAAAAACCCACGATTGGAAAGTATAACTCTATAAAGACCCACGATTGGAAAGTAGAACTCTACAAAGACACACGATTGGAAAGTAGAACTCTATAAAGACCCACGATTGAAGAGTAGAACACTATAAAGATCCACGATTGAAAAGTAGAACTCTTTATAGGTTCACTATTGGAAAGTAGAACTCTATAAAAACCCAAGATTGGAAAGTATAACTCTATAAAGACCTACGATTAGAAAGAAGAACTCTTTAAAGACCCACGATTGGAAAGTACATTTATATGAAGACCCACGATTAGAAAGTAGAACTGAACTGGAACTGAACTGGAACAGAACTAGAACTGAACTAGAACTGAACTAGAGCTGAACTGAAACTGAGCTGGAACAAAACTGAGATTAACCTGGAACTGAACTAGAATAGGAGCTGAAGTAAAACTAAACTGGAACTTAAGTGGAACTCAACAGAATTTTAAAAGGTCTTCCTTTAGAAGGCCTTCTTTATCCATGTGTACATTAATTTCAAAAACATTTGTATATATTTTGTAGGTCTGTATATGTGTGTGTCTGTTTTGGAGTTATAGCACAAAATTTATGGCCAACATACATGATAACATTTCTATAACATCTGAAAACATGTTGGAATTGTTCTCACATGAGTGTTAAAATGGATGTTAAAAAGCAAAAAACTAATATAAATTTATAATGGATATTTTGAAGAAAAAAACATTAAATATATGTGAATTTATTTCTTTCATAAATGTTTGCATTTATAGAGTCAAAGGAAATTTTAAGAGACGTGCACTTTTTTTTGCCCGTCTTTCCGTCTTTACAGAATTTTTGATATATGACATTAAATTAATCTTGACAAATTTTGTATTGTATGTGTCAGCAAAGAACGTGCTTAATGTTGAGAGCGGGACGTTTTGGGTAGGAGATGACCAGAGTTGTGATTTTTAACGGATATAAAAATTAAATAATAATTTCCGTTTAAAATCTTTATGTTAAGCATAAAATTAAATTAAGCCTGAATCCGTTTCCCAAGGCAACAGCCAAAAAAATATGGCATGTTAAAATAAGTTTGTTGGGCGGAGGTGAGGCGGAAGGGAGGGTGGTTGTAAAAAAATCTGGATTTTAGCCAAAAACTATAACGAGAGAACAGAACAAAATTAAAATTCTTTGCGCCCAAAGTAATACGTTTTCCAACAAATAAAAATCAATTGAATTTTTCTGTAACCAGGAAACTATAACTTAACAGAGATTCACACAGGAGATAAACACAAAGGACAGAAGTACGTTCAAGAGATGGACTTTGGAACGGATGTTCATCAGCATGAAAAGATGACTAAATAGTTTAATTTTGCCTTTTTTTCGCTGCTTTCGGGCTTAAGGCTATTCAAGGTTTCTGTCGTAAATTGGAATTTTAATTGTCTAAATGGTATTCAATGCACGTAAGCTTTACTACGTAAAAAGTGTGAAATAAAATAAGTTTTTTTTTCTTTTTTTGTTAATAAAATTAAGTCGGTTTTTTTTTTGGTTAGTGCAAAAAAAAAAAAAAAATCACGAAATATTTATGTTAACCAGAAAATTTAATCAGTGTTTACTTTAAATTAAAAAAAAAAAAATTAAATGAAAATGAAGCATACTTTTGGTAGGAATAAAAATGCCTTTTAAAAATAAATAAAATTCTTAAAGCCTAGTTTTAGGCTGCAAGGAAAAAACGTGAATAAAGAATGTACTTTTCAATATAATAAAGTAAACGCAAAAGAAATAGAAATACATTAAACTTGGTTTTTAAGTAAATCTAATCTTTTGTTGTCTTTTTAAAATTTCTTTTAACTAATTTCAAGATGTCTTAAAATCACTTAATTTTGTTTTTGATTTTCCACCAAATTCTTTAAACTTTTTAACAAGACAGCAATTTGTTGATAAAACTTAATACTTCACTTAAATGATGAGCTCTAAACGCCTGTATTTTTTTCAAATGATTTCTTTTTATCCTCCTAATAGTATACTATAGTTTTTTTTAATATTCATTTTTCTCCGCCATTGCATTCTGTGTTTTGTCAAAAATAATTGTCACTTTTCTTATTTTTATGATGACAGTTTTTCACTCTTTTTCTTAAGTTTTTTTTTATTATTTTCCAGCAACTGCTGCTCTTTTGAGCACTAGAATGTAAACTCAAAACAAAAAAAAAAAATCCCAAATGTAAAAGAGAAATGTAAACTGTTGTCTACTGTCAAGCAAAATCTGGCAGTTAAACAGATTTTTTTTGCGCAAAAAGAAGAAATTATTACTTAAAACAAGTTTCTGAGTATATTATCAGGAGTTTAAGATGATAGGTTTTAAAGCATATTTAAGGGCGTTAAATATTTATTTTGCTTAAAACTGCATTTTTGGGATTTGCACTAAATATAGTTTTCCTTCTTCTGATTGTATTTAAGGTACTTTCCTAAGTTCTGTTCTAGGCTCTGTTCTAGAGTCTGATCTAGATTCTGGGGCCAAGTCGCAGCATTCGATATCGATCGAAAACTCAGACTCTTAAGCAAATATTGTGTAACATACCTTAGGGAATTTCAAAATAATTTAGTTTCATAAACTTGATATTCAAATACATCCAGTTGTTTGTCAAAACATTTAATTTAGATGAAATTTCTTACTATTAACAAACTTTTGACAAATAAGTTACCATGAAGTGGACCTTCTATATTATATATTATTTAGTATATCCTAAAAGTACCTAAAAGTATGCCACTGTTCTAAATTCTGTTCTAGGTCCTGTTGTAGGTCCTGTTCTAGATCCTGTTCTAGGTCCTGTTCCATGTCCTGCTCTAGCTGTTCTAGGTCCTGTTCAAGGTCCTGTTCTAGGTCCTGCTCTAGGTCCTGCTCTAGGTCCTGTTCTAGGTTCTGTTCTAGGTCCTGTTCTAGGTCCTGTTCTAGGTCCTTTTCTAGGTCCTGTTGTATGTGCTTTTCTAGGTCCTGTTCTAGGTCCTTTTCTAGGCCCCGTTCTAGGTCCTGTTCTAGGTCCTGTCCTAGGTCCTGTCCTAGGTCCTGTTGTAGGTCCTGTTCTAGGTCCTTTTCTAGGTCCTCTTCTAGGTCCTGTTCTAGGTCCTTTTCTAGGCCCCGTTCTAGGTCCTGTTCTAGGCCCTGTTCTAGGCCCTGTTCTAGGATCTGTTCTAGGCCCTGTTCTAGGTCCTGTTCTAGGTCCTGTTCTAGGTCTTGTTCTAAGTCCAGTTCTAGGCCCTGTTCTAGGCCCTGTTCCAGGTCCTGCTCTAGGTGTTCTGGGTCCTGTTCTAGGTCCTGTTAAAGGTCCTGTTCTAGGTCCTCTCCTAGGTCCTGTTCTAGGTCCTGTTCTAGGTCCTGTTCTAGGTCCTGTTCTAGGTCCTGTTTTAGGTCCTGTTCTAGGTCCTGTTCTGGGTCCTGTTCTAGGTCCTGTTCTAGATTCTGTTCTAGGTCCTGTTCTAGGTCCTGTTCTAGGTCCTGTTCTAGGTCCTGTTCTAGGTCCTGTTCTAGGTCCTGTTCTAGGTCCAGTTCTAGGTCCTGTTTTAGGTCCTGTTCTAGGTCCTGTTCTAGGTCCTGTTCTAGGTCCTGTTTTAGGTTCTGTTCTAGTTCTGTTCTAGTTCTCTTCTAGTTCTGCTCTAGTTCTGTTCTAGTTCTGTTCTAGTTCTGTTCTAGTTCTGTTCTAGTTCTGTTCTAGTTCTGTTCTAGTTCTGTTCTAGTTCTGTTCTAGTTCTGTTCTAGTTCTGTTCTAGTTCTGTTCTAGTTCTGTTCTAGTTCTGTTCTAGTTCTGTTCTAGTTCTGTTCTAGTTCTGTTCTAGTTCTGTTCTAGTTCTGTTCTAGTTCTGTTCTAGTTCTGTTCTAGTTCTGTTCTAGTTCTGTTCTAGTTCTGTTCTAGTTCTGTTCTAGTTCTGTTCTAGTTCTGTTCTAGTTCTGTTCTAGTTCTGTTCTAGTTCTGTTCTAGTTCTGTTCTAGTTCTGTTCTAGTTCTGTTCTAGTTCTGTTCTAGTTCTGTTCTAGTTCTGTTCTAGTTCTGTTCTAGTTCTGTTCTAGTTCTGTTCTAGTTCTGTTCTAGTTCTGTTCTAGTTCTGTTCTAGTTCTGTTCTAGTTCTGTTCTAGTTCTGTTCTAGTTCTGTTCTAGTTCTGTTCTAGTTCTGTTCTAGTTCTGTTCTAGTTCTGTTCTAGTTCTGTTCTAGTTCTGTTCTAGTTCTGTTCTAGTTCTGTTCTAGTTCTGTTCTAGTTCTGTTCTAGTTCTGTTCTAGTTCTGTTCTAGTTCTGTTCTAGTTCTGTTCTAGTTCTGTTCTAGTTCTGTTCTAGTTCTGTTCTAGTTCTGTTCTAGTTCTGTTCTAGTTCTGTTCTAGTTCTGTTCTAGTTCTGTTCTAGTTCTGTTCTAGTTCTGTTCTAGTTCTGTTCTAGTTCTGTTCTAGTTCTGTTCTAGTTCTGTTCTAGTTCTGTTCTAGTTCTGTTCTAGTTCTGTTCTAGTTCTGTTCTAGTTCTGTTCTAGTTCTGTTCTAGTTCTGTTCTAGTTCTGTTCTAGTTCTGTTCTAGTTCTGTTCTAGTTCTGTTCTAGTTCTGTTCTAGTTCTGTTCTAGTTCTGTTCTAGTTCTGTTCTAGTTCTGTTCTAGTTCTGTTCTAGTTCTGTTCTAGTTCTGTTCTAGTTCTGTTCTAGTTCTGTTCTAGTTCTGTTCTAGTTCTGTTCTAGTTCTGTTCTAGTTCTGTTCTAGTTCTGTTCTAGTTCTGTTCTAGTTCTGTTCTAGTTCTGTTCTAGTTCTGTTCTAGTTCTGTTCTAGTTCTGTTCTAGTTCTGTTCTAGTTCTGTTCTAGTTCTGTTCTAGTTCTGTTCTAGTTCTGTTCTAGTTCTGTTCTAGTTCTGTTCTAGTTCTGTTCTAGTTCTGTTCTAGTTCTGTTCTAGTTCTGTTCTAGTTCTGTTCTAGTTCTGTTCTAGTTCTGTTCTAGTTCTGTTCTAGTTCTGTTCTAGTTCTGTTCTAGTTCTGTTCTAGTTCTGTTCTAGTTCTGTTCTAGTTCTGTTCTAGTTCTGTTCTAGTTCTGTTCTAGTTCTGTTCTAGTTCTGTTCTAGTTCTGTTCTAGTTCTGTTCTAGTTCTGTTCTAGTTCTGTTCTAGTTCTGTTCTAGTTCTGTTCTAGTTCTGTTCTAGTTCTGTTCTAGTTCTGTTCTAGTTCTGTTCTAGTTCTGTTCTAGTTCTGTTCTAGTTCTGTTCTAGTTCTGTTCTAGTTCTGTTCTAGTTCTGTTCTAGTTCTGTTCTAGTTCTGTTCTAGTTCTGTTCTAGTTCTGTTCTAGTTCTGTTCTAGTTCTGTTCTAGTTCTGTTCTAGTTCTGTTCTAGTTCTGTTCTAGTTCTGTTCTAGTTCTGTTCTAGTTCTGTTCTAGTTCTGTTCTAGTTCTGTTCTAGTTCTGTTCTAGTTCTGTTCTAGTTCTGTTCTAGTTCTGTTCTAGTTCTGTTCTAGTTCTGTTCTAGTTCTGTTCTAGTTCTGTTCTAGTTCTGTTCTAGTTCTGTTCTAGTTCTGTTCTAGTTCTGTTCTAGTTCTGTTCTAGTTCTGTTCTAGTTCTGTTCTAGTTCTGTTCTAGTTCTGTTCTAGTTCTGTTCTAGTTCTGTTCTAGTTCTGTTCTAGTTCTGTTCTAGTTCTGTTCTAGTTCTGTTCTAGTTCTGTTCTAGTTCTGTTCTAGTTCTGTTCTAGTTCTGTTCTAGTTCTGTTCTAGTTCTGTTCTAGTTCTGTTCTAGTTCTGTTCTAGTTCTGTTCTAGTTCTGTTCTAGTTCTGTTCTAGTTCTGTTCTAGTTCTGTTCTAGTTCTGTTCTAGTTCTGTTCTAGTTCTGTTCTAGTTCTGTTCTAGTTCTGTTCTAGTTCTGTTCTAGTTCTGTTCTAGTTCTGTTCTAGTTCTGTTCTAGTTCTGTTCTAGTTCTGTTCTAGTTCTGTTCTAGTTCTGTTCTAGTTCTGTTCTAGTTCTGTTCTAGTTCTGTTCTAGTTCTGTTCTAGTTCTGTTCTAGTTCTGTTCTAGTTCTGTTCTAGTTCTGTTCTAGTTCTGTTCTAGTTCTGTTCTAGTTCTGTTCTAGTTCTGTTCTAGTTCTGTTCTAGTTCTGTTCTAGTTCTGTTCTAGTTCTGTTCTAGTTCTGTTCTAGTTCTGTTCTAGTTCTGTTCTAGTTCTGTTCTAGTTCTGTTCTAGTTCTGTTCTAGTTCTGTTCTAGTTCTGTTCTAGTTCTGTTCTAGTTCTGTTCTAGTTCTGTTCTAGTTCTGTTCTAGTTCTGTTCTAGTTCTGTTCTAGTTCTGTTCTAGTTCTGTTCTAGTTCTGTTCTAGTTCTGTTCTAGTTCTGTTCTAGTTCTGTTCTAGTTCTGTTCTAGTTCTGTTCTAGTTCTGTTCTAGTTCTGTTCTAGTTCTGTTCTAGTTCTGTTCTAGTTCTGTTCTAGTTCTGTTCTAGTTCTAGTTCTGTTCTAGTTCTAGTTCTGTTCTAGTTCTAGTTCTGTTCTAGTTCTGTTCTAGTTCTGTTCTAGTTCTGTTCTAGTTCTGTTCTAGTTCTGTTCTAGTTCTGTTCTAGTTCTGTTCTAGTTCTGTTCTAGTTCTGTTCTAGTTCTGTTCTAGTTCTGTTCTAGTTCTGTTCTAGTTCTGTTCTAGTTCTGTTCTAGTTCTGTTCTAGTTCTGTTCTAGTTCTGTTCTAGTTCTGTTCTAGTTCTGTTCTAGTTCTGTTCTAGTTCTGTTCTAGTTCTGTTCTAGTTCTGTTCTAGTTCTGTTCTAGTTCTGTTCTAGTTCTGTTCTAGTTCTGTTCTAGTTCTGTTCTAGTTCTGTTCTAGTTCTGTTCTAGTTCTGTTCTAGTTCTGTTCTAGTTCTGTTCTAGTTCTGTTCTAGTTCTGTTCTAGTTCTGTTCTAGTTCTGTTCTAGTTCTGTTCTAGTTCTGTTCTAGTTCTGTTCTAGTTCTGTTCTAGTTCTGTTCTAGTTCTGTTCTAGTTCTGTTCTAGTTCTGTTCTAGTTCTGTTCTAGTTCTGTTCTAGTTCTGTTCTAGTTCTGTTCTAGTTCTGTTCTAGTTCTGTTCTAGTTCTGTTCTAGTTCTGTTCTAGTTCTGTTCTAGTTCTGTTCTAGTTCTGTTCTAGTTCTGTTCTAGTTCTGTTCTAGTTCTGTTCTAGTTCTGTTCTAGTTCTGTTCTAGTTCTGTTCTAGTTCTGTTCTAGTTCTGTTCTAGTTCTGTTCTAGTTCTGTTCTAGTTCTGTTCTAGTTCTGTTCTAGTTCTGTTCTAGTTCTGTTCTAGTTCTGTTCTAGTTCTGTTCTAGTTCTGTTCTAGTTCTGTTCTAGTTCTGTTCTAGTTCTGTTCTAGTTCTGTTCTAGTTCTGTTCTAGTTCTGTTCTAGTTCTGTTCTAGTTCTGTTCTAGTTCTGTTCTAGTTCTGTTCTAGTTCTGTTCTAGTTCTGTTCTAGTTCTGTTCTAGTTCTGTTCTAGTTCTGTTCTAGTTCTGTTCTAGTTCTGTTCTAGTTCTGTTCTAGTTCTGTTCTAGTTCTGTTCTAGTTCTGTTCTAGTTCTGTTCTAGTTCTGTTCTAGTTCTGTTCTAGTTCTGTTCTAGTTCTGTTCTAGTTCTGTTCTAGTTCTGATCTAGTTCTGTTCTAGTTCTGTTCTAGTTCTGTTCTAGTTCTGTTCTAGTTCTGTTCTAGTTCTGTTCTAGTTCTAGTTCTAGTTCTAGTTCTGTTCTAGTTCTGTTCTAGTTCTGTTCAAGTTCTGTTCAAGTTCTGTTCTAGTTCTATTCTAGTTCTGTTCTAGTTCTGTTCTAGTTCTGTTCTAGTTCTGTTCTAGTTCTGTTCTAGTTCTGTTCTAGTTCTGTTCTAGTTCTGTTCTAGTTCTGTTCTATTTCTGTTCTAGTTCTGTTCAGTTCTAGTCAACTTCTGTTTTTCTTAACAGTCTTTAAGAATCCCTCTTGTACTCATCTCGTGTTCTTGTTGTTCTTTCTTGAAAGTGTCCATGTGTGATAGAGTGAGTTAATGTGTGTTATCCTTTATAAAAGGTTTACCACAACTAAATACATTTTCATTTGTTGTTGTGTTATTTTTCTTGTTCAGTGTGTAAAAAATATAAATAAAAAGCGGAAGTTAAAAGGAAACTGGAAAAAAACTAAAAATGACTGCGCAACGGAAGTGCAGTGTACAACAAAAGGTATTACGAGTGTGTTAGTTACTGTTGGTTGGTTGGTTGCATATAGTAAATAATTGTTGTCGACTCTTAGGGGTAAACAACAGTAATGTTAGGAACATTTTTCTTTTTTTTTTTTGTAGAACCATTTCTTTTTCCTACACACCAATCTGTTTAGTAGTTCTTCACTGTCGTCATCATCATGATGATAATTTGCCCTGAACATCAGAATGTTGTTGGTAGTTAACATCATCATCATGATAATAGCCTTCACAAACTTAATTATTACCATGAAGAGGAGCATGATTATGATATAGTTTATTGTTTTATTGTGTGTAGTGTTGGATTTTTTTTTACTTTTTTACAAATTTTCTTGTTTTTCCATTGTGAGTGTATTAACAAAACACAGAGAAAAAAATATTTGTATACAAAATATTTTGTTGATTTTTCTGCTGCTGGTTTGTTAGACTTTTCCGTTCATTTTGCTGCCTTTGTAACCATATTGTCTTGCGGTTTTGTGTTCATGTTTTATATTTTCGTAATTTATATTTTTTTAATAAAATTTTTTCGTATTTTCATTATTTGCTCTTAAATATGCTCTTGTGGTTTTTTCGTCAGAGGTTTATTATGGCATTTAAATGTTGTTACGACCAAAACGAAAGTTTTAAATAAACAGCGAAAGATGAAAATTTTAATTAACCTTTTTGTTCGGGAAAGGACATCATTTAAAAGTAAATATTTATTCATAAAAGGACTTTTTTTTAAATATTATTAAAAGTCAAGGTTATATTAAAAGAGGATAAAACAAGTTTCAGTTGAAAACAATAAAATTTATATTTGAAGGCTTAGTAATGTAAGAAATGCATGGCATTGAAGCCTTGACCTATAAGTTTTAATTATGTTTTTAAAAAAACTCCTCTAAGTATGCTTTAGATTTTGTCGGTGAGTAAAGTTTTTTAAAGAAAAGTTGACGGTGGATAAAGTTTTCTACAGAAAAGTTGTCGATGGGTAAAGTTTTGTTTAGAAAAGTTGTCGGCGGTGAAAATTTTCCATAGAAAAGTTATCGGTGGGTAAAGCTTCTTAAAGAAAGTTGAAAGTTTTCTAGTGAGACAAGTTTTCTATAGAAAAGTTGGCGGTGAGAAAAGCTTTCTATAGAAAAGTTGTCAGTGAGCAAAGTTTGCTTTAGAAAAGTTGTCGGTGAGACAAATTTTCTATAGAAAAGTTGTCGGTGGTGAAAGTTTTCTATAGAAAAGTTGTCGGTGGTGAAAGTTTTCTATAGAAAAGTTGTCGGTGGTGAAAGTTTTCTATAGAAAAGTTGTCGGTGGTGAAAGTTTTCTATAGAAAAGTTGTCGGTGGTGAAAGTTTTCTATAGAAAAGTTGTCGGTGGTGAAAGTTTTCTATAGAAAAGTTGTCGGTGGTGAAAGTTTTCTATAGAAAAGTTGTCGGTGGTGAAAGTTTTCTATAGAAAAGTTGTCGGTGGTGAAAGTTTTCTATAAAAAAGTTAACGGTGGTGAAAGTTCTCTACAGAAAAATTGTCGGTAGTGAAAGTTTTTTATAGAAAAGCTGTCGGTGGGTAAAGTTTTCTATAGAAAAGTTGTCCGTGGGTATAGTTTTCTATAGAAAAGTTGCCCGTGGGTATAGTTTTCTATAGAAAAGTTGTCGGTGGTGAAAATATTCTATAGGAAAGTTGTCGGTGGCTAAAGTTTTCTGTAGAAAAGTTATCGTTGGTTAAAGTTTTTTATAGAAAAGTTGGGTAAATTTTTCTATAGAAAAGATGTCGGTGGTGAAATTTTTCTATAGAAAAGCTGTCGGTGGTGAAAGTTTTCTATAGAAAAGTTGTCGCTGGTGAAAGTTTTCTATAGAAAAGTTGTCGGTGGTGAAAGTTTTCTATAGAAAAGTTGTCGGTGGTGAAAGTTTTCTATAGAAAAGTTGTCGGTGGTGAAAGTTTTCTATAGAAAAGTTGTCGGTGGTGAAAGTTTTCTATAGAAAAGTTGTCGGTGGTGAAAGTTTTCTATAGAGAAATTGTCGGTGGTGAAAGTTTTCTATAGAAAATTTGTCGGTGGTGGAAGTTTTCTATAGAAAAGTTGTCGGTGGTGAAAGTTTTCTATACAAAAGTTGTCGGTGGTGAAAGTTTTCTATAGAAAAGTTGTGGGTGGTGAAAGTTTTCTGTAGAAAAGTTGTCGGTGTTAAAAGTTTTCTATAGAAAAGTTGTCGCTGGTGAAAGTTTTCTATAGAAAAGTTGTCGGTGGTGAAAGTTTTCTATAGATAAGTTGTCGGTGGTGAAAGTTTTCTATAGAAAATTTGTTGGTGGGTATAGTTTGCTATAGAAAATTGTACTAAGACAGATTTTGGGAGAGATTAAGGAAAAATTATATTTAGGATATTGGTACTGCCTATTTTTAGGAAGTTTATTTTAAGACTTAGTAAAAAAGGAAATATTTTTGTATTAAAGTTCTACACAAAAAGCCTTAATCTTACAAAATTTTAAGGTTTAATTATGCTTTAAAAATACCCTTTAAGTATGCTTTACAAATGAAAGGGAGCTTAAACAAAACAAAAATAGATCCTGCAACATATGCAAAAGATTTAGGGGTAAGCAGGAGATTTTAAAGTAAGTGCTGCCTATTTTGAGGTAAATTTCTTAATATTTAAACAAAATTGTAAATAAGGAAAATTTTATATTTAACTTAATTGTCTCTTTTCTTTTAAATTTTCTGTTTGCGTTAAAAGTAATTGCATTGCTAAAAGAAAACTGTATGTAAATGGTGTAAATATAAGACCTTCCTTTTAAATAATTTTTCCTAGCACTCTTTGGCCTTTTTGTGTGTCCTTATGTGTATAAGTATGTGTGAAAATTGCATAAGAAATGTTTTTCTTTAAATGATTAAAAAGCGCCCATATGTATGCAATACAATTGTAGTATAAAGTACAAGCCCATAAGTATGCTATACAATAGCAATAAGGAGTAGGAAAAGCTTTACAGCAATTCTTAATGCAATTATACATTAATGTAAGTGCAAAGAGAAGGAAAAGAGTAAAGTAAATGTGAAAACAATTATAAGAAAAAACTTTTAAAAATAGTTTTTTTTTATTTTTTTTAATAAATTGCTTGTTGTAACAGTAGTTTTAAGTTAAAAGAAATGATGTTGACGGTTAATGAAAGTGGAAGCAAACAAAAGGTCATTGAAGGAAAACAATTTAAGAAAACAGCCTTGAAGTAGGCTTCAAAATATGCAATTAAAAATATGTATGTAAAAATTAAGTTTTTAAAAATGCAAGTTATAAAATGGTTTTAATAATAAAAAGGGGTTTATAAGGAGCTTATTGTGTATTATTTTCTTGCTAGCAATGAAATTTAATAAACTTATTCCATAACATTTTATGTAAATTTCTAACAATAAAATATGTTATTATACCCAAAACCTTTTTCTCTAAATAAATCTACATATAGCTGGTGCTTTTTTTCCTTTTATACTGTCAAAACTTATTTCAAACATTCATTTATCTGGGTGGCTTTTTGTGTACTCTTAGTTTTATGCATATGTCTTCTGCGCCTCATTATCTTCCATATGTTTGTTTTATGACTATGAGTCTGATAAATGTGAGTCAGTTTGTCTAACATATTGTTGCCTTTATGGGGGTTCATATACCTATATGCATTGGCTATACCTAGCGTTAATCTCCCAGGTATATTACTACCTTTTTTTACAAACACAACTTTAGCAAAATTTAAACCTTTCCTTCCCCCCTCCTCTACTACTTTATTTAACTAACAACTTACCCGCCTGAAAGTATGCTAAGAACCCATAACTTTTCTCATAAATCTCAAGTCAGTTTTTCTTCGTTTTTTCTTTTGTTTCTTTCATTTATTTGTATTTATATCCTTAAAACTAATATTATATTTTGCATATACCTACCCACCTATGTATATTCTTTAGACAGACATATTTCCCTAACATCTATCTTCGTGCTACCATCTTTAAAAGCTAGACAATTTGTTTGCCTTTGTACTTACATACTTGCAAAGAAAAGCAAGCAAAGTCTTGTCTGTAAGCTTTTTCTAACACATACAAACAACTGGGGTTTTGTTTTATTATCATTGACTTGTAGTATATTGTTTTGTATTTGTTAGAAAATATTTACTTTTTTAACCTTTCTTGTGGTATATACTCGCATATGAAAAATATAGGCAATTTAAAATTTTGTATTTTTTGCTAGAAGTTTTTAATATTCAGCCCTTGTGTAGGCCTATCTATATTTATATTGTCTGGTTTATATATATTTTATGTCTTTTGAAATAAATCTGTCTAGAGATTGTGTTTATTTGCCAAGATTGTGTTCTTCTATTGAAAGTAAGAAATAGTTTTTCACCTTAAGGTAGGCAATGTTTTTTTTTCAAAATTTAAAACCAACAATACAGTAACTCAAAAAGTAAAGCTTTTATTAAAATAAAAGCTTTATACAAAGAAAAGTTGTCGGTCCGTAAAGTTTTCTGTAGGAAAGCTGGCGGTGAGACAAGTTTTCTATAGAAAAGTTGTCGGTGGTAAAAGTTTTTTATAGAAAAGTTGTCGATGGTGAAAGTTTTCTATAGAAAAGTTGTCGGTGGTGAAAGTTTTCTATAGAAAAGTTGTCGGTGGTGAAAGTTTTCTATAGAAAAGTTGTCGGTGGTGAAAGTTTTCTATAGAAAAGTTGTCGGTGGTGAAAGTTTTCTATAGAAAAGTTGTCGGTGGTGAAAGTTTTCTATAAAAAAGTTGTCGGTGGTGAAAGTTTTCTATAGAAAAGTTGTCGGTGGTGAAAGTTTTCTATAAAAAAGTTGTCGGTGGTGAAAGTTTTCTATAGAAAAGTTGTCGGTGGTGAAAGTTTTCTACAGAAAAGTTGACGGTGGTGAAAGTTTTCTATAGAAAAGTTGACGGTGGTAAAAGTTTTCTATCGAAAAGTTGTCGGTGGTGAAAGTTTTCTATAGAAAAGTTGTCGGTTGTGAAAGTTTTCTATAGAAAAGTTGTCGGTGGTGAAAGTTTTCTATAGAAAAGTTGTCGGTGGTGAAAGTTTTCTATAGAAAAGTTGTCGGTGGTGAAAGTTTTCTACAGAAAAGTTGTCGGTGGTGAAAGTTTTCTGTAAAAAAGTTGTCGGTGGTGAAATTTTTCTGTAGAAAAGTTGTCGGTGGGTCCAGTTTTCTATAGAAAAGTTATCAGTGGTGAAAGTTTTCTACAGAAAAGTTGTCGGTGGTGAAAGTTTTCTATAGAAAAGTTGTCGGTGGTGAAAGTTTTCTATAGAAAAGTTGTCGGTGGTGAAATTTTTCTATAGAAAAGGTGTCGTTCATTCGAAAAAATGTCGGCAGGAACAATTTTGTATTTAATAGTTGTAGGGAAACCTATATATTTCTTAGTCCTTTTAACTCCCTGAAGACTACAACATAATTTATTTTGTTTTTTTTTCTTTATTAAAATTTGTATGGTATATTTTTGGGCTTCTTATGACCTTTGACAAATTTTTTTATAATTTCTCTTATACTCTTCTCATATTTTATTCATTTTCCTTTTACTCATTTAATTGTTGCTCCTTATTCACATTTTCCATTAATCTTGAAAATAATTTTAAACAAATTGCCAAATGCATTACATTTCCGGTATTTTTAAGAAATAATTTCCCTGGAGTCATAACTTGTATTGGACTACTTTGCTACTTTTTTTAGCATTAACCATTAAGTTTTTTTATTTTTTTGCCTCAAACTTTAAGACTTTCTAATATTGAAAAATTGGCTTTAGAAAAAATTAACTACCTTTTTTTTTGGGCCACTCAACTGTTACTTTATTTCCCATCTTTAAATCCCTCGTTGTTCATAGACGTTATTAACTTTTCCTTTTTAAGCCTTTTTTGCTCCTGTTTTTTTTCCTACTTAATACTTTTTTTCCGAGTTAAAGAAAATGTATTAAACCCATAGAGTTTGAGTTGTTTTGTACTTGTAAAGGAAATGAAACCATTTATTTCTTTTTGAAAAATAAGTAACTGTTAAAATAAACATCAATACCCTTTGGTAATTTCGTAAATAAATAATTTATAAACGAATTTGTTACCCGAAAAAAACAAGACGAGAAAATAAATGGAAAACAAACGTATCCGGTTTTAGTCTTAGCTAAGGGGGGCCCAATTTTTTATTTCCTTTTTTTATAAACAACCTTTGACTGGGGAGACATAAAAATTCTTATTATCCTAAAAACTAAATGTATAAAAAATTTAAGATAATAAAAAAAATGTCTTAATCTAAAGGAAAGTGAGCAATTATCGTTACAAGGAAATTGAAGTATTTTTTTGCAAAAAAAAAATATTTCAGTAGTTTCTCAAACGTGACCATAACGTAGCCCTTAAAGTAATAAAGGGAGAGTTAATTTAATTTGATATATTATATTAGTTGGAATAACAAACTATCCCCCTCTTATATATATATATATATATATATATATATATATATATATATATATATATATATATATATATATATACGTTTATAGTAAGCCTGAAAGTATACTATACAAATTTCAGGATAATCCTTAAGGTGTAAAAAGCTATTGCAAGACTGATAAATGTTTGAAAATAGATCTAGGATAGACTTTTGTACCATATACTATTACCAACCTTACTCTGGTAGGTTTTTTATGGAGACACATGTGCAAAAGCCTTAAGATATGCACAAGTTTTTAACATCCACTTATATGAAATATTCTACAGAATAATATAAAATTTTCCTCACCGACAACTTTTTTATAGAACGACAACTTTTCTATAGAAAGCTTTACCTAACAACCACTTTTCTATAGAAAACTTTCATGACCGACAACTTATTTATAGAAAACTTTCACCATCGAAAACTTTTCTTCACTCAACTACAACTTTTCTATAGAAAACTTTACCCAACGACAACTTTTCTATAGAAAACTTTTACCACCTACAACTTTTATATAGAAAATTTTATCGAACGACAAATTTTCTTTAGAAAGCTTTACCTAACAACCACTTTTCTATAGAAAACGTTCATCATCGACAACTTTTTTTATAGAAAACTTTCACCACCGACAACTTTTCTGTACAAAACTTTACCCAGCGACAACTTTTCTATAGAAAACTTTCACCACCGACAACTTTTCTATAGAAAACTTTTACCACCGACAACTTATCTACAGGAAACTTTCACCACCGACAACTTTTCTACAGAAAACTTTCACCACCGACAACTTTTCTATAGAAAACTTTCACCAACTACAACTTTTCTTTAAAATAAATTAAAAATTGTTGCCTACCTACAGGAGTTAAAATGTCCTATCAATTATAATGTTTAAATTGTATCAATATTTTTCGATTATTTAAAATATATCAACAACAGAATTCCTTCAATATTTCACAATCACTCACATTTAACTTGTTTTACTCTATTTTTCCTATTTTCCTGTTTTCCCGTCGATTTTTTTCAATTAATTATCTGTCATTTTCCTCTATTTCAGTTAGCGAAAACTTTTATTTTTCGTATAACACATATTTCTTGTTATAGCTCATTAAAACAAGTGTCAAAACCATCAACTGCATATTATGTTTTTATATTGTTTTAAAAATTAGTTAACAATTTTTAATGCAATTCGTAATATTCTACAATTTTGTTGAAATAAAAATATTAAACATTTTTGTTAGGCTTTAATTAAATCAATAGAAATTCGGGTTAACTTTAAAATATATATTTAAATTATAACATAAAATGGACTCTTAATTGCGGGAAATTTAAACAAGTGTATTTATATAAAGCCTAAAGGTATGCAGTGAAAAGTGTTTTTTGTTTAAATGTTTAAGTTTTGCAATAATATTAGAGGGGGGACATTTGTACTTCAAATAAAGCTATAAATAATGTTTAATTTTATAAGTTTTCTGACATAGTTTTAGTTTCTCAGTATCTATGTATATTGTCACGTTTCATATTAAGTCAAGATTTTAGGAATTATATTTTAATTTTAGACTCGAGTTTTTAGTTTGAATTGCTGACATATAATTAAATGGAATTTGTTGTAATAAGACACTTTGAAATCTTCTAGATAATTTAAGGAAACTAAAAATTGTTGTTAAAATTCATTTCCTTGTAACTCCTACAAGTTTATTAAGAATACCACCGAACTTTAATTTCACTATAATTGAACAATTTCGCTTCCTATTTCAAATTCTAAATAAAGCCATTCGATACCATCAACATCTTAAACATTTTTAATTTAATTCACATACATTTCTTAGTAACTCCTAAAACTATGCAATTCTGTTTATTTTGAATTGCTGGCATATTATTAAACCGAATACGTTTTACTTGGAAATTTGCTTACAATGAAAATGTCAATTAAGGGAAACGTTTAGTTCAAATCAAAATACATTTTATCGCAATTCCCAAAAGTATGCACTTTTGTTTCATAGAAAAACTGAATAAATTTAAAAAATTTTAAAAAATTTCTTATTTCTATAGAAAACTTTTAAAAAAATTTTAATTTTTATATGAAAATCTTTCAAAAATTTCCAATTTTTATAGGAAATTTTTCAGAAATTTCCTTTTTTTATAGGAAATTTTTCAAAAATTTCCTATTTTTATAGGAAATTTTCCAAAAATTTCCTATTCTTATAGGAAATTTTTCAAAAATTTCCCTTTTTTATAGGAAATTTTTCAATAATTTCCTATTTTTATAAAAAATTTTTCAAAAATTTCCTATTTTTATAGGAAATTTTTCAAAAATTTCCTATTTTTATAGGAAATGTTTCAAAAATTTCCTATTTTTATAGGAAATTTTTCAAAAATTTCCTATTTTTATAGGAAATTTTTCAAAAATTTCCTATTTTTATAGGAAATTTTTCAAAAATATCCTATTTTTATAGGAAATTTTTCAAAAATATCCTATTTTTATAGGAAATTTTTCAAAAATTTCCTA
Organism: Stomorhina lunata; assembly: GCA_933228675.1. Taxonomy (NCBI): domain Eukaryota; kingdom Metazoa; phylum Arthropoda; class Insecta; order Diptera; family Rhiniidae; genus Stomorhina; species Stomorhina lunata. The sequence continues at coordinate 13,959,994 of OW121741.1, forward strand.
TTTTTATAGGAAATTTTTCAAAAATTTCCTATTTTTATAGGAAATTTTTCAAAAATTTCCTATTTTTATAGGAAATTTTTCAAAAATTTCCTATTTTTATAGGAAATTTTTCAAAAATTTCCTATTTTTATAGGAAATTTTTCAAAAATTTCCTATTTTTATAGGAAATTTTTCAAAAATTTCCTATTTTTATAGGAAATTTTTCAAAAATTTCCTATTTTTATAGGAAATTTTTCAAAAATTTCCTATTTTTATAGGAAATTTTTCAAAAATTTTCCATTTTTATTAGAAATTTTTCAAAAATTTCCTATTTTTTTTAGGAAATTTTTCAAAAATTTCGGATTTTTATAGGAAATTTTTCAAAAATTTTTTATTTTTATAGAAAATTTTTAAAAAATTTCTTATTTCGACATAAAATTTTTCAAAAATTTCTTATTTTTATAGAAAATTTTTCAAAAATTTCTTATTTTTATAGAAAATTTTTCAAAAGTTTCTTATTTTTATAGGAAATTTTTCAAAAATCTATAAATTTTTTAGAAATTGTTTTAAAGTTTTTTTTTAATAGGAAATTTTTTAAAAATTTTACAAAAATTTCGCCGAAATCCGTCTTACTTTAATTCGTATTATCTACTGTCCCTGAGTACTTATTAAAAATATGATTTGAAAAATTCCCTACACACATTTAGGTTTTTGTGTTAACTATCGCCTAAATGTATGCTTCAACCTTTAAAATATTGCAAATTCTTTAGCATTTCTTGCATTCTCCACTTTATATTATTATATTATTTACTCATTTCTCGAGCTGTCCCTTCAATCTAATCATGAATTCTTATTGTATCTACTGGAAAAAATGAGATTTATAAATTCTTAGCATATTTTTAGGTTTCTTAACTGCATGAATACCTGGTTTGAATATTACTTTATAATCTCACAATTTCCAAAAGGAAGAGTTGTATGTTTATTAATAAACCTTTCCCTTTTTTTGTTTTTTTTTTTTTTTTTTTTTTTTGTAAATAGCAGACATTTCAATGGTTTTATTTTAATCTAATGAAACCCTTAAGTATTAAAATAACGAAATGAAACAAATGTTGCTAATTTTCATTTGTTGCTAAACATATTTTCTCCAATTTCCAGCTTAGAACGAGAATACATTTATTTCTTATTTACGAAGGTAAAAGCTGAAATGCTAACAATTAATATGCAGGACAGGTAATGTCTTAAACGAGTCGTGAAAATATTTTCTCTGCATATTTTTGTTTTAACCATAAAATCTGCAAATCCTAAGGGATGCCAAAGCAAAAAAACGAACCCCAACAAACAATTCAAGACAAAAACAACAACAGCAGGAGCTAAAACCCAGTTAAACTTTCGACATCAGTCTCTAACGGAAACGGAAGTATAACAAACGTTTGGTTGCAAACCAAACCCTGGGAAAGAGCAGCAAGTTAACGCCGTTACGGAAATAAGCTTTAATTTATGAATTATGCATAAAAATCCAGCAAAAAAACCCACATTTTAAATGTAAAGGAATCTCTTTGCTCAAGAAGAAACAGGAAAACGTAGCTAAAGGGATACGACAAGACATGGCAGTTTAAGAAATTCTACGTGTCTTCCTCTTTATGAAAAAAGAAAAAAAAAATGAAAACAAAGAAAAGCTTTTTCATATTCGTACCTTTAAAAATATACAAAAATAAATATTTTTTTAATATTCCCAGGCAAAAAAATATAAAAATGGAATTTTACTTAGTTGACTTTATTATTGGCATCCCAGACCAAAATACGTCTCAAACAAACAAAAAAAGAAGCTTAAAACAATTTCCATTTAAAATTCCTGTCATGTTAAGGGGTTTCACAAACGACAGACGGACGGACAAACTTATTCTATCATTTTCCTTTCTTTTTACTTAAGAACTTTACAGAATTTCCTTTTGCTGGCTGACTTTATTCAATTAGCTTTACTCCTTTACAACAACAAAAACACACACAAAAATGGAAATACTATGAATATTATTATAATGAAAGCAATATTATGTAGCATACTTTTTTGGGGGGTCACAGTAATTAATACCCAACCTTAAAGTATTTTTTGTGCTTACTCTTTTTTGGTTTGTTTGTTCTAGCTTAAAAAGCTTAACGCTAAATGAGTGTACAAAATATTTTGGGGAAATTAATTTGGGGCAAAAACAAAAAATATATGTTTATATTTTAGAAATTATTTATAATTGATAAAGTTAAAAGTTCTTAAAATGAAAGCATATTTTCAGGCCATAAATAATAAACTTATTAAAGAAAGTGGTGAGCAAGTAATAAAAAAGTTAAAGTTATTTGATAAGTCTTTACTAAATTGACCTTTTGACAGAAAAGGCTCATGACCGAGAGAACACTAATTGAAGAAAAAAAAAAGTGCTAAAAGAAAAACTATAGCAGAAAGAGGACAGAACCTAGAAGTAGTCTAGAAAAAGTAGAGTTAAGTTATTTAAATATTAATAACACTAAAGTAAGCAAGAAAATTAAATTCAAGATAACCTATGTTTTCTTTTTTTTTTTCATAAGCACCAGAAATTTAAAATTTTTTTTTCGATTTTTTTTTTCAAAAATTTTTGAATTGAGTTTTTGAAGTGTTATCATATCTTGAAAACGACTTGTCTTATTTTACTAAAAAAATAGATTAATAAATTAAAAACAAAATTAGAACCATGATGTGATAATATCTGATTTTCGAGTTATTAACGGTATTGGAGTTATCCATATCTCAATGTAAAAAAATATCTCCTTTTTTTTGCAAATTGAAAAAAAAGTATTTGTTGTCCTAGTTAGTTTATCATATACTGAAAACGACTCGTCCAAATTTAATAAGAAGTACAGCAATGGATTAAGAACAAAATTGGCCTTATGACTTGCAAGGACAAGATTTTTGAATGATCATCTGTTTTGGAGTTATCCATATCTCAATGTAAAAAAATAACTTTTTTTTGTGCAAAATTGAAAAAATGTTACTTTTTTGTTGTCCCAGTTAGTTTACCATATCTCTAAAAAGACATGTCCAATTTTACAGAAAAATATATTAATGGATCTAGAACGATATTTACCTTTGTGCTTGCTAATACGAATTTTTTGAGTTATCGACGGTTTTGGAGTTATCCACATCTTTATGTAAAAAATCTATTTTTTTGTGCACAATCGTAAAAATTTTAATTTTTGTTGCCCAAGTTAGTTTATCATAACATGAAAACGACTTGTCCAATTTTACTGAAGAATACATCAATGGATTAAGAACAAAAATTCCTTTAAGACGTGGTAACAAGAGATTTTTGAGTCATAGACGGTTTTGGAGTTATCCATATCTCAATGAAAAACATATATTTTTTTTTTGTGCAAAATCGAAAAAAAAATTTGTTGTCTAGTTTGTTTACCATATCATGAAATCGACTTGTCCAATTGTACTTAAAAACAAATCAGTGGATTAAGAGCAAAATTGACCTTAAGACTTGCTAACATGAGATTTTTGTGTTATCGACGGTTTTGGAGTTATTTATATCTCAATGTAAAAAATTTTTTTTTTTGTGAAAAATCTAAAAAAAAAATATTTTTCTTGTCTTGACATGTTGTCTTGACGAAATTGCCCCTAAGACGGGCAAACAGGAGATTTTTGAGTTATCGACGGTTTTGGAGTTATCCATATCTCAATGTAAAAAAATATTTTATTTTTTGTTAAAAATCGAAAAAAAATTAATTTTTGTTGTGTTAGTTAGTTTATAATACCTTGAAAACGACTTGTCCAATTTAACAGAAAAATACGTTTTTCAATTAAGAATGAAATTATCCCTAAGACATCCAAACAAGAGATTTATGAGTTATCGACGGTTTTGGAGTTATCCATATCTCAATAAAAACAATTTTTTGTACAAAATCGAAAAAAACTTTTACATTTGTTGTCCTAGTTAGTTTACCATATCTTAAAATAAACATGTCAAATTTCATGGAAAAATATACCAATGGATCAAAAATAATATTTATCTTAAGATTTGCAAATACAAATTTTTTGAGTAACCGATGGTTTTGTAGTTATTTATATCTCAATGGAAAAATATATTTTTTTGGTGAAAATCGAAAAATTTTTAATTTAATTTTAAATTAATTTTTGTTGTTCTAGTTAATTTACCATATCTCGAAAACAACTTGTCCAATTTTCCTGAAGAATACATCAATGTTTTAATAACAATAATTCCTTTAAGACGTGGTAACAACAGATTTTTAAGTAATCGACGGTTTTAGAGTTATTCATATCTCAATGTCAAAAAAATATTTTATTTTCTGGAAAATCGAAAAAATTTTAATTTTTGTTATAATAGTTAGTTAATAATATCTTGAAAAAGACATGTCCAATTTTACAGAAAAATATATTTATGGATCAAGAACAATATTCACCTTAAGACTTGCTAATACAAATTTGTTGTGTGTTCAACGGTTTTTGAGTTATGCATATCCCAATGTAAATATTGCCAAAGTCTTTTTTCCGGGAATTGATATTTTAGTCACAAATTTCATTATATTTTTATGAAATTTAGAGGAAATTGGCTTTTATGAACAAAAACCACTTACACAATTTTTTTTTGAAATAGGTTCATATTTGACAATAGCTCCAATACAAGACCTTCATACAAGGGCCCCTAAAATGCGTTGAAATTTGCAAAAAAAAGCTTCGAAATCTGAAGGTAATCAAATTGTTATGTTTTTTTTTTTTTTTTTGTTGCACATATATTTTTTGTATGAAGTGCAATCATATTGCTAAATTTCGAGAAAATCGATCCACATTTGACCCTAGCTCTTACATATCACTTTCCGACAAAAGCCACTTTACCCTTTAAGACCAAATGCAAAACAACCATGAGGTTTTTTATACTTTTTGGAATATGTTGTCTCTACAGCGTATGAGAACATAATCAATGATTAGGTTTAATTACTTTTATATCCTTTAAGGATTTTCAGGACACGCACAATTGATGCATCTCGGTTAATATTTTTAACTGAAATACATTTTTATTGCATAAAACAATTTCAATTAGTAGGAAATATTGCAATTTATCATAAAAAGCTAAAATATTGCAACCGAAACTTACCCACACAATCGATGCATCACGGTCTAAAAGGGTTAAATGTGACGAAATTTTTAAAAATTCTCTTAAATCTAAAGATAAAAATAATTTTATGTTTGCGACACATAACATTTTTAGATAAAATGTAAAAAGTTGCTAAATTTTAAGAAAATCGGTTCACATTTGACCCTAGCTACCATATAACCCCCAAGGATTATATACAAAAATGTATATATTTTTGGAATATGTTGTCTCTACAGCGTATGAAAATATAATCAATGATTAGGTTTTGTCATTTTTATATGCTTCAAGGATTTCCAGGACACGCACAATTGATGCATCTCGGCTAATATTTTTGATGGAAACACATTTTTATTGCATTAAACAATTTCAATTAGTTTGAAGTATTGCAATTTATCATAAAAAGCAAAAATATTGCAACCGAAACCCACCCGCACAATCGATGCATCACGGTCTGAAAGGGTTAAATGTCAGGAAATTTACAAAAATTCTCTTAAATCTAAATATGATAACCAATAATTCTATGTTTGCGACACACATAATTTTTTTATAAACTGTAAAAAAATTGCTAAATTTGAAGAAAATCGGTTCACATTTAACCCTAGCTACCATATGACACCCAGGGCTTAAATACAAAATTCTTTATTTTTTTAAATAATTAAATTTATTGTTAATAAAATCACTATTAAAAAATAGATTTTCAGGAAGGAAGGTTTATTTTATTAAGAATATTTACAGTTTTAAGATCATTAAAGAAAAATTTTATGATTATGGCGTCTTCGAAATTTTTTTTATAAATTTTTTAAAAATAAAAAAAATTTTAAATTTTTCTAAGAAAAAATATTTTGTAATTTTGAAGTGCAACTTCAAATTCGTTAAACTTATAAAAAAATAGTTTTAAGGGAACTTGAAGATAACTTGAAGATGTTATTGGTTATCATATTCCATGACCTTCAACAAAATCGAACAAACCGTTTCAAAGATATACCAAAAATGACAAATTAAAAAAATTTTTTTTGAAAAATTACAATAAAATAATTGCCGATTTAAGTTAAAAAAAATCGTTAGGTTTATTAAAAAATATTTTGTAGCAGTTTTCCATGTTTTTGTTCTTAAACTTCTTCTTGAGTGTTTCTCTATTTTCTTCTACCGCTTTTTAATACCTTTTGACCTTCTCCCCAAATAGTTTATAGTTATTTTTACAATGTCACTTAACTAAGCTGCAGCTTTACTTTACTTGCTCCCTAGGTCTCCTGCTGGTCACTTAAAATGTAGTTTTCCTCTTTGCCTAACTTTTCCCTAGTCCTGCTCTAGATTTTTAATGTTTATTTAAAATCTTTTTCGTAGACAATAAAGATTGTTATGCATGAAAGTGTTTAAAAGTTGCTTATTGTCTCTTTGGCCCAGCATGTTGCAAACTTTGCGTTTCCGCCCTCAACTTAACAAAAATATAAAAATCTTTAGAGAGTCTTTAATCATCTTAGTTTATGGACAAACATTCTTGTCTTTTTTCTTTTTGCTTTCAAGTTTTTGGTAATATTTAGCAAACTGGCGTTGCTTAAATGCTGGTTTATAGTGGGCCAAAGGACGAATGGCGGGGTGAAAAGGACCTTCAGATTGTTTTCAGCAAAGAACTTTATTATCTTGTTAGTTGTTTGTTTTTGTGGTGTTTTTTTTGTCTTAATTCTTTTGTCCCAAGTAAAATTTGCAAAATTAAGGGGTCTTGTAGTTGTAGTTTTTTTTTCTTTTTTGGAATTTTATTTGATAGATTGTTAAACACTAAAAAGTTTATTTGACAAATATTATAATAGATCATCCAAATAACTATAAGGGAAAAGTAAATACGTAAAGTTTTAAGGGGGATAGAAAAGTAGAATTGAAGTTGATTTCACAAGAGGGATAAAAAACTGTTTATCTAAAGATTAAAGAGTTATTTTGTTACTAAATTTGTTTAAGGATATGTAAAAATTCTAGAATTTAAGCAATATTATATCTTAATGAAGTTTTAATAATTTGCTAGTCTCCTTAATGTATGCAGCACATTTTAAAATTGATTCTAAACAAGTGTAAACGTTTCATACCATAACAAAATAGCTTTTTAAAACTAAAGAGAATTAAAGAAGATTTATATTAAACACCTCAAAGTATGCAACGAAAATTTGTATGGTACATAGTTTCTAGATTTCACTTAAAATAAACTCTTTGGCCTTAGTCTATGTCTATGTCTTAGTCTATGTCTTAGTCTATGACTTAGTCTATGTCTTAGTCTATGTCTTAGTCTATGTCTTAGTCTATGTCTTAGTCTATGTCTTAGTCTATGTCTTAGTCTATGTCTTAGTCTATGTCTTAGTCTATGTCTTAGTCTATGTCTTAGTCTATGTCTTAGTCTATGTCTTAGTCTATGTCTTAGTCTATGTCTTAGTCTATGTCTTAGTCTATGTCTTAGTCTATGTCTTAGTCTATGTCTTAGTCTATGTCTTAGTCTATGTCTTAGTCTATGTCTTAGTCTATGTCTTAGTCTATGTCTTAGTCTATGTCTTAGTCTATGTCTTAGTCTATGTCTTAGTCTATGTCTTAGTCTATGTCTTAGTCTATGTCTTAGTCTATGTCTTAGTCTATGTCTTAGTCTATGTCTTAGTCTATGTCTTAGTCTATGTCTTAGTCTATGTCTTAGTCTATGTCTTAGTCTATGTCTTAGTCTATGTCTTAGTCTATGTCTTAGTCTATGTCTTAGTCTATGTCTTAGTCTATGTCTTAGTCTATGTCTTAGTCTATGCCTTAGTCTATGTCTTAGTCTATGTCTTAGTCTATGTCTTAGTCTATGTCTTAGTCTATGTCTTAGTCTATGTCTTAGTCTATGTCTTAGTCTATGTCTTAGTCTATGTCTTAGTCTATGTCTTAGTCTATGTCTTAGTCTATGTCTTAGTCTATGTCTGTCTTAGTCTATGTCTTAGTCTATGTCTTAGTCTATGTCTTAGTCTATGTCTTATTCTATGTCTTAGTCTATGTCTTAGTCTATGTCTTAGTCTATGTCTTAGTCTATGTCTTAGTCTATGTCTTAGTCTATGTCTTAGTCTATGTCTTAGTCTATGTCTTAGTCTATGTCTTAGTCTATGTCTTAGTCTATGTCTTAGTCTATGTCTTAGTCTATGTCTTAGTCTATGTCTTAGTCTATGTCTTAGTCTATGTCTTAGTCTATGTCTTAGTCTATCTCTTAGTCTCTGTCTTAGTCTATGTCTAAGTCTTTGTCTTAGTCTATGTCTTAGTCTATGTCTTAGTCTATGTCTCAGTCTATGTATTAGTCTATGTCTACGTCTTAGTCTATGTCTAATTCTATGTCTTAGTCTATGTCTTAGTCTATGTCTTATTCTATGTCTATGCTTATGACATAATCATGCCTGTCTAGAAACTTCGTAGAAATTATTCTCCTCCTAAAAGTATGCCATATTTTTATAGTTTCGTCGTTTTAAACTAAGAATTGCTTTATCAAATTTTCTTTAAATAAATTAATTTTTCCAATATTTTGCTTAATAAATTCTTTTAAATATTATTTTTTTTTGCATCTGCTTCTTCACTTACCATCTTTTATCGAATATCGTGGATTACTCATGTCAACTCTTGTCTGATTCTTAATCCAATATATATTCGGTGTGGGATTACCAATTGCTTTACACTGCATGGTCGCCGTATGACCAACTTCAATGACACGCGTACTGGGTCCTTGCGTTATGATGGGGAAGCCAGGCGGTGTCTTGTCACCTAAAATTAAAAATATGAAGATAAAAATAATTAAAATATTTCATTCATGTCTTTTAATTAAATTTTATTTTTGTAAACTCTTTTAGAAAATATAATCACTATGAAAATAAATTTGTTTTTGAAATCCCTTTCAATTCAAAATTTGCATTGCAAAAAAAAACTGTTCGTTTAAGTCGATTATTTGTTTGATCATCTTTTTGTGGCTTCTTTGTTATTGTATTTATAATAAATATAACTAAAATCCCCACAAAAACATACAATATTTATGGGAAGTTTTTAAAAAATTCAAAGTAAAAAAAATGGCCAAAGCTTATTTACACATTTCAATTAAATCCTTTCACAGGGCTGTTAATACAAAGCATTTTCCTTTGTATGTATACGAGTAAAGTGAACTTTTAGGAGTTTGTTCATGTGTGCTAGTGAAGTTTTTTGTACCCCCTTGCTCTCTCTCTTGTATATGGACGAACTTTAATTTTTTCTAGCATATTTAAAGGATGATGTGTAAAATTATTGAAATTTTTGAAATTTCTCTAAATAATTTTAAAAATATTCAAATATGACCTACCCCTAGTTTTTTTACACGACAAATTTTTGTCATTGCATACATAAAGGCGTAGGTCATAACTAATTTGAAACCTACCGCAAAAACAATACAAACAAATACAAAATTCATCGGTAATTATCTTATTCTAAATCTAAGTCATAGGCATATTCTACGACTTAGTCTATGTCGTAGTTTATGTCTTAGTCTATGTCTTAGTCTATGTCTTAGTCTATGTCTTAGTCTATGTCTTAGTCTATGTCTTAGTCTATGTCTTAGTCTATGTCTTAGTCTATGTCTTAGTCTATGTCTTAGTCTATGTCTTAGTCTATGTCTTAGTCGATGTCTTAGTCTATGTCTTAGTCTATGTCTTAGTCTATGTCTTAGTCTATGTCTTAGTCTATGTCTTAGTCTATGTCTTAGTCTATGTCTTAGTCTATGTCTTAGTCTATGTCTTAGTCTATGTCTTAGTCTATGTCTTAGTCTATGTCTTAGTCTATGTCTTAGTCTATGTCTTAGTCTATGTCTTAGTCTATGTCTTAGTCTATGTCTTAGTCTATGTCTTAGTCTATGTCTTAGTCTATGTCTTAGTCTATGTCTTAGTCTATGTCTTAGTCTATGTCTTAGTCTATGTCTTAGTCTATGTCTTAGTCTATGTCTTAGTCTATGTCTTAGTCTATGTCTTAGTCTATGTCTTAGTCTATGTCTTAGTCTATGTCTTAGTCTATGTCTCAGTCTACGCCTTAGTCTATGTCTTAGTCTATGTCTATGTCTTAGTCTATGTCTTAGTCTATGTCTTAGTCTATGTCTTAGTCTATGTCTTAGTCTATGTCTTAGTCTATGTCTTAGTCTATGTCTTAGTCTATGTCTTAGTCTATGTCTTAGTCTATGTCTTAGTCTATGTCTTAGTCTATGTCTTAGTCTATGTCTTAGTCTATGTCTTAGTCTATGTCTTAGTCTATGTCTTAGTCTATGTCTTAGTCTATGTCTTAGTCTATGTCTTGGTCTATGTCTTAGTCTATGTCTTAGTCTATGTCTTAGTCTATGTCTTAGTCTATGTCTTAGTCTACGTCTTAGTCTATGTCTTAGTCTATGTCTTAGTCTATGTCTTAGTCTATGTCTTAGTCTATGTCTTAGTCTATGTCTTAGTCTATGCCTTAGTCTATGTCTTAGTCTATGTCTTAGTCTATGTCTTAGTCTATGTCTTAGTCTATGTCTTAGTCTATGTCTTAGTCTATGTCTTAGTCTATGTCTTAGTCTATGTCTTAGTCTATGTCTTAGTCTATGTCTTAGTCTATGTCTTAGTCTATGTCTTAGTCTATGTCTTAGTCTATGTCTTAGTCTATGTCTTAGTCTATGTCTTAGTCTATGTCTTAGTCTATGTCTTAGTCTATGTCTTAGTCTATGTCTTAGTCTATGTCTTAGTCTATGTCTTAGTCTATGTCTTAGTCTATGTCTTAGTCTATGTCTTAGTCTATGTCTTAGTCTATGTCTTAGTCTATGTCTTAGTCTATGTCTTAGTCTATGTCTTAGTCTGTGTCTTAGTCTATGTCTTACTCTATGTCTTAGTCTATGTCTTAGTCTATGTCTTAGTCTATGTCTTAGTCTATGTCTTAGTCTATGTCTTATTCTATGTCTTAGTCTATGTCTTAGTCTATGTCTTAGTCTATGTCTATGTCTTAGTCTATGTCTTAGTCTATGTCTTAGTCTATGTCTTAGTCTATGTCTTAGTCTATGTCTTAGTCTATGTCTTAGTCTATGTCTTAGTCTATGTCTTAGTCTATGTCTTAGTCTATGTCTTAGTCTATGTCTTAGTCTATGTCTTAGTCTATGTCTTAGTCTATGTCTTAGTCTATGTCTTAGTCTATGTCTTAGTCTATGTCTTAGTCTATGTCTTAGTCTATGTCTTAGTCTATGTCTTAGTCTATGTCTTAGTCTATGTATTAGTCTATGTCTTAGTCTATGTCTTAGTCTATGTCTTAGTCTATGTCTTAGTCTATGTCTTAGTCTATGTCTTAGTCTATGTCTTAGTCTATGTCTTAGTCTATGTCTTAGTCTATGTCTTAGTCTATGTCTTAGTCTATGTCTTAGTCTATGTCTTCGTCTATGTCTTAGTCTATGTCTTAGTCTATGTCTTAGTCTATGTCTTAGTCTATGTCTTAGTCTATGTCTTAGTCTGTGTCTTAGTCTACGTCTTAGTCTATGTCTTAGTCTATGTCTTAGTCTATGTCTTAGTCTATGTCTTAGTCTATGTCTTAGTCTATGTCTTAGTCTATGTCTTAGTCTATGTCTTAGTCTATGTCTTAGTCTATGTCTTAGTCTATATCTTAGTCTATGTCTTAGTCTATGTCTTAGTCTATGTCTTAGTCTATGTCTTAGTCTATGTCTTAGTCTATGTCTTAGTCTATATCTTAGTCTATGTCTTAGTCTATGTCTTAGTCTATGTCTTAGTCTATGTCTTAGTCTATGTCTTAGTCTATTTTTTAGTCTATGCCTTAGTCTATGTCTTAGTCTATGTCTTAGTCTATGTCTTAGTCTATGTCTTAGTCTATGTCTTAGTCTATGTCTTAGTCTATGTCTTAGTCTATGTCTTAGTCTATATCTTGGTCTATGTCTTAGTCTATGTCTATGTCATATTCCATGTTTAAGTCCATGTCTAAGTCTATGTCTTAGGCTATGTATTAGTCTATGCTTTAGTCTATGTCTTTATTTTTGTAGTATTCAAGATTTAATTTTCTTTTGCCTTTAAAGTTATTCAGTTATCCCGAAAAAGCTTTTAATAGTTTCTGTTGCATACTTTTAGATTATACATTTTTAAATTTACTCCTAAATTTAAAATTTGTATTACAGATTTAAAACTCTGATCCTTAAAGCAGGCAACGAAATTATAAACCGACTTTTAAGCAAACAAAGAGTAAGTGATCTGTAAAGTAAAATTCCTGGCTTTAGTATGGCATCAGATATTCTAACAATATCCTGCTACATTAAAACAACTGCACAAAAATAATGCCCTGTTTGCTATGGGATTGTATGTAAATCGTAAGCTGGTTTGTGTAGATGTAAAATATGCCCTTTTTTTGTTTTTAAATTTTTTATGTATATGTATGCGGCTTTTATATTGTATTATATTTTTATAGTTGTTTTTGCTTTTGTTGAACAACTTTTTTGTCGATGTTCTAGTTGTTTTTGTCGTTATTATAGTTTTTATAGAATACAATATTTGTATTAAAACGTGTCTGGCGTGAAATTAAAATAATATCAACAGCATTTAAACAAACAGACATGAAGAAAAACTTACAGAAATTTACATGCAAAGACCCAACTGCATAAACATCTATACCAGGGATATTTACATATTTTACATATACATACAAGTATGTATCGTAATAAAGGCATGTATATGTGTATAGAAAAGCTTTTTGACTATATGTGACAAATACAACAATACAAGCCAAACAAAAACAATAAAACTTGAAAGACTACCACTACAAAAAAACAAAAACACTTTAACAAAAAACCAAAATACACAAGTAAACAAAAAATAACAACACGCCAAAAAGTATGCAACAAAAACATGATTTTTTTGGAATTAAAGACTTTTATGCATATAAACAGATATTAAAAGCGACACAGAATGAATATGTTGCACGTACAATAATAATGTTTTTATGTTGCAGCAAAGGCAACTAAACCAGCAGCTTTTTGTTGTGTTTCTTCTTTTTTTCTGAAGGAAAAACGAAAATAAACGCTTTTGTTGGCATTGTAAAGTTGACACTTGGCATTTTCATTGTTTTTGTCATTTGTAGTTTATTTTATTACTTTTTTATTTTATTTTATTTAACATTTAATTTTTTATTTTTAACCAGAGTTTGTTTACCCGTTCGGTAGTGTTAAAAAAAAATCTTGGTAAAATTAAAGTTTAGTATGTTTTACTAACGAAAGTCGTGGAAGGATACATGAAACAATGACATGGCAAAGATCATGATATAATAAATATACCTTGAGGAGAAATAGTGATGGAAATAACAAATAAGGTTAAATTGCAAAGTAAAATGCAATTGTTTGAGTAATACAAGACAAGATAAAGGATGAATTTTTGCTTGAAGGATGAAGGTTACAGAGGAAAGTAGGTCAATTGTTTGAAACGAAATGGAAGGTAATGAAATTAAATAAAAATAATATTTTAAAATTCTTATATGAAATTTAAAAAAATATGCTAATTTTTATAAGAAAATGTTGTAAAAATTCTTGTAGAAAATTTCCTATTTCTATAGGAAATTTTTCAACAATTTGATATTTTTAAAGAAATTTTTTAAAAATTTCATATTTTTAAAGGAAATTTCATAAATTTAAGGAAAATTTTTCAAAAACTTCATATTTTTAACGGAAATTTTTCAAAATTTTAATATTTTTATGAAAAGTTTATCAAAAATTTCATATTTTTATAGGAAATTTTTCAAATATTTCCTATTTTTATAGGAAATTTTCAAAAATTTGCTATTTTTATAGGAAATTTTTCAAAAATTTCCTTTTTTTATAGGAAATTTTTCAAAAATTTTCTATTTTTATAGGACATTTTTAAAAAATGTTCTATTTTCATAGGAAATTTTTCAAAAATTTTCTATTTTTATAGGAAATTTTTCAAAAATTTTCTATTTTTATAGGAATATTTTAAAAAATTTCCTATTTTTATAGGAAATTTTTCAAAAATTTCCTATTTTTATAGGAACTTTTTCGAAAATTTGCTATTTTTATAGGAAATTTTTCAAAAATTTTCTATTTTTTGAAGGAAATGTTTAAAAAATTCTCTATTTTTTTAAGGAAATGTTTAAAACATTTTCTATTTTTTGTAGGAAAGTTTAAAAAATTTTCTTTTTACTTATTGTTTTCTCTGAAAACAATTTCATTCTTTAAAGTTTATATTTGATTTAAATCATATTGTAAATGTTGAGTTTTTTTGAATTTATTTATTTGATAGAGGTTTCCTTTTGACTTGTATATAGTTGTTGGTGTTTTTTTGCAATAGTTTTTATACAACTTTTTTATTTTTCAATACAATTTTTCCAGTTCCTGTTTGAATTCAATTTAATACGATAATAAATCATTGCAAATCCATTTGTATTGTCAGCACTAGAGAAAAAGGAATACACATACAAGCCAACATATTTTTACATATACATATGTATATGGTGTGGGAGGGTTGTGTGGGAATTTATTTAAAAAACATAAAACAAATCCGTAAAACCTATACCCCCTCTTTGCCAAAAGTTAAGGTGGAAATCTATGTGTTTATGTTTATTTTAGTACAAATTTGTTGCAGTATAATAAAGCTTCAAAATCAAAAATGATTGAAAATAAATGTGTTTATTTGATTGTTGTTCTACGGAAGGAGTCAGTCAGTATATCAGTCCGTCCTTGTGTTTGTGTATGTGCTTGAGTTTATTATTGAAATTGTAGGTTTGATTCCATTCCATTCCTTCGTCGTCCTTTTTCACAAGTGTTTATTTTGTTTATTGTTTATGTGCACTTGTCAGTATAAAAAACGAGAACATTTGTCAGTGTATTGTACGAGTGTTTATTTATTTGTTATCCTGCCATTCACATTGAACAGTTAGTCAGAGTAAGCCTACTTGTTTGCCTGATTTCCTGTTCCTCCTGCCTTTTGTTTCATTGTATACGAGAAAATGAGTGTTCGATTGTTTGGTTGAGGTTTCGAGTGTGTGGGTGTATTTGTGTATCTGTTGTTGTGCAGATGTTTTTGTGTCATGTTCCGTTATCAATTTCCGCAAAGTATTGTTTTATGTATTTTAATCAAGAGAAAATGAAAAATCATACGAAAAAAACAAAAAACATCACAAAATATCGGAAAGAAAAACAATTGAATGAAAAAAAGATGTTTTATTGAAATTTATTGATTCGTTGGAGGGTCAAGAATTATATTTAGTTTTGTTTTCTTACTTTTTCGATTTGAATTTAGGTCAAGATACATTTTTTCAATATATCTTTTTCAAGAAGGCTGTCGAAATATATAAGAGAATGATTTATTTTCTAAGAGCGTTCTTAGAAAATTTCCTCAAAAATAATCAAAAATTTGTTATTTTTATAAGAAATTATTTAATTTTATAGAAAATTTTTCAAAAATTTCGTAGCTTTATTTAAAATTTTTCAAAACTGTTTTATTTTTAAAGGATTTTTTTAATAAAATTCTTATTTTTATAGGAAATTTTTAAAAGTTTCCTATTTTTATAGGAAAATTTTCAAATAATTCCTGTAAAATAAGAAATTTTTTAAAAACTTCCTTTAAAAATATAAAATTTTTGAAAAATTTCCTATAAAAATATGAAACTTTTGAAAATTTTCCTACAAAAATACAAAATTTTTGAAAATTTTGCTACAAAAACAGGAAATTTTTAAAAAATTGCCTATAAAAATATAAAATGTTCGAAAAATTTCCCATCAAAATAGAAAATTTTTGAAAAATTTCCTACCAAAATAGAAAATTTTTGAAAAATTTCCTACCAAAATAGAAAATTTTTGAAAAATTTCCTATAAAAATAGAAAATTTTTGAAAAATTTCCTATAAAAATAGAAAATTTTTGAAAAATTTCCTATAAAAATAGAAAATTTTTGAAAAATTTCCTATAAAAATAGAAAATTTTTGAAAAATTTCCTATAAAAATAGAAAATTTTTGAAAAATTTCCTATAAAAATAGAAAATTTTTGAAAAATTTCCTATAAAAATAGAAAATTTTCCTATAAAAATAGAAAATTTTTGAAAAATTTCATATAAAAATATGAAAATAGAAAATTTTTGAAAAATTTCCGCTAAAATGAGAAAATGTTTGAAAAATTTCCAGTAAAAATAGAACATTTTTGAAAAATTTCTTAAAAAATAGGAAATTTTTAAATATTTTTTTTGAAAAATTTTCTATAAAAATAGGAAATTTTTGAAAAATTTTCTATTAAAATTGGAAATTTTTGAAAAATTTCCTATAAAAATAGGAAATTTTTGAAAAATTTCCTATAAAAATAGGAAATTTTTGAAAAATTTCCTATAAAGATAGGAAATTTTTGAAAAATTTCCTATAAAAATAGGAAATTTTTGAAAAATTTCCTATAAAAATAGGAAATTTTTGAAAAATTTCCTATAAAAATAGGAAATTTTTGAAAAATTTCCTATAAAAATAGGAAGTTTTTGAAAAATTTCCTATAGAAATAGGAAATTTTTGAAAAATTTCCTATAAAAATAGGAAATTTCCTATAAAAATAGGAAATTTTTGAAAAATTTCCTATAAAAATAGGAAATTTTTGAAAAATTTCCTATAAAAATAGGAAATTTTTGAAAAATTTCCTATAAAAATAGGAAATTTTTGAAAAATTTTCTATAAAAATAGGAAATTTTTGAAAAATTTCCTATAAAAATAGGAAATTTTTGAAAAATTTTCTATAAAAATAGGAAATTTTTGAAAAATTTCCTATAAAAATGGGAAATTTTTGAAAAATTTTCTATAAAAAATAGGAAATTTTTGAAAAATTTCCTATAAAAATAGGAAATTTTTGAAAAATTTCCTATAAAAAAAGGAAATTTTTGAAAAATTTCCTATAAAAATAGGAGATCTTTCAAAAATTTCCTATAAAAATAGGAAATTTTTGAAAAATTTCCTATAAAAAAAAGAAATTTTTGAAAAATTTCCTATAAAAATAGGAAATTTTTGAAAATTTTCCTTTTCTTTCAAAAATTTCCTATAAAAATAGGAAATTTTTGAAAAATTTCCTATAAAAATAAGAAATTTTTGAAAAATTTCCTATAAAAATAGGAAATTTTTGAAAATTTTCCTATAAAAATAGGAAATTTTTGAAAAATTTCCTATAAAAATAGGAAATTTTTGAAAAATTTCCTATAAAAATAGGAAATTTTTGAAAAATTTCCTATAAAAAAAAGAAATTTTTGAAAAATTTCCTATAAAAATAGGAAATTTTTGAAAAATTTCCTATAAAAATAGGAAATTTTTGAAAAATTTCCTATAAAAATAGGAAATTTTTGAAAAATTTCCTATAAAAATAGGAAATTTTTGAAAAATTTCCTATAAAAATTGGAAATTTTTGAAAAATTTCCTATAAAAATTGGAAATTTTTGAAAAATTTCCTATAAAAATTGGAAATTTTTGAAAAATTTCCTGTAAAAATTGGAAATTTTTGAAAAATTTCCTATAAGAATAGGAAATTTTTGAAAAATTTCCTATAAAAATAGGAAATTTTTGAAAAATTTCCTATAAAAATAGGAAATTTTTGAAAAATTTCCTATAAAAATAGGAAATTTTTGAAAAATTTCCTATAAAAATAGGAAATTTTTGAAAAATTTCCTATAAAAATAGGAAATTTTTGAAAAATTTCCTATAAAAATAAGAAATTTTTGAAAAATTTCCTATAAAAATAGGAAAAAATTTCCTATTTTATATAAAATTTTTCTATTAACATTTTTCAAAAATTTTTATTTTTATGGAAAAATAAATTTCTCATTTTTATAGGAAATTTGTAAAAAAAAAAACTCCCAATTTTTGTTGAAAATTTTTCAAAAATTTAATATTTTTATTGGAAAATTTTCAAAAATTTAATATTTTTATTGGAAATTTCTAAGAAAAATTTTCAGAAGTTTATTTGTAAGGAACTAACTTCCAGTATTTCTTTTCTGTTTGCAGATTATAAACATTTTTATTTGAGTTATTAAAAATTTATATATTTCCTTTCATTCATGTCTGTTTAAATATTAATAAACTCTATGTATTTAGCTTTCTATTTAAGCAGTAAAAACTAAGAAGAGTCTAAATCGAAAAGAAAAAAAAACATTATTTACTTAGAATAGAAAATGTTAAGTAACATGAATCTCTATAAAATTAAAAAATAAAATAATAATGCACTTGATAACCATTAAGCAGAAATAAAGACTTAAAACATCCTCAAAAAAATTCAACAAAATGTATAAAACTGATAGCCTCAACTACAAATTTAAGTTAAGACGAAAAGGAAATCAACAAAATAATGAAGTATAAACTGGCAACATGATATTGTGTTGCAAGACCAAGTTTTGTTTTTTTATGTCTTGCAACAATGTTATATTCTAACAACTTCAGCCTTGTTGTCGTCCTAGTTCTAGCAGAGTTTGAATAGGATATACAAAAAAGAATTGAGAAAACGAGACCAGAAATGAAATTAAATTGCTGCTTTAGTGAATACTTATAAGAAATAATAAATACAAACGAACTGCATTTTAAAATGCATTTTTAAATTTCACAGAATTTCTTAAGTTTCAATTCTTGTTTTCTTGCTGCTTTTTTATACGATTTTCCCATGGTCTCCCAAAAGTAGACTATAGTTTTTTACTGGTTTCATTTCTTATGTGTTTTTTAATGAAAACAGACAAGTCAGATAACAGAAAATAAGAAAACATGATCACGAACTAAAGAAAATGTCGCTTTATTATTTCCTTGATTCCTAAAAAGTGGAGGAGGATGGAAAAATGTCATATAAGTACAAAAATGGAAGGGTCTAAGGATAGTAGCAAACAGATAGGCAGAAGGAAGGATATGATGATGGATTTTATTTAGTGATTTTAGGATAAATTTTCATATTTTAGGAGATTTTCCAAAAATTGTATATTTTTATAGGAAATTTTTCAAAAATTTTTTATCTTTATAGGATATTTTTCAAAAATTTCCTATTTTTATAGGAAATTTTTCAAAAATTTCCTATTTTTATAGGAAATTTTTCAAAAATTTCCTATTTTTATAGGAAAATTTTCAAAAATTTCCTATTTTTAAAGGAAATTTTTTAAAAATTTCCTATTCTTATAGGAAATTTTTCAAAAATTTTCTATTTTTATAGGAAATTTTTCAAAAATTTCCTATTTTTATAGGAAATTTTTCAAAAATTTCCTATTTTTATAGGAAATTTTTTTTTTATAGGAAAATTTTCAAAAATTTCCTATTTTTATAGGAAATTTTTCAAAAATTTTTTATTTTTATAGAAAATTTTTCAAAAAATTCCTATTTTTATAGGAAATTTTTTAAAAATTTCCTGTTTTTATATGAAATTTTTCAAACGTTTCCAATTTCTATAGGAAATTTTTCAAAAATTTCTTATTTTTATAGGAAATTTTTCAAAAGTTTCCTATTTTTATAGGAAATTTTTTAAAAGTTTCCTATTTTTATAGGAAATTTTTAAAAATTTCCTATTTTCATAGGAAATTTTTCAAAGATTTCTTATTTTTATAGGAAATTTTTCAAAAATTTCCTATTTTTATAGGAAATTTTTTAAAAATTTGTTTTTATGGGAAATTTTTGATAATTTCTGTTTTTTATAGGAAATTTTTATTTTATTCCTAGCCTTATACATTTTGTAAGCCACTTGTAATCAGAAAATCCATGTTACATACAAAAGATCCTCATAGCAAAAACCCCTAAAATCAGGCAACATCTTAATTCCAATTGCGTTGTCAACTATTACAAAAGCGTGTTGACAACAATAGTTGCTGCGAATATTTGCAAACAACCAAGCAGTTAAAGAACAAATCTAATAGGGGACCTTTTCCAATAACACTATACATTTCCAATTGTTATCAAGGTATTTGTTAGCTCCTGCAATTGTAAATAGGACCCAACAAATACTACAACCAAAAGAAATCCGGTTTCTCATAAATAATTGCCATGAAAGTGTGTGTTCAAAAGAGAGTGAACGGGAGTATGCATGAGTAAATGTCATGTTTTACAAGGAACACGCCTTTTGTTTCGCTAAAGGTGTTTGTGTAAGAGTTCTTATTGTGCTACCTATACACATACACATTTGAAGGTTTATTTTTGCACAAATACGTGGCATTGTTGTGTGCATTTCCCCTATTTGATAATCCGTTTTACATAAAAGGATAGAGAATTTGGGTGCTTCTATAGGGGAGTATTTTTAAGCTTAAATGGGTGTATGTTGTGGGGTCTTTTTAACAAATACTACCGTTTCTAATGCTAGAATTGCTGGTATTATTATTGTGTTGCTTTAGATATTGTTGTTAAGTGTCTTGTTTGCTATTTCCTTTTATTGTCAAATGTTTTTTTTCAAGTGACACACACTTAGGTGTCCTTTTTTTTGGCAGAAAATGTTTTTCAGAAGTCAAGGACCCCATATTTTATAACAAAAAGGTGATCAAGGACCTTTGTATAAGGCCAAATAACGACAACTCAATCTATTTGTAAAACCCTAAAATAATTTTTAAGTGCAAATTATTGTTAAGCAAATAACAATACTCCACAAAATTAAACTTTCTGAGTTACAATTGACCACCGCAATCATTTTTTTTTATTTGTTATTATATATGTTTTTCTAAATTCTTTATAATCTTAAATATATATTCTCATAATGTCCTTTTACTTTTCCTAAGGTCCTTCTGTTTCTTATTTATTTAAATTAAAAAAATTATTTAAATTACTACTAATCAAATACTCTAAGTTTTTCTTTTTCATTTATAGTCAATTTACATTTCATATCATCTTGTCAATATTTCATACTCACTTACTTCGTCCTTACGTCTGTCTTATCTCTTCTTACTATTCATTTGAAATTAAGTACTTAAACCCTCCTCATCTGACTAAATAACAAGAATTTTCAAGTAGAAGTTAAATAAAAAACTTATTTAAAAATTTATTACAGGTAATTTTTGTTCTCAAACAATTCTTTGTTGCCAGATCAGAAATTGTAAGTGCTACAGGATGCTCTTGCATTTCTGATGCAAGTTACCAAGAAAAGTATTTAAAAATTTAAGATAAGCATGGAAAAAATGCAAGTATTTTCTTGTTAGATGTATTAAGAAACATTTATGGAATACAGAGAAAGAAATTCGAAGATCATGCTATAAAAGGAATCCTTAACATAAGTAGGACAGAGCCTTTAATGAAATCTTAGACATATAACCTTTAAAAAAAGAACCTTGATTAAAGTCTATAGAAAATAAAAAATTTCTATAGAAAATTATTTTATCAGAAATTTTTCTATAGAAAATTTTCTTTCGAAAATTTTTTTAGAAAAATTTTTTATAGAAAATTATTGTATCCAAAATATTTTTATAGAAAATTTTTTTAGAAATTTTTTTTGATAGAAAATTTTTGTATCAAAAATTTTTCTATAGGAATTTTTTTTATAGAAAATTTATTTGTTATTAAATTTTTTTTTTTTTTTCGAAAAATTTTGTATTTACACTTTTTTATAGAAAATTTTTTTATCAAAATTTTTTATATAAAATTTTTTTTTTAAAAATTTTTCTATAGAAAATTTTTTAACAAAAATTTTTCTATAGAAAATTTTTAACAAAAATTTTTCAATACTAAATTTTTTTCTCTAAAATTTTTCTATAGAAAATTTTTTTATCAAAATTTTTTCTACAGAAAATTTTTTATCACAAATTTTTCTATAGAAAATTTTTCGTATCACAAATTTTTCTATAGAAAATTTTTGATACAAAAATTTTTCTATAGAAAATTTTTGTATCAAAAATTTTTCTAAAGAAAATCCTTTTATCAAAAATTTTTCTTTAAAAAATTTTTTATCAAAATTTTTTTATAGAAATTTTTTTTATCACAAATTTTTCTATAGAAATTTTGTTTATCAAAAATGTTTCTATAGAAAATTTTTTTATCAAAAATTTTTCTAAAGAAAAACTTTTTTATCAACAATTCTTCTAAAGAAAATTTTGTATTCAAAAATGTTTCTATAGAAAATTTTTTCAGAATTTTATTTAAATTTTCTATAGAAATAAAAAAATTTATCAAAAATTTTTCTGTAAAAAATTTTTTTAAAAGATTTTTGTGTCAAAAATCTTTCTATAGAAAATGTTTTTTTATTATAAATCATAAATATGTTTTTATAAAAAATTTTTTATTAAACATTTGTTTCTATCGCAAATGTTTTTATCAAAATTTTTTCTTCAAAAAATTTTTGTATCAAACATTTTTTATCTCAAATATTTCTACAGAATATTTTTTATCAAAAATTTTTCTAAAGAAAATTTTATTATCAACAATTTTTCTATAGAAATATTTTAATCAAAAATTTTTTAATAGAAATTTTTTTTATCAAAAATTTTTCTATATAATTTTTTCATCAAAAATTTTTTGATAGAAATTTTTTTCATTAAAAATTTTTTTATAGAAAATTTTCTGTCAAAAGTTTTTCTATAGAAAATTTTTTACCAAAAATGTTTCTGTAAAAAATTTTTTATCAAAAAATTTTTCACGGAAAATTTGTTTATCAAAAAATTTTCTATAGAAAAATTTTAAATTTTAAATTTTTAAATATTTTTCTATAGAAAATCCTTTTATCAAATATTTTTCTATGAAAATTTTTTTATCAAAAATTTTTTTAGAAAATTTTTTTATGAAAAATTTTTTAATAGAAAAATTTTCTATAGAACATTTTTTTATGAAAAACGTTTGTACAAAAAATTGTTCATTAGAAAATGTTTGTATCGAAAATCTTTCTTTAGAAAATTATTTTTAATTAAAAATTTTTCTATAAAATATTTTTTTATCAAAAATTTTTTATCAAAAATGTTTCTACGGAAATTTTTTTTTATCAAAAAATTTTTCTACAGAAAATTTTTTTATCAAAAAATTTTCTATCAAAAAATTTTTTCTATCTACAAAAAATTTTTTATCAAAAATTTTTTTAGAAAATTTTTTTATGAAAAATTTTTTTATACAAAAATTTTCTATAGAAATTTTTTTTATGAAAAACGTTTGTACAAAAAATTTTTTTATCAAAGATTTTTCGATACAAAGTTTTCGTATCAAGGATTTTTTGATAGAAATCTTTTAAATCTTCTTCGAAAATCTTTGTACAGAAAATATTTTTATCAAAAAATTTTCTATAGAAAATTTTTATCAAAAATCTTTCTATAGAAATTTTTTTTATAGAAAATTTTTTCATCAAAAATTTTTCTATAGAAAATTTTTTTATCAAAAACTTTTCTATAGAAAATTTTTGTATCAAAAATTTTTCTATAAAATTTTCTTATCAACAATTTTTTATACAAAATTTTTCTATCGAAAATTTTTTTTATCAAAAATTTTACTATAGAAAATTTTTTTCATCAAAAATTTTTCTATAGAAAAATATTTCTATGAAAAATGTCTTTTTCAAAAATTTTTCTATAAAACAAAAATTTTTATCGAAAATCTTTCTAAAGAAAATTATTTGTATCGAAGACTTTTCCATCGAAAACTTTTTTATAGAAAAATATTTCTATCGGGTGTTTTTTATTGAGGTATAGAAATTTAAGTTGGCATCACTTTTTTAACTGGCGGCCATTTTGTCAGCTGTCAAGTGATTAATATTTAATATTTTTCTATAGAAAATTTTTATCAAAAATCTTTCTATAGAAAATTTTTTTATAGAAAATTTTTTCATCAAAAATTTTTCTATAGAAAATTTTTTTATCAAAAACTTTTCTATAGAAAATTTTTGTATCAAAAATTTTTCTATAAAATTTTCTTATCAACAATTTTTTATACAAAATTTTTCTATCGAAAATTTTTTTTATCAAAAATTTTACTATAGAAAATTTTTTTCATCAAAAATTTTTCTATAGAAAAATATTTCTATGAAAAATGTCTTTTTCAAAAATTTTTCTATAAAACAAAAATTTTTATCGAAAATCTTTCTAAAGAAAATTATTTGTATCGAAGACTTTTCCATCGAAAACTTTTTTATAGAAAAATATTTCTATCGGGTGTTTTTTATTGAGGTATAGAAATTTAAGTTGGCATCACTTTTTTAACTGGCGGCCATTTTGTCAGCTGTCAAGTGATTAATATTTAGTTTGGTTTGCCATTTCATCATGAACAGGTTGACAAAAGAACAACGCTTGCAAATCGTGCAAATTTATTTCGAAAATAATGGTTCAGTTCGCGAAGTTTACCGCAAGCTCTGTCCATTTTATGGTCGACATAATCGTCCATCAGAGCAATAAATTCGGTTAACCATGGATCGTTTTCGCACTACGTTTACTCTATGTGATAATACGCATCCGCAGCGACGTCAAACAGTGCGCACCGAAGAAACAATTGCCGCTGTAGAGCAAAGTGTTGAAGAGGACCCGAATGAATCGATTCGCCACCGTGCACAGCAATTGGAGCTTTGTCCATCAACTTTATGGAAGATTTTGCGCAAAGATCTTGGCTTGCGACCTTACAAGATCCAGCTTGTGCAAGAATTAAAGCCGCGAGACCATGCAATGCGTCGTGATTTTGGTGTATGGGCCGAAAATGAGATTGATCTCGATGCTGATTTTCATCGCAAAATTTTGTTCAGTGATGAGGCTCATTTTTGGTTGAATGGCTACGTCAACAAGCAAAATTGCCGCATTTGGAGTGAAGAGAATCCACATGAGACCCTTGAGACGCCATTACATCCACAAAAACTGACAGTTTGGTGTGCTCTATGGGCTGGTGGAGTCATTGGGCCATACTTCTTCCGAAATAATGCTGGAGAGTCAGTTACCATAAATGGAGACCGGTATAGAGCCATGATAACCGACTATTTTGTTCCCCAATTGGATGGCATGAATGTGGATGAGTTGTGGTTCCAACAAGACGGCGCTACATGCCACACGGCGCACGTCACAATTGATTTATTGAAGGAAACATTCGATGAGCGCATAATTTCGCGGAATGGACCTGTCAATTGGCCACCAAGATCGTGCGATTTGACACCACTGGGGATTTGATTTTCTTTGGGGATATGTGAAGTCGCTCGTCTACGCCAACAAACCAGAAAGGTAGGGGACTTGGAAGCCAACATTCGTGGCGTTATTGCCAACCTACAGCCCCATATGCTCGAAAAAGTAGTTGAAAATTGGACCTGTATAATTGGCTTTATTCGAGCCAGCCGCGGCGGCCACATACTCGAAATCATATTTAAACATTAATGGCATAAAATTATCCTTCCAATAAAGCCAAATTGATGGACATTAAAACGATTTTCTTGTGTTTTATTTCAATTCGAAGTTCTATACCTCTAAAAAAAACACCCATTACTAAAAATTTTTTATAGAACTTTGCTCACATCCAAATCCGAACTAAATGCTCTTAATACTCATTTTCAAGAGTTTTATTAATCATTACGAAAATTACAAAAAGCCTTCGGCTACTGGTGAGGTATGGGCTACCTACGCTTGATTATTATGCACCAGAATCAGTTTCTAAAAGAGCCACGATTGTAGTCTCTAAACTTCTTTACCACAATTTAAACATTTCTCCTTAACTTACGATAAATTTCTTTGCGTGTATTTTCATTTAAATTGCATTTTTTGTATGTATACGACTAAAACATTTTCTTAGAAATAAAATCTATCTGAATTTCATGCAAGTTAAAGCTAAAAATATTCTTTTCCAACATCTCCGGTACATTTATTGTACTATATTCCAAGTATAGAAAATGAAGAGTACGTTTTACTACACATTTACGATAATTTCATGTTATCTTCTTGCTGAATGGTAGATTTAACTTCAAATTGCATGAATATTGTATTAATATCAGATACCTGATGCAGTAGTACCACCTTAAATTCATATGCATATATGAATTTAAACCAATGTTTAAGTTTTCTAGAAAGTAAAGATATTAAGGGTATTATAAAGAATATTTTTTTAAGTTTCTAATGATACGTTCTAAAGATAAGACTTTAAGGCAAGAAGTGTGATTATTCTAAGACACAAAAAAAGTTAGTTTTTGTTATATCTACTTTTTTCATAAAGAAATTAAGAAATTTTTGGAAATATTAATTGCATATACTTTACAAGATTTTTTATTGCAACTTTACTACAGAAACAAAAACATTTTCGTTTTCTTCTTGGCTTTTTTGTAACATTTAAATGTTTTCCTACTGTTTATCAAAACGGAAATTTGGTCATTCCTTAACATTTTGTATTGCCTAGTGCATCATAAAAATGAAAATGTATCATTGTAATAGGAATTGAAATTCAAATTCAATTTTTCCAAACCAACACCCTCATATTAACTTATCTATACACGCACAATATCGTCATCAAAAGCTCCAAATAGTGATAAGGAAATACAAGCGGAAATGTTAAACGGAAACACGTGCACTCCTCGAATATTCTAGCTTTTTAGAAGCATAGTCGACAAAATAAAAACATTTGAATACAAAACCGGAAATAAAGAAATGCGCAAACACATATAGTAGTTTAATATACATATACATATAAAGATCCAACAATGGGATTTGTATGTTTAGTAAAACTTTTGTTAAAAATCAAATATAAAGGAAAAGCAAATGACGGAAAAAAGGGGTTAAACTTGATACAATTCCTTTAAACTCCAAACTTTTTCTAACAGAGCCACGACTATAGTCTCTAAACTTTTTCTAACAGAGCCACGATTGTAGTCTCTAAACTTCTTCTAGCAGAGCCACGGTTGTAGTCTCTAAACTTCTTTTTACGGAGCCACGATTGTAGTCTCCAAACTTCTTCTAAGAGAGCCACGATTGTAGACTCTAAACTTCTTTTAAGAGAGCCACGATTATAGACTCTAAACTTGTTCTAAGAGAGCCACGATTGTGGACTTTAAACATTTTCTAAGAGAGCCTCGATTGTGGACTCTGAACTTCATCTAAGAGAGCCACGATTGTAGTCTCTAAACTTCTTCTAAGAGAGCCACGTTTGTAGACTCTAAACTTCTTCTAAGAGAGTCACGATTGTAGTCTCCAAACTTCTTCAAAGAGAGCCACGATTGTGGACTCCAAACTTCTTCAAGGAGAGCCACGATTGTGGACTCCAAACTTCTTCTAAAAGAGCCACGATTGTGGACTCTAAACTTCTTCTAAGAGAGCCTCGATTTTGGACTCTAAACTTCTTCTAAGAGAGCCACGATTGTAGACTCTAAACTTCTTCTAAGAGAGCCACGATTGTGGACTCTAAACTTCTTCTAAGAGAGCCTCGATTGTGAACTCTGAACTTCTTCTAAGAGAGCCACGATTGTAGACTCTAAAATTCTTCTAAGAGAGCCACAATTGTAGTCTCCAAACTTCTTCGAAGAGAGCCACGATTGTGGACTCTAAACTTCTTCTTAAAGAATCACGATTGTAGTCTCTAAGCTTGTTCTTAAAGAGCCACGATTGTAGTCTCTAAACTTGTTCTTAAAGAGCCACGATAGTAGTTTGGCTTATTTATGACACATTTTAAATCTAAGTGTCATATTTTATTACAAAAAATATCCATCAATCAAAAAGGTATTTAAAATTCCCCGGCCTCTGTTTCTGCTTATTAACGATTCACTTCATATTTTGCTTAAATATTGTCATAATGTCCTTATATAGTCCTTAAATATTTCTTTTAGCAACAAAACCATCATCATCACCATTTGCAAAAAGAAAATATCAATTATATATTTTAACATTAAAATTCGTGTGCCTTGAACTCATCTAAAATTACAAAATTCAAACTTTTTTAGAGCAGAAAAAAATTACTGAAGTATTGACATAAGTTTCAATATTTTTTTTATATCATCATTTCCCATCATCTTCATCATCATCAGCATCATCAGCTCGAACGTGGCAAATGAAGTGAGTTTTAAGTGCATGAGTGAGTTGTAAGTGGTGGTATGAGTTGTAAGAAAATACCACAAATTACTCAAATATTATATGACTATTTTAGCAACTTTTACAACATAACAAAAAAAAAAACATTACATTTCACAAGTAATAAAAACTACGAAATCTACATGAATTGTTTGTAAGGAAAGAAGGATGCAAGCATTTTGTTTGTCTGATTGTGTGTATGTTGTTCCAACACATACTCTGAGATATTAGAGCTAAATGAGTATGAGTAAATAAATGCTAGAACAAGTTGTATGCTTTTAGGGATAGTTAGGTAAGTGTGAGATATCTCTTTATATTTTATTTCCAAGAGTGGTAAGACGAAAGTTTTTAAGTGCAAAACTTTGTTTTAACCTCCGTTCTAAAAATAAAATAACGAAAAATTTATATAAAATTTATAAGGAGATTTTAGTTTAGTTTAATATGGGGGGGGGGGGTGAGTTTTATAAACATTTTAGAAAATTTTCTACAAAATTTCAAATATAAAATGTTTGTAATTATTTTAAGTTTGCAAGAGGACTTAGAACAATAAGTTTATGGCTGCCAAAGAGGAAATTGAGAGATGGAAGGGTCCCAAAGAATATAATTTTGATAAAGAATCTGGTTCTTTGAAAGCTACGATTGGATATTCTAAATTTTTTTCTGAAAAAGTCTTTATTAAACACCTTAAACTTTTCTAACAGAGACAGACAGAGAGACAGACAGATAGACAGACAGACAGACAGACAGACAGACAGACAGACAGACAGACAGACAGACAGACAGACAGACAGACAGACAGACAGACAGACAGACAGACAGACAGACAGACAGACAGACAGACAGACAGACAGACAGCAAGACAGACAGACACACAGACAGACAGACAGACATCGCTCTATCGTCTTAGGAAATTCTTCAAAAACTACTTCTTTTTATAGGAAATTTTTCAAAAATTTCTTATTTTTATAGGAAATTTTTCAAAAATTTCTTATTTTTATAGGAAATTTTTCAAAAATTTCTTATTTTTATAGGAAATTTTTCAAAAATTTCTTATTTTTATAGGAAATTTTTCAAAAATTTCTTATTTTTATCGGAAATTTTTCAAAAATTTCTTATTTTTATCGGAAATTTTTCAAAAATTTCTTATTTTTATAGGAAATTTTTCAAAAATTTCTTATTTTTATAGGAAATTTTTCAAAAATTTCTTATTTTTATAGGAAATTTTTCAAAAATTTCTTATTTTTATAGGAAATTTTTCAAAAATTTCTTATTTTTATAGGAAATTTTTCAAAAATTTCCTATTTTTATAGGAAATTTTTCAAAAATTTCTTATTTTTATAGGAAATTTTTCAAAAATTTCTTATTTTTATAGGAAATTTTTCAAAAATTTCTTATTTTTATAGGAAATTTTTCAAAAATTTCTTATTTTTATAGGAAATTTTTCAAAAATTTCTTATTTTTATAGGAAATTTTTCAAAAATTTCTTATTTTTATAGGAAATTTTTCAAAAATTTCTTATTTTTATAGGAAATTTTTCAAAAATTTCCTATTTTTATAGGAAATTTTTCAAAAACTTCTTATTTTTATAGGAAATTTTTCAAACATTTCTTATTTTTATAGGAAATTTTTCAACAATTTCTTATTTTTATAGGAAATTTTTCAACAATTTTTTATTTTTATAGGAAATTTTTCTACAATTTCTTTTTTTTATAGGAAATTTTTCAAAAATTTCTTATTTTTATAGGAAATTTTTCAAAAATATCTTATTTTTATAGGAAATTTTTCAAAAATTTCTTGTTTTTAGAGGAACATTTTCAAAAATTTTTTATTTTTATAGGACATTTTTCAAAATTTTTTTATTTTATAGTAAATTTTTCAAAAATTTCTTATTTTTAGAGAAAATTTTTCAAAAATTTATTATTTTTATAGGAAATTTTTCAAAAATTTCTTATTTTTATAGGAAATTGTTCAAAAATTTCTTACTTTATGGGAAATTTTTCAAAAATTTCTCATTTTTAGAGGAAAATTTTCAAAAATTTCTTATTTTTAGAGGAAATTTTTCAAAAATTTTTTATTTTTATAGGAAATCTTTCAAAAATTTCTTATTTTTATAGGAAATTTTTCAAAAACTTCTTATTTGTATAGAAAATTTTTCAAAAATGTCTTATTTTTATAGGAAATTTTTCAACAATTTCTTATTTTTATAGGAAATTTTTCAACAATTTCTTATTTTTATAGGAAATTTTTAAAAAATTTCTTATTTTTATAGGACATTTTTCAAAAATATCTTATTTTTATAGGAAATTTTTTGAAAAATTTCTTATTTTTAGAGGAACATTTTCAAAAATTTTTTATTTTTATAAGAAATTTTTCAAAACTTTCCTATTTTATAGGAAATTTTTCAAAAATTTCTTGTTCTTATAGGAAATTTTTCAAAAATTTCTTATTTTTAGCAGAAGGTTTTCAAAAATTTATTATTTTTATAGGAAATTTTTAGAAAATTTCTTATTTTTATAGGAAATTTTTGCGAAAAATTGTTATTTTTATAAGAAATTTCTCAATTTTTTTTTTTAAATTTTTGAAAAATTTCTTATTTTTATATGAAATTTTCAAAAATTTATCATTTTTATAGGAAATTTTTCAAAAATTTCTTATTTTTATAGGACATTGTTCAAAAATTTCTTATTTTATGGGAAATTTTTCAAAAATTTCTCATTTTTATAGAAAATTTTTCAAAAATTTCTTATTTTTATATATTTATCTTATATTAAAAAATTTTAAAATTTCTTATTTTAATAGGAAATTTTTCAAAAATCTCTTATTTTTATAGGAAATTTCTCAAATTTGTTTTTTTTTTTTTGGAAATTTTTCAAAAATTTCTTATTTTTATAGGAAATTTTTTAAAAAGTTTATTATTTTTATAGGACAATTTTCAAAAATTTCTTATTTTTATAGGAAATTGTTCAAAAATTTCTTATTTTTTTGGAAATTTTTCAAAAAAGACCAAATTTTTCGAAAGGACAAAATTAGTTTATGGAAGCTTAACATTCTTTTATTATAGAGTCTGTGGTTTAAGGAAATTGATTGAATCGATGTAAAATTGAAAGAACACAAAACAATTTTCTTGAAAATCGTTTAGATTTGAATGTTGATAGAATGTTGCAATATTTGACATTTGGGATATTTCCCAAAAGTATTGCATACTTCTTGTAGGTTCAATAAGAATTTGAATACTTTTGGAAGGTTCAGTATGAATCGCGCTAGGCTTGAAGGTTTTGTTTTAAAAAAACATGTGATGCATACATTCCAAAACCACTTGAAGATTTGCATACTTCTTAGATATTCTATATAAGCTCACAAAGTGACAATCATTTTTCAAACTGACTTAGATTTCAATTAGAATTAAAAGCATTAATTCAGTGACACATACAAATGGGACCAATTGACCAGTGAGTTCTTGAGAGGTTTGATATAAAGTTTACTTTTATAAAAAGTATTGCATATTTTTGGGGTGATTAATAGAAGTTGCTTTATTTTGAAAAATATTGCATACTTTTGGGGACAATAATTTGAATTACCCAATTTTTCCTGACGTGATGCTAGTTTTAATCTCTTTATATTTTTTAAACCTCTAGAAAATTTCCTACTGACATCCTCAAACGGCAACTGAAACTACTCATTTACAAGTGATTGCAAAACATTAATATCAACAACTTTACACCGAACAAGATGAGAGAGAGTGAGCAAAAAAAGGGAAGGTGGAAAAAACCAACTCCTTCATCCTGACGGATGATTTGATGAGCTTGTAAATGAAGGCTTTAAGCTACTCATTTTGTAATGGTATAAGTGCTTTTTTGGTAAAGTGAAACTTTTTAGCACTGAACGAACACTTCATTTGCATACGACTTAATAAAGTTTTAAACTTAACAAAAATTATATACCTAAAATGAAAGCAAAAAAACGAAAGGGGCATGAAAAATGATAAAACACTTTAATAGTTTTACATTAGCAGGAGAAAGGGGTAGTAGGAAAAGTTTCATTTCAGTTTTCCAAAAGTGTTAAAGATTTTCACAAAATATTTGATTTTTATTTCAAAAAATGTTTTCCTCTTAATGGAAATGTAGTAGATTGTTGATGTTTAACGCTGAATTTGATGAAGATAGTGTTTTAAGTGCACAAATTTACAATATTAATGAAGCTGTTATATAAGAGGGAAATTTTAAAACTTTTTCACATTTTTTTTTCTTTTGGTCATAACAGTTCATTTGCAAGTTTTGCGCACACATTTAAAAGGGTAATAAGTATCATATAAAGCTTTTGGTATTTTGATGGGTTGAAAAAGTTTTAACAGTTTATTGGTAAAGATTTTAATTGAAAACTAAGAATATAACTTGTGAAGAGTGAACAATTTAATATCAAATATTAGAGATCTGGTACGGAAGGCAGAATTAATGGAAAATTAAAGGAATAATATGAATTCATAAATTTTAAATAAAATGTAAGTTATTTAAAACTAAAGTAGAAAAGTTAAAAAAGATTTATAGAACATTTTTTTATCAAAAATGTTTTTATTAAAAATTTGTCTATTTTTAATAAAAACTAAAAAACTAAAAACTTTTCTATAGAATTTTTTTTTTTTACTAAAAACTTTTCTACAATTTTTTTTTTATCAAAAATTTGTCTATAGAAAATTTTTTTAAAAAGTTTTTCTATAGTGTATTGCATTTATTACAATTATTTATTATTGTATTGTATTTTTATCAAAATTTTTTCCAAAGTAAATTTTTTTATCAAAAATTTTTATATAGACATTTTTTTATCAAAAATTTTTCTACAGAAACTTTTTTTATCAAAAATTTTTCTATAGAAAATTTTTCTATAGAAAATTTTTATCACAAATTTTTTCTATAGAAATTTTTCTAAGAAAATTTTTGTATCAAAAATTTCTCTATAGAAAACTTTTTTATCAAAATTTTTTCTATTGAAAAATACTTTATCAAAAATTTATAAAAAAAATTTCTATAAACATTTTTTTGTATCAATAATTTTTCTATAGAAAATTTTTGTATCAATAATTTTTCTATAGAAAATTTTTTTATCAAAAATTTTTCGATAGAAAATGTTTTATAAAAAATTTTTCTACAGAATATTTTTTCATCAAAAATTTTTCTATAGAAAATTTTTTTATCCAAAATTTTCTATAAAAAATTTTTTTATCAAAAATTTTTCTATAAAAAGTTTTTTTTATCAAGAATTTTTCTATAGAAAATTTTTTTTATCCAACATCAAAAATTTTTCTATAGAAAATTATTTTATAAAAAACATTTCTATAAACATCTTTTTGTATCAATAATTATTCTATAGAAAAATTTTTTATCAAAAATTTTTTGATAGAAAATGTTTTATAAAAAATTTTTCTACAGAATATTTTTTCATCAAAAATTTTTCTATAAAATTTTTTTTATCAAGAATCTTTCTATAGAAATTTTTTTTATCCAACATTTTTCTATAGAAATTTTTTTTTATCTGTAATTTTCTATCGTAAAATTTTTCCTAAAAGTAGGCAACACAATTTATTATGACACTTAAATTGCTTTTATTAGAATTTTTCGAAAAATCTATTGCATACTTTAAGGACGTTTAAGAAGTACCTATTTTTCTACTTTAGTCTAAATTCATTTTTTCAAACATAATTCCTCAAAGTATGCAACACTCTTAACAGATTTTGATTGTTTTAAAATATTTAATTAAATTAAAAGAAATTTTTGCATCATACATTTAATTTTTCTTAAAAACCTTATTTTAAACACATTTTTAAGAAAACTTAATTGCAGACATTAAGGAGCTTTTACTCGAATTATTTATTTAAAAATCTCAGTAACTATTAAAATATTTTAAATATTTATTTAAATTTTATAACCACAATTTCATGGCTCTCTCCTCTATTTCTCATTCACTCACTCACTTATTCATTCATTTTTTCATTTTAATCCCCCGTGGTAATTTAATTACAAATTCCAAACATTTCTTATGCAAACTATTGCATACTTTACAGAGGAGCACTCGCTTACACATTCTCCAATTCTCTGGCTGCAATTACTAATTATTTCTTTAAATATTTCTTCTAGCCATCCTCAACGAAAAACTCAAATCACAGCTAGAGCACTAGAAATAGTAAGAGAAAGAAGAAAAAAAAACTGTTGCATACCTGCAGGGATTTATTTCTATTATTTGGTATTTTACTTTAATAATTTCTCATTTAGAGTAAAGCAAAACGAAATAAAAAGAAAACCATTAAAATAAGCTATTGAAAGACATGAAATGAAAAAATAAAACTCATAAACATTCATTTTCATATCAAGGTAAATAGTTAGAGTTTAAGATAGAGAAGAAGTGAGTGGGTTGTTCTAGGAATGTAGCGCCTTTCTAACATTCTTTACATTTTTTTCGTCTAGTTTCAACAGCTGCATATTTATTTTTCTTCTAGCTTTCATGATTTTTTTTGTCGTTGCACCTTTAAGTACTTTTTGAGTTTTCTTTTTTGTTTTTCCTACTCGAGATATTAAAATGGAAAATAGAAACATAAACACCTACTTTGATTGACATTTATTTTCTAAGGTATAAATAAAATGGGGAAAAAAGGAAAAATAAATAGAACTTAAGTTAGAAAGACCACGGCTGGAGAATGCTTTAGTGGCAACAAAAACCAAATACTTGACATAATGTTACACCTTTATTAGGAAATGTTTTGTTGCTTAAGTTTCTTTGTGGAGTCCTTGTGAAAGGACACACACACACACTCACTCACATTCGAAATACGCACTCTTTTTGAATCGGAAAGACAAATGTTATATGAATTTACATACAGTGGGCCTTAAAGAGTTGTAGGGTAAATATAGTCTTGGGGCTTTGATATTTTTATCAACAACTTTTCTAACAACACTTTTATCAAAAATTTTTCTATAGAAAATTTTTTTATCAAAAATTTTCTATAAAAAATGTTTTTATCAAAAATTTTTCTATAGAAAATTTTTTTATCAAAAATTTTTCTATAAAAAATTTTTTTATCAAAAATTTTTCTACAGAAAATTTTTTTATCAAAAATTTTTCTATAGAAAATTTTTTTATCAAACATTTTTCTATAGAAAATTTTTTTATCAAAAATTGTTCTATAGAAAATTTTTTTAACAAAAATTTTTCTATATAAAATTTTCTAATCAAAAATTTTTCTTTAGAAAATTTTTTTATCAAAATTTTTCTATAGAAAATTTTTTTATCAAAAATTTCTATCCAAATTTTTTTTTATCAAAAAATTTTCTATAAAAAATTTTTTATCAGACATTTTTCTATAGAAAATTTTTTATCAAAAATTTTTCTTTAGATAATTGTTTTTTCAAAAATTTCTATTAAAAACTTTTTACCAAAAATTTTTCTAAAGAAAAGTTTTTTATCAAAAATTTTTCTATAGAAAATTTTTTATTTAAAATGTTTCTATCGAAAATTTTTTTATCAAAAATGTTTCTATCAAAAATTTTTTTATCAAAAATTTTTCTATTTAAATTTTTTTTTTATCAAAAATTTTTCTATTTAAATTTTTTTTTTATCAAAAATTTACTATAGAAAATTTTTTTATCAAAAATTTTTCGATAGAAACTTGTTTTTTTTTAATTTCTATCAAAATTTTTTTTATCAAAAAATTTTCTATAGAAAATTTTGTTATCAAAAATTTCTATAGCGTATTTTTTTATCAAAAAAATTTCTATAGCATATTTTTTTATCAAAAACATTTCTATAGAAAAATTTTTTATCAAAAATTTCTATCGAACATTTTTTTATCAACAATTTTTTTTTTGGGAAAGTTTTTTATGAAAATTTTTCTATAGAAAATTTCTTTTATCAAAAATTTCTATAGAAATTTTTTTTATCCAAAATTTTTCGATAGAAAATATTTTTATTAAGATTTTAACAAAAATTTTTCTATAAAAAAATTTTTTATCAAAAATTTCTAGAAAATTTTATAGAAAATTTTTTTATCAAAAATCTTTCTATAGAAAGTTTTTTTTTCAAAACTTTTTTTACCAAGAATTTTTCTATATTAAATTTTTTATCAAAAAATTTTCTATATAAATTTTTTTTTTTATAAAATTTTTATCAAAAATTTTTCTATAGAAATTTTTTTTACACAAATTTTTATATAAAATTTTTAATCAAAAATTTTTCTATAAAAATTTTTTTTACAAAAATTTCTATAGAAAATTTTTTTATCAAAAATTTTTCTATAGAAAATTTTTTATCAAAAATTATTTTTTTTTTTGAAAATTCTATGAAAACATTTTGTATCAAAAATGTTTTTATTGAAAAATTTTTCAATATTAATGATCGTGATATTTACGAAAATTACAAAAGGTCTTTAGCTTCAGGTGGTATAGGCTGCCTAGGACTCATTAGAATACAATATTTTTATTCACCATATCCCACTGTACCTTCCAAACAATCCTTGCCAGACGTAATACGCATTCTATAGCATATAATAAGGCGTTAAAAAACGCAAAACAAATATCAACACATCACGTTCTTTCATCATTTATTAAACAAAAGTTAAAAAATATTACATTTCCTCAAACAAGTTAAAAACGGCTTTTCACACTTTCATGTTAAATAATGCAAGTGTTGCAATTTATGACTTATACCTTAAAAAAAGGGACACAAAGCAAGCAACCCTTTGGACAAAAAAAGGCAATAACTTCCCTTTGCCGTTTTTGCTTTAAAATTATGGTTATTATCAAAGTTGTTGTACTTAACAAAACTGACTGACCGTTAACAATTTAATTTCAAACCAAAGACAATAAAATTCTACAACAATTTAAGACTCAAAGTAGCCATAAAGAAAAAATAATTTTGAAGCGAGTAAAGACTTTTGAATAAATTGTCTTGTTGATAAAAAATATATATGTATGTATATATCATGAAGAAAGGACATAAGTGGCTGTTGGCAGCAAAACAATAGAGCCCTCAATATTAAAGGAGGAATTTTAAATGAAGAACTTGTTAACAACAGACATTATTTCCGTTATTATTACAAGAATAGACAATTGACAGGACTAAGGAGAAAAATAAAGCAAATAAGATAGAAGTTAAGTAAAAAGGACATTGAAAGCAAAGGATTATAAAATGACATGTTCTATTTCAGTTAATGGTAAACAAACATAAAGTAATTAATAATTTAAAAATGTAACTGCAATTGTTTTGTAAATGAAGCACCCTAAAGTAGGCAACAGAAAATTATATTTTTAAAATTAGAAATCAATTCGAGCCAAATTCATGAGTTAAAGGAAATTATCTTCTGCGAGCAGATTTCCGTAGATGATATGAAAAGAAACTATTGATAAATACAATTCTAAGGTATACTTTTAGGAGCTTAAAAAAATAAAGTAATCAAATAAACGTTTAACTCCAAGTTTTGGCATATTTTCAAGTTTTTGAAAAATTTCCTATAAAAATGAGAAATTTTTAAAAAACTTCCTGTAATAATAAGAAATTTTTGAAAAATTTCCTTAAAAAATAATAAATTTTTGAAAAATTTCCTATAAAAATAGGAAATTTTTGCAAAATTTCCTATAAAAATAAGAAATTTTTGAAATTTTTCCTATACAAATAAGAAATTTTTGAAAAATTTTCTATAAAAATAAGAAATTTTTGAAAAATTTCCTATAAAAATAAGAAATTTTTGAAAAACTTCCTATAAAAATAAGAAATTTTTGAAAAATTTCAAATAAAAATAAGAAATTTTTGAAAAATTTCCTATATAAATAAGAAATTTTTGAAAAATTTCCTATAAAAATAAGAAATTTTTGAAAAATTTCCTAAAAAATTAAGAAACTTTTGAAAACTTTTAAAAATAAGAATTTTTTCAATAAAAATAAAAAATGTTTGAAAAATTTTCTATAAAAATAAGAAAATTTTGAAAATTTTCCTATAAAAATAAGAAACAATTGAAAATTTTTTGAAAAATTTTCTATAAAATTGAGAAATTTTTGAAAAATTTTCAAAAAAAAAAAAATAAATTTTTGAAAAATTTCCTGTAAAAATTAGAAATTTTCGAAAATTTTCCTATACAAATAGAAAATTTTTGAAAAATTTCCTATAAAATTAAAAGAAATATTTCAAAAATTTCCTATAAAAATTAGAAGTTTTTAAAAAATTTCCATCAAAGAATAAGAAATTTTTGAAAAATTTCCTATAAAAATAAGAAATTTTTGAAAAATTTCCTATAAAAATAAGAAATTTTTGAAAAATTTCCTATAAAAATAAGAAATTTTTGAAAAATTTCCTATGAAAATAAGAAATTTTTGAAAAATTTCCTATAAAAATATGAAATTTTTGAAAAATTTCCTATAAAAATAAGAAATTTTTGCAAAATTTCCTATAAAAATAAGAAATTTTTGAAAAATTTCCTAGAAAAATAAGAAATTTTTTATAAAATTTCCTATAAAAATAAGACATTTTTGAAAAATTTCCTAGAAAAATAAGAAATTTTTTATAAAATTTCCTATAAAAATAAGACATTTTTGAAAAATTTTGGAAAAATTTCGAAGAAAAAAAAAAAGAAATTTTTGAAAAATTTCCTATAAAAATAAGAAAATTTTGAAAAATTTCCTATAAAAATAAGAAATTTTTGAAAAATTCCTATAATAAAGAAATTTTTGAAGTTTTCTATATAAATAAGATAATTTTGAAAAATTTTCTGTAAAAAATACCAAACTTGACGGGATAGTAAATATTGTTCGAAGGACAAATTATTCACACTTAGTACCAGTTTATCACATTTATTTATTAATGCTTTAATAAGTCAAACATTTAAAGTAATGATTTATACAATTTATGACAATTTATCATGAAAATTCCTAAAATTAGGCAATCGATTTTTCATCAGTTAATTTCTTTTTTTTGTCCCTCCCTCCACTAATCATCTATCCCATTTCAAACTTCATGCAATACATTTCCAACATACACACTCCTTTTATCCTTCCCCGACATTTGCCTACACTCATATTTAAAATTTTATGTCTCTACAGGATAACGCCAAAATAACAGAAAACAAACCCGACAGACGACAAAAGATAATGGCTAGCACATGGTCGATACATTAAGTAATTTCCATTACCAGGCGTAAATTGTCCATATCTCAGCAGGAACATCAAGAGTTGCAACAACATCAAAGTTCAGTCACTAGCCATAAAAAGTTTAGAGTGTTGGCGATGCAGCAACGACAAGTAGACATCGAAACCCAGAAGTTTATGGTCGTACACTGAAGCTGTAGGGAGCAATAGAAAGAGGTAGGAAAAGGCTCTCGAAAAGAACCTACTCTTAGAAAACCTTTAACCTCTTTGTGTTTCAATGTAAATATCGTTTTTTGAAAATGTTTTGAGTTCTAATGATGGATGTTGAAAATTGGCAGCCAAGCAAGCAAGTAAGTAAGTGAATGAGTGAGTATCACAAAGTGCGATTGCATATCGGGGGTTACAGGCGAATGATGCTGGTCGTGAAATAAACCACAACCGCTAGGCCATGACACTTTTGTCAAAGTAAACATGTTGAACAATAGCTAGGACAACAACAACATCAGCATTACCAGCAACATCTCAAATTGTATTAGTAGCAGCAATTGCTACAGCACTAACAATGGTTTTTTAGTAACATCTATAATAACAGCAACTACAACTTTAAACGGTTGCATCTGCATCTGCATTTGCAACATCAATTTCAATGTTCCCAAATAAAAAATTACGCATCATCAGAACGAAGAAAATGTGAGGAAAAGAAATTAAGAGAAGCTTTCATTGAAACAAAAAAATGGATTTAATTGGGTATTTAAACTGAACTGAGAAAATTTAAAACTGAAATGTTTTGTAGCGGGATTTTAGGGGTTTTTGATAATACAGCTAAGAGATTGTGAATAATCAATGATCATAAACAGGCGGAGCCAGCACATACCACCAGTAGCCGAAGACATTTTGTAATTTTCGTAAATATCACGATTATTATTAAAACCTATTCTATAGAAAAATTTTCGATAAAAATATTTTTCGATAGAAATATTTTTGTGTAAAAAATTAAAAAAAAAAATTCTATAAAAAAAATTTTTGATGAAAAAACCTTTCTATAGAAATATTTTTAATAAAAGTTCTCTATAGAAAAATGTTTGATAAAGAAATTAACTATACAAAAATTTTTGATGAAAATTTTCGATAAGAAAAATTTCTATAGAAAAATGGTTGATAAAAAATTTTCTATAGAAAAAAAAAAAATTTTTTTGATGA
Organism: Stomorhina lunata; assembly: GCA_933228675.1. Classification (NCBI taxonomy): domain Eukaryota; kingdom Metazoa; phylum Arthropoda; class Insecta; order Diptera; family Rhiniidae; genus Stomorhina; species Stomorhina lunata. The sequence continues at coordinate 14,000,365 of OW121741.1, forward strand.
AAAAAATGTTCTATACAGAAATTTTTGATGAAAAAATTTTCTATAGAAAATTTTTTGATAAAAAAATTCTCTATAGAAAAATTTTTGATTAAAAAACTTTTGACAAACAAATTTTCGATAAATAAATTTTGTAGAAAAATTTTTGATAAAAAAATTTTCTATTGAAAAATTTTTGATTAAAAAATCTTTTAAAGAAAAATTTTTTATAGAAAAATTTTCGACCTACTAATTTTCTATAGAAAAATTCTTGACAAAACAAATTTCTATAAAAAAATACTTAATGAGAAAATTTTTAATAAAAAAATTTTTTATAGAAAAATGTTTGATAAAAAATTTTCTATAAAAAAATTTTTGATAAAAAAACTTTCTATAGAAATTTTTTTGATTAAAAAATTTTCTATAAAAAAATTTTTCGTAAAAAAATTTTCTATAGGGTAATAAAATTATCTATAGAAAAATTTTTGATAATAAAATTTTCTATAGAAAAATTTTTGATAAAAAAATTTTCAATAGAAAAATTTTTAATAAAAAAAATTTCTATAGCAAAATTTTTGATAAAAAAAAATGTCTTAAAGAAAAATTTTTTATAGAAAAATTTTCGATCTAATAATTTTCTATAGAAAAATTCTTGATAAAACAAAAATACTTAGAGAAAATTTTTGATAAAAAATTTTCTATAGGGATTTTTGATAATAAAATTTTCTATAGAAAAATTTTTGATAAAAAAATTTTCTTTGAAAAATTAGGTTTCATCAGGCTTGAGTTCATTTAATTTTCAAATTATTAATTTTGAAAATTGGAAAGTAAATTATGGAGAAAAACTGAAAAAATTATTTTTGAACGCGGCTAGTGGATTGCAATTTCTGTCCCGCCACAGGACGTCATCAGCACTTAGCGCCCTCGACCACAGTCGAGTTGTCAAATTGCAGAGATAATCATCAATTTAACTCATTGAGTTTGATCGAACATCCCTACGTTTAATTGATTGTGTATTCTCCTATTACTTGTTTTGCTCGATCTTTTCACTTGCCGTTGGCATGTAGAGAAGAACAAGACTTTTTGGTTTGATGCTATTTTTAGAATAGTAACAATGTTAACAACATATGTAAGTAAATTACATGAATGTATGTAAATGCAACGTGCCCTTTGCTTTTTAAATTATTTGGGAATTAATTATTCGAACTTTAGAATTAATTGAAAAATTAGGTTTCATCAGGCTTGAGTTCATTTAATTTTCAAATTATTAATTTTGAAAATTGGAAAGTAAATTATGGAGAAAAACTGAAAAAATTATTTTTGAACGCGGCTAGTGGATTGCAATTTCTGTCCCGCCACAGGACGTCATCAGCACTTAGCGCCCTCGACCACAGTCGAGTTGTCAAATTGCAGAGATAATCATCAATTTAACTCATTGAGTTTGATCGAACATCCCTACGTTTAATTGATTGTGTATTCTCCTATTACTTGTTTTGCTCGATCTTTTCACTTGCCGTTGGCATGTAGAGAAGAACAAGACTTTTTGGTTTGATGCTATTTTTAGAATAGTAACAATGTTAACAACATATGTAAGTAAATTACATGAATGTATGTAAATGCAACGTGCCCTTTGCTTTTTAAATTATTTGGGAATAAAGTTCGAATAAACTTTAGAATTAATTGAAAAATTAGGTTTCATCAGGCTTGAGTTCATTTAATTTTCAAATTATTAATTTTGAAAATTGGAAAGTAAATTATGGAGAAAAACTGAAAAAATTATTTTTGAACGCGGCTAGTGGATTGCAATTTCTGTCCCGCCACAGGACGTCATCAGCACTTAGCGCCCTCGACCACAGTCGAGTTGTCAAATTGCAGAGATAATCATCAATTTAACTCATTGAGTTTGATCGAACATCCCTACGTTTAATTGATTGTGTATTCTCCTATTACTTGTTTTGCTCGATCTTTTCACTTGCCGTTGGCATGTAGAGAAGAACAAGACTTTTTGGTTTGATGCTATTTTTAGAATAGTAACAATGTTAACAACATATGTAAGTAAATTACATGAATGTATGTAAATGCAACGTGCCCTTTGCTTTTTAAATTATTTGGGAATTAATTATTCGAACTTTAGAATTAATTGAAAAATTAGGTTTCATCAGGCTTGAGTTCATTTAATTTTCAAATTATTAATTTTGAAAATTGGAAAGTAAATTATGGAGAAAAACTGAAAAAATTATTTTTGAACGCGGCTAGTGGAGGGCGCTAAGTGCTGATGACGTCCTGTGGCGGGACAGAAATTGCAATCCACTAGCCGCGTTCAAAAATAATTTTTTCAGTTTTTCTCCATAATTTACTTTCCAATTTTCAAAATTAATAATTTGAAAATTAAATGAACTCAAGCCTGATGAAACCTAATTTTTCAATTAATTCTAAAGTTCGAATAATTAATTCCCAAATAATTTAAAAAGCAAAGGGCACGTTGCATTTACATACATTCATGTAATTTACTTACATATGTTGTTAACATTGTTACTATTCTAAAAATAGCATCAAACCAAAAAGTCTTGTTCTTCTCTACATGCCAACGGCAAGTGAAAAGATCGAGCAAAACAAGTAATAGGAGAATACACAATCAATTAAACGTAGGGATGTTCGATCAAACTCAATGAGTTAAATTGATGATTATCTCTGCAATTTGACAACTCGACTGTGGTCGAGGGCGCTAAGTGCTGATGACGTCCTGTGGCGGGACAGAAATTGCAATCCACTAGCCGCGTTCAAAAATAATTTTTTCAGTTTTTCTCCATAATTTACTTTCCAATTTTCAAAATTAATAATTTGAAAATTAAATGAACTCAAGCCTGATGAAACCTAATTTTTCAATTAATTCTAAAGTTCGAATAATTAATTCCCAAATAATTTAAAAAGCAAAGGGCACGTTGCATTTACATACATTCATGTAATTTACTTACATATGTTGTTAACATTGTTACTATTCTAAAAATAGCATCAAACCAAAAAGTCTTGTTCTTCTCTACATGCCAACGGCAAGTGAAAAGATCGAGCAAAACAAGTAATAGGAGAATACACAATCAATTAAACGTAGGGATGTTCGATCAAACTCAATGAGTTAAATTGATGATTATCTCTGCAATTTGACAACTCGACTGTGGTCGAGGGCGCTAAGTGCTGATGACGTCCTGTGGCGGGACAGAAATTGCAATCCACTAGCCGCGTTCAAAAATAATTTTTTCAGTTTTTCTCCATAATTTACTTTCCAATTTTCAAAATTAATAATTTGAAAATTAAATGAACTCAAGCCTGATGAAACCTAATTTTTCAATTAATTCTAAAGTTCGAATAATTAATTCCCAAATAATTTAAAAAGCAAAGGGCACGTTGCATTTACATACATTCATGTAATTTACTTACATATGTTGTTAACATTGTTACTATTCTAAAAATAGCATCAAACCAAAAAGTCTTGTTCTTCTCTACATGCCAACGGCAAGTGAAAAGATCGAGCAAAACAAGTAATAGGAGAATACACAATCAATTAAACGTAGGGATGTTCGATCAAACTCAATGAGTTAAATTGATGATTATCTCTGCAATTTGACAACTCGACTGTGGTCGAGGGCGCTAAGTGCTGATGACGTCCTGTGGCGGGACAGAAATTGCAATCCACTAGCCGCGTTCAAAAATAATTTTTTCAGTTTTTCTCCATAATTTACTTTCCAATTTTCAAAATTAATAATTTGAAAATTAAATGAACTCAAGCCTGATGAAACCTAATTTTTCAATTAATTCTAAAGTTCGAATAATTAATTCCCAAATAATTTAAAAAAATTTTCTATAGAAAAATTTTTGATAAAAAAATTTTGTACTGAAAAATTTTTGATACAAAAATTTTCAATAGAAAAATTTTTGATACAAAAATTTTCCACCGAAAAATTTTTGATACAAAAATTTTCCACCGAAAAATTTTTGATACAAAAATTTTCCACCGAAAAATTTTTGATACAAAAATTTTCCACCGAAAAATTGTTGATACAAAAATTTTCTACCGAAAAATTTTTGATACAAAAATTTTCCACCGAAAAATTTTTGACACAAAAATTTTTCATCGAAAAATTTTTGATAAAAAAATTTTTAAGAAAATAATAATAAGAAAAATGTTTGATAAAAAAATGTTCTATAGAAAAATGTTTGAAAATTTTTGACACAAAAATGTTCTATAGAAAAATTTTTGACAAAAAAAATTTCTATAAAGAAATTTTTCATGAAAAGTTTTTAATAAAAAAATTTTCTAGAGAAAAATGTTTGATAAACTTTAAGTATAAATTTTCTATAGAAAAATTTTTAATAAAAAAATTCTCTATTGGAAATTTTTGATTAAAAAATTGATCTGATGAAAATATTTTTGATACAAAAATTTTCCACCGAAAAATTCTTGATATAAACATTTTTTATCCAAAAAATTTTTGATAAAAAAATTTTCTATAGAAAAATGTTTGATAAGAAATGCTTTATAGAAAAATGTTTGAAAATTTTTGACACAAAAATTTTCTATAGAAAAATTTTTGACAAAAAAAAAAATTTCTATAAAAAAATTTTTGATAAAAAAAATTTCTCAAAAAAATGTTCATGAAAAGTTTTTAATAAAAAAATTTTCTGGAGAAAAATCTTTGATACACTTAAAATATAAATTTTCTATAGAAAAATTTTTAATAAAAAAATTCTCTATTGGAAATTTTTGATTAAAAAATTTATCTGATAAAAAACTTTTCTATAGAAAAATGTTTGATAAAAAAATTTTCTATAGAAAAATGATTGATAAAAAAATTTTATATAGTAAAATTTTTGATACAAAAATTTTCTATCGAAAAATTTTTGATACCAAAATTTTATAAAGAAAAATTTTTATACAAAAATTTTTGATGAAAACATTTTCTACAGAAATTTTTTTTTTTATTAATTTTAAATAAAATTTTCTAAAGAAAAATTTTTGATGAAAAAATTTTCTATAGAAAATTTTTTAATAAAAGAATTTGCTATCGAAACAATTTTGATAAACAAATTTTCTATAAAAAAAAAAATTTGAAAAAAAATTTTCTATGCAAAAATTTTTGATAAACTTTATATCTAAATTTTCTATAGAAAAATTTTTGATGAAAAAATTTTTTGATAAAAGTTTTCTAAAAAATTTTTTTGATAAAAATTTTCTATAGAAATTTTTTTTTCTACAGAAAATTTTTTTCTACAGTAAAAATTTTCTGTAAAAAAATTTTAAATATAATAAAATAAAAAAATTTTCCATAGAAAAAAATGTTTAGAGAAAAATTTTTGATGAAAAATTTTCTAAAAAAAATGCTTGAAAAAAGTTTTCTATAAAAAATTTTTTTTCTACAGTTAAACTTTTCTGTAGAAAAATTTTAAATGTAATAAAATAAAAAAATTATCTTTAGAAAAATTTTTGATAATTTTTTGTTTTCTATAGAATAATAAACTATTACAATGAATAAATAATAAACTGTTACAATATACTCATTTTAAGTTTGAGCTCTCTCATTTAAAAAAGTTCTCGATTTGGCCAACCTTGATTTAAATACTGGTCCTTCAAAGCTCCATTCTTATTAATTATTTCCCACAGTTTTTAACTGTTTTCAAATAAATTTTCATAAATTTATTCAAGTCTAAATAATTTTTATTGTTCCCTTTAAATTTAAGGAATTTAAACATTTACCTTTTTGTGGCGCAATCTTAAATGTATTGGAAAATTTTTGAAGGAAGTTTCAAATGCGTCTTTTCGAATTCATTTGAGAAAATTGATTACACTTTGCTGGTGATGGTGCTGTAAGGAACTAAGCCAGCAAACAATTGGAAGGGCGAAAGAAAAACCAAAAGAAATGATAAATATTTTTGCTGTATAAAGTTTTAGACAAATTAACGAAATTTCTGTGGTATACTTTAAGGGTTTGAAAAAGAAAGTAAAATTTTTACATTAAATAGGTCAGATAGAAGAAGCTACATATTAGATTTACTTAAACTATGTTTTAAGTAAAAAGATTATGAAAATATTTTTAATAACTTCCTAAAGTATGCAACAAATATAAGAACTTTTTATAACATTTATATCTATTCTTATATATTAATAGGTCAGAGGATGGGCATACAAAAACCAAAAAAAAAGCTACATACATCCTCTTAGAGATTAGAAGATAAGCCAGAGATAAGAAGATAAGCAGTAGACTATGTAAGTAGACTATGTTGCATACATTGAGGAGCATTTAAAAAATTCCCAAAAAGTGAGGTATACTTCTAGGAAAAAGTTTCATTTGCTGGGTTATTCTTACACTTAGGTATGCAAGGGAAAAGCATAAGCTTGGGTAAGGGCTTCTATTGATATGAATATATGAGCACCTGTGTCTGTGTGTGTCAGAATTCAGATTGTATGTGTTCTTAAATTTACATTTCATTGTATTTTAGCAATTACATAAAGTGAATTTCCAACTATGTGAGTCCACATGTATGTATATGTATAAATTTTGAGACACATACACATTAACATCAAAGCAATAATGTTATGTTCAATGCATACCAAAAATGATTGTTTTGCCAGGACTTTGAATATGTTTGCGAGTATGAGTCTGCGTATGTGTGAGCAACTGAATTTTCAGTATAGAAAATGAAGCATATTTGCATGTGTTAGAAGAATGAAATGAACGCAAGAACGTTAGAAGTATTATTGAAGGGGGGAAGCACCTCCTTGTAAAATACATTAAAATTGTCCATTTTCAAACCGCACATTTACTTGTTATTTGCCGTTTTACATTCTCGATAGTACACAGAAAGCCCCAAAATGGTTAGTTTATGTGAAGTAATTGGTCTTACATTGAAGTTATTAAGCCTCAAGAGATTTTGTTGGTCGGTTCGTTGGTTTGGCCAAGAGCAATTTTGAACGACTTTAGGATGTTTTCATTTCTGCATAGCATTTTAGTATTAAAGAAGGTAACAAATAGGGGCAAAAATTGCCAGTTTCTAAAAAAGAGTGAATGCTTGAAGAAAACTAATGCTCGGCAAGAGAAGAACTGAAAAAAGTATTGAATTCTTTGAGGCCATAAAATGGAAAGTTAAATACACCTAATTGCATTAATTAAAGATGAGGTTGTGGGAAGGTAAAGACAAACGTAAATCAGGATTTTTGCTTAGATAATTGTTGGTTGACTAACAAATCTAAGAGGGGTATTTAAAAGTTAGGTAACTTTTTGGGGGAAAATATAACATAATTCATAGAGATTTAGGAAAAGTATAAGTAAGTTTTTTTTGGGTGAAATGAAATGAACAGTTATAATGAAAAACAAAAAAAAATCTTATAAAAATCTTATATTATTTAAAAAATTTCATATAAAAATTAAAAATTTTTGAAAATTTTTCTATGAAAAGAAGAAATTTTTGAAAAGTTTTCTAAAAAATAAAAAACTTTTCCTATTTTTATAGGAAATTTTTGAAAAATTTCCTATAAAAATAGAAAATTTTTGAAAAGTTTTCTATAAAAATAGGAAAATTTTGAAAAATTTCCTATAAAAATAGGAAATTTTTGAAAAATTTCCTATAAAAATAGGAAATTTTTGAAAAATTTCCTATAAAAATAGGAAATTTTTGAAAAATTTCCTATAAAAATAGGAAATTTTTGAAAAATTTCCTATAAAAATAGGAAATTTTTGAAAAATTTCCTATAAAAATAGGAAATTTTTGAAAAATTTCCTATAAAAATAGGAAATTTTTGAAAAATTTCCTATAAAAATAGGAAATTTTTGAAAAATTTCCTATAAAAATAGGAAATTTTTGAAAAATTTCCTATAAAAATAGGAAATTTTTGAAAAATTTCCTATAAAAATAGGAAATTTTTTAAAAATTTTCTATAAAAATAGGAAATTTTTGAAAAATTTTCTATAAAAATAGGAAATTTTTGAATAATTTCCTTTAAAAATAGAAAATTGTTGAAAAATTTCCTATAAAAATAGGAAATTTTTGAAAAATTTCCTATAAAAATAGGAAATTTTTGAAAAAATTCCTATAAAAATAGGAAATTTTTGAAAAATTTCCTATAAAAATAGGAAATTTTTGAAAAATTTCCTATAAAAATAGGAAATTTTTGAAAAATTTCCTATAAAAATAGGAAATTTTTGAAAAATTTCCTATAAAAATAGGAAATTTTTGAAAAATTTCCTATAAAAATAGGAAATTTTTGAAAAATTTCCTATAAAAATAGGAAATTTTTGAAAAATTTCCTATAAAAATAGGAAATTTTTGAAAAATTTCCTATAAAAATAGGAAATTTTTGAAAAATTTCCTATAAAAATAGGAAATTTTTGAAAAATTTCCTATAAAAATAGGAAATTTTTGAAAAATTTCCTATAAAAATAGGAAATTTTTGAAAAATTTCCTATAAAAATAGGAAATTTTTGAAAAATTTCCTATAAAAATAGGAAATTTTTGAAAAATTTCCTATAAAAATAGGAAATTTTTGAAAAATTTCCTATAAAAATAGGAAATTTTTGAAAAATTTCCTATAAAAATAGGAAATTTTTGAAAAATTTCCTATAAAAATAGGAAATTTTTGAAAAATTTCCTATAAAAATAGGAAATTTTTGAAAAATTTCCTATAAAAATAGGAAATTTTTGAAAAATTTCCTATAAAAATTCGAAAAATTTCCTATAAAAATAGGAAAAATTTCCTATAAAAATACGAAATTTTTGAAAAATTTCCTATAAAAATAGGAAATTTTTGAAAAATTTCCTATAAAAATAGGAAATTTTTGAAAAATTTCCTATAAAAATAGGAAATTTTTGAAAAATTTCCTATAAAAATAGGAAATTTTTGAAAAATTTCCTATAAAAATAGGAAATTTTTGAAAAATTTTCTATAAAAATATAAAATTTTCGAAAAATTTCCTATAAAAAGAGGAAATTTTTTAAAAATTTCCTATAAAAATAGGAAATTTTTTAAAAATTTCCTATAAAAATAGGAAATTTTTTAAAAATTTCCTATAAAAATAGAAAATTTTTTAAAAATTTCCTATAAAAATAAATAGGAAATTTTTTAAAAATTTCCTATAAAAATAAATAGGAAATTTTTTAAAAATTTCCTATAAAAATAAATAGGAAATTTTTTAAAAATTTCCTATAAAAACAAATAGGAAATTTTTTAAAAATTTCCTATAAAAATAGGAAATTTTTTAAAAATTTCCTATAAAAATAGGAAATTTTTGAAAAATAGAAAATTTTTGAAAAATTTCCTATAAAATTAGGAAATTTTTGAAAAATTTCCTATAAAAATAGGAAATTTTTGAAAATGATACAAAAATTAAAACAAATTATACAGGAACTATTTATGTTAGAAAAAAAGTTATATACAGCATTTTTATAACCCCTAAAAGTATGTTATGATTAACTTGCTATTATAAAAAATATTTGGTTATTAAATAAAAACCAGATAAATATAATAACTATTGATTATTTTGCTAATAAATTTAACAATTTGTAAGTAATTTTATCAATATATATAATTATTACAATACTAACACAATTTTGAATATATTAAGCAGCCCCTGGAAATATGCCATAGTTTTTAAACAAAAAATTAGAAAATGTTGAAAAATAATGCAATAATATCTTTTAAATTATCTACTCTTCTGTTCTATCATTCATTTGATTACATTATTATTACAAAAATTTTATTACAAATAGAAAATTATCCAATTTTAAAACTTCTCTACTCAAACTAAAAAATCGCAAAAAAAAACTAAACTACAAATAAATAACATTTGAACTCCCTTTGAATTTATTTAGTTTAATATAAAAATTACTAAACAAATTTTTGCAAATATTTTACAAATATCTATCTAATGGTTACTTTATTTAGGAATTACAATATATTTTACTTCATGATAAATCAAATAAATAAATATATTAAAATTGATAGCAGGCATTTAGGCGTGCTTTATATTTTCTATATGATACATGTATTTAGGATGAAATATTTATGTTGTTTTTCAAAATTCAATTAGTTTTTGTTTGCAGTAGCTCAAATATTTTATTTTCTAACATTTTTTTGAAACATATTTTGTAAAATTTATTTTATATTTAGTTCCTTGGGTAAACATTTAGTTACAAAATATTATTACATTGATAGCCACAATTATGTGTGTCCCAATAGTTTATCTCAATTATGTTAGAGTTTCGAAAGCTACTGCCGACTTTTAGGGTTCATTGAGTGAAAGGGTTGGTTAGGGGGATAGAAAAACAATATAAATGTCTTAAACACATATAGAAATTTTTGGATGGGGAATTATATGTTTAGATTAAATATTTTACTAAAGAACGGGAAAAATATAAAATTCATAAATTTCTTATTTTTATAGGATTTTTTTTAATTTCTTATTTTTATAGGAAATTTTTTTAAAAATTTCTTATTTTTATGAGAAATTTTTCAAAAATTTCTAATTTTTATAGGAAATTTTTCAAAAATTTCTTATTTTTAAAGGAATTTTTTAAAAAATTTCTTATTTTTATAGAGTTTTTTCAAAAATTTCTTCTTTTTATTGGAAATTTTTCAAAAATTTCTTATTTCTATAGGAGTTTTTCAAAAACTTCTTATTTTTATAAGAAAATTTTTAAAAACTTCTTATTTTTATATGAAATTTTGAAAAAATTTCTTATTTTCATAGGACGTTTTCCAAAAAGAAATTTTTCAAAAATTTCATATTTTTATAGAAAATTTTTCAAAAAAATTTTTTATAGGAAATTTTTCGTAAATTTCTTATTTTTGTTGACAATTTTTAAAAAATTTCTTATTTTTATAGGAAATTTTTTGGAAAATTTTTTGTTTTGATGAGAAATTTTTCAAAACTTTCTGATTTTTATAGAAAATTTTTCAAAAATTTATTATTTTTATAGGAAAGTTTTCACAAATTTTCTTATTTTTATATTAAATTTTTCAAAGATTTTCTTATTTTTATAGAAAATTTTTCAAAAATTTCTTACTTATATAGGAAATTTTTCAGAAATTTTCAAAAATTTCTTATCTTTATAGGAAATTTTTCAAAAATTTCTTATTTATTTTAGAAAAATTTTTCCAAATAGGAAATTTTTCGGAAATTTCCTATTTTTATAGGAAAATTTTCAAAAAATTCTTATCTTTATAGGAAATTTTTCAAAAATTTCTTATTTATTTTAGAAAAATTTTTCCAAATTTCTGATTTTTATAGAAGATTTTTCAAAAATTTCTTATTTATTTTAGGAAAATTTTTCAAAATTTCTTAATTATATAGGAAAATTTTCAAAAATTTCTTATTTTTATAGGAACTTTTTTAAAAATTTCTTATTTTCATAGAAAATTTTTCTAAAAAGTATTATTTTTAGAGGAAATTTTTCAAAAATTTATTATTTTTATAGGAAATTTTGCAATTTTTTTTTTTAATTTCTCATTTTGATAAGAATTTTTTTTCAAATTCCTTATTTTTATAGGAAAATTTTCAAAAATTTATTATTTTTATGGGAAATTTAATATTTTTTTTGAAATTTTTCAAAAATTTCTTATCTTTTTTAAAAAAAAAATTTAAAAATTTTTTTATTTTTGTAGGAAATTTTTCAAAAATTTCTTTTGTTTTATATAAAAGTATTCAAAAATTTCTTATCTTTATAGGAAATTTTTCGTATTTTTATAGAAAATTTCTTAGTTTTATAGGAAATTTTGCAAAAATGTCTAATTTAATAGGAAGTTTTTTTTCAAAATTCTTACTTTTATAGGAAATTTTTCAAAAATTTCTTATTTTTATAGGAAATTTTTCAAAAATTTTAATTTTTATAGGAAATTTTAAAAAAAAAACTATTTTGTTTATTGGAAATTTTTCAAAAATTTTTATTATTATAGGAAAATTTTTAAAAATTTCATATTTTTAGAGGAATTTTTTCAAAAATTTCTTAATTTTATAGGAAATTTTTTAAAAATTGCTTATTATTATTATCAATTAGAGAAGCACATAGCACACTTTCAGGAGGCTATCAGAAATTTGTATTAAAAACTATATAAACATGTAAGTATACAATATGTTTTAAATTCCCATTAATTTAGCAATTTCCTATAAAACAACATTTAATTAAAATTTTTAAATAACTTATTTTCCCTTTCAACTTAAATTCAAAATTACATTAATGGCAAAACAACATTTCAACAACTGACTAATGCACTTTTCTTGTTACTCTATAATAAAATTTCAGAAACAAAAAAAAAACAATGAATTTTACAGTTAACACATACCAAAGCAGATTAAAATGAAAGCCTATTTAAAACATTAACTAACTAATACTAAACTAATTTACTGTCAATTAACACATGAGTTAAATTTAAATAGACACGACGACATAACTAAAACCCCAAACCGAAATAATATAGAGAAGGTAATAAAAAATTAAAAGCTATGTTCAACAATAAAAATGTTTGCTCTCACAGACGCAATCACTAAATTGTAATTTTCCAGGCAGGAGATGAAAATTAAAAAGGAAAGCCTAATGTTAGGCGCACTGAGCAAAAGTGTGTAAAAGCGGATATGTTGAAGCACTTGATTAAATGTTAGTATGTGTAAAGTGTGTGTGGATGTGTTATGGTATTCAAGGAAATGTTTTTATGTTACGTCCTAAATGAAACACACCAATAAAAATTTTCACATACATGTTCACACATTCTGTCATTTACGCATTATTCCTACATACAAACGCAGTCATTAATGTGATGCCTAACGTTCGTCTAACAAATACTCATGAGTAAAATATATCCGAAATGTAGAAAATGCGACAAAAAATAAATTGTTTTGTATTTAAAGGAGACAGACAAATAGACAACAATGCCACACAATCATTTAAAAACACTACTTAGGGCCAAGCGCCAGATGTGAACGCAAATATTTTAAAATTTAAATTGAATTGATAACATTCTAAGAGGGTTATAATAAAAATTTCTTTAAATTATTTTGTATTTGCAACAAAATATTTTTTTTAAAGAAAATTTGTGAAAAATTTTTTTTGTATGTTTTTAATAAATTTTTCAAAAGTTTCTTTTTTTTAAGAACATTTTTTTAAGAATTACCTATTTTTATAGGAAATTTTTCAAAAATTTCTTATTTTTATAGGAATTTTTTCAAAAATTTCTTATTTTTATAGGAAATTTTTCAAAAATTTCTTATTTTTATAGGAAATTTTTCAAAAATTTCTTATTTTTATAGGAAATTTTTCAAAAATTTCTTATTTTTATAGGAAATTTTTCAAAAATTTCTTATTTTTATAGGAAATTTTTCAAAAATTTCTTATTTTTATAGGAAATTTTTCAAAAATTTCTTATTTTTATAGGAAATTTTTCAAAAATTTCTTATTTTTATAGGAAATTTTTCAAAAATTTCTTATTTTTATAGGAAATTTTTCAAAAATTTCTTATTTTTATAGGAAATTTTTCAAAAATTTCTTATTTTTATAGGAAATTTTTCAAAAATTTCTTATTTTTATAGGAAATTTTTCAAAAATTTCTTATTTTTATAGGAAATTTTTCAAAAATTTCTTATTTTTATAGGAAATTTTTCAAAAATTTCTTATTTTTATAGGAAATTTTTCAAAATTTTCTTATTTTTATAGGAAATTTTTCAAAAATTTCTTACTTTTATAGGAAATTTTTCAAAAATTTCTTATTTTTATAGGAAATTTTTCAAAAATTTCTTATTTTTATAGGAAATTTTTCAAAAATTTCTTATTTTTATAGGAAATTTTTCAAAAATTTCTTATTTTTATAGGAAATTTTTCAAAAATTTCTTATTTTTATAGGAAATTTTTCAAAAATTTCTTATTTTTATAGGAAATTTTTCAAAAATTTCCTATTTTTATAGGAAATTTTTCAAAAATTTCCTATTTTTATAGGAAATTTTTCAAAAATTTCCTATTTTTATAGGAAATTTTTCAAAAATTTCCTATTTTTATAGGAAATTTTTCAAAAATTTCCTATTTTTATAGGAAATTTTTCAAAAATTTCCTATATTTATAGGAAATTTTTCAAAAATTTCCTATTTTTATAGGAAATTTTTCAAAAATTTCCTATTTTTATAGGAAATTTTTCAAAAATTTCCTATTTTTATAGGAAATTTTTCATAAGTTTCCTATTTTTATAGGAAATTTTTCAAAAATTTTCTATTTTTATAGGAAATTTTTCAAAAATTTCCTATTTTTATAGGAAATTTTTCAAAAATTTCCTATTTTTATAGGAAATTTTTCAAAAATTTCCTATTTTTATAGGAAATTTTTCAAAAATTTCCTATTTTTATAGGAAATTTTTCAAAAATTTCCTATTTTTATAGGAAATTTTTCAAAAATTTCCTATTTTTATAGGAAATTTTTCAAAAATTTCCTATTTTTATAGGAAATTTTTCAAAAATTTCCTACTTTTATAGGAAATTTTTCAAAAATTTCCTATTTTTATAGGAAATTTTTCAAAAATTTCCTATTTTTATAGGAAATTTTTCAAAAATTTCCTATTTTTATAGAAAAATTTTCAAAAATTTCGTATTTTTATAGGAAATTTTTCAAAAATTTCCTATTTTTATAGAAAATTTTTCAAAAATTTCCTATTTTTATAGGAAATTTTTCAAAAATTTCCTATTTTTATAGGAAATTTTTCAAAAATTTCCTATTTTTATAGGAAATTTTTCAAAAATTTCCTATTTTATAGGAAATTTTTCAAAAATTTCCTATTTTTTTAGGAAATTTTTCAAAAATTTCCTATTTTTATAGGAAATTTTTCAAAAATTTCCCATTTTTATAGGAAATTTTTCAAAAATTTCCTATTTTTATAGGAAATTTTTCAAAAATTTCCTATTTTTATAGGAAATTTTTCAAAAATTTCCTATTTTTATAGGAAATTTTTCAAAAATTTCCTATTTTTATATCAAATTTTTCAAAAATTTCCTATTTTTATTGGAAAATTTTCAAAAATTTCCTATTTTTATAGGAAATTTTTCAAAAATTTCCTATTTTTATAGGAAATTTTTCAAAAATTTCCTATTTTTATAGGAAATTTTTCAAAAATTTCCTATTTTTATAGGAAATTTTTCAAAAATTTCCTATTTTTATAGGAAATTTTTCAAAAATTTCCTATTTTTAGAGGAAATTTTTCAAAAATTTCCTATTTTTAGAGGAAATTTTTCAAAAATTTCCCATTTTTATAGGAAATTTTTCAAAAATTTCCCATTTTTATAGGAAATTTTTCAAAAATTTCCCATTTTTATAGGAAATTTTTCAAAAAATTCCCATTTTTATAGGAAATTTTTCAAAAATTTCCCATTTTTAAAGGAAATTTTTCAAAAATTTCCCATTTTTATAGGAAATTTTTCAAAAATTTCCCATTTTTGTAGGAAATTTTGCAAAAATTTCTTATTTTTATAGGAAATTTTTCAAAAATTTCTTACTTTTATAGGAAATTTTTCAAAAATTTCTTGTTTTGATAGCAAATTTTTCAAAAATTTCTTATTTTTATAGAAATTTTTTTTTTAAGATTTCCTATTTTTATAGGAATTTTTTCAAAAATTTATTCATTTTAAAGGAAATTTTTCGAAAATTTCTTATTTTTATATTTTTAAAGCAAGTTTTTATAAATGCCTTTTTTTACAACCCTCGTACTTAAGGCTCCTCATTATTTTAATTTTGTTTATATTCTTTTGTAATGTAAATAGCGTATGTGAACTAGTACATACGTTATTGGTTGTTTGGTTGGTTGAATTTTGATGGTCTCTGGTTTATTATGGCGTGAATATGATTTTCAACTTGTTTTTCTATATAAAAAGTTTATTATAAAACCAACACCACTAACGCCAACATCAAAGCTCACTGATACAAGTAGAATCCAAATACCACACCAAAACATATTACCAGCACAGAAGCACAAATACACACACACACGCCAGTTAGGGTCCTTTAGTCATTAACACCTCAGTGTCAGAGTCAATGCTGAGTCTACTCCTACATGTATGCAATGAAAAATAGATAGCACAGAATTGTATAAAAATTGCGTATGAATATAAAAGAAAATTTGAACAATATGTTATTTTAAATGCATAGACAACGACAACAACAAAAAAATTGTTGCAACAATATTATAAACAGCGAAGGCTATAGCAAGAAATTTAATTTGAAAACCAAAAGAATATTCACACTTTATTAAAGGCTTTTTTAAGCCCTACAAAGACATAATGTGAAGATGTAGCGGCATCTACATACAATCAGATTTTAGAATCGATTTAAATATATTCATCCCTTGATCTGCCCACTCTTCTCTATTTGAGGTACCTGTTTTGCAAATCTTCTTAATGAGCAACAACTAAGGCACTTCCTCTTTGCTGTAGGGCATTCTATATTCGGCTTAAACCTTCCCAACTTTCTTTCTTGTTTTATACTATACGCACGTTTTGTATGTGGAAATGTTTGTGTATTTATGCGATCATAAAAAAACCCAAAACCCATTTATCTTTAACATTATTACTATGGCCTACTGTTAGGAGCTACTGATGCAGCAACAACAAACGGTTTTCGGTGTGATGTGGTTTCTGTAGCTGTTCTCATGTTCACTTTACTCTGTTGTAGAGTACTGGGGTTTCAATGGCAGACCACATGCATTTCAATTAACTGTACGCATACCAAAGTTCGCACAAATAAACAAAAATATTTTCATATGAAATCATATAGTTTGAACAAAAGGGGGGAGAGAGACAATAGCAAGCATAAGTTTAGGCTGATAAGTAAAATGAAAAGAACGTAACTAATGCTGGAGTCTAAAGGCAAACATTACAATTTTCTTAAAATAATTAGTCAATTTTCACAAAGTTACCTTAGATTTACAAAATTTTCGTCAAATTGACTAAAGTTTTGTAAAATTTACTTACAATTTAAAAAAATTTGTTAACGTACTGTTGCAAATATGACTAAATTTTAGAAAATTACTTCAGTTTTTTAAATTATTTCTTAGAAATATTAGAAAATTTCCGAAATATACCCCAAATTTACAAAATTTTCGTCTTATTGACTATAGTTTTGTAAAATTCTCTAAAAATTTGTTATAGTTACAAAACAATACAAACATTGTCTAGTCTTTGGCCTCTAAGTTTCAAGAAATTGAATAACATTTTGTAAGATTTGCGAAACTTTTATTACATTGACCAACTTTTCAATAGAAACTTAAATTTCGTTATATTAACAACATTTTTTAGTAATATTGAAAAAAGTTTAAAAAATTTGATAACTATTGAATAAAGTTTTAAGAGAAGAATTTTTCTTAAAGTAGACTTTGTTATAGTTATTTCTTTGAATTACTCGATTGATTTTTTATAGTTATTTCTTAGAATTAGTAAATTTTTAAAATTTACTAAACTAACGAAATTTTCGTCAGATTGACTATACTTTTGTAAACTGGCTAATAATTTAAAGTTACAAATCTTAACTAGCATTGACTAGACTTTGTTTAAAATTTACTAATGTTTCTGAAAATTTGCATAAATTTTGTTATGTTTATTAAATTTTTAATTAAAGTTACTAAATTTTCGTTAGATTTACAAAATTTTTAGTAATATTGAAAAATGTTTAAAAAATTTTACTATTTTAGAATCAAGTGATAATTAAATAATTTTTTCGTTACCAAGAAAGTATGAATTTAAAGCCTCCCAACTTTTATCCCTAACTGCTTCATCTGATCCACGCATTGTACACCAAATACCCATCAAACCTATCCCATACACCAACACTTTATCATGATGCCTCACCAATGCGTCGTTATGTCCGCCTTTCCGTCACTCTTACTGACACTATCTCTATCTCCCTTAACAACCAATGAGGATGATGTTCGTCAGTCAGTTAGTAAAGTAAACCCACAACACTCTAACCAAAATACCACTCTATCATTTCGTTTATGATGCGCTTGTTCTCTATCCGGGGTTTTTATTATTTTTGCCCCATTTATGTGTATTTTCAAACGACTTCCGGCTAAAAATAAAACATTTTTACTTCGAGGTAAGTTTCCGTAAATTTGTCTATTTTGCATTTGTTCGGCACATGAACTCGGTGTACTTGATATGCGTTAATAGATGGACAAAATATGAACCATATGTCATAAATATGGATTTTAAAGTTTCTTTCTTGAAGAGCTAACAAAATTTTTACCTTTTAATGCTAATGAAGAAACTTGTAAAATTTATGAGAATTTAAATTGCAAATGAAATTGGTTGAATATAAAAAATTACAAAATTTTAAAATTTTTCATCCTAAAGTTATGCTTTAGTTTTTTTACTATCAGCTATTCCAATAGGAAATAAACAAAAATGTTTATTTTTAGTTATATATTTCTTAGTCTTTGTCTTAGTCTATGTCTTAGTCTATGTCTTAGTCTATGTCTTAGTCTATGTCTTAGTCTATGTCTTAGTCTATGTCTTAGTCTATGTCTTAGTCTATGTCTTAGTCTATGTCTTAGTCTATGTCTTAGTCTATGTCTTAGTCTATGTCTTAGTCTATGTCTTAGTCTATGTCTTAGTCTATGTTTTAGTCTATGTCTTAGTCTATGTCTAAGTATATGTCTTAGTCTATGTCTTAGTCTATGTCTTAGTCTATATCTTAGTCTATGTCTTAGTCTATGTCTTAGTCTATGTCTTAGTCTATGTCTTAGTCTATGTCTTAGTCTATGTCTTAGTCTATGTCTTAGTCTATGTCTTAGTCATGTCTTAGTCTATGTCTTAGTCTATGTCTTAGTCTATGTCTTAGTCTATGTCTTAGTCTATGTCTTAGTCATGTATTAGTCTATATCTTAGTCTATGTCTTAGTCTATGTCTTAGTCTATGTCTTAGTCTATGTCTTAGTCTATGTTTTAGTCTATGTCTTAGTCTATGTCTAAGTATATGTCTTAGTCTATGTCTTAGTCTATGTCTTAGTCTATATCTTAGTCTATGTCTTAGTCTATTTCTTAGTCTATGTCTTAGTCTATGTCTTAGTCTGTGTCTTAGTCTATGTCTTAGTCTATGTCTTAGTCTATGTCTTAGTCTATGTCTTAGTCTATGTCTTAGTCTATGTCTTAGTCTATGTCTTAGTCATGTCTTAGTCTATATCTTAGTCTATTTCTTAGTCTATGTCTTAGTCTATGTCTTAGTCTGTGTCTTAGTCTATGTCTTAGTCTATGTCTTAGTCTATGTCTTAGTCTATGTCTTAGTCTATGTCTTAGTCTATGTCTTAGTCTTTGTCTTAGTCTATGTCTTAGTCTATGTCTTAGTCTATGTCTTAGTCTATGTCTTAGTCTATGTCTTAGTCTATGTCTTAGTCTATGTCTTAGTCTATGTCTTAGTCTATGTCTTAGTCTATGTCTTAGTTTATGTCTTAGTCTATGTCTTAGTCTATGTCTTAGTCTATGTCTTAGTCTATGTCTTAGTCTATGTCTTAGTCTATGCCTTAGTCTATGCCTTAGTCTATGTCTTAGTCTATGTCTTAGTCTATGTCTTAGTCTATGTCTTAGTCTATGTCTTAGTCTATGTCTTAGTCTATGTCTTAGTCTATGTCTTAGTCTATGTCTTAGTCTATGTCTTAGTCTATGTCTTAGTCTATGTCTTAGTCTATGTCTATGTCTTAGTCTATGTCTTAGTCTATGTCTTAGTCTATGTCTTAGTCTATGTCTATGTCTTAGTCTATGTCTTAGTCTATGTCTTAGTCTATGTCTTAGTCTATGTCTTAGTCTATGCTTAGTCTATGTTTTAGTATATGTCTTAGTCTATGTCTTAGTCTATGTCTTAGTCTATGTCTTAGTCTATGTCCTAGTCTTTGTCTTAGTCTATGTCTTAGTCTATGTCTTAGTCTATGTCTTAGTCTATGTCTTAGTCTATGTCTTAGTCTATGTCTTAGTCTATGTCTTAGTCTATGTCTTAGTCTATGTCTTAGTCTATGTCTTAGTCTATGTCTTAGTCTATGTCTTAGTCTATGTCTTAGTCTATGTCTTAGTCTATGTCTTAGTCTATGTCTTAGTCTATGTCTTAGTCTATGTCTTAGTCTATGTCTTAGTCTATGTCTTAGTCTATGTCTTAGTCTATGTCTTAGTCTATGTCTTAGTCTATGTCTTAGTCTATGTCTTAGTCTATGTCTTAGTCTATGTCTTAGTATATGTCTTAGTCTATGTCTTAGTCTATGTCTTAGTCTATGTCTTAGTCTATGTCTTAGTCTATGTCTTAGTCTATGTCTTAGTCTATGTCTTAGTCTATGTCTTAGTCTATGTCTATGTCTTAGTCTATGTCTTAGTCTATGTCTTAGTCTATGTCTTAGTCTGTGTCTTAGTCTATGTCTTAGTCTATGTCTTAGTCTATGTCTTAGTCTATGTCTTAGTCTATGTCTTAGTCTATGTTTTAGTATATGTCTTAGTCTATGTCTTAGTCTATGTCTTAGTCTATGTCTTAGTCTTTGTCTTAGTCTTTGTCTTAGTCTATGTCTTAGTCTATGTCTTAGTCTATGTCTTAGTCTATGTCTTAGTCTATGTCTTAGTCTATGTCTTAGTCTATGTCTTAGTCTATGTCTTAGTCTATGTCTTAGTCTACGTCTTAGTCTTAGTCTATGTCTTAGTCTATGTCTTAGTCTATGTCTTAGTCTATGTCTTAGTCTATGTCTTAGTCTATGTCTTAGTCTATGTCTTAGTCTATGTCTTAGTCTATGTCTTAGTCTATGTCTTAGTCTATGTCTTAGTCTATGTCTTAGTCTATGTCTTAGTCTATGTCTTAGTCTATGTCTTAGTCTATGTCTTAGTCTATGTCTTAGTCTATGTCTTAGTCTATGTCTTAGTCTATGTCTTAGTCTATGTCTTAGTCTATGTCTTAGTCTATGTCCTAGTCTATGTCTTAGTCTATGTCTTAGTCTATGTCTTAGTCTATGTCTTAGTCTATGTCTTAGTCTATGTCTTAGTCTATGTCTTAGTCTATGTGTTAATCTATGTCTTAGTCTATGTCTTAGTCTATGTCTTAGTCTATGTCTTAGTCTATGTCTTAGTCTATGTCTTAGTCTATGTCTTAGTCTATGTCTTAGTCTATGTCTTAGTCTATGTCTTAGTCTTAGTCTATGTCTTAGTCTATGTCTTAGTCTATGTCTTAGTCTATGTCTTAGTCTATGTCTTAGTCTATGTCTTAGTCTATGTCTTAGTCTATGTCTTAGTCTATGTCTTAGTCTATGTCTTAGTGTATGTCTTAGTCTATGTCTTAGTCTATGGCTTAGTCTATGTCTTAGTCTACGTCTATGTCTTAGTCTATGTCTCAGTCTATATTTTAGTCAATGTCTAAACCTATGTCTTAGTCTTAGTTTATGACTTAGTATATCTTAGTCTGTAGCTTAATACACCAAATTTCTA
Organism: Stomorhina lunata; assembly: GCA_933228675.1. Lineage (NCBI taxonomy): Eukaryota > Metazoa > Arthropoda > Insecta > Diptera > Rhiniidae > Stomorhina > Stomorhina lunata. Next base: position 14,021,795 of record OW121741.1, read on the forward strand.
ATTAACGAACTCTTAAATTTGGTTTCCCTTTCCCACTATGGCTAAACTGCATCACATACTTTATTACGTGACCATTTTCCGCCTAACGGTAGGGTATATTTTTTGCGTTTTCAGCTATTGCTGCAGCAAACAATATAAGTGAAAACAAATATACATCTGTGTATTTGTTTTTGTATTTAACCAGTTCCTCAATATAAATACATAGTTACTATAACAGTCTCAGCTCACCTTAAGGCAATAAAGTAAAATTGAAAAATTGCAATACAAGAGGAAAAAAAAGGGAAAAACTCCTGAAAACAAAAGCTATGAAAACTAAAAATACTAAAAAGATAAACATAAGTTTTTACAAGCAATTTCATATTGTTGTTTTTCTTTCACTATTTGCATAAAATCGGAAATTGCACGCACACATGTACGCCCATAATTGTCCAGCGAAAAATTGTTGTTTACAACACCTGTTTAGCCTGAAACTTATGCTTTAATATTTAAAGTTTTTCATCATAACCACCAGCTAGACCAGGCGGACGGCCCATTACGTAGCCTATTTATCTGCCCATTTAGCCTTTAAATTTTCCCAAAACAACAAAAAAAAAAATGTCTTCATTTTATTTTTGTTGTTATTCAGTTAATGGAAATTGAATAAAATTCATTGAATATTCTATTATGTATATATTTGTTGCTAGTGTTAAAATGCAAACAAAAATTTTATGTATTCGCAGAAAATGTTGAAAATGTATTTCGCCAGAAATTGTTAATATTTATTGAATTTTTGTTAAATATTGTTGAATAAATAAATGCATTCGGTGTTTTTTGGTATTTGCTGGGATTTCATAAAAAAAAAAAAATAATAAAAAAAATGGGTTGAAGAATTATAATTTTTCCGCACCCTTAAAATAGGCAACAGAAAATGACTGTGGGCAATGTTTTTTTTTATTTTAATGGCCAAACATTGACATACAAGTATGTGATGGGCATTTTTCGTTTTCAAATAGATCGATTTCCATCACATACCTGATAAAGTTGTCTAGAGATGTTTTTGAAAGACATTTTTTTAACGAAAATTTTTGTATAGAAAAAATTTTTTATACAAAAATTTTCTATAGACAAATTTTTGATAAAAAAAATTTTCTATTTAAAAATTTTTGATAAAAAAATTTTCTCGACAAAAATTTTTGATAAAAAAATTTAAAAATTAAGAATAGAAAAAAATTTCTATACTAAAATGTTTATACAAAAATTCTCTATGGAAAAATTTTTATACAAAAATTCTCTATGGAAAAATTTTTGATAAAAAATTTTCAATAAAAAAATGTTTGATAAAAAATTTTCAATAAAAAAATTTTTGATAAAAAAATTTTCTGTAAAAAAATTTTTGATAAAAAAATTTTCAAAGAAAAATTTTTGATAAAATTATAACAAGAATAAATAATTGTAATAAATTAGGATTCTAGTGCAATACACTACAGTAAAACTTTTTAAATAAAAACTTTCTATTGAAAAATTTTTGATACAAAAATTTTCTATAGAAAAATTTGTGATACAAAAATATTCTAAAGAAAATTTTTGATACAAAAATATTCTATAAAAATTTTCTATGAAAAAAATTTTGATAAAAAAATTTTAATAAAAAAAATTTTCTCTAGAAACATTTTTAATAAAGCAAATTTTCATAGAAAAATTCTTGATATAAAATTTGATAAAAAATTTTCTATAGAAACATTTTCGATAAAAAAATATTCTATAGAAAAATTTTCGATAAAAAATATTCTATAAAGAATTTTCTGTGGAAAAAATTTTGATAAAAAAATTTTCTATAGAAAAATTTTGGATATAAAATTTTGTATAGAAAAATTTTTGATAAAAAAATTTTCTATAGAAAAAATTTTGATAAAAAAAATATTCTAAGAAAAGTTTGTGATACAAAAAATTTTTGATACAAAAATTTTCTATAGAAAGTTTTCTGTTACAAAAATATTCTACTGAAAAACGTTTGATACAAAAATATTCTATAGAAAAAATTTAGATAAAAAATTTGATATAAAAATTTTTCACAGAAAAATTTTTGAAAAAAAAAAATTTTGTATAGAAAAATTTTTGATACAAAAATATTTTATAAAAAAATTTCTATAGAAAAAATTTTGAAATTTCTATAGAAAACTTTTTGATGAAAAAATTGCCTATAGAAAAATTTGAATTAACAAATTATCCATAGAAAAATTTTTAATAAAAAAATTTCCTATAGAAAAATTTTGTATAGAAAAATTAGAAAAGTTTTTGCGCATGAGCGGACGAAAGTTTCTAACTTGCTGTGACATATTTCCGACAGATGGCGCCACTGAAAATTACTCAAAATGAACTAAATCGCAAACTGTGCATTGGTTCATGCTATAATCTTTAGAGAAATTGTTGCATTTGGGTCGACGGAGCTTTCTAAGGTGGTACTATTTCCGATAGAATGCACCACTAAAAATTATACATATTAATTTGTTTATGTAATTATCTTAAACAAAATTATTTTGCATGAACCGACGAAGGTTTCTTAATAAGTGCGACTAATTTTATCCAGATGGCGCCATAAATCAATCAAAATGAATTGAATCATTAACTATTTATTTCATCATATTTTCATCGGATAAAATCAATAAAATGCTTCAAAATTAATTGGATATTTTCTTTAAATTTATTTTAGTTGATGTCACAGAAACAAGTGCAGGGTACGGCTAGTCTTAACATGAAGAAGACTTGATTAAGACTGTTTAAATATAAAAATAATAAAAATGTTAAAGGCCCTTAATAACAAAAACAGTAAACGACTCATTTAGATATTTTTTTCATGGGACCTCCGTAAAGTATGCTTTACCATATTTATACCATCTCCATTACTTTAAAAGAATGGTAATGATTTAAAAACTCTTGTGACACATTAAAAAAATATTTTAAGTTTAATTCAAATAAAACTTAAACCTTTCTCGGGTTAACCTTTGTTCTGAGCTTAAAAATACAACAAAAAAATGCAACATAATTTACTTTAATAAAGTTGACATTAAATTATTTTTAAATTTTGCACAAAGAAACCAACACAAACTCTACAGAAAGTGAGGAAAAAGGATGCGAAACATTAGTATTTTATTTCATATACTCGAAAATACTCACGTAAAGGTTAATGTAAGTATTTTCACCCGAATCTAAAAGAGTTTACCTTGATATTTGACAGCACAGCATACCCACAAGTGATGTAAAGTCAAAATTAAACACAAACAGAAAGCGAGAAATATAAAAACAGAAGAGGAAACGGAAAACAAAACAGACAATATAAACAAGCTAAAAATAATACACATACACACACAAAAGATATACATATAAAGATAAAAAGACACTAAAAGTAATGAACGGTAGAGAGTTGTTTTCAGGTGGTCATCGTTTTCCATGTAGCCCCGACAAACCGACTCTGACACTAACATTATTGCGTTGAGCTCTCCCCTAAATGCATACGAGTGCCATTGAGGCAGTTGAAACAGCAAAGAATACCCAGCTATTTTTTTTAATGTCTAAAAATCATCCATAGTAACCGTGTGATTGTATGTTTTAATGAAACCCTATAAAGACACTAGAATGTTACTTTCACAGTAATGACAAGAGTAGACAAAAAAAAATTGTAATAATATCCACTCTCTAACGTCAAGTCATACTTTTAGCCTTGCATCTATTTAATGTGTTAAAAAATTTAAAGTGAAGAACAAAAGTCAAGAAAATTAAAAAAAAAAACTTTAAAAATTTTGTTGCATATTTTTAGGAGTTAACAACAAAATTATATATTTGGTGATCTGTGTCTTCTACAAAATTTTGTTCCAGAATTGTTTTTATTCTGTTCTAGTTCTGTAGTTATTTAAAAATCTCCTAACTTCATTGAATATGCAAAAACATAGAAATTTTGTTGCATATTTTTAGCCGATCAATAATAATATTTTGAATTTTTAAAATATTTGCATAAACATTTATTCCACACAGTATTTATGTGTGAGTTCACATAGGAAATTCATAAAATTCATATACATACATACATATGTGAGCAAAACACAAAAGCATGTGTCATGACTCTGGGGCATTTTTAATGAAAACTCATTTCTCTATATCTACTATAAAGTATATAGCTACGACTGAACTTAATTGCAATAACAAAAAATTAAAAACAAACTTGAACTGTTGTACAGTAGCAAAAATATTAAATACAATTCAAACTCAGACGCACTCTCACTTAAACATGAAAGCCCTCACACATAAAAAGCCTCACACCTTTTTAGCCAAATACCACTTCAACTGTCATTTACTTGCAAAGGCATTGTTTCTACAATTATAAAAAAATTTTGTAAAATTCCGTTTTTTTTAATAAGTGTTAATATGTTGTTCATGTGTCCATGTAAAAAGGTTTGTTATTTTCCAGGTATGTTTTTATTAAAAAAGTTTTTATTTGTAAAATGTTGCATTTTCCAGTTGCGAATGCTGCAAAAAAAAAAAACACAAAAACGTTTGTAACAAATTATATTAAAAATAGCAAAACATTAAAGTTTCATTATGTTTTTTTTTGTTCATAAAATGCTAAGTGCAATTTATTGCAGACATAAGTGTGCATTAAATGTATTTTAATTTTTTTAAAGTAACAAAATAGAAATTAATGTTTAAAACTATTGTTTTGTAGAAAAAGAAAAAAAAAAAATAGTAAAATTGTGAAAAAAATTTAATAAGTGCCTGAAAGTAGGCAATATATTTTAAGTGTTTAAATTGTTGTTGAAGTTTTTCAGTAATTTTTGTTTTAAAAATGTTTTATGGACACTCCTACTCCAGGTCCTGAAAAAGCTCCTGTTCTAGGTCCCATTCTAGGTCCTGTTCTTGGTCCTGTTCTAGCTCATGTTCTAGATCCAATTCCAGGTGCTGCTTTAGGTCCAATCCAGGTCCTGTTGCAGGTTCTATAAAAGATCCTGTTCTAGGTCCTGATCTAGGTCCTATTTCAGGTCCTGTTCTAGGTCTAATTCCAGATCCTGTTGAAAGTCCTGTTCTAGGTCCTATTCTAGGTTCTATTTCAGGTCATGTTCTAGGTACTGCTCTAGGTCCTGTTCTAGATCCTATTCTACGCCCTGTTCTAAGTCCTGTTCTAGGTCCTGTTCTAGGTCCTCTTCTAGATCCTGTTCTAGGTCCTGTCCTAGGCCTTGTTCTGGGTTCTTTTCTAGATCCTGTTCTAGGTCCTGTTCTATTTTCTGTTCCAGATCCTGTTCTAGATCCTGCTCTAGGTCATGTTCTAGGTCCAGTTCTAGGTCCTGTTCTAGGTCCAGTTCTAGTTCCTGTTCTTGGTCCTGTTCTAGTCCTATTCAAGGTCCAGTTATAGGTCCTGTTCTACGTCCTATTCTAGGTCCTGTTCTAAGTTCTGTTGTAGGTCCTGTTCTAGGTCCTCTTCTAGATCCTGTTCTAGGTCCTATTCTAGGTCCTGTTCAAGGTCCTGTTCCAGATCCAATTTCAGATCCTGATCTAGGTCCTATTCTAGGTCCAGTTATAGGTCCTGTTCTAGGTCCTGTTCTAGGTCATGTTCTAGGTCCAGTTCTAGGTCCTGTTCTAAGACCTGTTGTAGGTCCTGTTCTAGGTCCTCTTCTAGATCCTGTTCTAGGTCCTGTTCTAGGTCTTGTTCCAGATCCAATTTCAGATCCTGATCTAGGTCCAATTTCAGATCCTGATCTAGGTCCTGTTCTAGGTCCTTTTCTAGGTCCAGTTATATTTCCTGTTCTAGGTCCTGTTCTAGGTCCAGTTCTAGCTCCTGTTCTAGGTTCTGTTCTAGGTCTTCTTCTAGGTCCTGTTCTAGGTCCTGTTCGAGGTCCTGTTCTAGGTCCTATTGTAGGTCCTGTTCTAGGTCCTGTTTTAGGTCAAGTTCTAGGTCCTGTTCTAGGTTCTGTTGTAGGTCCTATTCTAGGTCCAGTTCTAGGTCCTATTCTAGGTTCTGTTCTAGGTTCTGTTTTAGGTCCTATTCTAGGTCCTGTTCTAGGTCTTGTTCTAGGTCCTCTTCTAGGTCCTGTTCTAGGTCCAGTCCTAGGTCCTGTTCAAGGTCCTGTTCTGGGTCCTGTTCTAGGTCTTGTTCTAGGTCCTGTTCTAGGTCCTGTTCTAGGTCCTGTTCTAGGTCCAGTTCTAGGTCCTGTTCAAGGTCCTGTTCTAGGTCTTGTTCTAGGTCTTGTTCTAGGTCCTGTTCTAGGCCCTGTTCTAGATCTTGTTCTAGATCTTCTTCTAGATCTTGTTCTAGGTCCTGTTTTAGGTCATGCTCTAGGTCCTGTTCTAGGTCCTGTTCTAGATCCTGTTCTAGGTCCTGCTCTAGGTCCTGTTTTAGGTCCTGTTCTAGGTCATATTCGATGTCCTGCTCTAGGTCCTATTCCAGGTCCTGTTCTAGGTCCTGTTCTAGTTCTTTTCTAGTTCTGTTCTATTCTAGTTCTGTTCAAGATTTGTTCTAGTTTTTTTACCTGAATTAGAACTAGAGTCTTAACCCGAGTTTAACTACATAGTTTTGCATTTGATTTCATTTAGCGTAAATCTGATTTCCTCAATCCATTTATCGTTAATAACACAATTTGATTGCATTTTGCATGTTATTTTATAAAAACAATGGAAATATTTTGTATACATTTAAAGTAAACAAAAAAACATAAAACACAAAAAATGTATAGTATAATTTTTGGCGTTTGTTTAACAAAAATAAAAAACTCAAAACGAACATCCTGCAGAAACATACTATTTCTCTGCCTTTCTGACATCAACCTCCATAAAACTCATGTTCAACAACGCGTGTAATAATTTTTATTATAGCTGCTGCAATTGTTGCATGTTGCAAGTTAAAAATAAACAAAATGTACATAAAAAAAAAACAATAAACAAAAACATTGGTGTAAAAATAAAAGTTGATGTTTAAACAACAAAATACAAATTCAACCGACCTGAACATTTACAATAGGTGCACACAACACAACACAGAACATAACTATTATCATCATCAACTCTATCAGTGTTATTTTTGTCCTCTGTCTATATGTCCTTTTTTACACGTTTTTCAACACAAAATCCTTAATAGTTGATTCAACAAAATTGGGTTAAATGCAAAGGCTTGACATTAAATTAAATTTTAATAAAACAATAACATGACAATGGCAGGCTTTATCATTCTGTTTGGAAAAGAATCATTTTTGCATGAATATAGAATATTTTTATAAATGTTAGCGATAATTTTAACAAGAGGTATTTTGCTGCGCCTGGGGTTATGCACAAAAAAAAATGGTTTTAATTATTTTGCTTATGCAAAATATGAGGGTATGTAGTTTGAAATAACTATTTCTATAAAAAAAGTGCAAGTATTTGAACAATTTATTGAGGGTGTTATAAGTACTCCACTTCTAATTACTTTATGGTGGGGCAATTGATTATAGGGTCCTAGCCACAGCTTTAAATACAGGCACAAGCTATAAATGGCATTTTAAATATAAATATTTTAGAAAAAATAAGATTTAAAACTGTATAATATATTCACAAGTTAAAGGGCAATTATAAAGCAACGTATTTTTTTATGAGTAAAAATTATACATTTTTCCCTCTTAAAATATGATTATAAATTGAAATAAAACTTAAAAAAAACCTCTAATGTATGCAAATTATGTTAATTGAAACACTTTAACAGACTGCTTAGAAAAACATCACTTTTAGTTTGGAATTAATAAAGTGAAAAATATATAAATGATAGCCTGCAAATAGGCAATATTTTTTGAAGTATTTGATTAATATGAGTTTAAAAAGAATCTGGAAGAGAGTTCAGTTAAGAGCTATAAAGGAGAACTAGAAATAGTTATTATAACAAATAAATTGAATACTTAAAATGTATTGCCTACTTTTAAGAAAAATAAAAACTAAGCAAAACTCGAATAGACCTAGAAAATATGTAATAAAAATAATAGAAGATAGAACAAAACTGGACAAGAACTGGGGATAAATCGCCGCATTTGATATCGATGAAAATGTAAGATATTTTATAAACATTTGTGTAGCACACTTTTAGGATAATCTAAAAAATATATAACATATAAGGTTCCCTACATTGTAAATTATTTGCCAAAAGTTTCCTTATAGTAAAAAAAATGCACTTCAACTAAATTTTTTGACTAAGATTCGGATATGTCTAGAAATAAAATTTTATTAAACTTTTTGCAAAATAAATAATTTTGAAAATCCCTAAGGTATGTTACACAATATTTGCTTAAAAGTCAGAGTTTTCGATCGATATCAAATGAGGCGATTTGACTCCTGGTAAGATTTGAGATAGATAGATCAAGATTTGGGATAGAATGATCAAGAGAACTAAAAATAATTATTTTGATCAAATTTTTAAAAATTGTATTGCCTACTTATAGAATTCACATTTTGAACAGAACTAAAAAAGCTGTATTTCAATAATAGAAAAAATCGGAAAACTAGACAATAACTGGAATTTATTTGTGATTTTGTATATCCTAAAAATAGACAACGGAATTTTAATCTTTAAGATTTCCTTTTATATCGTATGTCAGAATACGGTCCTAGAATATTGTAGTAGAGCTGGGTAAAGCCCGTGTGAAAGCCTCCACCCTGTTCAAGTTTTATTTGGTTAACATCATTTGCTAATATCCTAAAAATAGGCAATGGAATTTGAATCTTTAAGATTTCCTTTCCATCGTAAGTAACAATAGGGTCCTAGAATATTTTAGTAGAGTAGAGGGAAAAACCTGTATCAAGTTTTATTTGATACTCTGGTTAAAAAAATTAATTTCCTATTTTGTATATCCTAAAAATAGGCAATGGAATTTTAATCTTTAATATTTCAATTCATTTCGGAGGCCACAAGACGGTCCTAGAATATTGTAGTAGAGCTGTTCAAGGTTTATTTGATACTCGATCAACATCAATTCATTTGATATTTTGTATATCCTTAAAATAGGCAATGGAACTTTAATGTTTAAGATTTCCTTTCATATCGTAACTCACAATACGGTCCTAGAATATTGTAGTAGAGCTGGGAAAAGCTCGTATGAAGGCCACCTCTCTGTTTAAATTTCTATTTGATACTCCGTTAACACCAAAAATAGGCAATGGAATTTTGATTTCGTTTCATATCGAAGGCCACAATACGGTCCTAGAATATTGTAGTAGAGCTGGGTAAAGCCCGTATGAAGGCCTCCTCTCTGTTCAATTTGTATTTGATACTCCGTTGACACCAATTCATTTCCTATTTTGTATAACCTTAAAATATGCAATGGAATTTTAATATTAAAGATTTTGTTTCATATTGAAGGCCACCATACGGTCCTAGAATATTGAAGTAGTGCTGGGTAAAGCCCGTATGAATCTATTCTCAGTTCAATTTGTATTTGATACTCCGTTAACAACAATTCATTTGCTATTTTGTATATCCTAAAAATAGGCAATGGAATTTTAATCTTTAAGATTTTGTTTCATTTCGAAGCCCACAATACGGCCTTAGAATATTGTTGTAGAGCTGGGTTGAAGCCTGTGTGAAGGCCTTCTCTCTGTTTAAATTTCATTTGTTTTTATGTTTGATTTTAAATTCCTCCTGACAACATTTTGATAAAAATCATGAATATGAATGAACGTGCGTGCGCTTAACAACATTTCGTAGTGGTAAAATATAAATTTTATAGAATTTGTAATTTTTTAACAATCGGTTTCGTTGTATTCTCCAATTTTTTCTGTAATTTTTTTTACATAAATTTATATTGTTTTTGTATTACAGCCTGTAAATATGCTACAAAAACATGACACTCAACATGTTGCATGTATGCTAAGGTTTTTTTTATTCTTTTCGTTGCATTCTGTGAGTTTTACTAATTTTTTTTTATAGGTTCCTGTTTCGGAGGAAGTTACAGTTTAACATTTTGCTATCAATTTTTTTGTATGTATTTGGTTCAGAAAATTTTGTTTTTTATTGAAGAGAAATTGTTATCATGATGAGGATGACTATAAGGATTTTTAGTAGTTTTTTTTTAGAAAAGGAAAAAGGAGATGGTATAGATAAAAAAGTTAATAGCATGAAATCAAATGTTAAACAATTGATCAATTAGGAATGAGATTTTTATAGTTATAGCTGAGTTAAATTAATTACTGTTAAAAAATATTAAAACTGACAGGTTAAAGGAAATGCAGCAGCAACAAAAAAAAGGAAATTAAATGATTGTATGAGTAATTTTCAAAAGCTTAACTATTAAAACCTTTTTAATGTGTGGGATTTTCATTTTTAGTTTTTTAATTGTCTGTGAAATTTTCCATGATCCCTCAGACATTTTGATGTGAGTAATATATGCATGCATGAATAGAAGTCCTGGTAACTGACCAAAGGATGTTTTTATAACATAATTAATTTTCAAATAGAAATACATTAAAATAACATATGACTGGTTAAAAAAAGCAAACCCCAGAAAAATATACAAAATAATACAAAACTTTTAAGAGATATCCAAAAAAATAAAATAACAGAAAAAACTGCCAGAAGACTAATGGCAGAAAATGTGGTCTGTGTTCATCCTTTTCAACTTTTTGGCTTAGTTTATATTTGGTGAGTTATATCCCTTCTATTTTACTTCAGTCCAGTGACCATTAAACAAACATACCAAGATTTATATTTAGCATAAAACCACATTGGGTATGTACCAGCTTTAGGAAAAATTACTTTGAATTTTTAACTAAAAAATAAACTACAAAAAAGAGACAAAATGAACAAAAAAAAAAAAAAACGAGTTAAATAATTTATATAAAATCCAACTCTACTCATAGCTCCTACAATACAATGCATTTCCATTTATCTAAAAATGTTTCATGGTATAAGTGAGGATCCTTTTTCATTGTCTTTTCCGCTTAACTCTTCGGTTCATAGTCATGTTGTGTTTGGGAATTATAAAATATTTAAATAGTTTTAAGCTAAAGGTCAAAATAAGATAAATTAAAACATGATAGCGATTTTAAAGGATATATAAATAATAGAAAAAAATCAAAGAAAGAATTTTTTTGAAACATTTCCTATCAAAATTAGAAATTTTAAAAAAAATTTCTATGAAAAAAACATTTTCCTATAAAAATAGGAAATTTTTAACAAATTTCCTATAAAAATAGGAAATTTTTAAAAAATTCACAAAAAAAAAAGGAAATTTTTGAAAAATTTCTTATAAAAAAAAGAAATTTTTGGAAAATTTCCTATAAAAATAGAAATTTTTAGAAAATTTCCCATAAAAAAAGGAAATTTTTGAAAAATTTTCCATGAAGAATGCAAATTTTTGAAAAATGTCCTTTAAAAAAAGGACATTTTTCAAAAATTTCCTATAAAAAAAGGAAATTTTTGAAAAATTTCCTATAAAAAAAGGAAATTTTTGAAAAATTTCTCATAAAAAAAGGAAATTTTTGAAAAATTTCCTATAAAAAAGGAAATTTTTGAAAAATTTTCTATAAAAAAATGAAATTTTTGAAAAACTTCCTATAAAAAAAGTAAATTTTTGAAAAAATTCCTATAAAAAAAGGACATTTTTCAAAAATTTCCTATAAAAAAAGCAAATTTTTGAAAATTTTCCTATAAAAAAGGAAATTTTTGAAAAATTTCCTATAAAAAAGTAAATTTTTGAAAAATTTCCTATAAAAAAGGAAATTTTTGAAAAATTTTCTATAAAAAAAGGAAATTTTTGAAAAACTTCCTATAAAAAAAGTAAATTTTTGAAAAATTTCCTATAAAAAAAGGAAATTTTTGAAAAAATTCCTATTAAAAAAGGAAATTTCTGAAAAATTTTCTATAAAAATAGGAAATTTTTGAAAAATTTCCTATAAAAATAGAAATTTTTGGAAAAATTTCTTATAAAAATTGGAAATTTCTGGAAAAATTTCCTATAAAAATAGGAAATTTCTGGAAAAATTTCCTATAAAAATAGGAAATTTTTGGAAAAATTTCCTATAAAAATAGGAAATTTTTGGAAAAATTTCCTATAAAAATAGGAAATTTTTGGAAAAATTTCCTATAAAAATAGGAAATTTTTGGAAAAATTTCCTATAAAAATAGGAAATTTTTGGAAAAATTTCCTATAAAAATATGAAATTTTTGGAAAAATTTGCTATAAAAATAGGTAATTTTTGGAAAAATTTCCTATAAAAATAGGAAATTTTTGGAAAAATTTCCTATAAAATTAGGAAATTTTTAGAAAAATTTCCTATAAAAATAGGAAATTTTTAGAAAATTTTCCTATAAAAATAGGAAATTTTTGGAAAAATTTCCTATAAAAATAGGAAATTTTTGGAAAAATTTCCTATGAAAATAGGAAATTTTTGGAAAAATTTCCTATAAAAATAGGAAATTTTTGGAAAAATTTCCTATATAAATAGGAAATTTTTGGAAAAATTTCCTATAAAAATAAGAAATTTTTGGAAAAATTTCCTATAAAAATAGGAAATTTTTGGAAAAATTTCCTATAAAAATAGGAAATTTTTGGAAAAATTTCCTATAAAAATAGGAAATTTTTGGAAAAATTTCCTATAAAAATAGGAAATTTTTGGAAAAATTTCCAATAAAAATAGGATATTTTTGGAAAAATTTCCTATAAAAATAGGAAATTTTTGAAAAATTTCCTATAAAAATAGGAAATTTTTGGGAAAATTTCCTATAAAAATAGGAAATTTTTGAATGAGAAATTTTTAAAAAAATTACTTTCAATAGCAAATTTTTATTGTAATTGTTTAAAATTTCTTTTGATAATAAATATTTAATACCCTTTAAAAGCTTTTAATGTTCAACCTAATTCTGTTGTTCTTTCTCTCTCTCCCTTTCGCTTAGTTGCCTATTTATTGCGTGTATGTGTGTGTGTAAGTGTTTGTATTCTGATATCCATACATCCGCATTTATGTCATTATTTTATTACTGATGATAATCAGCTTTAGTTTGCAATTTTGTTTAATTTATACTTTTTTATTTTTTTTGGAATATTGTTTGTGTTTTAAAACGTTATTATTTTTTTTTGTTGTTTTATAATTCATAGATAATGTATGAATACATAAATTACATGTCGAATGTCATTGGATGACTTCATTGGAAATATATCTCATATTAACATACTAAATAATTCATTAACAACAACAAAAAAACCTAAATAATGTAAAAACTGGACTGTTAAATTTTTATAGGACATTAATGGCCAGTCTCCTGACACCGTTGAAACTTAACTATGTATCAGGTTAAAAACATTATTGTTAACAAAACAAAAACAATGAAAAAAGGACATTAAATTACTATATACAAAAAGTAGAGCAAAAAGAGTGGCAAATTTAAAATGATTCATTATGACAATAATCACATTTTAAAAGAAAAAAACATAGTAATTTTATGTGGAAAAAATGCTTAATGCAAAACATAAATTTTCAATTATAATGAAGTTTTTGTTTGGAAATACAGTGAAAAGTTGTATATTTGCCTAAAAGCATGCAGCAGAATTTTGTTCATTCAGCCCCTGAAGCTAGGCTACATAATTATGGCTAATCTACAAGTACAGATTTGATATCTCTCATTTCTTGCAGAACAAGAATGCAAATTTATTGTATAACAATTGGTTTTACAATTTGTAAATATCTCAAACTGTAATAATTCCTTTTCAATCCACTTTGTCTCACCCTGTATCTACTTAATTATTATAACTTTTGTTCATTCCCATTAAAATAGTTCCAATGTTTTAATGTTCAACACATAATTAATTTTCTGTATTTTATTGTACATTTTAATATAATTTATATATAAACGTTATTGTAATTATTTATATTTTTTTGTTGTACATTTATTTAATGGATTTAAACATACTTACGCTGAAAATACACAAATTAAATATCTGATTTTGTTTTTAATGGTTAATTAGTGGTTTTTGTTTTAAATTCAATCGAAAGGTTAAATTAATTAATTGAAGAGAAAAGAACCAAAATACAATATGAAATAATGAGATCACTTAATATTTGAGGGGCTCAATAAAAAAAATTGAATGAAAAAAAATTCATTTTTCCCATTTTTATAGGAAATTTTTCAAAAATTTCCTATTTTTATAGGAAATTTTTCAAAAATTTCCTATTTTTATAGGAAATTTTTCAAAAATTTCCTATTTTTATAGGAAATTTTTCAAAAATTTCCTATTTTTATAGGAAATTTTTCAAAAATTTCCTATTTTTATAGGAAATTTTTCAAAAATTTCCTATTTTTATAGGAAATTTTTCAAAAATTTCCTATTTTTATAGGAAATTTTTCAAAAATTTCCTATTTTTATAGGAAATTTTTCAAAAATTTCCTATTTTTATAGGAAATTTTTCAAAAATTTCCTATTTTTATAGGAAATTTTTCAAAAATTTCCTATTTTTATAGGAAATTTTTCAAAAATTTCCTATTTTTATAGGAAATTTTTCAAAAATTTCCTATTTTTATAGGAAATTTTTCAAAAATTTCCTATTTTTATAGGAAATTTTTCAAAAATTTCCTATTTTTATAGGAAATTTTTCAAAAATTTCCTATTTTTATAGGAAATTTTTCAAAAATTTCCTATTTTTATAGGAAATTTTTCAAAAATTTCCTATTTTTATAGGAAATTTTTCAAAAATTTCCTATTTTTATAGGAAATTTTTCAAAAATTTCCTATTTTAATACGAAATTTTTCAAAAATTTCCTATTTTTATAGGAAATTTTTCAAAAATTTCCTATTTTTATAGGAAATTTTTCAAAAATTTCCTATTTTTATAGGAAATTTTTCAAAAATTTCCTATTTTTATAGGAAATTTTTCAAAAATTTCCTATTTTTATAGGAAATTTTTCAAAAATTTCCTATTTTTATAGGAAATTTTTCAAAAATTTCCTATTTTTATAGGAAATTTTTCAAAAATTTCCTATTTTTATAGGAAATTTTTCAAAAATTTCCTATTTTTATAGGAAATTTTTCAAAAATTTCCTATTTTTATAGGAAATTTTTCAAAAATTTCCTATTTTAATACGAAATTTTTCAAAAATTTCCTATTTTTATAGGAAATTTTTCAAAAATTTCCTATTTTTATAGGAAATTTTTCAAAAATTTCCTATTTTTATAGGAAATTTTTCAAAAATTTCCTATTTTTATAGGAAATTTTTCAAAAATTTCCTATTTTTATAGGAAATTTTTCAAAAATTTCCTATTTTTATAGGAAATTTTTCAAAAATTTCCTATTTTTATAGGAAATTTTTCAAAAATTTCCTATTTTTATAGGAAATTTTTCAAAAATTTCCTATTTTTATAGGAAATTTTTCAAAAATTTCCTATTTTAATACGAAATTTTTCAAAAGTTTCCTATTTTTATAGGAAATTTTTCAAAAATTTCCTATTTTTATAGGAAATTTTTCAAAAATTTCCTATTTTTATAGGAAATTTTTCAAAAATTTCCTATTTTTATAGGAAATTTTTCAAAAATTTCCTAGTTTTATAGGAAATTTTTCAAAAATTTCCTAGTTTTATAGGAAATTTTTCAAAAATTTCCTAGTTTTATAGGAAATTTTTCAAAAATTTCCTAGTTTTATAGGAAATTTTTCAAAAATTTCCTAATTTTATAGGAAATTTTTCAAAAATTTCCTAGTTTTATAGGAAATTTTTCAAAAATTTCCTAGTTTTATAGGAAATTTTTCAAAAATTTCCTAGTTTTATAGGAAATTTTTCAAAAATTTCCTAGTTTTATAGGAAATTTTTCAAAAATTTCCTAGTTTTATAGGAAATTTTTCAAAAATTTCCTAGTTTTATAGGAAATTTTTCAAAAATTTCCTATTTTTATAGGAAATTTTTCAAAAATTTCCTATTTTTATAGGAAATTTTTCAAAAATATATTATGTTTATAGGAAATTTATGAAAAATTTCCTATTTTTATCGGAAATTTTTAAAAAATTTTCTACTTTTATAGAAAATTTTTCAAAAATTTCCTATTTTTATAGGAAATTTTTCAAAAATTTCCTATTTTTATGGGAAATTTTTCAAAAATTTCCTATTTTTGTTGGAAATTTTTTAAAAAGTTCTTGCTTTTTAAGAAAGTTTTCATTATAACTCCTAAAACTCTGCTATAAATATAATAATGATTTATAATTTGCATAATAATGCCATTGTATTGTGTGGCATTTTTTGTTTGTTATATTATTTGTTATCTGTTTATTGTGTTAAATTAAATTTCATTAATATTGACTGCCTATTTTTTTTAGCAAAACCACGCTTAGACACTGAGACAGGAAAGATAATAACATTAAGGTATTTAAATAAAAAAAATGTATGACTAAACATAAAATCGTGGTATAGAAATAATTTGTTATACTAATGATATGATAAAAATTAATTAAATTAATTTTAAATACAAAAAACTTAACAATGATTAGCCATAATTAACGACAGCAACTAAAAGTATGCTTTATAAATTAAAATTTATAGAATTTTTAGCATATATACTAATTAGTTTTGTGGTAAGATTATTAACGTAATTTTTTAGTTTTTTTTTTTTACTACTTTCAGGCTTAATGAAATTTAATAATATTATATAATTAATTAGTTTCCTTTCAATTAAAACAACATTTAATTGGAGGATATTAAATTAATTAAAAACCACAAAGAAATTATAATGAATGATTTCCTAAGAAATGCAATTAAGTATAAGAAATTTTGGATTAATTAATATATAATTAACAAATTTTAATGAAATGCCTATAAGTTTACTATAAAAATTAATGACATCAAATTCAAAAATTTAAAAAAGCACTTAACATTTTAGAACCTAGTTCATTATGAGTAATTAAGTATGATTTTTATTTTGAAATTCAATGATGTGTAAAAATATTGATGTTATCACAAAATAATATTATTCAAATATTATTAAATATTTCTACATGAATTCAAAATCATTTAGTGTTTATACATTTATAACATCTCTACTATTATATATCATTACATGTCAAAGTTATGGCTCATTGATTTTGTCATATTTTACAAATTTTAGCCAACATGTTTCAGCCAGGACATTGTGTGAAATATTGTTTTATAGATGTTAGTACCGATGTCAAAATATTAGTGACAGTTTGTGTTTTAATAATGTTATCTAGGTTTTTGCTCATTGTAAATATTTCATTAAATTATAATTAAATTTTCTTTTTTTTTTTTTTTTGTTAACTAAAGGTTAAACAGAAGCAAAATAGATTTAAAGTATTTAAATTAAAATTTCAATAACAAAATTTAAACACATTTCACATTTAACAAAATTTTAACAACCTAAAAGTAGGCTTCAGAAATGTCATCAAAACTAAATATTTTCTAAAAATTCCTATAACAATAGGAAATTTTTGAAAATTTTCCTATAAAAATAAGAAATTTTTGAAAAGTTTCCTATAAACATAAGAAATCTTTGAAAATGTACTTAAAAAAATTAAAAATTTTTAAAAAATTTCCTAAGAAAGTAAGAGATTTTTGAAAAATTTTCTAAAAAAATAAGAAATTTTTTAAAATTTTCTGTAAAAATAAGAAAATTTTGAAAATTTTCCTATGAAAATAAAAAATTTTTGAAAAGTTTCCTACAAAAATAAAAAATTTTTGAAAAGTTTCCTATAAATATAAGAAATTTTTGGAAAATTTCCTTAAAAAAATAAGAAATTTTCTAAAAAATTCCAAAAGAAATAAGAGATTTTAGAAAAATTTCCTAAAAAAAATAAGAAATTTTTCAAAAAGTTCCTAAAATAAATAAGAAATTTTTGAAAAATTTCCTATAAAAATAAGAAATTTTTGAAAAATTTCCTATAAAAATAAGAAATTTTTGAAAAATTTCCTATAAAAATAAGAAATTTTTGAAAAATTTCCTATAAAAATAAGAAATTTTTGAAAAATTTCCTATAAAAATAAGAAATTTTTGAAAAATTTCCTATAAAAATAAGGAATTTTTAAAAAATTTCCTATAAAAATAAGAAATTTTTTGAAAAATTTCCTATAAAAATAAGAAATTTTTGAAAAATTTCCTATAAAAAAAAGAAATTTTTGAAAAATTTCCTATAAAAGTAAGAAATTATTGAAAAATTTGCTATAAAAATCATAAATTTTTGGAAAGTTTCCTATAAAAATAAGCAATTTTTGAAAAATTTTCTAAGAAACTAAGAAACTTAGAAAAAACACCTATTAAAATTAAAAAATTTTGAAAAATTTCCTATTAAAATAAGAAATTTTTGAAAATTTTCTAATGAAAATAAGAAATTTTTGAAAAATTTCCTATCAAAATAAGAAAGTTTTGAAAATTTTCCTATAAAAATAAGAAATATTCGAAAAAATTTGCTATAAGAATAAGAAATTTTTGAAAAATTTTGTAAAAAATTAAGAAACTTGAAAAAAATTCCTATTAAAATAAGAAATTTTTAAAAAATTTCCTATTAAAGTAAGAAATTTTTGAAAAATTTCCTATGAAAATAAGAAAATTTTCCTATAATAAGAAATTTTTGAAAAATTTCCTATAAAAATAAGAAATTTTTAAAAAAAATTCCTATAAGAATAACAATTTTTTTAAAAATTTCCTATAAAACTAAGAAACTTGCAAAAAATTCCTATTAAAATAAAAAAAAAATTTGAAAAATTTCCTATTGAAATAAGAAATTTTTGAAAAATTTCCTATAGAAATATGAAATTTTTGAAAAATTTCCTATAAAAATAAGAAATTTTCGAAAAAATTTGCTATAAAAATAAGAAATTTTTGAAAAAATTTCTAAAAAACTAAGAAATTTTTGAAAAATTTTCTAAAAAACTAAGAAACTTGGCAAAAAATACTATTAAAATAAGAAATGTTTGAAACATTTCCTATAAAATTAAGAAATTTTTGAAAAATTTCCTATAAAAATAAGACATTTTGAGGAATTTTTGAAAAATTTCCTATAAAAATAAGAAATTTTTTAAAAATTTCCTATAAAAATATGAAATTTTTGAAAAATTTCCTATAAAAATAAGAAATTTTTGAAATTTTTTTTTATAAAAATAGGAAATTTTTGAAAAATTTCCTATAAAAATAAGAAATTTTTGAAAAATTTCCTAATAAATAACAATTTTTTAAAAAAATTTCTATAAAAATAAGAAATTTTTGAAAATGTTCCTAAAAAATAAGAAATTTCTGAAAAATTTCCTATAAAAATATGAAATTTTTGAAAAATTTCCTATAAAAATAAGAAATTTTTTTATAAAAATAGGAAATTTTTGAAAAATTTCCTATAAAAATAAGATATTTTAAAAAAAAATTCCTATAAGAATAAAAAATTTTTTTAAAATTTCCTATAAAACTAAGAAACTTGCAAAAAATTCCTATTAAAATAAAAAACATTTGAAAAATTTCCTATTAAAATAAGAAATTTTTGAAAAATTTCCTATAGAAATAAGAAATTTTTGAAAAATTTCCTATAAAAATAAGAAATTTTTGAAAAATTTCCTATAAAAATAAGACATTTTTGAGAAATTTTTGAAAAATTTCTTATAAAAATAAGAAATTTTTGAAAAATTTCCTATAAAAATAAGAAATTTTTGAAAAATTTCCTATAAAAATAAGAAATTTTTGAAAAATTTCCTATAAAAATAAGAAATTTTTGAAAAATTTCCTAAAAAACTAAGAAATTTTTGAAAAATTTTCTAAAAAACTAAGAAACTTGGAAAAAAAATACTATTAAAATAAGAAATGTTTGAAACATTTCCTATAAAATTAAGAAATTTTTGAAAAATAGTCTAAAAAAATAAGACATTTTTGAGAAATTTTGAAAAATTTCCTATAAAAATAAAAAATTTTTGAAAAATTTCCTATAAAAATAAGAAATTTTTGAAAAATCTCTTAAAAAATAACAATTTTTTAAAAAAATTTCTATAAAAATAAGAAATTTCTGAAAATGTTCCTAAAAATAAGAAATTTCTGAAAAATTTCCTATAAAAATATGAAATTTTTGAAAATTTTCCTATAAAAATAAGAAATTTTTGAAAATGTTTTTATAAAAATAGGAAATTTTTGAAAAATTTCCTATAAAAATAAGAAATTTTTGAAAAATTTCCTAAAAAATAACAATTTTTTAAAAAAAATTTCTATAAAACTAAGAAATTTCTGAAAATGTTCCTAAAAAATAATAAACTTCTGAAAAATTTCCTATAAAAATAAGAAAATTTTCAAAAATTTCTATAAAAATATAAAACTTTTGAAAAATTTCCTATAAAATAAAAATGTATTGAAAAATTTCTTATAAAAATAAGAATTTTTTGGAAAGTTTCCTAAAAATTTTCCTATAAAAATAAGAAATTTTTAAAAAATTTCCTATAAAAATAAGAAATTTTTAAAAAATTTCCTATAAAAATAAGAAATTTTTAAAAAATTTCCTATAAAAATGAGAAATTTTTGAAAAATTTCTTATAAAAAATATTTCTTATGAAAATATGCAATTTTTGAAGAATTTTCTATGAAAAAAGTAAACTTTTGAAAATTTTTCTATAGAAAGTGGAAATTTTTGAAAAATTTCGTATAAAAATAAGAATTTTTTGAAAAATTTCCTATAAAAATAAGAATTTTTTTTAAATTCTTATAAAATTAAGAAATATTTGAAAAATTTCCTAAAAGTATAAGAAATATTTGAAACATTTCCTATAAAAATAAGAAATTTTTGAAAAATATCTTACTTTTATAGGAAATATTTTAAAAATGTTTCTATACAAAAAAGAAATTTTTGAAAAATTTCTTTATTATGCCCTTTATTACTGTTCAATTTTCATAATGATTTTTAATTCTATTAATGTTCTATTTCATTCATTTTATAATTGAACTTATACTTCATTACATTTCCTTAATCCCCAAACGGCATTACCTGCTCTTCTAAATTCGAATTTAGTTTTCGAATGCAAAATATCAAAAATTATTTAATTTAATTGAATATTTACTAGAATTGTACCTAAGTTCTGACTGTTTTTTTTTAAATACTCACGAAAATTTCTAGTAAATGCAGGAAAAGTAGGAAATTTATATTACAAATTTTTATCACATACAACAATAACATGTTCAGTTAATTAGAAACTATGTTGTTGTAATAATATTTTCCTATTCCTGCTGCTGATCATATTATATATGAATGTTGCTGACGGGTGTTACTATAGGAGTGAGTTCAGTGATTATATGCAAAAATAAATGTTTTAAGTACGTGAGTTGGGGTTTACAAACTCATAAATATATGCATGTGTATTTAACGAGGTCTGTCTTAAAAGGTGTTTGCATGAATATACCCAGTAAAAAATATATGGATTAATCCATAATCGAGCAACAAAGGAGTAATAACATGTTCATCCATTTGGAGTAATAAGCGAGCTATCGAAACTTTTTATTTTGTTTTGTTGTTTATGCCTCGCTTAATACTCCAAATGGATCGACAAGGGATGCATCAGTTAGTTTTTTTTCTTTGACATAACAAAAAATATTTTGTTCAAATTAAATTGGCATGGATCAAAAAATACAATGTTTTTTACTTTTTTTTATTTCGGTAATTGGTGAATTTTTAATTGCATGTTTTAAATAATATATTACGCGTTGTCTTTTCTTTAATTTTCTTGCAGAAGCACTTAAAGACACGTTTCCAATATAAATAAAAATTAATATTTTCTGATTTTTGTAAAAACCAAATTTTTATTTTATATGAATGTTTACTCCCTTTATTCTCCTTTAGGAGACAAAAACGATTACTCCCTCTGTCGTCATTTTTAAGACTAAAGGGAGTACTCCATAAGGAGCTTAAAAGGAGTACTCGTGTCTGCGGACATGCTGTGTTAAAAATCCTATGAGTTTCGGAGTTTTATGGAGTAATCCATTACTCGCAAAGGAGCGCTCCAAGAGTACTCTTTGGATGATCCTATTTTTTACTGGGTAACAACTTAATTTGCTTAATTTCATGTTTATTTTTTGATGCTTAATGAGGAAAAAGTTTAAATATTAAACTTTAAAAATATTGAAATAACTTTTCGAACTGTCCTCCAATTTTTAGTATATTTATAATAATTTACTTATTTTTGAACGTGTTCATGTCTAAGTATAACTTTATATGTATGTATTTATGTATGTAAGTGTGCTAGTGTTGTTTTAGTAATTACATTTTAAATAAATTGTTTTTGTTGTCAGAGCATAGTTTTAGGCTATTAATAAACATTGTGTGATTTTACTAGAATAATAGAATTTTCCCAACAAAAACGAAAATACAAAAATGCATAAAGTTAAATTTATTGCAATTATAATTGAATTAATTGCAATTGCAAAGAAGAATAAACTATAAAATTTAATTGAGATAATTTCTTATTTTACAGAAAATTTTCAAAGTTTAAATAACTTATAAGTAAATTAAAAATTTTCAAAAATTTATAAATTTTATAGGACATTTTTCAAAAATTTCATATTTTTTTAGGAAACTATATTACTTTTATAAGAAATTTTTCAAAAATTTCTAATTTTTAAAAAGAATTTTTGAAAATTTTCTCATTTTTTAAAGGAAATTTTTCAGAAATTTTTTATATTTTAGGAATTTTTTCAGAAATTTTTAAAAATTTCTTATTTTTATAGGAAATTTTTTAAAAATTTGTTATACAAAAATATTGCATACTTTTGGTATGAGAATATTTTAAGAAAAAAATATTGCCGCTTTTAGGAGTTGTGAGAATATAAAAATTATTGCCTACTTAAAGGCGTTTTTTTTTTAATTAATGTTTTTAATGCCAAAATTTACTTAGAATAATTGAAAAATCATTTAAATAATAATCCCTGAATCAAATTTCTCTTTATTTACTAAAACTTAAACAATTCCTGAATTTGTTCACAAAAACTTGAGTTTATTGCTTTTAGCCGTCATGGCAACAATTAAAGCCAATTAAACTAATCAAGCGCAACAATTTTTTTTCGCTCTTGATATAAAAACGAAACAAAATGTAAAAGAAATTTACGGAAAAAATGCAAATATTTAGCAAACAGTAAATTTGTTGTGTGTTTTTTAAATAACAAAAAAAGAAAAAACAATTCAAAACTTTTCCTGTATAACATTTTATATAAATGCTAAAGATTTTTTTATGGGAAAAATATAACCAATAAAACTTATTTTATATATTGAAAATAAAATAAAGTTAAACAAAAAAAAACAGACAAAACCAAAAAAAAAAAAAAACATAAAAAGTAAAACACCGAAACAAGAGGCCATAAAATGCTTTACAACCTTTTCAGTTTAGCTCGAGAGTAATGGTTTGATGTTGGAAGTAAAATAAACTCCAAAAAACAAATTTTTATTTGTTTTGTACTTTAAAAAAAAAGCTACAACATGGTCAAATGGTGTTAATTGTAAGCAATAAATTCAGGGGATTCTTTACATTTTTTTTTTAGGATTTTTTTTGCCTGAATTTTGATATTTAGCTGGTTTGTTTCGAGGGTGTTTGTTGGCTTGTTTGGCGTCAAAATAAAATTCATTAGAAATTGTTTTGATGTTATTTTTTAGCTTTCACGTAATTTTATTATTTAGCAATTCTGTTTGTTGGCTTTTGCTGAGGTGGCGAAGCTAGAAATTATGATGATTTTAAACTGAAATAAATGACGACGATGATAATACTTAATAACAATAATTGCTTTAATTTTTTTTTAAAGCGGTGAACCATGACGATTATTATGCTTCATTGCAGCCATAATGGATTTAGAATGAATTATGGGAAAATTAAATTCTATGATGTCTGTCTGAGGGGAGTAATTGAGACAGTCTATGTTTAAAAGGGGGAGTAAAGCTCAATTGCATATTAATGGCTGATCAAGCATATTTTAACTTTAATTTATTATCAAAGAATAAACATAATAAAAGATTTTGAAGAAATATTAAAATTCATCCTACAAGTATGCAATAGATTTTTGAAACAGAAAACAACATAACTAAATATAAACTTACCAAGGAAAACTTGTAATTAAAGAAGAAAAATCACATACCTAAAAAGATAAGAACATTTTAAGGAGTTAATAAAAAATGATAACGATTTTATCAAAATTGGAAATTTTTAAAGATTTACTTTAAAAATGTTCGTATAAAAAGAAGAAATATTTGAAAAATTTACTATAAAAATAAGACATTTTTCAAAAATTTCCTATAAAAGCAGGAAATTAAAAAAAAAATTCTATAAAAATAGGATATTTTTTAAAAAGTTTCCAATTACAATAATAAATTTTTGAAAAAAAATTACTATTAATATAGGAAACTTTTGAAAAATTTCCTATAAAAATAGGAAATTTTTGCAAAATTTCCTATGAAATTTTTTGAAAAATTTCCTATAAAAATTTTTGAAAAATTTTCTATTAAAAATTTTTAAAAATTACTATAAAAATAGGAAATTTTTGAAAAAATTCCTATAAAAATAGGAAATTTTTGAAAAATTTCCTATAAAAATAGGAAGTTTTTGAAAAATTTCCTATAAAAATTTTTGAAAAATTTCCTATAAAAATTTTTGAAAAATTTCCTATAAAAATTTTTGAAAAATTTCCTATAACATTTTTTGAAAAATTTCCTATAAAAATTTTTGAAAAACTTCCTATAAAAAAAGGAAATTTTTGGAAAAATCTCCTATAAAAATAGGAAATTTTTGGAAAATTTCCCTATAAAAATAGGAAATTTTTGGTAAAATTTTCTACAAAAATAGGAAATTTTTGGAAAAATTTCCTATAAAAATAGGAAATTTTTGGAAAAATTTCCTATAAAAATAGGACATTTTTGGAAAAATTTCCTATAAAAATAGGACATTTTTGGAAAAATTTCCTATAAAAATAGGAAATTTTTGGAAAAATTTCCTATAAAAATAGGATATTTTTGGAAAAATTTCCTATAAAAATAGGAAATTTTTGGAAAAATTTCCTATAAAAATAGGAAATTTTTGGAAAAATTTCCTATAAAAATAGGAAATTTTTGAAAAAATTTCCTATAAAAATAGGAAATTTTTGGAAAAATTTCCTATAACAATAGGAAATTTTTGGAAAAATTTCCTATAAAAATAGGAAATTTTTGGAAAAATTTCCTATAAATTTTTGGAAAAATTTCCTATAAAAATAGGAAATTTTTGGAAAAATTTCCTATAAAAATAGGAAATTTTTGGAAAAATTTCCTATAAAAATAGGAAATTTTTGGAAAAATTTCCTATAAAAATAGGAAATTTTTGGAAAAATTTCCTATAAAAGTAGGAAATTTTTGGAAAAATTTCCTATAAAAATAGGAAAGTTTTGGAAAAATTTCCTATAAAAATAGGAAATTTTTGGAAAAATTTCCTATAAAAATAGGAAATTTTTGGAAAAATTTCCTATAAAAATAGGAAATTTTTGGAAAAATTTCCTATATAAATAGGAAATTTTTGGAAAAATTTCCTATAAAAATAGGAAATTTTTGGAAAAATTTCCTATAAAAATAGGAAATTTTTGGAAAAATTTCCTATAAAAATAGGAAATTTTTGGAAAAATTTCCAATAAAAATAGGAAATTTTTGGAAAAATTTCCTATAAAAACAGGAAATTTTTGGAAAAATTTTCTATAAAAACAGGAAATTTTTGGAAAAATTTTTTATAAAAATATGAAATTTTTGGAAAAATTTGCTATAAAAATAGGAAATTTTTGGAAAAATTTCCTATAAAAATAGGAAATTTTTGGAAAAATTTCTAAAAAAAATAAATATCAGATATGGCAAATTTGAATTTAAAACGTATTAGCAACTTTTCTTTGCTTTTAAATTTTATTTGAATATTTCTAAAAAAATTTCTTTTTTTTTTGTGAGTTTTTGCAATTTTATTCCAATTTGTATTTTATGTGTTTTTATTTTTTGTATTCTTTTCTTTGTCTCGTAAAATGTATTTGTTCATTTCTCCTTTGAGATTGGGATTGTGACTTGTTTGGTAAATAATGCAGACATTGCACAAAATATATCAAATGTAAAGAAAAATAAAGAAATAAAGTCATATTATCTTTCTACTTACGCATTTACAACCTTCTATAAAAAAAAATATTATAAAATACTCCGTAGAGTTACAAAAAGCAGCCAAAGGTGTAGGAGCAATTGTGTTCACAAAAATAAAAGAAATCCTTAATGGTTGTTGTGATTATGCCATTATTTTGCCAGGATATTCTTTTTTATGCAGTGAGAAGGAGACTTTTTTTATTTAGCAGTTTGCTTAAGGTAGTTATCACGTATAAGCGTGTAAATTAAGTTTTACTTTCTTTTTTTGCGTGTATACGTCTTGCTTTTATGTGAGCAAAAGGTATAGCAGGAGTCATAGATGTGTCCTGGTTCTTAAGTAAGTGTATGGGTGTGTGTGTGTGTGTTTTGTGACCATTTGGAAGATATGCTGTAATAATTTTTATTTATGTTGCAAAGGCTCAGAGTATCATAAAGAAATAAATATGTTGGGTTTGTTGTACATAAAACTGGGTTATTAAATAAAATTTCTGGGTTTATTAAAATTTATTTAGTATACTTTAAGGGTAGAAGAAAATGTGTTTATGAAAAGAAATTATTTGTTCTAGAAGTTAATAATAGTAAAATTTTGCTTAGTTGTTTTATATTGCATAAAAAGCGTTGCCTAGTTTAAGGCTTAAGCATTAAAAAAGAAACTATCTTATTTAAGGTTTTGAAACAAAATGTTTTTGTTTTAACTACTTAAGGGCTTGATCACTTTTTTCCCCCTAAACATTTTCCAACTTTCGTTTATAATTGTATTTTTCTGTCATTTTTGAAAATTCCATTTACTTTTCATTTGTTCTGGCTTAAAACCTAAAATTCCCATTTTTGCCTGCAATTTTTCCAAAAGGGAGTCATTAATTTCATTTGACTATGCTGTCATTTCACTTTCTCATTCTATCTCTCTCCCTTTCTCTCTCTCTTACAACTTGTCTTTTTTATAATGTGTGTTTTTGTGCTGATATCCTCAGTTTTCTATAGGTACCCCATCATGATTTATGACCATTATTTACGCAAACATACAAGAGTTTACAATACAAAATTCAAAATATGTCTATGATTTATGGTCATATAGATTTTGCATTGACATACAATTTTTACGTTCCATATATTGTACATAGTATGAAAAAGTACTTGGCTTTTCCATTTTTTTTACCCAAAACAAAATGACATAAAATATCAAATAGATAAAAAAAGTTGGAAAATGCTTCGATTTTTTTTAAATACATTTTATGACCAAAAACAAAATATGACCCAGATTTGACTAACAAACTCAAACAGTCAGAAGATCTTTTGTTTGTTAGTTTCAATAGTACGAGTATTAATACAAATTACGCACACACACACAAGTCCCTACACACACTTTTACAAAAAAAAACTGCATACGCATGCGAAATTTTTCTACTCCAAAAACTAAATACAAACGTAGGGAGGCAGGGCCATGTTATGGAACTGAATGATCCAAGTGAATACAATTGATAAAAATCTTGGGTTTTTATTTTTAATGGTCACTTTTTTCATAGAAAAAAAAATCCCAAAAAAATCCAAACAATATAAAATTTCTGTGATTGTATTTTGTTATTTATATAAATGAATTTACATCCCAGTCTAACAAAACAAAAAAATCGTAAACCCATGTTAAATAAATGGTTTGTAAAATGGTTACAAAACACAACTGACCAGAATCTATAAAATATGATGACAATTTTTGTGGGTTTCAATTTTTGGAACAAATTTTTCTTCGAAAAATGTGTGTAGGTGTATGTGTGTGTAATGATGTCGAAAGTTATGGATAAAAATGTGGGTGCTAATGGAAAAATTATGGTTTCCAACAATTTTCTAGTTTCAGTTTTTAGATTTTTGGTAAGAACATTTTTAAACGAAATAAAAAAAAATATTTTGTGGTTTTATAGAAAATTAAAAAAAAGGAAAATGTTAAAATATTTTTTAATTTTTGTATTTCAAAAATGTCTTACTTTTATAGGAAATTTTTCTAAATTTTCTTATTTTTATAAGTAATTTTTCAAAATTTTCTTATTTTTATAAGAAATTTTTCAAAAATTTCTTATTTTTATAGGAAATTTTTCAAAAATTTCTTATTTTTATAGGAAAATTTTCAAAAATTCCCTATTTTTATAGGAAAATTTTCAAAAATTCATTATTTTTATAAGAATTTTTTCAAATATTTACTATTTTTATAGGAAATTTTTTAAAAATTTTCTATTTTTATAGGAAATTTTTCAAAAATTTACTATTTTTTTATAGAAAATTTTTAAAAAATTTCCTATTTTTTATAGGAAATTTTTAAAAAAATTCCTATTTTTTTATAGGAAATTTTTCAAAAATTTACTATTTTTTTATAGGAAATTTTTCAAAAATTTACTATTTTTTTATAGGAAATTTTTCAAAAATTTACTATTTTTTATAGGAAATTTTTCAAAAATTTCCTATTTTTATATGACTTTTTTCAAAAATTTCCTATTTTTTTATAGAAAATTTTTCAAAAATTTCCAATTTTTTTATAGGAAATTTTTCAATAATTTCCTATTTTTTTATAGAAAATTTTTAAAAAATTTCCTATTTTTTATAGGAAATTTTTAAAAAAATTCCTATTTTTTTATAGGAAATTTTTCAAAAATGTACTATTTTTTTATAGGAAGTTTTTCAAAAATTTGCTATTTTTTTATAGGAAATTTTTCAAAAATTTACTATTTTTTTATAGAAAATTTTTCAAAAATTTCCAATTTTTTTATAGGAAATTTTTCAAAAATTTACTATTTTTATAGGAAATTTTTCAAAAATTTACTATTTTTATAGGAAATTTTTCAAAAATTTACTATTTTTATAGGAAATTTTTAAAAAATTTACTATTTTTATAGGAAATTTTTCAAAAATTTACTATTTTCATAGGAAATTTTTCAAAAATTTACTATTTTTATAGGAAATTTTTCAAAAATTTACTATTTTTATAGGAAATTTTTCAAAAATTTACTATTTTTATAGGAAGTTTTTCAAAAGTTTCCTAGTCTTATAGGAAATTTTTTAAAAATTTCCTAGTTTTATACCCATTTTTTTTAATTTCCTATTTTTTTATAGGAAATTTTTCAAAAATTTCCTATTTTCTATAGGAATTTTTTCAAAAATTTTCTATTTTTTATAGCAAATTTATCAAAAATTTCCTATATTTTATAGGAAATTTTTCAAAAATTTGCTATATTTTATAGGAAATTTTTCAAAAATTTCCTATTTTTTATAGGAAATTTTTCAAAAATTTCCTATTTTTTATAAGAAATTTTTCAAAAATTTCCTATTTTTTATAGGAAATTTTTCAAAAATTTCCTATTTTTTATAGGAAATTTTTCAAAAATTTCCTATTTTTTATAGGAAATTTTTCAAAAATTTCCTATTTTTTATAGAAAATTTTTCAAAAATTTCCTATTTTTTATAGGAAATTTATCAAAAGTTTCCTATTTTTTATAGGAAATTTTTCAAAAATTTCCTATTTTTTATAGGAAATTTTTCAAAAATTTCCTATTTTTTATAGGAAATTTTTCAAAAATTTCCTATTTTTTATAGGAAATTTTTCAAAAATTTCCTATTTTTTATAGGAAATTTTTCAAAAATTTCCTATTTTTTATAGGAAATTTTTCAAAAATTTCCTATTTTTTATAGGAAATTTTTCAAAAATTTCCTATTTTTTATAGGAAATTTTTCAAAGATTTCCTATTTTTTATAGGAAATTTTTCAAAAATTTCCTATTTTTTATAGGAAATTTTTCAAAAATTTCCTATTTTTTATAGGAAATTTTTCAAAAATTTCCTATTTTTTATAGGAAATTTTTCAAAAATTTCCTATTTTTTATAGGAAATTTTTCAAAAATTTCCTATTTTTTATAGGAAATTTTTCAAAAATTTCCTATTTTTTATAGGAAATTTTTCAAAAATTTCCTATTTTTTATAGGAAATTTTTCAAAAATTTCCTATTTTTTATAGGAAATTTTTCAAAAATTTCCTATTTTTTATAGGAAATTTTTCAAAAATTTCCTATTTTTTATAGGAAATTTTTCAAAAATTTCCTATTTTTTATAGGAAATTTTTCAAAAATTTCCTATTTTTTATAGGAAATTTTTCAAAAATTTCCTATTTTTTATAGGAAATTTTTCAAAAATTTCCTATTTTTTATAGGAAATTTTTCAAAAATTTCCTATTTTTTATAGGAAATTTTTCAAAAATTTCCTATTTTTTATAGGAAATTTTTCAAAAATTTCCTATTTTTTATAGGAAATTTTTCAAAAATTTCCTATTTTTTATAGGAAATTTTTCAAAAATTTCCTATTTTTTATAGGAAATTTTTCAAAAATTTCTTATTTTTTATAGGAAATTTTTCAAAAATTTCCTATTTTTTATAGGAAACTTTTCAAAAATTTCCTATTATTTATAGGAAATTTTTCAAAAATTTACTATTTTTTATAGGAAATTTTTCAAAAATTTACTATTTTTTATAGGAAATTTTTCAAAAATTTACTATTTTTTATAGGAAATTTTTCAAAAATTTACTATTTCTTATAGGAAATTTTTCAAAAATTTACTATTTCTTATAGGAAATTTTTCAAAAATTTACTATTTTTTATAGGAAATTTTTCAAAAAGTTCCTATTTTTTATAGGAAATTTTTCAAAAATTTCCTATTTTTTATAGGAAATTTTTCAAAAATTTCCTATTTTTTATAGGAAATTTTTTAAAAATGGCCTATTTTTTATAGGAAATTTTTTAAAAATTGCCTATTTTGATAGGAAATTTTTCAAAAATTTCCTATTTCTATAGGAAATTTTTCAAAAATTTCCTTTTTTTATAGCAAATTTTTCAAAAATTTCCTATTTTTATAGCAAATTTTTCAAAAATTTCCTATTTTTATAGGAAATGTTTCAAAAATTTCCTATTCCTTTAGGATATTTTTATAGGAAATTTTTCAAAAATTTTTTATTTTTATAGTAAATTTTTCAAAAATTTCTTGTTTTTATAGAAAATTAAAAAAAAAATTCTTATTTTTATGGGAAATTTTTTAAAAATTTCTTAATTTTGTGGGACTTTTCAACATTCCTTAGTATTTCATTGCTTCAGAATTTGAAACAAAATTTATTTTATGCTTTTTGTTTCTATTAATTGTCATTTCCCAGAACTTTAAATTTTATTCTTAATATCCTGTTTTGTTTTGTTTCCTTTGCTTCTGTTTCCGTCGTTTTCAATAAAAATCATTATCGGAAAATATGTGCGTTTTGGGTAAAATTATTAAATAATCCTAAGGATTTGCTGCTGTTTTTTTATAACATGTGCCCTCCTCCCATTTGGTAATTTACACAAGTACCTCTTGTACAGGTCGCCAATGTTCGCTGTTTTTCACTGAATCGGATGGTCTCTGGCACGAAACTTTTTATTTATGCCATAGAGCTTTTATTAATTTTTATTTCTGTTTAATTTTTTTGTTTGCCATTCGCTCTTTGGATTATTTATCTATGCAATGGCAGCCTGGTGGCTGTCGCAGTATTTGTTGAAACCACATTGGTATCGTTAGGCCACTAAAGCACGCAGCTTTCAGTCTCCTAAAGGGCAGAGGAGAGTGTAGTCCCGAACAAAGCGAAACATAAAACATTTTGCTATTCCCGGTGTAAATTGTATAAATGCAAATTTATTATAAAGATTCAATTACGCTTATTAATGGGTATTAATTTTATTTACTGCTAGGATTTAATATTTTTTATATAACAATATTTTGTCATCCATAAATTCTATATAGAGTCTGAAATTTTTATGGTTCAAAAATTGTTACTGCATTTGCCTGTAGTAAAGAGATTTTAATTATCTTTCTATGGTAGTAAATTTTTATTATATGTAGATTTTTTGTATTCCCTTGATTTTGCCTAGGAATCTATTTAAAAGGTAAATGTATGGCATGCCTTTGGGGGTGTGGGAAGTGTTTTAAATTATTTTAATGGTTTAATGTTGGATACAAAGAGTGAATATAAATAAAACAGTTGATATTAATTATAATGTATCACAAGTTACACAGTTATAATATAATAGCATAATTAATTATGTAATAAAATAAAATGTGAAAAAATAAACAACTGAAATATTTATATTTATACAATATTTAAATAAAGAGATTAACAGCAAAATAAAAACATACTTAAAGCTTTAAGCTATAAAAATGTTAACATTTATAACAGAAATATAAAGAATTTTGATAATATTGAAATACACAAAAAATTATAATAGTATATCCCCTTATCCTAAAGGTATGCAACACCTTAACACTTAATTTTCCTCTAAACCATAACTATCAAATTCTCTACAACTTTTGCAAACGTTTTTTACAAATTGACTCACATTATCTTTACATTTACTTTAACTGCCTATAAATATGCAACACTTTTCAAAAAACGGCCAAAATAACCCTAAATTTGTATGAAGTCATAAAGATAAGCTACATTGTCACCTAAACAATATCTTCTCATAAATTTGCTATTACTATCCTTCTCATTTTATAACTCTCCTATCCTGGCAACATTTTATTTCCACTTTATCACTTATGACACTTGTTCTTTTATTATTTTATTAGGTTTTTCGCTTGTTACGAAAAATGTTTTTTTTTTTTCTTCCCACTACAAAAATTTAGTTTCGTTTTCTAAATCAATAAAATGTGTTGGTCATCATGTTAGTGTCACGCATAGTAAAACTTAGTAAATGTTTAATGAACCATAAATATGATGTGATTAAAACTACATACTTTCAGGCGTTAGAGACAAAGTGACAGGCTACAATTTTATTGACCGTAATCGAAGCTGATGTGGCATAAAATATCATAGAAAAAAAAATAGACACAAAAAAAACACGAAAAATAAAGTAGACCCTATACAAAAAGGTTAACATACTTTTGGGGGAGTTAACAGACAAATATATAAACTAAAATTAAAAATATATAGTATTAAGTATAGAATAAGGCATAATTTCAGGGGCGTTTAGAGCTTAATATAGGATCTTTGTCATAAAATCAAGAAATTATGTTCCTATAAACATATGAAATTTTTGAAAAATTTCCTATAAACATATGAATTTTTTGAAAAATTTCCTATAAAAATATGAAATTTTTGAAAAATTTTCTATAAAAATATGAAATTTTTAAAAAAATTTCCTATAAAAATATGAAATTTTTGAAAAATTTCCTATAAAAATAGGAAGTTTTTGAAAAATTTCCTATAAAAATAGGAAATTTTTGAAAAATTTCCTATCAAAATAGGAAATTTTTGAAAAATTTCCTATAAAAATAGGAAATTTTTGAAAAATTTCCTATAAAAATAGGAAATTTTTGAAAAATTTCCTATAAAAATAGGAAATTTTTGAAAAATTTCCTGTAAAAATAGGAAATTTTTGAAAAATTTCCTATAAAAATAGGAAATTTTTGAAAAATTTCCTATAAAAATATGAAATTTTTAAAAAATTTCCTATAAAAATAAGAATTTTTTAAAAAATTTCCTATAAAAATAGGAAAATTTTTAAAAATTTACTATAAAAATAGGAAATTTATGAAAAAAATCCTATAAAAATAGGAAATTTTTGAAAAATTGCCTATAAAAATAGGAAATTTTTGAAAAATTTCTTATAAAAATAGGAAATTTTTGAAAAATTTTCTATAAAAATAGGAAATCTTTGAAAAATTTCCTATAAAAATAGGAAATTTTTGAAAAATTTCCTATAAAAATAGGAAATTTTTGTAAAATTTCCTGTAAAAATAGGAAATTTTTGAAAAATTTCCTATAAAATTAGGAAATTTTTGAAAAATTTCCTATAAAAATAGGAAATTTTTGAAAAATTTTCTATAAAAATAGGAAATTTTTGAAAAATTTCCTATAAAAATAGGAAATTTTTGAAAAATTTCCTATAAAAATATGAAATTTTTAAAAAATTTCCTATAAAAATAGGAAATTTTTTAAAAATTTACTATAAAAATAGGAAATTTATGAAAAAAATCCTATAAAAATAGGAAATTTTTGAAAAATTGCCTATAAAAATAGGAAATTTTTGAAAAATATGAAATTTCTGAAAAAAATCCTATAAAAATAGGAAATTTTTGAAAAATTTCCTATAAAAACAGGAAATTTTTGAAAAATTTCCTATAAAAATAGGAAATTTTTGAAAAATTTCCTATAAAAATAGGAAATTTTTAAAAAATTTCCTATAAAAATAGGAAATTTTTGAAAAAATTTCCTTTAAAAATAGGAAATTTTTGAAAAACTTCCTTTAAAAAATAGGAAATTTTGGAAAAATTTCCTTTAAAAAATAGGAAATTTTTCAAAAATTTCCTTTAAAAAAAAATAGGAAATTTTTGAAAAATTTCCTTTAAAAATAAGAAATTTTTGAAAATTTCAAATTTCGGAAATTTTCGAAAAGTTTCCTATGAAAATATTAAATTATTAAAAAAAATATACTTTCTTACTTTGAATTAATATTTATTTGTCATAGAATATTTATTTCCTTGAATTTGCCATTATCCAAATTAATTTTATTTTATTTTTTTGGAGAAAACTACATATTTGTTTATATAATAGATAAATTTGTCATAGATTGTAAAAATATTTGTTGTACTTGTCTTAGTTTTTTTCATAGCACTCTAGACAGATAAAACCTTTAGATATGACTGACTTTAGTTTTATTTGCACTAAAAAATGTAAAACAATTTCTCCAAAGTCAAGTATTTTTTGTTTTTTTTTTGAAAAAGTAGTGGTATTTCTGTTATATTTATTTGAATTCGAATAAAACTAAACAGAAAAAGATTCTTTACATTTGTATAAATAAAATCTCATAAACATATGTACATATAGTTTTCAAAATGATGTTCTTATATGTTTTAGGTATTTTCATAAAAATAAATATAAAATTTTTGGCATATTGGATTTAGCAACAATAAAAAAGTGAAAATCTAGACAATATAATCTTTACAAGAGCCAAAGAGTAATACAAATAGAAAAGTGACTTATAAAAATTGTATATTTCCATATAAAAAGTATATTTTATATGTAAATCAAAAAAAATTTGTATTGTATAGGATTTTTCATACAAACAGTATCTCAATATGTTAAAAATGTTCATATGATATATAGTTTCCATAAAAGGACAGAAAATTTTGTGAAGAATGTGTAGAATATCTTTTATATTACGAAAGGTATGCAAATAATATATTCCAGTCGAGAAGACTAAGGGAATGTTGTCTTTTAAAGACAAAAAAAACTCAAAAAATGTATTAAAGCTGACATTTAACCGTAAATCTGGTCAGAGGGGAAGAGTATGGACAAATACACATGAGTTTTATAGTAAAACAGGAAGTAAAATACTTGACGATTATTTAAAGTTTCGGTAAATTTATTATAAAAATAACTTTTTTTAAAAGAAATTTTTATAAAAATTTTTCAAAAATATCTTATTTTTATTTTTATAAGAAATTTTTCAAAAATTTCCAAATTTTTTTAGAATATTTTTATTTTTTTTATTTTTTAAATGAAATTTTTCAAAAATTTCCTATTTTTTAAAGGAATTTTTTCAAAAATTTCCTATTTTTTGAAGGAAATTTTTCAAAAATTTCCTATTTTTTAAAGGAAATTTTTCAAAAATTTCCTATTTTTTTAAGGAAATTTTTCAAAAACTTCCTATTTTTTAAAGGAAATTTTTCAAAAATGTCCTGTCTTTTAAAAACTTACTAATTTTAATATTAAATTTTTCAAAAACTTCCTATTTTTTAAAGGAAATTTTCAAAAACTTCCTATTTTTTAAAGGAAATTTTTCAGAAATTTCCTATTTTTTTTAAGGAAATTTTTCAAAAATTTCCTATTTTTTTTAAGAAAATTTTTAAAAAATTTCCTATTTTTATAGGAAATTTTTCAAAAATTTCCTATTTTTATAGGAAATTTTTCAAAAATTTCCTATTTTTATAGGAAATTTTTCAAAAATTTTCTGTTTTTATAGGAAACTTTTCAAAAATTTCCTATTTTTATAGGAAAATTTTCAAAAATTTCCTATTTTTATAGGAAATTTTTCAAAAATTTCCTTTTTTATAGGAAATTTTTCAAAAATTTCCTAATTGTATAGGAAATTTTTCAAAAATTTCCTAATTGTATAGGAAATTTTTCAAAAATTTCCTATTTTTATAGGAAATTTTTCAAAAATCTCCTATTTTAATAGTAAATTTTTCAAAAGTTTAGTATTTTAATAGGACATTTTTCAAAAAAATTTCCTATTTTTTAAAGGAAATTTTTAAAAAATTTCCTGTTATTTAAATGAATTTTTTCAAAAATTTCCTCTTTTTTAAAGGAAATTTTTCAAAAATTTCTAACTTTTAAAGGAAATTTTTCAAAAATTTCTAATTTATTTTTTGTTGAAAATTTTTCAAAATGTATGATTTTTATAGGAAATTTTTCCAAAATTTCTCTTTTTTATAGGAAAATTTTCAAAAAATACATATTTTGACAGGAATTTAAAAAAAAATAGTTATTTTTATAGAAATTTTTTCAAAAATGCTTTATTTTTATAGGAAATTTGTTATTTTTATTGAAAATTGTGAAAAAATTTCTTATTTTTATAAAAATACTTTCAAAAATTTAAAATTTTTATAAAAATACTTTTAAAAATTTTAAATTTTGATTGGATATTTAAAAAAAAAAAATAATTTTTATAGGAAATTTTAAAAAAAAAATATTTTTCGAAAGAAATAAAAATCTGAATAAACCTTGAACTAAGTGCATATAGCTCAAACATGACTATGTTGAAAAATAGCTTTAATTGTTGTTTAAAAACCGGTGTTTATTTCTAAATGTCCTCATATTATTTTATATTAGTCCTTCTCGGTTTCATCTAATACTGAAGAATATCATTGCCTTAATCTTTTAAATGTTTCTGTAGCATGTATTTCTATCATAAGTGTTATATTACAGTTGTTGTTCTTTGTGTTT
This sequence comes from Stomorhina lunata, assembly GCA_933228675.1. NCBI lineage: Eukaryota > Metazoa > Arthropoda > Insecta > Diptera > Rhiniidae > Stomorhina > Stomorhina lunata. The sequence continues at coordinate 14,058,846 of OW121741.1, forward strand.
TCAAGAGGTTGAGGGATGTATCTAAACAAAGTTCCATCCTCCTAAAAGTATGCTACACAACAAGTATTTACATATATCTCTGATATTAATATGTTGTTTTAAATGAAATAACATTTCTAAACACACAACAATATTTCTCTTTTATTTATTTAAATGTTTTTTGTTGTTGTTTTTGTTTTCAATGTTCTTGTTGTTGTAACTTTTGTATTTAAAATCTAGTGACAATGACATTTAATCTTGAGTCATATGAATTCCCAACATTTACATTACAAGTACGTGAATGTTTGGAGTAAAAGCAACAGAGTCACAGTGTCTTGTAAAATATTTACACATGAAATTGTAAAACATCAAAATCACAGTGTGACAGTCCTTTCGTTTGTCAGTCAGTCAGTCATAATGAACAATTTTGGGAACAAAAGCGAAATAGTAGAGCATAGAATGGGAAGTTGGAGGCTATCAAAAAAGGAAATTTGTCTTAGTGGAGAGTTGAGAGCTAACGAAATAAATATTTAAAAAGTCAAAAATGTATTCTATACAATTTTTGGGTTTTATTTTGATGTCTTTTTATTGTCTTTTTTTTAGTGTATATTGCATGTTTTTGTTAAGTTTTTAATTGTGTCTTTATGACAAATGTTGGGCTATTTTTTCTTATTTTATTATATAGAGCAGAAATATGTAAAACAAATTACAAAATGGAAAAGTATGCAAAACATTTAAAATTAAAAATATGCCAAGAAGCATGCTTTAGATTTGAATTAAAAGAGATGTCTTAAAGTATGCAATATAAAATAAATTAGAAGGAAATAAAAATAAAACATTTTTGAAAATTTTCTTATAAAAATAAAAAAATTTTTTATAGAAAAAAGAATATTTTAAAAAATTTCTTTAAAATAAGAAATTTTTGAAAAATTTCCTTTAAAAATAAGAAACTCTTGAAAAATTTCTATAAAAATAAGAAATTTTTGAAAAATTTACTATAAAAATAAGTAATTTTTGAAAACTTTCTTATAAAAATAAGAAATTTTAAAAAATTTCCTATTAAAATAAGAAAATTTTGAAAAACTCCCCGTAAAGATATGAAATTTTTTAAAATTTTCCGATAAAAATAAGAAATTTTTGAAAAACTTCCTATAAAAATAAGAAATTTTTTAAAAATTTACCATAAAAATAAAAAATGTTTATAAAATTTCTTATAAAAATAAGAAACTTTTGAAAAATTTTTTATAAAAATAATAAATTTTTTAAAAATTTCCTATAAAAATAAGAAAATTTTGAAAAATTCCCTGTAAAGATATGAAATTTTTTAAAAATTTTCCGATAAAAATAAGAAATTTTTGAAAAACTTCCTATAAAAATAAGAAATTTTTTAAAAATTTACCATAAAAATAAAAAATGTTTATAAAATTTCCTATAAAAATAAGAAACTTTTGAAAAATTTCCTATAAAAATAATAAATTTTTGAAAAATTTCCTATAAAAATAATAAATTTTTGAAAAATTTCCTATAAAAATAATAAATTTTTGAAAAATTTCCTATAAAAATAATAAATTTTTGAAAAATTTCCTATAAAAATAAGAAATTTTTTGAAAAATTTCCTATAATAATAAGAAATTTTTGAAAAATTTCCTATAAAAATAAGAAATTTTTGAAAAATTTCCTATAAAAATAAGAAAATTTTTGAAAAATTTCCTATAAAAATAGGAAATTTTTGAAAAATTTCCTATAAAAATAAGAAAATTTTTGAAAAATTTCCTATAAAAATTAGAATTTTTTTAAAAATTTTGTTTTTGGTTTTCAAAAATTTCTTATTTTTATAGGAAATTTTTCAAAAACTTCTTATATTTATAGGAAATTTCTAAAAAATTTCTTATTTTTATAAATTTTATAAAAATTTCTTATTGTTATAGGAAATTTTTCAAAACTTTCTTATTTTTGAAGGAAATTTTTTTAAAAATTTCTTATTTTCTATAGGAAATTCTTTAAAAATTTTGTTATTTTTATAGGAAATTTTTCAAAGGTTTCTCATTTGTAATATGAATTTTTTTTTTAATTTCTTTTATTTTTTATAGGAAATTTTTAAAAATTTCTTACTTTTAGAGGAAGTTTATCAAATATATTTTATTTTTGAAAAAATTCTTCAAAATTTTCTTATTTTTATAGGAAATTTTTCCAAAATTTCTTATTTTAAGAGGGAAGTTTTAAAAAATTTCTTATTTTTATAAGAAATTTTTAAAAATGTCTAATTATTGTTTAAAATTGTTTATAATTTAATATCCTAGACTTTTTTGAAGTTAAATTTGTTATCTTTTCTTAGCCTACCTTAGGGAGAAACTTGAAATATCTTAAAATTTCAAGTTTTAAATTTTACATAAATCAAGCTCTCTGTCAAGCTAATAACTTCAAATTTGTCTTGAATTTTTTTTTATGGGATTTTCAAATCTCTATCTAACTCTAAAACTCTTACTTAACTTTTTGTTATTATTTCTGTTTAAGAGTTTTATTAGCTTAACATATGGCCTTTGTTCTGATGTCAAATGTCACATGTAAGCCCTAACATATACTGTACAGATATCTTGATTTGTTTCCATTGGTGTTTAAATAAAGTTTGCAAATATTTTTGTTGATGATAAATCTGACAGCTTGTGACACAATCGCGATGATTTTGGGGATTTTTTTTTGGAAAAACAATGGAAAATGAGTATTTGGTTCAAAAGAGTTTCAGAAAAAAATTTTTAAAAACAAAAAAAAAAGTGGAAAATATTGTTAGGGGAACGCACGGTATTAACGGATATTTTTTGAAGTTAAACAAGAAAAATTGTTTATTGTTTTTGAAGGATAGGCTTTGATATATTTGTAAATTTGTTTTCCTAAAAAATAATCATCTTAAAAATAAGACGATAACAGTCATAAATCAATGTTGAGAAATACGATTATATCAAAGGTAAAATCAATGGAAAAATACCTTAAATATATGAGTCTTTTAAGATCAAATGTAAAATAAAAAAATCTGATTTTATATCTAAGAAGGTAAGTCAGACTTATGACATAAAGGAATAGTATTGCATACTTTAAGGAGCCTATAAAAAATTTTAGTTTATTTTTGATTACTTAAATAATAAAAGAAAGAGAGAGCTAAAAGCACTTACACTGTTCGATGCTAGTAGATAATTAAAATAAATTTATTTAGTAAGTGTTGCATACTTTAAGGAGTGTTTAATTTTAGTTTTGTTGTACCATATTGTTAGCTTATTTAAATAAATTGGAGAAGAATTTTTAAATTATATTAATATATTTGTCAACTATTTGGAAAGTCCTTTTAGAAGCCCTTAGATATAATCCCCTTCATTTAATTATAAATGGTTTAAAACGAATTTATATGTCCATCCCTTTACTTGACAGCTTCTTTAGAATTTCTGCCGTCAATTTATTTTTTCCATGAAATGGTTTATTAGTAATTCTGGAAAATTAAAAATGAAAACTTATCCCTAAACCTTAAGCCATAAAAACCATCAATTCCCTGTCAATTTTACCCCAAAATTTTATTTTGTTTAATTGAAATAAAAATCTTGTTAATGTATTTTTCTAATGTTTATTTAATACTCCTGTTGACTGAACTAAATTCGCATCATTTATTATTTTTTAATATAAAACCGATTTTTTTGTTCTAAACATTGGCTTTTTTTTAATACATAATAACTAATACTTTTTTTCTTGATCTCATTTTTGCTTTGGTATTTTGTTTCTATTTTCTAGGATTTCTAGGACTTTTTTTATTTTTTGCTGCTTTTGTTAAAGTATCACTTGACTACAACATGAAAATCATTTAATATTTTTTTGACAGCTGTTCTCAAAACAGATTTAGTTTCTTTTGTTTTTTTTTATTTATTTTTCAAACATTTTTCTTCACAGTTTCAAATTCTCAATTTATTTGTGAAACAGTGGAAATTGTATTTTGTTTTATAAATCTGTTTAAAACAAAGTTGGTAGACTACGAGTTTGCAAAAAAAAAAACAAGTAAGAAAGTGCTATAGTCGATCAAGACCGACCACACGATACCCTTCACTACTAAGGTGAAAGGTGTTCTTTTTCGTGTATAAAGACATATTTGCTAAATTTGGCCATCATACAAACATTTTGTCAAAACTTATATATTTAAGCTGTTTCCGTCATTTGCACCTGTATGAGAGCAAGGGTCAAATGTGGACCGATTTTCGTGAAATTTGGCAAGTTGATTATGGTTTTCACAAGAATTATGTATGCAAAAAACTAACTCAAAATTCATTATCTTCAGATTTACGAGCGTTTTAGTGATTTTTGTCTCATTTAGTGCGTTTTTAAAGAAGACTTTGTATGGGAGCTATGGTCAAATGTGGACCGATTTTAACGAAATTTGGTACAGCGATTTAGGCTTACATAAGCAATATTTATTTTTAATTTCATGAAAAAATATTGATATTTGTGGCCAATATATCAATTCCGGGAAGTGGGACCTATGGGGGGTACCATAAATAATGGGCCGATTTTGACGAATTTCAATAGTTCCATTATCAAAAAAATGATCTGTATTAAATTTCATCAAATTATCACTAGAATTGCGACCTGTAGTTTAATTACAAGGTTTACATGAGGGTCCAGCCAGCCAGACGGACGGACGGACAGACATCGCTAAATCGACTCAGAAAGTGATTCTTAGTCTATTGGTATACTAAAAGGTGGGTCTAAGACGAATATTTCTATGCGTTACATACATCAGCACAAACTTATAATACCCTTTCCACTTATGGTGGTGAAGGGTATAAAAACATGGAAAATGAAAATGATTTTCTTTCTGTTTGTATATAAATAAAATGAAAAATGATACTTAAGTTAAGCTGTTTTCAGCTTGATTTACTTATAAAATAAAATATAAAAAATCTCATTCATTGTTTCCTTAAGACAACTCAGGGGGGAACACAAACATTTTTCATACGGAATATCAAATAAGTTTTTTTTTCCATCAAAATCACTATCCAGTGATTTGACAAGTAAACAACGAATTTCGAAAGCCTTTGAGATATCAATTAACTTCAAAAGCTTAAACAAATTTGAAAACTGAAATATTATTTTAATTTCAAAGTTAGTATAAAATGTAAACGTAAACTAAAACTAATACTACCAATACTAATACATAGACTGAGACATAGACTTGGAAGCATTCGTGTTCCCTGTAGCGCTTGGATTTTATATTTAATCACACAATTCACCTGAAAAATTTTTAAATCAACAGATCTTAAAGTTTTACCCCATCTTCAATAAATTTCGATTATTTTTTTTTTCTGAGACTCGTATAAAAGACGTCTCATTTCTGGAGCATTACAAAAAGGCGTCTGCGATTTGCAAAAATAATATTGTCTTATTACATGTAAACATAAATTCATGTCATTCTTTTGAAATAAAAAAAAAACTAAAACGCCTAAAAGTATACTATACAACTTTGTTTTTTTCTTCTGGTTATTGCATAAATTACCAATAAACTTTCCAAATGTGTAAGAGTGTGTGTAAAAAGTGTGAAAACACAATTTTTTGTCATTTTATTTTCAAGAGCGCGCGAAAAAAAAAAAACAAAATAACAAAAAGTATTAAATCAAATGACAAAGATTGCAAATATCAAGTGGAAAAATGAAAGACCGTAAAAAATAACTGACAAACTTTAACGTGTGACATATTTTGTCAACTTGGCTTGTAACCTTTGGCATACGCGACAATACTACCTGAACGCCAGCCAGGCTGTCTGTCTGTCTATTTGACGGCTTTTGCTGATGCTTCAAATCTGTTGCGGCTTTTTAGGGTGTGAGTGAGCGCCGGTAAAGGTGGTTAAACAAAATTTAAATTGTTGCTGTTAAAAAAGAGCTTACATGTTTGTTACATTTGCTCGGCTGAATAAAAAATGAAAAAAGTTATACATAAAAGGTGACATTTGTCACATTTTTTATATACACATGAAGTGTAACTTTTTACATGTAACAGACACAGACAGGAGATTTTAATGGTTGTTTTTCGAGGGGTATTGTTATTGTATTGCCAAACATTTGATAAGATAAGAAAAATATGTAATTTAGGGGAATTTTTCTTCTATAGCTTTCTCAGGAAAAATCAAAAGTTAGAGAAAAATCATCAAGAAAAAAGATATATTCTAAGTATGTCTAAGTCCACGCTTAAGTCTATGTCCTAGTCTATGAACTTGCCATGACTAAGTAAATCTCTTAGTTAATATACTAGCCTAAGTTTTAGTCTACGTTTTAGTCTATCTCTTAGTCTATGTTTAAGTCTATGTTTTAGTCTTAGTCTATGTCTTTGTCTATATCTTAGTCTATGTCTTAGTCTATGTTTTAGTCTACGTCTTAGTCTATGTCTTAGTCTATGTCTTAGTCTATGTCTTAGTCTATGTCTTAGTCTATGTCTTAGTCTATGTCTTAGTCTATGTCTTAGTCTATGTCTTAGTCTATGTCTTAGTCTATGTCTTAGTCTATGTCTTAGTCTTAGTCTATGTCTTAGTCTATGTCTTAGTCTATGTCTTACTCTATGTCTTAGTCTATGTCTTAGTCTATGTCTTAGTCTATGTCTTAGTCTATGTCTTAGTCTATATCTTAGTCTATATCTTAGTCTATGTCTTAGTCTATGTCTTAGTCTATGTCTTAGTCTATGTCTTAGTCTATGTCTTAGTCTATGTCTTAGTCTATGTCTTAGTCTATGTCTTAGTCTATGTCTTAGTCTATGTCTTAGTCTATGTCTTAGTCTATGTCTTAGTCTATGTCTTAGTCTATGTCTTAGTCTATGTCTTAGTCTATGTCTTAGTCTATGTCTTAGTCTATGTCTTAGTCTATGTCTTAGTCTATGTCTAAGTCTATGTATTAGTCTGTATCTTAGTCTATGTCTTAGTCTATGTCTTAGTCTATGTCTATGTCTATGTCTTAGTCTATATCTTAGTCTTTGTCTAAGTCTGTGTCTTAGTCTATGTCTTAGTCTATGTTTTAGTCTATGTTTTAGTCTATGTCTTAGTCTATGTCTTAATCTATGTCTTAGTCTATGTCTTAGTCTATATTTTAGTCTATATCTTGGTCTATATCTTAGTCTATGTCTTAGTCTATGTCTTAGTCTATGTCTTGGTCTATGTCTTAGTCTATGTCTTAGTCTATGTCTTAGTCTATGTTTAAGTCTATGTCTTAGTCTATGTCTTAACCTATGTCTTAGTCTATGTGTTAGTCTATGTCTTAGTCTATGTCTTAGTCTATGTCTTAGTCTATGTCTTAGTCTATGTCTTAGTCTATGTCTTAGTCTATGTCTTAGTCTATGTTTTAGTCTATGTCTTAGTCTATGTCTTAGTCTATGTCTTAGTCTATGTCTTAGTCTTTGTCTTAATCTATGTCTTAGTCTATGTCTTAGTCTATATCTTAGTCTATGTCTTAGTCTATGTCTTAGTCTATGTCTTAGTCTATGTCTTAGTCTATGTTTTAGTCTATGTCTTAGTCTATGTCTTAGTCTATGTCTTAGTCTATGTCTTAGTCTATGTATTAGTCTATGTCTTAGTCTATGTCTTAGTCTATGTTTTAGTCTATGTCTTAGTCTATGTCTTAGTCTATGTCTTAGTCTATGTCTTAGTCTATGTCTTAGTCTTTGTCTTAGTCTATATCTTAGTCTATGTCTTAGTCTATATCTTAGTCTATGTCTTAGTCTATGTCTTAGTCTATGTCTTAGTCTATGTCTTAGTCTATGTCTAAGTCTATGTCTATGTATTAGTCTATGTCTTAGTCTATGTCTTACTCTATGTCTTAGTCTATGTCTTAGTCTATGTCTTAGTCTATGTCTAAGTCTATGTCTATGTCTTAGTCTATGTCTTAGTCTATGTCTTACTCTATGTCTTAGTCTATGTCTTAGTCTATGTTTTAGTCTATGTCTTAGTCTATGTCTTAGTCTATGTCTTAGTCTATGTCTTAGTCTATGTCTTAGTCTATGTCTAAGTCTATGTCTATGTCTTAGTCTATGTCTTAGTCTATGTCTAAGTCTATGTCTATGTCTTAGTCTATGTCTTAGTCTATGTCTTAGTCTATGTCTTACTCTATGTCTTAGTCTATGTCTTAGTCTATGTCTTAGTCTATGTCTTAGTCTATGTCTTAGTCTATGTCTTAGTCTATGTCTAAGTCTATGTCTATGTCTTAGTCTATGTCTTAGTCTATGTCTTAGTCTATGTCTATGTCTTAGTCTATGTCTTAGTCTATGTCTTAGTCTATGTCTTAGTCTATGTCTTAGTCTATGTCTTAGTCTATGTCTTAGTCTATGTCTTAGTCTATGTCTTAGTCTATGTCTTAGTCTATGTCTTAGTCTATGTCTTAGTCTATGTCTTAGTCTATGTCTTAGTCTATGTCTTAGTCTATGTCTTAGTCTATGTCTTAGTCTATGTCTTAGTCTATGTCTTAGTCTATGTCTTAGTCTATGTCTTAGTCTATGTCTTAGTCTATGTCTTAGTCTATGTCTTAGTCTATGTCTTAGTCTATGTCTTAGTCTATGTCTTAGTCTATGTCTTAGTCTATGTCTTAGTCTATGTCTTAGTCTATGTCTTAGTCTATGTCTTAGTCTATGTCTAAGTCTATGTCTATGTCTATGTCTTAGTCTATGTCTTAGTCTATGTCTTAGTCTATGTCTTACTCTATGTCTTAGTCTATGTCTTAGTCTATGTCTTAGTCTATGTCTAAGTCTATGTCTATGTCTTAGTCTATGTCTTAGTCTATGTCTTAGTCTATGTATTAGTCTATGTCTTAGTCTATGTCTTAGTCTATGTTTTAGTCTATGTCTTAGTCTATGTCTTAGTCTATGTCTTAGTCTATGTCTTAGTCTATGTCTTAGTCTATGTCTAAGTCTATGTCTATGTCTTAGTCTATGTCTTAGTCTATGTCTTACTCTATGTCTTAGTCTATGTCTTAGTCTATGTCTTAGTCTATGTCTTAGTCTATGTCTTAGTCTATGTCTTAGTCTTTGTCTTAGTCTATATCTTAGTCTATGTCTTAGTCTATATCTTAGTCTATGTCTTAGTCTATGTCTTAGTCTATGTCTTAGTCTATGTCTTAGTCTATGTCTTAGTCTATGTCTTAGTCTATGTCTTAGTCTATGTCTTAGTCTATGTCTTAGTCTATGTCTTAGTCTATGTCTTAGTCTATGTCTTAGTCTATGTCTTAGTCTATGTCTTAGTCTATGTCTTAGTCTATGTCTTAGTCTATGTCTTAGTCTATGTCTTAGTCTATGTCTTAGTCTATGTCTTAGTCTATGTCTTAGTCTATGTCTTAGTCTATGTCTTAGTCTATGTCTTAGTCTATGTCTTAATCTATGTCTTAGTCTATGTCTTAGTCTATGTCTTAGTCTATGTCTTAGTCTATGTCTTAGTCTATGTCTTAGTCTATGTCTTAGTCTATGTCTTAGTCTATGTCTAACAGCCTGTTCACAAAACTTTCATACGTTAGAAGGCAATCGAATACTAGCCAGACGATTAAGCTTTAAATTGAGTTCATTTTCTTTTTTCGTTTAGAAATAAAAGCTTCGTAATGAAATATCAAATAATAGTATTGCCATGATATATTTTTGTAAAATGATGTTAACCCTAAAATTGAATAAAATCGAAAATAAATAAAAACAAAAAATAATAACATTTAAAATTTTTTTCAAAATTAAATGTGTGGCTGTTGTAAATATGTTGTTGCTGAGTTGACAGCCCTTGGCAGGGAAACTTCGGGTCATTCCGGTACGTAGAACCGGCTGTCGCGGAAATGATAAAACGATGTTCTGGACATGGAAATTTAATGTGATGCCTGTTGGACAAATCACATTTTCAAGTAAGACATACTTTACTTCATCTGATTTCCATTCTATTTACACCACCTACATATATAAGACCGAAAATGGAATACAAATCTCATGTATGGGCCGGTGCTTCAAAGTCTATTTTGGAGTTCTCGAGCGAGTGCAGGTGAGAGCAAACAGTAGGTTATCCAACACTATTGCTCTAAAGTTACTATTTTGGACGAAATCAGGGAACTCGTTCCCGATACTCGAAATTCTTACCCAAAACATAAGTATGTTAGAGCGCATCCCATCGTATTCGATTCTACTGGCCAGAACAACAAAAATTCGTTATTTAGCCGTACAGTTCGTATGTAGAAATTGCTTCCCGTATAAATTTTGCCAGTCAGTTGCAATATAGGGAAGTTCAAATCAAATATCCATGAACACTTTTCCACCTATTCCCCCTCCCACAACCTTTTCCTAGCTCCAACAGAATGCATTGCATAAGTAGGGTCATCAACTGAGTGCTGGTCCTAAACAAAAAACTAAATAAACGTATTTTTGTTTCCCAGACGATTAGAATAATTCAATTGCCTAATTTGACATTTACTTTCGTCTACACATTTCATATACGAACCAAAATTTTAAAAGCTTTTTCTCGTTTCACTCAAAAAAATATTTCAAAAACCAAAAGTAAAATTTTTTCGCCAAATGACGTACAATTTGAAAAAATAGTAGTTTCAAAAACAGGCTGTAAGTCTATGTCTTAGTCTATGTCTTAGTCTATGTCTAAATGTCTTAGTCTATGTCTTAGTCTATGTCTTAGTCTATGTCTTAGTCTATGTCTTAGTCTATGTCTAAATGTCTTAGTCTATGTCTTAGTCTATGTCTTAGTCTATGTCTTAGTCTATGTCTTAGTCTATGTCTTAGTCTATGTCTTAGTCTATGTCTTAGTCTATGTCTTAGTCTATGTCTTAGTCTATGTCTTAGTCTATGTCTTAGTCTATGTCTTAGTCTATGTCTAAGTCTATGTTCTAGTCTATGTCCTGGTCTGTGTCTTAGTCTGTGTCTTAGTCTGTGCCTTAGCCTATGCCTTAGTATTATGTTAATATAGATGTGAGTCTTAGTATGAGTATAAGTATATGTGTATGTATGTTTCATGCCATTTCGTAGTCTATGTTTTAGTATAAAACTTAAAACTAAACTGAACTTAATTACTCTGTAATTTCATTCTCTTAGTCCCATTAAAATTAGTATATCCTTTTGTATTCTAAACTCTATGAAAACCTTAAACATAGTATTTAACTTTTATTATTTCACCATTAAAACTCTTTACCTATTTGTTGCTGATGTTGCTGCAACAAATGCCGGAATAAAATAACAAAAAAATAAACGTATTTCAAAGAATAATTAAAATTAATTGCGGCAATTGTTGTAATTTCCATTTTTGCAACATGTGAGCAAACCAAACCCAAATCAAACAAAGAACTACATACTCGGTTTTTATATTTCATTTTCCATTAATAATTACCCTAATTATTGTTAATTTTACAATGTTTTGTGTTACACTTTCATTTCAGAATTTCCAGTTTTAGAACAATTTTCGAAACGAATTTATGATGTTAAACAAAGAACAAAGATATTAAAACTAAAAGTGCTAAAAGTAGCAATAAAATGTACAATAATTTTAATGAAAAATAATAATGGTTAGATTGTGTTTTAATAAGCTCATTTTAAGGTGGGAGGGAAAGAAGGAAATAAAGGCTTTATAGAAATGAGGTATACTTTGAGGCTTGTGTGTTGATAAGGCAAACTTCCGGGAGAGATGAAAGAGATAGAAGAAATTTAATTCAAAACTATTACAATTTAAATTGAATTGAAGGAGTATTAGATATAATTTCAGCTGAATATTGTTAGGATATATGTATGTCAATATCAAAGTAAAAATCTATATTCTTGGCCAATGTCTTAGTATATGTCTTAGTATATGTCTTAGTCCATGACTTAATCTACGTCTTAGTCTGTGTCTTAGTTTATGTCTATGTCTTAGTCTATGTCTTAGTCTATGTCTTAGTCTATGTCTTAGTCTATGTCTTAGTCTATGTCTTAGTCTATGTCTTAATCTATGTCTTAGTCTATGTCTTGGTGTATGTCTTAGTCTATGTATTAGTCTATGTATTAGTCTGTATCTTAGTCTATGTCTTAGTCTATGTCTTAGTCTATGTCTATGTCTTAGTCTATATCTTAGTCTTTGTCTAAGTCTGTGTCTTAGTCTATGTCTTAGTCTATGTTTTAGTCTATGTTTTAGTCTATGTCTTAGTCTATGTCTTAATCTATGTCTTAGTCTATGTCTTAGTCTATATCTTAGTCTATATCTTGGTCTATATCTTAGTCTATGTCTTAGTCTATGTCTTAGTCTATGTCTTGGTCTATGTCTTAGTCTATGTCTTAGTCTATGTCTTAGTCTATGTTTAAGTCTATGTCTTAGTCTATGTCTTAACCTATGTCTTAGTCTATGTGTTAGTCTATGTCTTAGTCTATGTCTTAGTCTATGTCTTAGTCTATGTCTTAGTCTATGTCTTAGTCTATGTCTTAGTCTATGTCTTAGTCTATGTTTTAGTCTATGTCTTAGTCTATGTCTTAGTCTATGTCTTAGTCTATGTCTTAGTCTTTGTCTTAATCTATGTCTTAGTCTATGTCTTAGTCTATATCTTAGTCTATGTCTTAGTCTATGTCTTAGTCTATGTCTTAGTCTATGTCTTAGTCTATGTTTTAGTCTATGTCTTAGTCTATGTCTTAGTCTATGTCTTAGTCTATGTCTTAGTCTATGTATTAGTCTATGTCTTAGTCTATGTCTTAGTCTATGTTTTAGTCTATGTCTTAGTCTATGTCTATGTCTTAGTCTATGTCTTAGCCTATGTCTTAGTCTATGTCTTAGCCTATGTCTTAGTCTATGTCTTAGTCTATAAATTAGTCTATGTCTTAGTCTATGTCTTAGTCTATGTCTTAGTCTATGTCTTAGTCTATGTGTTAGTCTATGTCTTAGTCTATGTCTTAGTGTATGTCTTAGTCTATGTCTTAGTCTATGTCTTAGTCTATGTCTTAGTTAAGATCTTAGTATATATCTAAGTCTATTCCTAAGTTAATATATTAGCCAAAATCTTAGGTTATATCTTATTTGCTTAAAAGTCCTTTTAAAAATTTACCGCATAGTTTAAGGCTTACAATTATTTCAATTAGACCCTAATGATCTAACAAGTTTTCTTTCACAATTGTTTTCCCTTCTTCGTTTTGGCCTCTTTAGTTCTCTTAACTTCCTCCCACAGAAAATTTACAACTTTAAAACTATTTGTTTGCTGCACATAAATTTGTTGTATGTTGTTTCTGCAGTAACGAGCCTTTTGGTTTATGTATGCCCATCTAATTGCAGCCATAAAGTAGGCAACTTTAATAGCAAAAATAGAGAAAAATTTTGCCAATATGTAAAATGCTTTTCCTCCCTCTAACTATCAAGTTAAGCGAAAAACTAATAATGTTTAGCATACATTTAGGCTGATTATATAAAATTGTGGAAAATTATTATATTTTTTAAAGTTATGAGTGAGAAAATATTAGAAAATTAAGTTTTTTATAGTATATTTCCAATTTTATGGCTTTCAACTTTATTTTATACATTTATTTCTTTCTTTTTAGTTTTGCTCATAAAGTTGTTAAACTTATGTGCAGCATATTCTATGGCCTTTAAATTCATTAATCATCGTTGAATATTTTTAGGGGTTTTTCTTTATTATTATTTGTTTAACCCTTACATGTAGTTTCGAAAATTATGCGTTTTTTGTTGAAAACATGGAAAGTTTTTTGAAATTTATACGAAAGTTTCCATTTCAATTCGTAACCATAAGAGGCTATAAATATCTATGTAGGTTAGAGACTTTCGAGGACTTTTGCTTTGTGTAATTTAAAGATGCAGAAAATTATTTAGCATAGAATCAGAAAGAAAGGGTAGGAAAGAGTGTGACACAGATAGTTTCTGTTAGTCTTTCTGTGTGTGGGAAATTTATTTAACATAACTTCTCAAGTAGTTTTCTTGTTGTATCATTTTGTTTTCTAAGTCTCCTCTCCAAGCCATGGGTGGTATTATGTTGCTAAAATACTAGCATTTTATATGGCTAAAAGTTTAGACCCACAAAATGTTTTCTTCTTTTTTTTTGCTCAAGCTAAAACAATTTTATGAGTTTCAGTGTAAAAAGGCAAAAATAAGACCCAAGACCGCCCACTGAAAAAAAAACTTCAAAGCAAAGGAAAAAATTTAATCATTTTAGTGAAAGAGTTGAAAACCAAGGGACGAATTAGTATATCCACTTAGATTTGTCAATAATCAAAGACTGAGATATAGACTTTAAGATAGACTAAGACGAACGCTGATATATACGAATAAGAGGAAGACAAAACATAGGCTAGGACATAGACTCAGACATAGACTCAGACAAAGACTAAGACATAGACTAAGACATAGACTCAGACATAGGCTAAGACATAGACTAAGACCTAGACTAAGACATAGGCTAAGACATAGACTAAGACATAGACTAAGACATAGACTAAGACATAGACTAAGACATAGACTAAGACATAGACTTAGACATAGACTAAGACATAGACTAAGATATAGACTAAGACATAGACTAAGACATAGACTAAGACATAGACTAAGACATAGACTAAGACATAGACTAAGACATAGACTAAGACATAGACTAAGACATAGACTAAGACATAGACTAAGACATAGACTAAGACATAGACTAAGACATAGACTAAGACATAGACTAAGACATAGACTAAGACATAGACTAAGACATAGACTAAGACATAGACTAAGACATAGACTAAGACATAGACTAAGACATAGACTAAGACATAGACTAAGACATAGACTAAGACATAGACTAAGACATAGACTAAGACATAGACTAAGACATAGACTAAGACATAGACTAAGACATAGACTAAGACATAGACTAAGACATAGACTAAGACATAGACTAAGACATAGACTAAAACATAGACTAAGACATAGACTAAGACATAGACTAAGACATAGACTAAGACATAGAGTAAGACATAGACTAAGATATAGACTAAGACATAGACTAAGACATAGACTAAGACATAGACTAAGACATAGACTAAGACATAGACTAAAACATAGACTAAGACATAGACTAAGACATATACTAAGACAGAGACTCAGACATAGGCTAAGACATAGACTAAGGCATAGACTAAGACATAGACTAAGACATGGACTAAGACATAGACTAAGATATAGACTAAGACATAGACTAAGACATAGACTAAGACATAGACTAAGACATAGGCTAAGACATAGACTAAGGCATAGACTAAGACATAGACTAAGACATAGACTAAGACATAGATTAAGACATAGACTAAGGCATAGACTAAGACATAGACTAAGACATAGACTAAGACATGGACTAAGACATAGACTAAGACATAGACTAAGACATAGACTAAGACATAGACTAAGACATAGACTAAGACATAGACTAAGACATAGACTAAGACATAGACTAAGACATAGACTAAGACATAGACTAAGACATAGACTAAGACATAGACTAAGACATAGACTAAGACATAGACTAAGACATAGACTAAGACATAGACTAAGACATAGACTAAGACATAGACTAAGACATAGACTAAGACATAGACTAAGACATAGACTAAGACATAGACTAAGACATAGACTAAGACATAGACTAAGACATAGACTAAGACATAGACTAAGACATAGACTAAGACATAGACTAAGACATAGACTAAGACATAGACTAAGACATAGACTAAGACATAGACTAAGACATAGACTAAGACATAGACTAAAACATAGACTAAGACATAGACTAAGACATAGACTAAGACATAGACTAAGACATAGACTAAGACATAGACTAAGACATAGACTAAGACATAGACTAAGACATAGACTAAGACATAGACTAAGACATAGACTAAGACATAGACTAAGACATAGACTAAGACATAGACTAAGACATAGACTAAGACATAGACTAAGACATAGACTAAGACATAGACTAAGACATAGACTAAGACATAGACTAAGACATAGACTAAGACATAGACTAAGACATAGACTAAGACATAGACTAAGACATAGACTAAGACATAGACTAAGACATAGACTAAGACATAGACTAAGACATAGACTAAAACATAGACTAAGACATAGACTAAGACATAGACTAAGACATAGACTAAGACATAGACTAAGACATAGACTAAGATATAGACTAAGACATAGAATACGACATATGACACAGACTAAGACATATACTTATTCAAAGACAAAGACACAGACACAGACTAAATCATAGATTAAGTCACAGACTTAGTCATAGACTAAGACATAGACTAAATCATAGACTAAGACATAGACTAAAACATAGACTAAGACATAGACTAAGACATAGACTAAGACATAGACTAAGACATAGACTTAGACATAGACTAAGACATAGACTAAGACATAGACTAAGACATAGACTAAGACATAGACTAAGACATAGACTAAGACATAGACTAAGGCATAGACTCAAACATAGACTAAGATATAGACTAAGACATAGAATACGACATATGACACAGACTAAGACATATACTTATTCAAAGACAAAGACACAGACACAGACTAAATCATAGATTAAGTCACAGACTTAGTCATAGACTAAGACATAGACTAAATCATAGACTAAGACATAGACTATGATAAAAAATTTACCAATTGTAGGCGTTATTATTGAAACTTAAAAATATGTTGCCTACTTTTAGGATTTACCTAACTATTTCTTTTACGCTGTTTAATATCTTTCAAACAATAACTTTTTTTAAACAAAAGATGAATTATCTTCATATTTATCAATGTCATAGTAACTTTTGTTTTCTTTATAGCTCAATTTCTCTTTCTATAGCATCATTCAGACAATTTGCATTTTATTTGTTTTCTTATTAAGTATTTCGAAAAGAACTTTTTTCATATTTATTTATATTATAAAGAATACAGAAAACAAAAATAATAAAACTACAAACAAATTGTGGTTTCCAACTTAGTGATTTTTTTAAAAGCATCATAAATTATAAACTTACAGCTAACTCAACTATTACTAGCAACTGGCTCACAATGGCCACTATCATTCTGCTCTAGTAGTGCCTAAAGTAAAGCTAATGCTTTCTAGTTTTAAAGCCATTTGCCATACGTTTTCTTTAGGTTTTGGTTTTTTTCCTTAAATGTTTTCACCTTCATGCAAAATGCATTTATTCACCAGAACATGAACATCTATCGTATGTAGCCGCCGTCACTTCTAGATTTTTTTCCTGATGCTGCTCGTACACGCCATAAACCAACAGCCAAAGCGCGGGTATCCTACATTAGCATAAAATTGTAAAGCATGCAACCAGGCAACCAAGCAAACGGCCAACCAACTAACGAATGAACAAAGAAGTGGATGCAATGAATAGATGGATGGACGGTTACTACAATATATTTATATGTATGTACGTGCCAACTACATTAAGACAGACTCATGGACGTAAAAGTAGATTCATGGACAAGACACAAAGAAACCAAAATGAGCGAGAAAAAAAGCACTAAACTAAACGTTTATCTCATAAATCGTTAAGTGTAGCCAACAAACCAAAACACCAACAAAATATATACAGAATGACGGACAGACAGACTTAGACTAGAGAATAAGAAATATTATATAAATGCAAATAAATTTATTTTATAGCGAACATAGAAGTTTATTTTTTTAAGCGTTAAAAAAAAACTAAAAAAAAATTTAAGTGAAATCAGAGACATCTTATAAACAGGAATCACCCTAAATCAAAGATATATAACAAGTCTATATGTTATTGTTTTAAAATTTGAAAGCTTAAACATAAATTTAATCCAAATTATCGTTACTTTTCCTTTTAACATTAAACTTTAAAATCAATCAAAATTGCATTGCCTACTGTAGGGCGTTGGAAATGATTTTTTTATTATTTTACGTAAAAAAACCCATTAGACATTAAAAGTCAGTTGAAATTGGAGGTGGGGAAGGGAAAAATGAAAAATGTTTTTCTTATTGACTAAATTTGTTTTTAAATGTTAGCAATTTGTTTAACAATCTGGAACAAAAAATGTAAAAAAATACAAAACAAAAAAATTATCTGAATTAAATTAAATTTTCTTACAAAAGGAGCAGAAATAAAAGAAATAATTATGACTAAGATAAAAAACCATAGAAAATAAATTAACTTTTTATTAAAAACAAATAAATTTTTAAAATTTTTCTACAAAAATAAGAAATTTTTGAAAAATTTTCCATAAAATTTAGAATGTTTGAAAATTTTCCTATAAAAATAAAAAATTTTGAAAAATTTCTTATAGAAATAAGATATTTTTGAAAAACTTTATAAAGTTTTAAGAAAATTTTGAAAAATTTACTATCAAAATAGGAAATTTTTGAAAATTTTCCAATAAAAATAAGAAATTTTTAAAAATTACCAATCATTTTTGAAAAAATTACTATAAAAACAAGAAATTTTTGAAAATTTTCCTATAAAAAATAGGAAATTTTTGAATAATTTCCTATAAAAATAAAAAATTTTTTAAAAATTTCCTATAAAAATAGGAAATTTTTGAAAAATTTCCTATAAAAATAAGATATTTTTGACATATTTCCTATAAAAATAAGAATCTTTTAAAAAAAATTCCTTTAAAAATATGAAATTTTGCGAAAATTTCCTATATAAGTAAGAAATTTTTGAAAAATTTCCTATAAAAAAAAGAAATGTTTGAAAAATTTCCTTTAAAAATAAGAAATGTTTGAAAAAATTTCTATAAAAATAAGAAATTTTTTAAAAATTTCCTTTAAACATAGAAAAATTTTAAAAATTTTATTATAAAAATAAGAAAATTGTGGTAAATTTGCTATAAAAATAAAAATTTTTCTAAAAATTTTCTATAAAAATAACAAATTTTTGAAAAATTTCCTATCAAAATAAGAAATTTGGGCAAAATTTTTTATAAAAATTATAAATTTTTGAAAATTTTCCTTTAAAATAAGACATTTTTGAAAAATTTCTAAAAAAAATAGGAAATTTTTGAAAAGTTTCCTATTAAAATAGGAAATTTTTGAAAAGTTTCCTATTAAAATAAGAAATTTTAAAAAAATTTCCTATAAAAATAAGAAATTTTCGAAAAATTTCCCATAAAAATAAGAAATTTTCGAAAAATTTCCTATAAAAATAAGAAATTTTCGAAAAATTTCCTATAAAAATAAGACATTTTTAAAAATTTCCTATAAAAATAAGAAATTTTTTAAAAATTTCCTATTAAAATAGAAAATTTTTGAAAATTTTTATATAAAAATAAGAATTTTTTGAAAATTTTCCTATAAAAATAGGAAATTTTTGAAAATTTTCCTACAAAAATAAGAAATTTTTAAAAAATTTCCTTTAAAATTTTTGAAAAATTTTCTATAGAAAAAAGAAATTTTTGAAAAATTTCCTTTTTTTATAGGAAATTTTTGAAAAATTTCCTAAAAAAATAATAAATTTTCGAAAAACTTTCTTTAAAGATAAGAAATTTTGAAAAATTTCCTATAAATTAAAAATTTTTTTAATAATTTTTTTTTAAAAATTTCTTATTTTTATAGGAAATCTTTCAAAAATTTCTTATTTTTATTGGAAATTTCTAAAAAATTTCTTATTTTTATAGGGAATTTTTTAAATTTTCTTACTTTTATAGGAAATATTTCAAAAATCTCTAATTTTTATAGGAAAATTTTCAAAAAAATTCTCATTTTTATAGGAAATTTTTTAAAAATTTCCTATTTTGATAGGAAATTTTTCAAAAATTTGTTATTTTTATAGAAAATTTTTCAAAAATTTCTTATTTTTATAGGAAAATTTTCAAAATTTCTTATTTTTATTAAAAGATTTTTAATATTTCTTTAAACGGTTGTGATTTAAGTACCTCAATTACCTTAATTTAATATGTATTTTTTAAATGTGTGGCATACACTGTGAGCTGTCAGCCAGCAGTTTGTTAAATTAAATTTCCTATAATAAAATAAAACGAAAACACTCTAACATACCACCATCATCTTTCATTTCTAACAAATACCTTCATTTATGACTTTAAATTCTGATTTGCCATGTATCATAAACTGGTACTTAAGCTCCCAGCACAAAAAGTATCTAACACCCAGATTCTTACAATTACTCTGCATTATTTGCAGGTGTTACTTAGCGATACAATGCAACATCATACGTTCTTATAAAAATATGGAATGATAGGTGAGATCCAACTCCAAGGGGAAGCTTTATATTTTTTTTTTTTTGTTTGCTAATGTGGCTGACATGGTGAAGAGCTGGTATAGAATCAGAAACTGCATCAGCTGCTAAAGCTATTTTTTTTCACGAAATTTACCTACACGTCTTTGGAGTTAAGGCGTGTTATTGTATGGCAGGAGTATATGTATATACAACTGATGTTGTCTGCAACTTAATACAAAATATAAAACATGATTTTATTTTTCATATTTGAGATGGCAAAAAAAAATACTAAAATATATATTGAATATTTGTAGGGATGTTAAGGTAAATTGCCTTAGATTTAAGGCGCCCCCTACCATTTCCTCTATCTAGCTATAAATGTATGTGTACAAAAACTTTATATTTTCCCACTAAAGTGCATTTGTATGTCTGTAGTTGTAAAGCTGATGTTGTTGCGTTTGTGTTGTATATCAAACAGTTGGGAATTTTGATTAAAAATTGTTTCACGTAAAAAAGATAATACACGTGTAGTTTTTCTTTATTCCCTTTTTTTTGCTTTTGCTACAGCACCTTTTAGTCATACATAAACCTGGAGTAGTATTTTCCATGATAGCTTTCCCTGATGCTGATGCACTAGTCGAGGCATTTATTCCTTTTGTGTTGCACACAACGAAGTAGTTGTCGTAACAACAATCAAATTGTAAAAGTTATAGGAAGAACTAGAGAAATACATACATATATTGTTAAATGTTTGGTTCTATCATGTATTATTTTTTTGTTTGTAAAGGTTATACACTACCGAGGGAGTATATTTTGTTAGCTGATGCTGATGTTGTTTCCAAAACAAACATTTTTCCATTATATGCTACGAGTTGGTATTTGTCTTAATGTTTGTCTTGCGAATTTCCATTATAAACTCAATCACAATGGCAGGGGATTGAAAAATAAAGGCGTTTATTTTGCGCTTTTTCATGGATAATAATAAATGAAGGTAGTACCTGCTAGTTTTTTAAAGAATGATTTTCCTGGAGGTAAAATACTCGTTTATGATTAGAAACAAACAAAAAGAGCAAGGAAACGAGCAAATTTGAGTTTAGGCGAAGAAGCAAAGAGTAAGGAGATCAAAGCAAATAGAAGAATCACAAGTCTAAGAGAATGATATACAATGTTCAAAAGAGTAAAAGGCTAGTAAAGAATAACTATTGATAAAGAAAAAGAAAAAGTTCAGGGTCAATTACATTTAAGAGTAAGGAAAAATGTTGCTGAAGAGTAAGAGATAAATAAAGAAAAGAGGTCGACAGAAAGAGAATAGAGCAAAGTAATCGTCGGCAGAATTGCAGTTTTTAATACATTTAACTAAAAATAGATATTTTTAAATGTGTAGTTCTGATGTTTTAAAAAGAACAAATTTTCCACTCCATTTTTTGTTTAATATTTTTATCAAGTATTTTTCTTTTAGAAAATTTATCTATAAACAATTTTTTTAACAAAATTTTTCTACCAAAAATTGTTTAATTAAAAGTTTTTCTATATAAAATCTTTTTATCCATAATTTTTCTGTAGAAATTTTTTTTCAAAATGTTTCTATAGAAAATTTTCCTATCAAAAATTTTTCTATACAAAATGTTTTTATCAAAAATTTTTCTATAGAAATTTTATTGATCAAAAATTTTTCTATGAAAATGTTTAATTAAAAATTTTTCTATGGAAACTTTTTTTATTCAAAATTTTACTATAGAAAATTTGTTATCAAAAATTTTTCTACAGAAAATTGCGTTATTAAATTTTTTTTTTATCAAAAATTTGTCAATAAAAAATTTTTGTATCAAAATTTTTTTATAGAAATTCTTTTTGAATAGAATTTTTTTTTTATCAAAAACTTTTCTATATTTTTTTATCAAAAATTTTTCTATATAAATTTTATTTTAAAAAATTTTCTATAGAAAATTTTCCTATCAAAAATTTTCCTATCAAAAATTTTTCTATAGAAAATTTTTTTATAAAAAATATTTCTATAGAAAATTTTTGATAAAAAATTTTCTCAAAAAAATTTTTTCTATAGAAATTTTTCGATACAATTTTTTTCTAAAGATAAAAATATCAAATTATTAAAAATTTTTTCTAATGAAAAATTTTCAATAGAAACGATAGAAATATTTTTACGTAGAATAATTTTCTGAAAAATTTTTGATTTTTTTTTACCAAAAATTTTGAAATAAAAATATTCCCAAAAATTTTTCTATAGAAAATTTTTTTATCAAAAATTTTTCTTTAGAAAATTTTAATAACAAACAAATTTTTCTGAAATATGATTCTGAAAAATTTTTGATAAAAACAATTTTCTATTGAAAAGTTTTTGATAACAAAATCTTCTATAGAAAAATGTATAAAAATTTTTTGTAAAAAATTTTCGATAGAAAATATTAAAATAAAATTTTTATCAAACATTTTTCAACAGATTCTAACGAGTTCTATTACTGATCGTGTTGTTTACGAAAAGGACAAAAAGTCTTTGGCTTCGGAAGAACGAATCGCGATGTCAATATTCCTTAACTCTTTCTTGCTGACACTTTAAAACAATTTCCAATTGTTCCACACTTCATATAAAATTGTCAATTCCGTCTCGCCCCTAAAAGCTCACTAGACATGTTATCAATCAAACCTTTTGTACACACATCACTAATGCCCTCATCAATGGCAGACAGATTGACAGGTGAATGCTTGTTATAATAGAAAAAGATTAAAATTCTATACGATAAACTCTGAAACTAAAAATACACTGTAGACAATCAGTCGCTTAGCTTGGCAATGAAAAAGAAGTCAAAGCATAATATTTATACCCCTGTGTGTTATGCTTTAAGTTTTTTTGATATTAAAAATTGTTTTTTAATAGAGCAACAAGATGAGAGGAAAATATGAAAATAGATCAGGGATAAGCTAAGATTAGTAACACAAAGATAATTAGATTTTATTAGAGGTAGAGTTAAAAGTGGGGAAAATACCTGAAAGTAGGCAATATAAATCAAACTGTTCAAAAGCTAAAAGGGTAGGCAACAGAAAATTTTTGTTAAAGAGTATTTGATTTAAAGATTTTTAGAAGAATTAAATATTTATTGTAGTAGAAACAGATTTTAATTAAAGGTAATTAAGGTAAATGTGAGAAAATGCCTGAAAGTAGGCATTATAAATAAGACTGCTAAAACCAGAAGGGCTAGGCAAAAGAAAGTGTAAGTTAAAGTGCATTTAATATAAGGATTTTTTTTGATCTAAATATTCAAATATTTATTAAAGCATAATTGAATCAAAAATTTAAAATTTTTTGACTTCTGGAATATAATATAATATTTTCATCTTCCTCAATTCCAAATATATTTTCTTTATCTCTAAAATTTCTTATAACAATATAAGAATTTCTTTTCATAAAACTTAATTTAATTTAACTTTGTTTTTGGTATACGCCAGTAAATTGTGCTTTCAACTTTGTATTTTGTTTTCAATGTTTATTATTGTTTATGAAGCATACTTTAAGGCGACTGTTTTATTAATAAAAAAACTCTTTTATAGTTTTGTTTCATACAAAAAAAACTTAAGGAAATAAAAAGTTTTAGTTTCGTTTGCTGTTTCTCAAGAAACTACAAAAAACTGTCTTGCACAGAATAATATAAAATAGAGATACCCTACAAGTAGGCAGCACATATAGAAACATTGAAATTTGTAGTCAAATTTCAAGTTTAAAAAAGGAGTTAAAAAAAGAAACAAAATTTTAAAGTTGTTAAAAAATCTCTAATTGTTATCGACTTAATCTTTAAGTTTGTTTCGTTATCCTATTATTATTATCATATTTTCCTTCCTTTCACTTACTTTAACCAGATAATTTGTAATTCCCTTGTACTAAAACAAAACCTATAATTTTTTTCCCTAAAAATCCTTTTCATAATAACCTCTATATGTTTTCTAAACAATTTCTGTTAAAATTCACTGCAAAAATTTGGCGTTTAGCCATTTTGCTTCATTTTAAAGAGAATTGATATTTTTTTGGTCCTCTTCTTGATACTCCACGTAATTCATGAGGTAAACGGAAAACTATTATAAACTAAACGAGTAAATTGTTGTAAATTGTTTTGGAGTTTAACAAAAAGGTGGCAAACGTATGTAATTCTAATGATTATTATTTTACACCGTTGAATGTTAGGATTTTCTAATCTCTAAAACCTAAAAAGCCACTAATAGGTTATAAACTACGAAAATGTGGTTAAGGGTATATTACAAAAGTTATGTTTAAGTGAACCGCTGCCGTAGCCGCATGCTAACAAAAGTATTTCGGGCTAATATGTGGAAAAGGCAAGAAAATTTGAAAATAATTGGATGAATTATGGTAAAATAGTTAATATTTATAATGAAGCTATAAAATCAGGAGTAATAAACAAATCTTAAAGCATAAGTTAGGGGATTAAAGTGGAAATAATTTATGGCATACAATTAGGTGTTTAATTTAAGATGTAAGAGATAGCTAAGAAGACTTAGGATCCGTAAACTGAGTTCAACATCAGGGGCCAAATTACCGCATTCGATATCGATAGAAAACTCAGGAGCCAAATTACGGCATTCAATATCGATCGAAATACTAGATATTTTCAAAATATTTGTATAGCATACTTTAAGGATAATCAAAATTATTTAAAAGGTGCACAGTTTACTATATTTTTTTGATATAATTTGCTAAAAGATGAACAATAGTAAAAGAGTTTTAATTGAACAATATATATTTTTAAAAACGAATCAAAATGGATATAAAATTTCAGTAAACTTCTTGCATCGAAGAAACTTTGAACATCCCGAAAGTATACTTCACAATATTCGCTTAAAAGTCTGAGTTTTCGATCGATATCGAATGCGGTAATTTGGCCCCAGACTTTTAAGCGAATATTGTGAAGTATACTTTAGGGATGTTCAAAGTTCGATGCAAAAAATTTATTGAAATTTGGTATCCATTTTGATTCGTTTTTAAAAATATAAATTGTTCAATTAAAACTATTTTACTATTGTTCATCTTTTGGCAAATAACTTGAAAAAAATATAGTAAATTGTGCATCTTTTAAATAATTTTGATTATCCTTAAAGTATGCTATACAAATGTTCTGAAAATATCTAAGATTTCGATCGATATCGAATGCCATAATTTGGCCCCGGCTCAAGATTGCTACAGATCCGGAACAAAATGACTTAGCTGCTCGATAAAACTCAACATCTGAAATGACGTTATACTACTACTACTACTAGGGCGTTTAGTTTTTGTCTGTACATAGAAATTACATTAACACAGTTACTATTTTTTTCAAGACAGACTCTTCAAGTATCTAGTAAATTTAAACTACTAGTACTACATCACTTTAATAGACCCCGAAAAACTATATCAAACTGAGCAAAAATTTCTTCCAAAAAAAACTTTATTTTGTATATTATTTATGTTGCTGCCTAAAACTATGCTACACAGCTTTTTGTTAACAACATTTTTTGCAGCCACTTTCACACACATCAAACAAATACAAAAGGCGAATGAAAATCAACAGCAACAATACAGTTAGACAGACATACATACACACAGACAAACACTTTCAATGTATTTTAGAGCAACATCATCACTAGGAGTTTTTAAAGGATTTCTATGTTTATTCCTTGTACAGCTGACTAGTTGTTTTTTTTTTCATAAAACGAATTTAATACTTTTTTTCTGGGCAATAGAAGGGAGACGAGGTTTAATAGTTCGTTATAATGGTGTTGTTAGTTTTATACTTCAGAGGAGAGCGGGAAATAAAAAAAACAAAATCCCAGCAAACATAAAAACATTTAATGGAAAATAGTTCAGTGTTAAAATATGCATATCTCGGTTTCTAGCTATGAAGACCTGGCTTAGCGGCAGCCCAGCCTCCAGCTAAACATATGTGTTATTTAGTTTTGTTAAAGTAGCAAAAGTTTTTCATAAAAATATATGAACATACTATTTTTGTTTTTTTTTAGGGAACATTTGCTGCAATGCGCCAAATCATTGAGAACAAAAAAACAAATTTGCACATAAGTTGAAAAAATGTCGAAAACATAAAATATGAAACATATGTTAAAATATGTCGTGGCAATAGTTAAAGAATGAATAAACTTCTAACTTAAAAATCGCAGCTGCCTTTCATACTCACTTTTTCTCACTTTTAATATTTTGTTTTTTTTTTGGTTTCTTTTCAAAGTGCCAATAGTTTTTTTTTTCGCATAAATAAGTTATCTCCTGCTTAAGCCTAAAAATATGCTTTGAATTCTTAGCACGTTATAAGTATATATTTCCTTAGATTTTATTTATTTTTCTCTTATATGCTTTTGATTTCTAGTTCCATCATTTTCCATGTTTGTATGATAAGTACTAGGATATTTTAAAAGATATTTGCTATGGCTCTGTTTTGGATCATAAACTGCAATAAAACTTCAAATCATAAAAAAAGAAAAAATTTTGATATTTCAAGTGATTATAGTTTTTATTAAAACTTTTATAAGTAAAAGTTTTTTAATGGAACCGTTAACTTCAGGTATATGAGCATTTAAAAATATATTTTTTATTTAAATAAATGTTTTAAAAATATTTTAAAAATAAAAAAATAAATTGCTCTAAAAATTTGGTAATTTTAATATATATATTGAGTTTTAACAACTTTGCGGATGAGTGCAGGAAAAAATGATTATATGGTCTTAAAATATAATATTTTAGCTAATAAATTCCAAAATATTTTGTTGCGCGTTAGTGCGATTTTTAAGTTATGGAAGTTTTTGTGAATGAATTCTAGTTGTCGACAGGTCGGTTTCAAAGCTCATTTTTTATATTTTCGAAAATTTTACTTGGAAAATATAAGAATATAAAAATTATTTCACCGGTAATTAAAAATATACAAATAGGAAAATAAAATTAATGAAAAACGGAGGTCAATTCTTTAACAGTTTCGCCGTACCAACGATTTTAATTCGCCGATTTTCGGCGCAAAATTTAATTTTTTGGTCTTTATTTTACAAGTGCTTATTAAATTTATTTCTGTTCAATTTTGATAAAACTGTTATTCAATATTATTGCTAAGTATATACAAAATTTATAGTGAGTCTTTCTTTCAAATTGGATAATTTTAACCCTTTCTTTCCCGGGGCAAAGCTCAAATTTTTATTTTTTTATTTTTCATGGTAATATAACAATAATCAAATAATTATTTTTATGAAATTAATGATACAAATAATTATTTTTATATGATTTTCTGAAATTCACTAATAAATTCTTAAATTTCCCTAATTTTGTCATAAAAAACTAAAAAATCCAAATTTTTACTTTTGAGCGCGGGAAGAAAGGGTTAATGTCATACAATTTCGAAAAAAACATCCAGCATACATTCTCTATATACTGAACAATAATATGCATTAAGATATTGTTAAATTTGAACATAAGTGAAATTTACAAGCACCTCCTCAAATTATGACCAAAAAATTACATTTCCGCGAAATTTTAAAAGTATGATGAATATGTAGTAAATATTGTTTTTATAAATAACTAAATGAAGAAAATAAAGAAGCTTTATATTTTTTTAATGTTTATTTTCTGAAATGTTTGTTTTGTGTTTACAAATATTTATAAATCAAAAATAATAATATTTTCTAATGTGACTTTTTTGAGTAAAATCTTTGGAGTTATGAATTTTGAAAAAAACGTATTTTTTGTTAAAACTAAACGTAAACAAATATTTAATATTTTTTTATTTATTTAAAAAATATATATTTTTTCTAAAGACACATAAAATATGCTCTAATTTACAATTTAATTTATTAATTTATCGTTTTTAATTCCAAAGTTACAGCAAAAATAGTCAAATAAGACCATTTTATCCAAAATAGAAAAAAGCCCAAAAAACGTTAACAATATATGTTTTTTTCAAAATTTGTTCTTTTAAATATTGGGCTTTTATGTATTTATTAATATTTATCATTAAAAAATAACAATATTTTAAAATTACGACTTTTATGATTTAATCGCCACTTTCTGTACCATTCACCCCACTGTGCGGCGGTACGATATTAACGGCGCACAAAAAATATATGTACTTTCTTATTTTTAAAGGAAATTTCTCAAAAATTTCTTATTTTTATAGAAAATTTATCAAAATTTTTTTATTTTCATAAGAAAATTTTCAAACATTTTTTCAAAAAATTCTTATGTTTATAGGAAATTTCTTTAGAATTTGTTATTTTTATAGAAAAATTTTTAAAAATTTATTATTTTAATAGGAAATTTGTCAAAAATGTCTTATTTTTATAGGAAATTTTTCAAAAATTTCCTATTTTTAGAGGAAATTTTTCAAAAATTTCCTATTTTTATAGGAAATTTTTCAAAAATTTCCTATTTTTATAGGAAATTTTTCAAAAATTTCCTATTTTTATAGGAAATTTTTCAAAAATTTCTTATTTTTATAGGAAATTTTTCAAAAATTTCCTATTTTTATAGGAAATTTTTTAAAAATTTCCTATTTTTATAGGAAATTTTTCAAAAATTTCCTATTTTTATAGGAAAATTTTCAAAAATTTCCTATTTTTATAGAAAATTTTTCAAATATTTCCTATTTTTATAGGAAATTTTTCAAAAATTTCATATTTTTATAGGAAATTTTTCAAAAATTTCATATTTTTATAGGAAATTTTTCAAAAATTTCATATTTTTATAGGAAATTTTTCAAAAATTTCCTATTTTTCAAAAATTTCCTATTTTTATAGGAAATTTTTCAAAAATTTCCTATTTTTATAGGAAATTTTTCAAAAATTTCCTATTTTTATAGGAAATTTTTCAAAAATTTCCTATTTTTATAGGAAATTTTTCAAAAGTTTCTTATTTTTATAAAAAAATTTTCAAAAATTTCTTATTTTTGTAGGAAATTTTTTAAAAATTTCATATTTTTATAGGAAATTTTTCAAAAATTTCTTATTTTTATAGGAAATTTTTCAAAAATTTCTTATTTTTATAGGTAATTTTTCAAAAATTTCTTATTTTTGAAGGAAGTTTTTCAAAAATTTCTTATTTTTATAAGAAATTTTTCAAAAATTTAATTTTTTTATAGGAAATTTTTCAAAAATTTCTTATTTTTATTGAAAATTTTTCAAAAATTTCTTATTTTCATAGAAAATTTTCTTATTTTTATAGAAAATTTTCCAAGAATTTCTTATTTTTATAGGAAATTTTTCAAAAATTTTTTATCTTTATAGGAAATTTTTAAAAAAATTTCTTATTTTATGGGACATTTTTAAAAAAATTTTTTATGTTATAGAAAATTTTGAAAAATTTATCAACAATTTTTTGTTCAGAAATTATTAAAAAATTTCTTATTTTTGTAGAAAATTTTTCAAAAATTTCTTATTTCTGAAGGAAATTTTTCAAAAATTTTTTATTTTTAAAGGAAATAATTTTAAAATTTCTTTTTTTCATAGGAAATTTTTCAAAAATGTATAATTTTTGTATGAAATTTTTCAAAATTTTCTTATTTTTTAGGAAATTTTTTAAAAATTTCTAATTTAAAAAATTTCTTATTTTTAAAGGAAATTTTTAAAAAAATTCTCATTTTTAAAGGATTTTTTTTTAAGTTTCTTAATTTTAAAGGGAATTTTTCAAAAACTTCTTATTTCTAAAGGTAATTTTTCAAAAATTTCTTATTTTTATAGGAAATTTTTCAAAAATTTCTTATTTTATATGAATTTTTTTGGAAAAATTAAATTTTCTTAAATATTTTTTATTTTTATTTAAAACTATTTATTTTAACTTGAGAAAAATATAAAATTTAATGATATTTTGAATAATTTACCGAAAACTTTAAATATGAAAGTTTTTATTGTTTAAAACAATTTTTTTGTTGTCCTTTAGTTTGTGCCCGGTAACAAGAAAACATTTTAGAAAAAAACAATTTTAATACAATCTAGAACAAAATAAAATTTTGTTCTGCAAAAAAAAAATAAAATTTTGTATTGTTGGCCTTTAAGAAAAACGGCGTCTGGCGTTTGCAAAAAAACATCTCAAAAAAACCCAAAAGAAATGTTTAGTAAAAGTAAAAATCTGATGCAGAAAAACTATAACAAAGATATTTACAAAAACAAATTTGAAAAATACAGAAATTTTGCTTAAATTTACTAAAGGTTCTAGAGAAGCTGAAACAAAGTAAAGCATACTTTTAGGTTCTTGTGGCAGATTTCACTGATTCCCTGAAACATTTCTTTTTAGTAGAGAGGGTTTATAAAAAACAATTTCAATGAAATTCTAACAAAAGTAAGTTTGTTTTTGGAAATTTTGAAATAATTTAAAATTAATTAAAAATGTGAAAAATATGAGAATGAAAAATATACTATATTTTTTTATTGCAATATATTTTTGTTGACATTTTGAAAAAATTTCTAAGCTTCTTTTTACAAAAGACCAAAGAATCATATAAAATTAAAAACCATTTGTTATTTTACACCATCAGAATCCATCACATAAATAAAGTTTTTATTAAAATTATTTTTTAAAACAATTTTCAAAATATCTTTAAATTTATGGTTATTTTAAAATTTTGTATATCTATGTATGTACTCATATATACAAGAACACATATACAGATTTTTAGAATCTCTAATAATGTTAGACTTTTTTTGTACTCCTTGTTTCATAAATTGCTTGCCCTCTATTTCAATAAACTTAGCATACTTTATGGGCTTTTAACAATAACTCAACTAACAAAATTTACACTACTCCTTCTAGTTCTAAACTAAATTTTACAACAGCAGCAGCCGAAGCAAACTTTTGCTATAATTATAAGCCAGACACAACATAAATGCAATAATAAAAATAAAAGCTATTGTTAAAGGCTGTAGTAGAATAGACTACAGCTGCATACATTTAGGCTGATGTTATTAATAGAGGAGAAGAGACTGAAAGACCAAAAAGGCGAACCAAGTTAGTTTGTTACATAAAAGAGACAATGTAACAAAACACATGGGCGTAGAATTGTTTGTATATGTATTTAAACTGTTAGTGCAATATATGAGGTAAATGTTGTAAAGTAGCACCTAAAGCTAGGCGGAAGTTTTTGGATTTTAGTGAAAATTGGTAATAATTTAGTATAGAAAGGTAATAGTAAGACTTTACTTAATATAGGAAAATCGAGTTTAAAAAATGGTGTAAAGGTCTATTCAGCACCTTAAGATAGGCAACAAATTTTTAATTTTTAAGTGAAATTCGATTTTAGTAAAAGCAGAAAATTTCCTTTAAAAAATAAGAAATTTTTAATAAAAATAAGAAATTTTTAAAAAATTTCCAATGCAAAGAAGAAATTTTTAAAAAATTTCTTATAAACATAAGAAATTTTTAAATAATTTCCTATAAAAATTGGAAATTAAAAAAAAATTGAAAAATTTCCTATAAAAATAAAAAACAAATTTTAAAATTTCCTATAAATATAAGAAATTTTTGAAAAATTTCCAATAAAAATAAAAAATTTTTGAAAAATTTCCTTAAATTTTAGAAAATTTTTCAAAAATTTTGTATTTTTATAGGAAATTTTTCAAAAATTTCTTATTTCTATAGGAAAATTTTCAAAAATTTCTTATTTTTATAGGAAATTTTTCAAAAATTTCTTATTTTTTTAGGAAATTTTTCAAAAATTTCCTTTTTTTTTTTAGGAAATTTTTAAAAAATTTATATTATTTTAGGAAATTTTTCAAAAATTTTTTATTTTTATAGGAAATTTTTCAAAAATTTGCTATTTTCATAGGAAATTTTTCAAAAATTTCATATTTTTATAGGAAATTTTTCAAAAATTTCCTATTTTTATAAGAAATTTTTCAAAAATTTCCTATTTTTATAGGAAACGTTTCAAAAATTTCCTATTTTTATAGGAAATTTTTCAATAATTTCATATTTTTATAGGAAATTTTTCAAAAATTTCATATTTTTATAGGAAATTTTTCAATAATTTCATATTTTTATAGGAAATTTTTCAAAAATTTCATATTTTTATAGGAAATTTTTCAAAAATTTCATATTTTTATAGGAAATTTTTCAAAAATTTGATATTTTTATAGGAAATTTTTTAAAAATTTCCTATTTTTTTAAGGAAATTTTTCAAAAATTTCCTATTTTTTTTAGGAAATTTTTTAAAAACTTATATTTTTTTTAGGAAAATTTTGAAAATTTTCTGATTTTTATAGGAAATTTTTGAAAAATTACCTATTTTTAGAGGAAATTTTTCAAAAAAATTTATTATTTTTATAGAAAATTTTCCAAATATTCCTTATTTTTAAAAAAATTTCATATTTTTATAGGAAATTTTTCAAAAATTTGATATTTTTATAGGAAATTTTTTAAAAATTTCCTATTTTTTTAAGGAAATTTTTCAAAAATTTCCTATTTTTTTTAGGAAATTTTTTAAAAACTTATATTTTTTTTAGGAAAATTTTTAAAATGTTCTTATTTTTATAGGAAATTTTTGAAAAATTACCTATTTTTAGAGGAAATTTTTGAAAAATTACCTATTTTTAGAGGAAATTTTTCAAAAAAATTTATTATTTTTATAGAAAATTTTCCAAATATTCCTTATTTTTAAAGGGAATTTTTTTAAAAATTTCTTATTTCTAAAAGGAATTTTTCAAAAACTTTCTATTTTTATAGGGAAAGCTAGTGCTAGTACCTAAAGTTAGGCAACAAATTTTCGATTTTTGTAAAAACCAGTAGAAATTTATCATAAAAAGGAAATAGTGCAAAAAAGGCAATATAATTCATTATTTTTGTTTAAATCCTTTACTTGAGCCCTAAACATTACCTCAGATGTTCTTTTTCACAGAAATTTCTGGCAAATGTTTCTTAATCTCCATAAAGCAACTCATAGAACCTAAACTAAACCACTTTAGTGCCGTTTTAGATGAAAGCATATTCGAATGCAAACACACTGAGATAAACAAAAAATAACTATAACTGCAAAAACGCCTACAGGAAAGGTCCAGAAAGAAAAAAATGGTATAACAAATTCTCTTTTCCTCATATGGATTTAGACAATCAGCAATAACGCCTACCCCCAATATTTATTAAAAACAACTACTTTCGGCAATTTCCAGTTAGAATCCAACAAAAATGTATATAACAATAAAAAATTATTTTGCATTTGCTAAAGCATAGTTTGAGGCTTTATGAGGGTAAGAGCATTTGCAACAATGTCCGCTAAAATATGTGTATGTATGTATGTATGTCCTTCCAGTTCCCTGGTGTAAAAGTGTTTGTGTTCTTCGAGTATTAATAACATAAATTGTAGTGTAACGCAAATTAAAAGCCAGCTGGCATATGGGATTTTCCTATAAATGTTAATAGTACGAGTGTGGCTAACAAAAACTGATGATGTTTTTCCTCCTGTTGATAGCGATGAGGATGATGATGATGCTGATGACGATGAAGTTTAGGTTGGAGAGCGTGTGAATGTTAAGAGGTGATAGTAACATATTGGGTAATGCATAAGATGCACAAAAAGTAACATGAAAAAAATTGTTTGAAAATAACAGAAAAAATTTATGGAAAGTTTGTAATTTGTTACTAGTCGTAGTCAGTCGCGCTCTTAACATTTATAGGTGGCCATGGTGTCCTTTCTTTTAGATATTGCAAAAAAAATATTGGATGAAATATGAGTAAGTGTAAAATGATGAGGCATATGATGACAATGCTATGCACAGAAATGAATAATTTTCTATACAAATAGGAAAATTTTCATAATTTAATATAAAAATAAGCTTTTTCTTATTTCCTAAAAAAAGGAAATTTTTGTAAAATTTCCTATAAAAATAGGATATTTTTGAAAAATTTCTTATAAAAATAGAAAATTTTTGAAAAATTTCCTATAAAAATAAGAAATTTTTTCCTATAAAAATAGGTAATTTTTGAAATTTTTTTTATAAACAAAGGAAATTTTTGAAAAATTTCCTATAAAAATGGGAAAGTTTTGAAAAATTTCCTATAAAAATAGGAAATTTTTGAAAAATCTCCTATAAAAATAGGAAATTTTTGAAAAATTTCCTATAAAAATAGGAAATTTTTGAAAAATTTCCTATAAAAATAGGAAATTTTTGAAAAATTTCCTATAAAAATAGGAAATTTTTGAAAATTTTCCTATAAAAATAGGAAATTTTTGAAAATTTTCCTATAAAAATAGGAAATTTTTGAAAAATTTCCTATAAAAATAGGAAATTTTTGAAAAATTTCCTATAAAAATAGGAAATTTTTGAAAAATTTCCTATAAAAATAGGAAATTTTTGAAAAATTTCCTATAAAAATAGGAAATTTTTGAAAAATTTCCTATAAAAATAGGAAATTTTTGAAAAATTTCCTATAAAAATAGGAAATTTTTGAAAAATTTCCTATAAAAATAGGAAATTTTTGAAAAATTTCCTATAAAAATAGGAAATTTTTGAAAAATTTCCTATAAAAATAGGAAATTTTTGAAAAATTTCCTATAAAAATAGGAAATTTTTGAAAAATTTCCTATAAAAATAGGAAATTTTTGAAAAATTTCCAATAAAAATAGGAAATTTTTGAAAAATTTCCTATAAAAATAGGAAATTTTTGAAAAATTTCCTATAAAAATAGGAAATTTTTGAAAAATTTCCTATAAAAATAGGAAATTTTTGAAAAATTTCCTATAAAAATAGGAAATTTTTGAAAAATTTCCTATAAAAATAGGAAATTTTTGAAAAATTTCCTATAAAAATAGGAAATTTTTGAAAAATTTCCTATAAAAATAGGAAATTTTTGAAAAATTTCCTATAAAAATAGGAAATTTTTGAAAAATTTCCTATAAAAATAGGAAATTTTTGAAAAATTTCCTATAAAAATAGGAAATTTTTGAAAAATTTCCTATAAAAATAGGAAATTTTTGAAAAATTTCCTATAAAAATAGGAAATTTTTGAAAAATTTCCTATAAAATAGGAAATTTTTGAAAAATTTCCTATAAAAATAGGAAATTTTTGAAAAATTTCCTATAAAAATAGGAAATTTTTGAAAAATTTCCTATAAAAATAGGAAATTTTTGAAAAATTTCCTATAAAAATAGGAAATTTTTGAAAAATTTCCTATAAAAATAGGAAATTTTTGAAAAAGTTCCTTTTTTTATAGGAAATTTTTCAAAACTTCTTATTTTTGTACGAAGTATTTTTAAATTTTAAAGGAAATTTAAAAAAAAATTTCTTTTCTTTAAGGGAAACTTTTTGTTTTAATTTAAAAATTTGTTCTTTTGTTATATATATCTTTAAATTTGTTTGTCTTATAACTTTTACTTAAAATGTCATTGTTTTTTTTTGTCTGTCCTCTTTTTAACCATAGACATGGCCATAGAATTTGTTAAAACTTTGTGAGTTGATTAGGCTTTTGGGTCAAAACTTTGTCCTTCTCTAAAATACAGCTATTCAATATAAAAACTAATGTATATGTGTAGGCGCCAGCTAGAGTATTCATATCTGTGTGGGTGTTTCTTTGTTTGACTAAAAATATAGAATTTAGTTTGAAAATTTTTCATGAAGTTTCAAGAGTTAAAGAGATCAATAAAGCAAAATCAAATGTTACCACAACAACATTTAACAAGAGCACTCGTGTTTAGAAAGACACATACACATCCATAGTCGCTTGCTAATACATAGAAGCTCACACATTTTTAAACCAATACAGATAAATACTCATCTAGCAAAGTGAAATTTTAAGCCATACTAGAAAATTTATATAAATTTTTGTTCGAGAGTTTTTATCCTTTTACCAGGATAAATGTTTATATAAAAAGTTAAAAGTACAACAACAATTTTAGTTTTTATATTTTCCCTTTCTCTATTTCTGGTCCCAGTCCAAAAGCTATTTAATATTAAAAGTTTAAAAAAATACAATATTTTAGCTGATGTTAGAAATTTTGTTGCTTTAACAGTCAAGGATTATCAAGGATTAGTTTTTATTATTATAAAGATTTTTCTACTTTTGGTTTTGGTGTTGCTTAGAGTTAAGTAAATATTTTGTTGAAATTTAATTAAATATAAAGTTCTTCAACGAAAGAGCAACGGGTTGCTAACACGAAACAAATGGTAGAGGTCAAGTCGCCATTAAATATGACACACACCCATAATGAACCCACACTCTAAGAGTTTTCATTGGTTGGTTATAATATTTTTTCCAGCTCTACCCTCACTAGATTTATTTACTTAGTGACTAACAACACTTACCTTCATATACTGTTAGTGTAGCATCTGCTGATACAGCATCTCCTACACCATTCTCGGCTACGCACTCATAGGGAGCATCATCACGTCCAGCACGTACTGGCTCAATGCGTAATATTGAAACACCGCCGGGTTGTTCCAACACCGTATAACGTGATTGGGTACCTAAGGGAGCAGCAAAAAGTGCGAGAAAACAAAAAATGATTAGATTGAGTATATTTACACAGGCAGACAATTTAAGGCACAGGCATGCATGCAGAGACATGTCGGAACATATTATCTACACATACACAGACCCAAGTAAATCATTTATGAGCAACAAATTTTATTTAACAGAAAATAAATATGTATTAAATAATTTAAGAAAATGTTAATAATAAAAGAAAAATAGAACATAAAAATAAGAAATTTTTAAAAATTTCCTATAAAATTCAGAAATTTTTGAAAAATTTTCTACAAAAATAAGAAATTGTTGAAAAACTTCCCCCAAAGCAAGAAATTTTTGAAAAACTTCCTATAAAAATAAGAAATTTTTTAAAAATTTCATATAAAAATAAGAAATTTTTGAAAAATTTCCTATAAAATTAAGAAATTTTTGAAAAATTTCCTATCCAATTAAGAAATTTTAGAAAATTTTCTTAAAAAAATAAGAAATTTAAAAAAATTCCTATAAAAATAAAAAAAATGTTTGAAAAACTTAATATAAAAATAAGAAATTTTTAAAAAAATTTCCTATAAAATATGAAATATTTGAAAAATTTCAAAAAAAAATAAGAAATTTTTGAAAAATTTCTTCTAAAAATAAGAAATTTTTGAAAAATTTCTTATAAAAATAAGAAATTTTTGAAAAATTTCTTATAAAAATAAGAAAATTTTGAAAAATTTCTTCTAAAAAAAAGAAATTTTTGAAAAATTTCTTATAAAAATAAGAAATTTTTGAAAAATTTCTTATAAAAATAAGAAATTTTTGAAAAATTTCTTCTAAAAATAAGAAATTTTTGAAAAATTTCTTACAAAAATAAGAAATTTTTGAAAAATTTCTTATAAAAATAAGAAATTTTTGAAAAAAATAGGAAATTTTTTAAAAAATTCCTATAAAAATAAGACATTTTTGAAAAATTTTCTATAAAAATAAGAAATTTTTTAAAAATTTTCTATACAAATAAAAAATTTTTGAAAAATTTTACTTCAAAATAAGAAAGTCTTGAAAATTTCTTATAAAAATATCAAAATTTTGAAAATTTGTCTATAAAAACAAAAAATTTTTGAAAAATTTCCTATAGATATAAGAAATTTTCAAAAAATGCCAATAAAAATAAGAAATTTTTGAAAAATTTCCTATAAAACTAAGAAATTTTTTATAAATTTCCTATAAAAATAAGAAATTTCTTGAAAAATTTCCTATAAAAATAAGAAATTTTTGAAAAATTTGCTAGAAAAATAAGAATTTTTTTAAAAGTTTTCTATATAATTAAGAAATATTTAAAAAAATTTTCTATAAAAAAAACAGTTTAAAAATTTTTCTATAAAAATAGGAAATTTTTGAAAATTTTCTATAAAAAAAGGAAATTTTTAAAAAGTTTGCTATGAAAATAAATAATTTTTAAAAAATTTCTAGTAAATCTGTCGCCTACTTTTAGGCGTCTTTCGAGTATTTCAACTTACCAGATACTTTTTTGCCATTTTTACGCCAAACTATTGATGGTGGTGGATCTCCTCTAGCTGCACAATAAAATGTTGCCACTCCGCCCACCCGAACACCTTGATTCTGGGGCTTCTTGATGATCTCCGGTGGATCTAAAGAAAAGAGAAAAACAAAAACAAGAATTTAATTAAATGATTCAAGATTAAAAAAGAAACTTGTTTAAAGCTTTTGTTACAAATACCGGCATAATGTCAAAGCTTTAAGCTTTAATACATTCCAAAAGTTTTTCATTTATTTTGGTTCTTCATTTATCCAAAATATACAAATTACTGTTCAAATAGGATTACTTTGGTTTAAAGGTTTGCCACTCGTTTGTTATTGCAATTTCTGATGTCTGGTCCTTCATGTCCTTAAAGCTTTTCATTGTAAATGCAAAAGCTTTTTTCATTGTTTGACTATAAATTGTTGATTCGTGACAAATTCTGAAAATTACATGTTCCCTCTTGGTCATTTTTGATTCTAGAGTTTTTTTTTTTGTTTAAACTTTTATTGATTCTTAATACATTTAAGGTAAAAAAATATAGAGATGTTCCTTTTTTTATGAGACAATTTAAATGCAGGGGTGCTATAATTTGTACACGATTTCTAGCGTTCATGACACATGAATCGCACATCATGCTCAAGCATGATGTTGATTTTGTTTTGGTTTTGGGTATCGCTTTTTTATGAAATTTATAGCAATTTTTTTGTAACCAAATTCAATTTAAAAACTCATGTAAAAATATTTTGATGGATTTTTTATTTTTTTATTTTTTGTAGTTTCGTCTATTTGTCCAAGTGGAAATCGTATCACGAAAGTGTCACGTAAAGCAAAGAATTTATTAAAAAAAAAACTATTTATCTATAGATGAGTATTCGCCTAGACTAAAGGCAAAATAATTAAAATAAGAATATATTCAAAATAAAACCTATAAAAATAGAAAATTTTTGAAAAATTTCCTATAAAACTAGGAATGATAAGAAATTTTTGAAAAATTTGCTATAAAAATATGAAATTTTTGAAAATTTGCCTAGAAAAATAGACAATTTTTGAAAATTTTTCTTTAAAAAAGTTAATTTTTTGAAAATTTCCTATTTTTATAGGAAATTTGTAAAAAATTTCCAATTTTTATAGGAAATTTTTCATAAATTTCCTATTTTTATAGGAAATTTTTCATAAATTTCCTATTTTTATAGGAAATTTTTCAAAAATTTCCTATTTCTATAGGAAATTTTTCAAAAATTTCCTATTTCTATAGGAAATTTTTCAAAAATTTCATATTTTTATAGGAAATTTTTCGAAAATTTCATATTCTTGTAGGAAATTTTTCAAAAATTTCCTATTTTTATAGGAAATTTTTCAAAAATTTCCTATTTTTATAGGATATTTTTCAAAAATTTCCTATTTTTATAGGATATTTTTCAAAAATTTCCTATTTTTATAGGATATTTGTCAAAAATTTCCTATAAAAATAGGAAATTTTTCAAAAATTTCCTATTTTTATAGGAAATTTTTCAAAAATTTCCTATTTTTATAGGAAATTTTTCAAAAATTTCCTATTTTTATAGGAAATTTTTCAAAAATTTCCTATTTTTAGAGGAAATTTTTCAAAAATTTCCTATTTTTATAGGAAATTTTTCAAAAATTTCCTATTTTTATAGGAAATTTTTCAAAAATTTCCTATTTCTATAGGAAATTTTTCAAAAATTTCCTATTTTTATAGGAAATTTTTCAAAAATTTCCTATTTTTATAGGAAATTTTTCAAAAATTTCCTATTTTTATAGGAAATTTTTCAAAAATTTCTAATTTTTATAGGAAATTTTTCAAAAATTTCCTATTTTAAAAGGAAATTTTTCAAAAATTTCCAATTTTTATAGAAAATTTTTAAAAAATTTCCAATTTTTATAGAAAATTTTTAAAAAATTTCCAATTTTTATAGGAAATTTTTCAAAAATTTCCTATTTTTATAGAAAATTTTTGAAAAATTTCCTATTTTTATAGGAAATTTTTAAAAATTTCCTATTTTTATAGGAAATTTTTGAAAAATTTCCTATTTTTATAGGAAATTTTTGAAAAATTTCCTATTTTTATAGGAAATTTTTGAAAAATTTCCTATTTTTATAGGAAATTTTTGAAAATTTTCCTATTTTTATAGGAAATTTTTGAAAAATTACCTATTTTTATAGGAAATTTTTGAAAAATTTCCTATTTTTATAGGAAATTTTTGAAAAATTTCCTATTTTTATAGGAAATTTTTGAAAAATTTCCTATTTTTATAGGAAATTTTTGAAAAATTTCCTATTTTTATAGGAAATTTTTGAAAAATTTCCTATTCTTATAGGAAATTTTTGAAAAATTTCCTATTTTTATAGCAAATTTTTGAAAAATTTCCTATTTATATAGGAAATTTTTTATTTATACATTTTTATAAATATTAAGGTATAGCCAAAGCCGCCTTTGAGGTGGTTATTATGCAAAAAAGAGTTTTTTCTTTTCTTCAATGTCCAAGCTTGAAAATAAAATTTTTTTTATTAGAACAGAAAATTTTTTTATAAAAAATTTTTCAATAGAAAATTTTTTATAGAAAAATATGCATTCTGCATATAGTAGCCGACGGCTGCAGCAAGAATGTGGGAAGTGAAAGTAGATGAAAACTGAAAAATGTTTGTTTCTGTTCAGTCGATAATCTACGCTTTTACTTATGGTTTATGAACATAATTCTGAAAAGATGTGTTTGTAAATATAGTAATAATGCGAGGTTTTCGATCTGTCTAAATTGGGGATAATCCTCCTGAAGAGATGGCTTAACCAACCATCGAAACACGTCGAGGAATTTGGTTTCTCCGCAAACATTCTTTGGCTTTTTATCAATAAATTGGTCTGTTACATTAATAAATAAATGCACCAGATTTGGGATCAAATGCGAATACTTTCCTTTTTGAAAAAAAAAATTCTGTAAAAAAATTTTTCATCACGAATTTTTCTATAGAAAATTTTTTTGTCAAAAATTTTTCTATAGAAAATATTTGTATCAAAAATTTTTCTATAAATAATTTTTGTAGCAAAAATTTTTTTATCAAAAAGTTTTCTATAGGAAATTTTTTTACCAAAAATTTTTCTATAGAAAATATTTTTATCAAAAAATTTTCTATAGAAACTAATTTTATCAAAAATTTTTCTATTAAAATTTTTTTTA
The DNA here is from genome assembly GCA_933228675.1 of Stomorhina lunata. Taxonomy (NCBI): domain Eukaryota; kingdom Metazoa; phylum Arthropoda; class Insecta; order Diptera; family Rhiniidae; genus Stomorhina; species Stomorhina lunata. The sequence continues at coordinate 14,100,185 of OW121741.1, forward strand.
TCAAAAATTTTTTCATACAAAATATTTTTATCAAAAATTTTTCTATTAAAAATTTTTTTATCAAAATTTTTTCTATAAAAAATTTTTTTATAGAATATTTTTTTTATCAAACATTTTTCTTTAGAAAATTTTGTTATCAAAAATTTTTCTATAAAAAATTTTTTTATCAAAAATTTTTCTATATAAAATTTTATTATCAAAAATTTTTATTAAAAAATTTTCTATAAAAAATTTGTGTATCAAACATTTTTTATCAAAAATTTTTCTATAGAAAATATTTTTATAAAAGCCAAATTTTTTTATCAAAAGTTTTTCATAGAATAGAAAATTTTTTATCAAAACTTTTCCTGAAGAAAATTTTTTTATTAAAAATTTTTCTATAGAAAATATTTTTATCAAAAATTTTTATTTTTTATTTTTATAGCAAATTTTTGAAAAATTTCCTATTTATATAGGAAATTTTTGAAAAATTTCCTATTTTTATAAGAAATTTTTGAAAAATTTCCTATTTTTATAGGAAATTTTTGAAAAATTTCCTATTTTGATAGGAAATTTTTGAAAAATTTCCTATTTTAATAGGAAATTTTTGAAAAATTTCCTATTTTTATAGAAAATTTTTGAAAAATTTCCTATTTTTATAGGAAATTTTTGAAAAATTTCCTATTTTTATAGGAAATTTTTGAAAAATTTCCTATTTTTATAGGAAATTTTTCTTATTTTTGTAGGAAATTTTTGAAAAATATATATATAAAAATTTAGAGTTTCCCTAAAAAATTGAGAAATTTGCTAAAGAAATATGCAATTTTAGAAAAATATAAAAAAATATTTTTGTACCGAAAATTCAAAATTGGCGGTATAGTTGAATGCGAAATTTCCACCCCTTTTTGATTTTAGCAATTTAAATATTTTTTTTGGCGTTTTACCGGAAATATTGGAAATTCGGAGTATTGATATTTCAGAATATTGTTTTTATTTCTATTTTATATAATTTTTCATCAGTTTCAATTATAATTTCTTTTCCAAAACTTACGTGTTAAATATTGTATATATGGAAAATCCGAAAAATTTGCATCTGCAACAATTTCAGGAACATTAAATTATGATGTTTTTGGTTATATGTAAATTATAGTTTTTATTAGTTATTAAGTTAAGATTATATTAAAGTTATAAAAAAAATAGTTATATTTAGAGTTAATGTTTGTAAATATTTTTTGATTTATTTAAAGATTAATTTCATATTAAAATAGTTTAATTCAATTTTTTATTGGTGACGATTTATATTGTTTAAGTTTTTACTCACAAATGTCCCCGTTTTAAGTTTTTTACGGATTTTATTTGTTAGATTTAATTTTTTATAAAAAACGGCTTAAATATACCTTAAATAATACTTAATTAACTAAACGAAAAAATTCATAAAAATTTGTAAGTGTCAAACAAGAAAAATTTTTCTATCAAAATAGCAAATTTTTAAACATTTCCCTATAAAAATAAGAAATTTCTGATAATTTTTTAATAAAAATAACAAAATTTTAAAAGTTTTCTTATAGAAAGAAGTATTTTTTATACATGTATTAGTTTTATATAATAGTTTATCAGCCTTAATGTATGCTTCATTTTTTGCTGTAGTAAAACTTGTATGTTACCAGAAACTGTGCTTAAATTTTGTTTATGATTTTAATCATAATTAGAAATGTATAGAATATTTATGGTTAATAATTACATTTCATAAAATATTCTACAATTGTTTTTAAAAAATCTTCGAGTAAAAATCCATATTTGATTTAGGTCAAAAAATCTTTTGGATTTACTTTTGCTCAAGTAAGTTTTATACTTAACAATCCAGAGTTTAATTCATAAAAATTGTATGCCAAAAACCTCATAAAATATCTTATAATTTTAAAACTCAATTATATAAGTCTACTTTTAGGACGAGACTTTTCTTTGCTTATCGTGCAAATTCGTCTTATTAATCAAATTATTTTTGATTTGGATTATGTTTAACAAATTTACATTTTCTATAAATTTTGGCAAATTTCTTTTAGAATTAAAGTTATATTTGGTTTTAAAACGCATTTGAATTTGGTATTTCTAGAATTATGCAAAAGTCTAGGTTGTAAAAAGAAAAATATTTTAATAACAAAAATGTACTTTAGCATACTTTAAGGCTTTATATAAATCTGCATAGCTTTAGTTGCATTTTCTAGAAATTACAATTTTTAATGAGAATAATATAATTAAAAATCAACAAGAATTATGCAAATTAATAACTAAACTTAGAATCAGCCTTAACGTATACACAAAGATTTGCAAAGTAATATTTCTGGTTTATACTTGCAGGAGTTTATTTATTTAAATTATCTGAAAGTAGAACTTTTTAGTATTTACTAAACGAAAGTAAATTTTTGTTAAAAACGCTATCAAGAATGTTTAGAACCTAAAATATATTCGGAAATGTAGTATAGTTTAAGGGATTTTTTTTATTTATACATTTTTATAGATATTTAGGTATAGCCAAAGCCGCCTTTGAGGTGGTTATTATGCAAAAAAGAGTTTTTTCTTTTCTTCAATGTTCAAGCTTGAAAATAAAATTTTTTTTATTAGAACAGAAAATTTTTTTATAAAAAATTTTTCAATAGAAAATTTTTTATAAAAAAATATGCATTCTGCATATAGTAGCCGACGGCTGCAGCAAGAATGTGGGAAGTGAAAGTAGATGAAAACTGAAAAATGTTTGTTTCTGTTCAGTCGATAATCTACGCTTTTACTTATGGTTTATGAACATAATTCTGAAAAGATGTGTTTGTAAATATAGTAATAATGCGAGGTTTTCGATCTGTCTAAATTGGGGATAATCCTCCTGAAGAGATGGCTTAACCAACCATCGAAACGCGTCGAGGAATTTGGTTTCTCCGCAAACATTCTTTGGCTTTTTATCAATAAATTGGTCTGTTACATTAATAAATAAATGCACCAGATTTGGGATCAAATGCGAATACTCTCCTTTTTGAAAAAAAAAATTCTGTAAAAAAATTTTTCATCACGATTTTTTCTATAGAAAATTTTTTTGTCAAGAATTTTTCTGTAGAAAATATTTGTATTAAAAATTTTTCTATAAATAATTTTTGTAGCAAAAATTTTTTTATCAAAAAGGAAATGTTTTTATCAAAAATTTTTCTGTAGAAAATATTTTTATCAAAAAATTTTCTATAGAAACTAATTTTATCAAAAATTTTTCTATTAAAATTTTTTTTATCAAAAATTTTTTCATACAAAATATTTTTATCAAAAATTTTTCTATTAAAAATTTTTTTTATCAAAATTTTTTCTATAAAAAATTTTTTTATAGAATATTTTTTTTATCAAACATTTTTCTTTAGAAAATTTTGTTATCAAAAATTTTTCTATAGAAAATTTTTTTATCAAAAATTTTTCTATATAAAATTTTATTATCAAAAATTTTTATTAAAAAATTTGTGTATCAAACATTTTTTATCAAAAACTTTTCTATAGAAAATATTTTTGTAAAAGCCAAATTTTTTTTATCAAAAGTTTTTCATAGAATAGAAAATTTTTTATCAAAAATTTTCCTGAAGAAAATTTTTTTATTAAAAATTTTTCTATAGAAAATATTTTTATCAAAAATTTTTGTATCAAAAACTTTTATATCAAAAACTTTTATAACAAAAATTTTTTTATCTAAAATTTTTCCATAAAAAAATTCAAATCAAACGATATTTTTATCGAAAAATTTTCTTTGAAAATAAATTTAATCACAAAATTTTTCTATAGAAAATTTTTTTATCAAAATTTTTTTTATAGAAAATTTTTTATCAAAAATTTTTTTATAGAAAATTTTTTTTTTCAAAAATTTTTCTATAAAAAATTTTTTATCAAAAATTTTTGAAAAAAAAAAAATTTTCTATAGAAAATATTTTGTTGAAAAATTTTTCTTTAGAAAATATTTTTATCAAAAATTTTTGTATAGAAAAAATTTTTCTATATAAAATTTTTTATATCGACAATTTTTTTATAGAAAATATTTTTATCAAAAATTTTGCTATAGAAGATATTTTTATAATTTTTTTTTTTATAGAAATTGTTTTTATTAAAAATTTTTCTATAGAAAATATTTTTTTCAAAAATTTTTCTATAAAAAATTTTCGAATCAATAATTTTTTTTATCAAAAATTTTTCTATAGAAAATATTTTTATTAAAAAATTTTCTATAGAAAATATTTTTATTAAAAATTTTTTTATTAAAAACTGTAGTATTTAAAATTTTTTTTATCAAAAATTAAAAATTTTTGTATTTTTTTATCAAAAAATTTTCTATAGAAAATTTTTTTACAAAAAATTTTTCTATTAAACATTTTTGTATCAAAAATTTGTCCATAGGAATTTTTGCTGACATCCAAATTTCAACTGAATGCTTCTTATACTCATTTTCACAAATTTCATTAATTATCGTAATATTAACGAAAATTACAAAGATTCTTCGGCTTCTGGTGGCATGGGCTGCCTGCTTATGATTGTACTTAAAATTTAAATAAGGAGGGAGTTATGGATGTGTTTAAATTCGATATAAAGAAATAAGAAAATTTAAATCGAAAATCGTGAAGCATATTTTGAGGCATATAAAAATGTTAATATTTAAAAAAAACTTAGTATAATTTCATGCTTTAAAATTTCTTGGAAATAAACCTGATATGGACTTTATAATTTATTTATTTCTTGATTCGATTAACATCCTTAACAATTTACGTCCATATTTCTGTAACAAAAAAGAAACAAAATTCCTTTCCTTCTTAACTAATAATAAGAAAACAATTTCTATTTTCTAACGTTCAACTTTCTTATGCAAATACATACTAGTACTACGACAAAAAAACATATTTTCTTTAACATTATTACACAATAATAAAGATGAAAACCTATCAATTTTCATATTTGATTTCAATATGATTATTATGATGGCAAAAAAATGAAAGAAAAAAATATACAAATAATTTCAATACAAAGAGAAACAAGATTCCTATTCCGGGTACACAGAAAGAACTGAATATTTACACAATATCTTGTACTGCAGGCAAAATACTCTGGAACAGAAGCTGAACTTAAGATAGAAAAGAAATCGACTATATGTATACACTCAGAAAAAAAATGAACTAAAATATAGGAAAATTTACTAAATTTGAGGAAAAAATGGTTGTCGTATGGCGCCAAAGCCGTTTTTTACAACAATTGAGTAAAAAAATTACTTAATTCCAGGAAAAAATTTTCCTTAAGTTTTTGACAAAATTCCTTATATCAAACAAATTTTAACTTAAATCAAATAAAATTTAACTAAAAACTTGGAAAAAAAATTACTATAATTTAGTTCATATTTTATCTGAAAACGGCTTAAAAACAACTAAATATTTCCTTTAATTTAGTTCAGATAAATATTTAGCAATGCTTTAATTAAGGAAAATTTTCCTTCATTTTAGTTAAAAGATAATTTATTTTTACTTAAAACAAGTAAAAACTGCAGTAAACTTATGATCAAATTTTCTACAATAGTAGAAAAAGATTACTGAAATTCAGTAAATTATTTATTTAGATCTTGTAAAAAATTTATAATTTTTAGGAAATATTTTCCTTAAGAGTGGGAAAAACAGTCAGAAAATAAATAAGTTTAATCCTTATATTTAGAAAAATATTCATTCCCGTTATAATATATTTTCTACATTAATGAAACTTATTTCTAATTTTCAGTAAATTATATATTTATCTGAATTTTATATTTCCTAAATTATACAAAAAAGAACTAAAATTAAGTAAAATTATTTTCTAAAAAAAATGTATCCCCTTTATAAAATAAAAGTATTAAAAATGGTATAAAGTATTTTTATTAATATATTTTCATAAATTTACAAAAATATTTTTTATAACATAAATACATATACATAATTAAATAAAAAATAATAAGAAGTTATATAATAAGAAATAATATATAAATTAGAGTGCACCTTATTTTTTTTAAATGCAACCTTAATTATCCCGAAGAAATATTTTCCGAGACAAAATAAAATGTTATAAAAAATTTTATTTAGACTGGTTCTTATGGCGAAAAATGGGAGTACTTTTGGTTTTACCGAAATTCCAATCAACTTATATAAAACAATACAATAAATTAAAGGTCATAGAAATTAAAAATGGATGAAGTAGTTTTGAAATTTCCCACATTCGTATTTGTGAAAGTTTCTTCTAATATAAATAACTTCTTACTCAATGTATTTCATTACCCATTCTTTGCCATTAAATATCTGATCTTCTTTTACAAGTTTAAGAATTTATTTATTTGAAAATGCAATATAAACTTCAATATAAAAGAATTTTGGTTCATAGTGTGAGTTATTGGAAATTAGATAAGTATTAATATTAATGTATTCATTAATGAAGACAAATTTTATAAGGTAAATAAATAAAAAAATCGTACTTCAGAATTAACTGTCGTATAATACATTGAAAAATATTAAAGCCTTTTCATAGTGAAATTGTTATTTACTTTGATAAAATAACATGGAAGGGACGCTCTTCGTGACGCACGGCATCTTTGGCTACGGAACACTAGAGGTCCTTAGTCTTCCCAATTTAACTAATCAAAGGTCATTTTGCAAAAAAATATAAAATAAAGTACAGGTGTTTATATATTTTTTAAAAATTTTTATTTAGAGCAGGGGAAATAAACTTTTTAACTGATAACAAGTAAAATACATAATTTATTTTTATTATTAGTAAATCGAAAAAATTAAAGAAAACAAAGTTTAAAATTAATATATATCAAATGTCAAAAATAGTTGTTTGGTATACATTTCGTTCATATAGCCCAACACTTTTATCAACCCATGTCCATTGCCGACAATTTGACCCGGTTCGGTTTATATTCGTCCATCTGATGGTCAATAAACATGAGTAAATAAAAGTGTTTGGATAAAAGAACACAATTTATACCAAACAATGACTTTTGAGTTTTACTCACAATTTTTTCGATTTTGTATTAATAAATAATGTGTTAAGTTTTTCCCTTTACTGTAAGCCCTATAATTAACTGTTACTTAAAACACCTATACGATTTTTTTTATTTTAGATACTTATCAATGTATTACGCAAAAGCTCAATCTTAAAATGTATTTACCTTGAATACTTGCCCATTAATTTATTATAATAGAAAAACTGTACCTAAATCCAACAACTCTCCATTTAGAAGATCGCTTTTGGAGTTATTTTAATCTCTGTCACTAAGCCCATCTTTCTTTAAATTTGACATTGAATTATGATATTTAATATATAACAACCTCCTGGCAAACATTGAAAAAGACCCACCCTAATATAAAAACTGCATCACTTACATGGTTTGAGCCTTAATATGCAGGGAAGTCCTTTTTTGATTTAAAGAAAACGGCTGCTGAAAAAGTTTTAAAATGGGGAATTAGAAGCATTACGCAGGAAACACTTGATTTATTATTAGGAGTCATACAATAAATCATTAAATGCCAGGAAATAGGGTCCCATTTGATAAACGGAAATGGTGCTTGAGCCTACCAATCATATTGTTACTTGTGATGACAACTCCAAGCACAAAAAGTTGGATTAGAATCTCAGGCAAGTAACCTACTCCTGGAAAAAAACTCCTACTATGAAAAACAAAAAATTATAAAAAAACGGCACCCCCTAATGTTATCGACCACCGCAAACGAATAAATTATCATGATTTAAGGATCTGCACCTGAAACATCCGAACTCTTTACAGAGGAGTTGCTTTAATCCAGTTGATGGATGTAATCGATAAATACAAATGTGATATGATTGCAGTCCAGGAGATTAGATGGAATAGTCATGATGGTAAGCATGTGTTTGGTAAGCAAAATATTGCGAAACCTTGTTTCTAGGTTCACCCCAGTAAAGGAAAGGTTAGCGACAATTCGCGTTAAAGCTAAATACTTTGATCTAAGTCTGATTTGTGCACACCCTAAACTTAAAGAAGTTTATGGTAGCTGCCCAAGACACGACGTGAAAATAATCTTTGGTAATAATAACGCAAAGATTGGGAAAGAAAGCTGCTCTGAAACTAATATCGGGTTTCTCCTGTAAGGGCAATCACGGAAATCAGGTGACATGCTGAGAGCGAAGAAGCACTTCTGCAAGTGGTCTTTGTCCAGTGCACAAAAAGAGGGACTACCAATGTGACTTTAGACCAGGTAAATCAAACAAATGGACACTACTTACCTTACTTAACTTCTTACGTGATGCTGCAATTAATACAAGTTGCACGATTTTTAGCAGAACGCACATGTTATTCGCGTTTGCCGATGAAACTGAGGGGTGCACATTGAGTGAAGTGACTGTCGCCTTTTCCTTGCTGATGGTATCTTCTAGCAAGCAATTGGACCATACATCATCGTGGAATTTGTTAAAGAATTTGCCCACCTTGGTACCGCAGTAAATATAAACAATGACATATGTTAGTGTATGTATTGAAATCAAAAAAAGAATCATACTTACCAACATCCTCTCAACAAGAACTAATCATGGGCTCTTGCATAAGCAGATGAAGCTGCTCTTGGAGTCTTTGAGAGCGCGATTTTACCGAAATTAATAAAAAACTATCACAGAACAATAACACAGAATATTGAAAATAAATTATAAATGAAAATAATTTATTGACATTTATTTTTCAATACAATTTTTAGGAAATTTTTCTTAAATATTAGCATATAACTTTCAAGAAATTAGTACATTTTTACTCATTATAAAAAAATTTTTCCTAATTACTTCATAAATTTGAACATGATTTATTTTGATTTATCTGAAATAATTTTAAGGAAAATTTTCTTAAATATTAGTATATAACTTTTAAATATTATTACAATTTTATTTATTATAAGAAAATTATATACTATTGGAAGTTGTAATTTATCTGAACTAATTTTAAATAAATTTTTCTTAAAATGTAGAAAGTTTTCTAAATTTAAGTATAACTTTCTAGTAATTAGGAAAATAATGAACTTAAATTTACGACAACTACTTCCAGATTTTAAGTAAGTTCAATTTTATGAACTATTTTTGAGTAAATCATTTACTCAATCAAATTTTTTGAACTAAAGTCAATATTACCTTGTTTTACGATGTGATGAACTAAAATTTTGGACATATTTACTAGTTTTTAACAAAATTTTCCCTAAAATAAATAATATTTTACAAAATTCTTCCAATTTTTCTATGGAAAAATCTTAACTATTTTTTAGTATATGAACTATAAATTTTTTATTTAAATGTTGTATTTTTTACTAGAATGTAACAATTTTTCCTAGTTTTGAGTAAAAACTTACTCCGAATAAGGAATTTTTTATACTATTTTTAAGGAATTATTTTTCCTCAAATTTAGTACATGTCTTTTTTCTGAGTGTAGATACACTTATAACGAGACGTTGGAGAAGTTGATGACGATGATTTGATTTGAGAAATATGGTACTTAAACTGATACTTGACAGTTATAAAAACTGTACAGAAGATGTGTGCATAGGAATGAAAACAAAAAAAATACTAAGTAAGAAATATTAACCGAAAGACGTGATGTTGAAAACTGGGGGAAGAAATATGAATAAAATTTAGTTCAAAACGAAATTTAGAAGCGGTACTATTAAAATAAAAAATTAAAGAACCCAAAAATTTGCAACAGTTTTTTTCCTTCGATTAAATGTTGTTTCATAAAATCCCAAAAATATACTATAGTTTTTTAATGTATTAAAAATTGTCAATATAAACTCCCAAAAATAGGCAATACTTTTTTAATGTCTTTAAAATCGTCTAAAACTCCCAGAAGTATACTTAACTTTATTAAGGTATACAAAATCGTCAATATAAGTTCCCAAAAATATGCTACACTTTTTTAGTGTACTAAAAATCGTCAGGAAAAACTGCCAAAGGTATGCTATACTTTATTAATGTATAAACAATCGTCAATATAAGCTCCCAAAAATATACTTCGTAATTATGTTCATATCTTTGAAATTTTCTATTAATTAAATCTCAGCTGAAAAATATGCAACACATTTTCTTTCTCAAAATCTTCGATAGAAATCTTTCAAATATTGCTTTACTTTATTACTTTAATATTTTTGAATCATCTACTCCTAAAATTGTGCTAGTATTTTATCTCATATATAAAAATTTCCATAATATTTTAATTTTTTCTTTGTTTTCCTTAAATGTTACCTATTTAATTACAATTTTAATACACATTTTCCCATATTATCGCTCCACCTACTTTACATATATCTCACATCTACACTTGTTAAGTGCTTCCTTTCAAAGTCTCGATATTTACAAAAAATAAAAGCTTCTAAGAATTTTCAAGCTCAATAGTGTGCAAATACTATCTTATATATATGAGAATAGCAAAAAAAACTGTAGCAGTACATCCTGGGAATTATGCAAATTTTATTATGTTCTAGAATAAGGAATTATTTACTTTTTTTTATGTGATATTGAAATATGTCTTGAAATATTTGCGAAAAAAAAATATGTTTTCACAAATTTAAGCAGAAAATAATATATTAATTTAAAGACATTTTTCTGTTTAAGGCCTTTGGGATATTCAAAAGAAATAACTAACTCCTAAGAATATGCTGGAGAAAAAAGTTTAAATAGGCACCCTAAAATATGCCACATATTAAGCGCTTAGTTAATAAAATTAAATTTAAGGCCTGTAGAGCAAAAAAAGGAAACAAAACATGTAAAAGGAACACAATCAATTTCTAATCAAAATGTTTATATAGAAAAATGTTCAATATTTAAATATTTTTCTATAGAAAAATCGAAAATTTTTCTAACGAAAATTATTCTATAGAAAAATATTTCTAACAAAAATTTTTCTATAGAAAAATATTTCTAACGAAAATTTTTCTAAAGAAAAATATTTCTAACGAAAATTTGTCTATAGAAAAATATTTCCAACGAAAATTTTTCTATATAAAAATATTTCCTACGAAAATTTTTCTATAGAAAAATATTTCCAACGAAAATTTTTCTATAGAAAAATATTTTCAACGAAAATTTTTCTATAGAAAAATATTTCCAACAAAAATTTTTCTATAGAAAAATATTTCCAACGAAAATTTTTCTATAGAAAAATATTTCCAACGAAAATTTTTCTATAGAAAAATATTTCCAACGAAAATTTTTCTATAGAAAAATATTTCCAATGAAAATTTGTCTATAGAAAAATATTTTCAACGAAAATTTTTCTATAGAAAAATATTTCCAACGAAAATTTTTCTATAGAAAAATATTTCCAACGAAAATTTTTCTATAGAAAAATATTTCTATCGAAAATTTTTCTATAGAAAAATATTTTCAACGAAATTTTTCTATAGAAAAATATTTCCAACGAAAATTTTTCTATAGAAAAATATTTCCAACGAAAATTTTTCTATAGAAAAATATTTCCAACAAAAATTTGTCTATAGAAAAATATTTCCAACAAAAATTTGTCTATAGAAAAATATTTCCAATGAAAATTTTTCTATAGAAAAATATTTCCAATGAAAATTTTTCTATAGAAAAATATTTCCAACGAAAATTTTTCTATAGAAAAATATTTCTAACGAAAATTTTTCTATAGAAAAATATTTCCAACGAAAATTTTTCTATAGAAAAATATTTCCAACGAAAATTTTTCTATAGAAAAATATTTCCAACGAAAATTTTTCTATAGAAAAATATTTCCAACGAAAATTTTTCTATAGAAAAATATTTCCAACGAAAATTTTTCTATAGAAAAATATTTCCAACGAAAATTTTTCTATACAAAAATATATCCAACGAAAATTTTTCTATAGAAAAATATTTCCAACGAAAATTTTTCTATAGAAATATATATCTAACGAAAATTTGTCTATAGAAAAATATTTCTAACGAACATTTTTCTATAGAAAAATATTTCTAACGAAAATTTTTCTATAGAAAAATATTTCTAACGAACATTTTTCAATAGAAAAATATTTCTAATGAAATTTTTCTATACAAAAATATTTCTAACGAAAATTTTTCTATAGAAAAATATTTCAATCGAAAATTTTTCAATTTTTTAAAACTTTTCTATTTTTTGAAAACTTACAACATCATTCCCTACCTTTTCGATGTTAAGTAGATTTTTGTTTAAATTTTTAAAAATTTTGCTTCACTTTGTTCTTCTTTAAACCCCTTTGAACTTGCCAGCCAATGAACTCTTGCACAAAACCTCTTTCAGTCCTTAAAGTATGCTTTAGTTTTAAGTGTTAAAAATTCTGTTTTAAGTTTCGAGAAAAAGGAAAATTTTACAGGGCAAAATGTTTTGTGGCAAAGATTAAAGGAAAATTTATGAGTTAATGGAAAGAAAGAAATAGAGAAGATTGTTTATTTTCCTGTATTAGTTAATTGAAAAAAGCCTAAAAGTAGGCAATACTTTTTAAAAATAAAAAAATATAAGAACTAACAAAATTTAAAGGGACATACGGGTGTTTGATTATAATTTTAATAAATACTATAGATTTACTCGTATTATAGGTTTAAACTATTTACATATTCCATACGTTTTCGGAAAGTGATGAAAAAGGTCCTATATATTTCTGCCTTCCCATCTCTTACTAATGACACTTAGAGGGAAAAAATTTATGGTATATCAGCCGATTTCCCATACTCTCCTTTTTAGTTCTAAAATTTAGTTTAAGAATTGTTATTAATATTGATGTTTCTGTGTGAATCATGATTTCAATTAATAAAAGGCCCCTGTGAGTAGGCAGTAGATTGCGTATTAGATCATTTGGCTATATCCTGTTATATATTTGAAAAAAAAAAAAATATTTCAAAATATTATAGAAATTTAATACTAAGATTTGATTGTAATAGAAATTTTAATTAATTAATTTCATAATGAAGTCCCTAAAACTAGGCAACACTTTTAAAAATGTATTTATTTATTTAAAAAATTTTTAATTATAATAAATTTTTTAACAAATTTTGAATCTTAAATTAATTTTTCTATAGTTTTTACATTATTTCTAAGCAAATTATAAATAAGTTGTGAATCTATTTATTGAATTTTAATTTAAGCCAAAACAAGTAGGCAACAATTTCAAAAAATTAGGAATTTCATTTAAAACCTTCACAGCTTTTAAATTGTGTCCTAATTTCCTTACCTTAAATAACATTTTCCTTAATTTTTCCTATAATTATTATTAAAATCTTCCTGATATCTAGAAGTATGCAACACTTTTTGTATGAAGTTGTGTGATGAAATTTTGTTTTTAATTTTCTAAAAATTGTCTTAAAATAGAACAGAATTTTATATTGTAATAGAAATTAAAAGAATCAGTTTAATTTCCTTATGACGTCCCTTAAAATAGGCAATACTTTTAAAAATGTATTCATTCCTGTAATAAAATTCATAAATTATAACAAATGTTGAACTTTAAACTTAATTTACTTTAGCTTTTTCGTTGTTTTTAAACAAATTATTTGCAAGTTATGAATATATGAATTAAATTTCTATTTTAAGCCCATAAAAGTTGGAAACACTTTTTAAAAATATTAATTTCCTTTTAAATCTTTATAGTTTTTAAATTGTGTCCTAATTTCCTTACTTTAAATAATATTCTCCTTAATTTTTCTTTTAATTCTAATCAAAGTCTTTCTGAAATTTGAGAAAATTATTAGTTTTCTTTTTCATTTAAAGTTTTGAATTTTACGCTGCTCTTCTTACAGCGCCAAAGTAATTTTTCTTGTGGAGAAAACATTTTTTCTTATTAAATTTACTTTTTCCTGTTAATATTTTTTCACCAGCTCTCCTTCTAGATAAATCATCAAGAAACTGGTAATGAAAAATAAGAAGAAATTTTAATAAAATATAAAACTTTTTTCATATATATTTTTTCCCATCTTGGTTATGATAAATATCAGAGGATTCTATTACAATTTTTCTAAAGATTCTAATGATTTTTATTTTTGAATCTAAAACGTTTTTTTCTGAGTAAATGTTACAAAAATAAAAATGTTTAAATTGTTAAAAGCAAAAAATATATGTAAAAAGTATGGCAGACCTTCACGGTATATAAATTGGAATATATAAAAAGTATAGCATATCTTTGAGACTCAGAAATACGAATATTTAAAATGTGCAGCATATCTTCGCGGCGTTAACTGAAAAATATCGCATTTTACTTGTTATTTTTTTGTAGATTTCTCTTTTAATTTTCTTTTTTTTTTATCACTTTTATCACTGGAAAAATATAAAATTTTACCAGTGATAATATGCAAATTTAAGCAGTATATTTTTAGGTATTTTATATATAGATCAAACTTTTTTCTAGATAACTTTTATTCGTATTCTTCATTTTTTTAAAACAGATTTTTTATTTTCCTTTTGAGTTTAAAAAATAGTTCTAATTTATTTGCATTTCATTTATGCGTTTTTTCTGGTTCGTATGTCTTTTTTTTCTGTGCTGACAGACATGATGTCAAATTTCTGGAAAAATTGTTTTTTTTTGTTATTTTAATTTTAACACATGACAGCAGTTGGTTAGAGGTATACAATTCTAAAATAAGTTTTATTTTTTCTTGAAATGAATGCAAATAAATTATAGAGTTTAAATTTTTAGAATTTATCTGGAACTTTTTAAATATATGCCTAAAAGTATGTAAGTTTTAAGTGATTTTAATTCATCCTAAAAGTATGCCTTATTTTTGATTGTAATTGAATTGAAATGTCATAATTTATATAAAACTACTTAAAAATAGGAAATTTTCGATAGAAATATTTTTCTATAGAAAAATTTTCGATAGAAATATTTTTCAATAGAAAAATTTTCGATAGAAATATTTTTTTATAGAAAAATTTTCGATAGAAATATTTTTCAATAGAAAAATTTTCGATAGAAATATTTTTCTATAGAAAAATTTTCGATAGAAATATTTTTCTATAGAAAAATTTTCGATAGAAATATTTTTCTATAGAAAAATTTTCGATAGAAATATTTTTCTATAGAAAAATTTTCGATAGAAATATTTTTCTATAGAAAAATTTTCGATAGAAATATTTTTCTATAGAAAAATTTTCGATAGAAATATTTTTCTATAGAAAAATTTTCGATAGAAATATTTTTCTATAGAAAAATTTTCGATAGAAATATTTTTCTATAGAAAAATTTTCGATAGAAATATTTTTCTATAGAAAAATTTTCGATAGAAATATTTTTCTATAGAAAAATTTTCGATAGAAATATTTTTCTATAGAAAAATTTTCGATAGAAATATTTTTCTATAGAAAAATTTTCGATAGAAATATTTTTCTATAGAAAAATTTTCGATAGAAATATTTTTCTATAGAAAAATTTTCGATAGAAATATTTTTCTATAGAAAAATTTTCGATAGAAATATTTTTCTATAGAAAAATTTTCGATAGAAATATTTTTCTATAGAAAAATTTTCGATAGAAATATTTTTCTATAGAAAAATTTTCGATAGAAATATTTTTCTATAGAAAAATTTTCGATAGAAATATTTTTCTATAGAAAAATTTTCGATAGAAATATTTTTCTATAGAAAAATTTTCGATAGAAATATTTTTCTATAGAAAAATTTTCGATAGAAATATTTTTCTATAGAAAAATTTTCGATAGAAAAATTTTTCTATAGAAAAATTTTCGATAGAAATATTTTTCTATAGAAAAATTTTCGATAGAAATATTTTTCTATAGAAAAATTTTCGATAGAAATATTTTTCTATAGAAAAATTTTCGATAGAAATATTTTTCTATAGAAAAATTTTCGATAGAAAAATTTTTCTATAGAAAAATTTTCGATAGAAATATTTTTCTATAGAAAAATTTTCGATAGAAATATTTTTCTATAGAAAAATTTTCGATAGAAATATTTTTCTATAGAAAAATTTTCGATAGAAATATTTTTCTATAGAAAAATTTTCGATAGAAATATTTTTCTATAGAAAAATTTTCGATAGAAATATTTTTCTATAGAAAAATTTTCGATAGAAATATTTTTCTATAGAAAAATTTTCGATAGAAATATTTTTCTATAGAAAAATTTTTAATAGAAATATTTTTCTATAGAAAAATTTTCGATAGAAATATTTTTCTATAGAAAAATTTTCGATAGAAATATTTTTCTATAGAAAAATTTTCGATAGCAATATTTTTCTATGGAAAAATTTTCGATAGAAATATTTTTCTATAGAAAAATTTTCGATAGAAATATTTTTCTATAGAAAAATTTTCGATAGAAATATTTTTCTATAGAAAAATTTTCGATGGAAATATTTTTCTATAGAAAAATTTTCGATAGAAATATTTTTCTATAGAAAAATTTTTGATAGAAATATTTTTCTATAGAAAAATTTTCGATAGAAATATTTTTCTATAGAAAAATTTTCGATAGAAATATTTTTCTATAGAAAAATTTTCGATAGAAGTATTTTTCTATAGAAAAATTTTCGATAGAAATATTTTTCTATAGAAAAATTTTCGATAGAAATATTTTTCTATAGAAAAATTTTCGATAGAAATATTTTTCTATAGAAAAATTTTCGATAGAAATATTTTTCTATAGAAAAATTTTCGATAAAAATATTTTTCTATAGAAAAATTTTCGATAGAAATATTTTTCTATAGAAAAATTTTCGATAGAAATATTTTTCTATAGAAAAATTTTCAATAGAAATATTTTTCTATAGAAAAATTTTCGATAGAAATATTTTTCAATAGAAAAATTTTCGATAGAAATATTTTTCTATAGAAAAATTTTCGATAGAAATATTTTTCTATAGAAAAATTTTCGATAGAAATATTTTTCTTTAGAAAAATTTTCGATAGAAATATTTTTCTATAGAAAAATTTTCGATAGAAATATTTTTCTATAGAAAAATTTTCGATAGAAATATTTTTCTATAGAAAAATTTTCGATAGAAATATTTTTCTATAGAAAAATTTTCGATAGAAATATTTTTCTATAGAAAAATTTTCGATAGAAATATTTTTCTATAGAAAAATTTTCGATAGAAATATTTTTCTATAGAAAAATTTTCGATAGAAATATTTTTCTATAGAAAAGTTTTCGATAGAAATATTTTTCTATAGAAAAATTTTCGATAGAAATATTTTTCTATAGAAAAATTTTCGATAGAAATATTTTTCTATAGAAAAATTTTCGATAGAAATATTTTTCTATAGAAAAATTTTCGATAGAAATATTTTTCTATAGAAAAATTTTCGATAGAAATATTTTTCTATAGAAAAATTTTCGATAGAAATATTTTTCTATAGAAAAATTTTCGATCGAAATATTTTTCTATAGAAAAATTTTCGATAGAAATATTTTTCTATAGAAAAATTTTCGATAGAAATATTTTTCTATAGAAAAATTTTCGATAGAAATATTTTTCTATAGAAAAATTTTCGATAGAAATATTTTTCTATAGAAAAATTTTCGATAGAAATATTTTTCTATAGAAAAATTTTTGATAGAAATATTTTTTTATAGAAAAATTTTCGATAGAAATATTTTTCTATAGAAAAATTTTCGATAGAAATATTTTTCTATAGAAAAATTTTCGATAGAAATATTTTTCTATAGAAAAATTTTCGATAGAAATATTTTTCTATAGAAAAATTTTCGATAGAAATATTTTTCTATAGAAAAATTTTCGATAGAAATATTTTTCTATAGAAAAATTTTCGATAGAAATATTTTTCTATAGAAAAATTTTCGATAGAAATATTTTTCTATAGAAAAATTTTCGATAGAAATATTTTTCTATAGAAAAATTTTCGATAGAAATATTTTTCTATAGAAAAATTTTCGATAGAAATATTTTTCTATAGAAAAATTTTCGATAGAAATATTTTTCTATAGAAAAATTTTCGATAGAAATATTTTTCTATAGAAAAATTTTCGATAGAAATATTTTTCTATAGAAAAATTTTCGATAGAAATATTTTTCTATAGAAAAATTTTCGATAGAAATATTTTTCTATAGAAAAATTTTCGATAGAAATATTTTTCTATAGAAAAATTTTCGATAGAAATATTTTTCTATAGAAAAATTTTCGATAGAAATATTTTTCTATAGAAAAATTTTCGATAGAAATATTTTTCTATAGAAAAATTTTCGATAGAAATATTTTTCTATAGAAAAATTTTCGATAGAAATATTTTTCTATAGAAAAATTTTCGATAGAAATATTTTTCTATAGAAAAATTTTCAATAGAAATATTTTTCTATAGAAAAATTTTCGATAGAAATATTTTTCTATAGAAAAATTTTCGATAGAAATATTTTTTATTTTCCTAAACTCAGCAATAGGTTATTTTATGTTCAATCTATAAATTCTTCCTTCTTTTGATAGATCATAAAATATAAATTATAAGCAAATTTATCATTTTAATTGAAAGTTATTTCATTCTAACACCGCAAATGACTTAAGTTATCTCATGACTCCTTAAAATATGCTATAATTTTCTTTTTATTTTTTTTATATTTCTGTGGAAATTTATACTAACATTAACAAACTTTTCTCATCATTATTAAAAGTTATTAATAATATTTTGATAGAAATAGCCAGCAACAATTTCTTTAACAACAATTACAAGACAAACAATAACATTATCACCAACAGAAACGTAAGGCAACAACATTAGACATTTATTTTCAAGAAAACTCATCAAAACTAGTAAATAGTAATGACCAAAGCAATCAATGTCTAAAACATAATATTTTACCCCAAAAAGAAAAAAAGAAAAGTTCCATCAAATATATTTCCTATTATATTTAATAGCTTCAAAAACACTCTACTCTAGTCCATCGCCATTAACATTTACAAGTGTAAATGACTTGGCAACAAAAACTACAAGACAGGGATATCGAAAAAAGTGGAAAATACTTAAGACAATAATCATAAAAATACATGAACAAGTGATAGGAAAAGAAAAACAGAAAAAGTTTTTTTCTTTTATTTGACATTGATTTGTATACATTCAAACGTAAATATTGTTTTTATGTATTGAAGACATTTTGACAGATATAAGAGAAAGTAACTAAATGTCTAAGACTTAGAAAAGGAAAATTATATGAAGACCACTTCTTCCCCTCCCTCATCCCCTGCTGAAAAATAGGGAGAATGTGAGAATGTCAAAGTGTGTGTCTGAATACAAATGCATGATACAAATATTACAACTAATAGGGGGAAAACATATCATATTTGACATCAAACACGTAAATTACACATCATAATATGTACATATAATATATAACTATTATATTACATTCCTATGTAGCAAGAATTATATTAATTTGAAGACATATTTCTTTACTTATAGATAACATTTAAATGCTTACACATTTGTAAATGTATGTGTGTGAGGGAAATTCTAAAAATAACTAGTTACAAACAATTTCACATGGTTGCTTACAAACATACACATGTAAAGGTGTATTACTATAAAAAACACTTAAAACCAGAACAGAACTAGAACAGAACTAGAACAGAACTAGAACAGAACTAGAACAGAACTAGAACAGAACTTGAACAGAACTAGAACAGAACTAGAACAGAACTAGAACAGAACTAGAACAGAACTTGAACAGAACTAGAACAGAACTAGAACAGAACTAGAACAGAACTAGAACAGAACTAGAACAGAACCAGAACAGAACTAGAACAGAACTAGAACAGAACTAGAACAGAACTAGAACAAAACTAGAACAGAACTAGAACAGAACTAGAACAGAACTAGAACAGAACTAGAACAGAACTAGAACAGAACTAGAACAGAACTAGAACAGAACTAGAACAGAACTAGAACAGAACTAGAACAGAACTAGAACAGAACTAGAACAGAACTAGAACAGAACTAGAACAGAACTAGAACAGAACTAGAACAGAACTAGAACAGAACTAGAACAGAACTAGAACAGAACTAGAACAGAACTACAACAGAACTAGAACAGAACTAGAACAGAACTAGAACAGAACTAGAACAGAACTAGAACAGAACTAGAACAGAACTAGAACAGAACTAGAACAGAACTAGAACAGAACTAGAACAGAACTAGAACAGAACTAGAACAGAACTAGAACAGAACTAGAACAGAACTAGAACAGAACTAGAACAGAACTAGAACAGAACTAGAACAGAACTAGAACAGAACTAGAACAGAACTAGAACAGAACTAGAACAGAACTAGAACAGAACTAGAACAGAACTAGAACAGAACTAGAACAGAACTAGAACAGAACTAGAACAGAACTAGAACAGAACTAGAACAGAACTAGAACAGAACTAGAACAGAACTAGAACAGAACTAGAACAGAACTAGAACAGAACTAGAACAGAACTAGAACAGAACTAGAACAGAACTAGTACAGAACTAGTACAGAACTAGAACAGAACTAGAACAGAACTAGAACAGAACTAGAACAGAACTAGAACAGAACTAGAACAGAACTAGAACAGAACTAGAACAGAACTAGAACAGAACTAGAACAGAACTAGAACAGAACTAGAACAGAACTAGAACAGAACTAGAACAGAACTAGAACAGAACTAGAACAGAACTAGAACAGAACTAGAACAGAACTAGAACAGAACTAGAACAGAACTAGAACAGAACTAGAACAGAACTAGAACAGAACTAGAACAGAACTAGAACAGAACTAGAACAGAACTAGAACAGAACTAGAACAGAACTAGAACAGAACTAGAACAGAACTAGAACAGAACTAGAACAGAACTAGAACAGAACTAGAACAGAACTAGAACAGAACTAGAACAGAACTAGAACAGAACTAGAACAGAACTAGAACAGAACTAGAACAGAACTAGAACAGAACTAGAACAGAACTAGAACAGAACTAGAACAGAACTAGAACAGAACTAGAACAGAACTAGAACAGAACTAGAACAGAACTAGAACAGAACTAGAACAGAACTAGAACAGAACTAGAACAGAACTAGAACAGAACTAGAACAGAACTAGAACAGAACTAGAACAGAACTAGAACAGAACTAGAACAGAACTAGAACAGAACTAGAACAGAACTAGAACAGAACTAGAACAGAACTAGAACAGAACTAGAACAGAACTAGAACAGAACTAGAACAGAACTAGAACAGAACTAGAACAGAACTAGAACAGAACTAGAACAGAACTAGAACAGAACTAGAACAGAACTAGAACAGAACTAGAACAGAACTAGAACAGAACTAGAACAGAACTAGAACAGAACTAGAACAGAACTAGAACAGAACTAGAACAGAACTAGAACAGAACTAGAACAGAACTAGAACAGAACTAGAACAGAACTAGAACAGAACTAGAACAGAACTAGAACAGAACTAGAACAGAACTAGAACAGAACTAGAACAGAACTAGAACAGAACTAGAACAGAACTAGAACAGAACTAGAACAGAACTAGAACAGAACTAGAACAGAACTAGAACAGAACTAGAACAGAACTAGAACAGAACTAGAACAGAACTAGAACAGAACTAGAACAGAACTAGAACAGAACTAGAACAGAACTAGAACAGAACTAGAACAGAACTAGAACAGAACTAGAACAGAACAGAACCAGAAGCTTCCTAATACTAACGTTTACTGATAGATTATATCAATAGGGAGAACTTGAACAGGTTTGAAACTAAACTAGAACAGATAAATATTTAATATTTTTGAATTCTTTAAGGAGAAACTTATAAAAATGTAATCAGACATATTGCGAATCAATTGCTCTTAAAATGCTGATATAAACTTTTAAAATATATATGCCACTTAAGTATGGTTAATATTTTAAATCCCTTAAAGTATGCAACACGTTTTTGTCTAGCATTCTAATAATTCATTTGTTTCCAAAATGAGCTGTAACATATTTTTTTTGTCGCTTTACAAAAATTTTATTTTTCCCTTTCCTTTTTGAATATTTAATATCTTCTTCAAATTATTTTCAATATTTGTTAAGTATAAAGACATGTTGAAGTTTCCTCTACCCTTATTGTAATGCTACCCTCTATTTTGCTAGTATAGCTCTAATATGTCAATGACATGATTAATATCATAAATAATATGACATTATATATTTTTCCTTTTTCCTAAATTTAACGCTTCTTTCAGTTCTCTTAACCCGGCTCTTTAGCAGGAAAAGTGTTTTCCTGGTAATGTGAGAAAATAAAAAAAAAATGTAAAACGTGCAAAGTTTTGCAATCTAATATATTGACATTTGAGTGTTGGCACAAGAGCAAATTTTCCTAAGTAATTTTATCCAAAGTTTGTGTTCTGAGAAATGGAAAGGAAAAATTTCTAGAAAAATGTAGTTGAATTTTTAAATTTAAAGTTCAAAGTGTAAAAGCAACAAAATATAAATTTAATGGATGATTGGTTTAGTTTGAAAAATTAAGGCAGCCTTAGAATATGCCAAGTATTTTGAAGTCCCAACCAGCCTATTAATATGTTATTTTTATTAAAAGCAATTACTTAAAAATATTAAAAATGCATACATTTAGGTTTTTTTTGAAAAGTTGCCTAAGTCTATGAGTTTTTGTTTAATTTTAATGAGTTTATTTCCAGTTCATATCTTTTGTCAATTAAAATTAAAAACATCATTTTATTTCTAACCATTATCCTTTTATTATTTTCTATTTACTTTCAAATCCGATTAAAATTAAATTATTTATGAAAAATTAAAGTTTCTGCATTTGTCTCTAGCCCAAAACTCCCAAAATATTATTAAAAACCGAATGAAGATTTTATGTTTTCCCTAAAATGCAACTCAATAAAACAATTTATTTTAACCAAAAACTGAAATAAAATTATCAACTTTAAAGTGCAAAATTTATTCGAAAAAAACTAAGCCACAAAATAGATAACTTTTTGACCTCAAAGTTTTGCAGTTTTTTAGTTTTATCTATATATGTATGTATGTATTTGTTTTAACAAAAAATTTACTTTCAAAACTTATTTAAAGGAATATAAACTTTTCTTGTATTATTTTGTTTTTGGTCAAGGGTAAATATTATTTTAATGTTAAATAAAATATTTATTTTGTGTATAAGTATTTGAATTGTTATAGATAAATAAACTAGACAGAAACAACAGCAGCCATAGCAGGGGAAACATTTAAATTTTAATCAGATTAAAAAGTAAAGAAATGTTTTTCTTTTCTGTGCCAAAAGTTGCTTACAAAACCCATTAACAAATATTTGCTATGTGGTTAAGATTTTATTTGAGGAGCAGAAAAAAAAAACTAAAAGTTTTAACAAGTTTTGAACATTAAAGTAAATATAGAAATACAAATAGAAAAACAGCCCCTAAAAGCATACTATAGCTTTAACCGCTACAAGTAAGAACGAAAATTTTATGCCAATGTTTAAAAGTTTAAATTTGAAATTCTGACATGATCTGCAAACAAAGAAAGCTTTTAAAGGAATAATACGTACCACAATTTCATATATTTATTTTAAATTGTTATTTAACACCTTCCTTTTTTTGTCCTTTCTTTCAAGAATAAACTTTCAAAGTTTAACTAGAAATCCCAAATTCAAAATAATTTAACAAACTAATTTTAAATAAAATTCGATAGTGTTTAATTCTTATTAAACTCATCTCCTTTTTAACTCCTTCAAATTTTAAATTTAAATTCTGATTTTATATAATTGTTAAAATTGGTATTCAATACTTTTATTTCAATATTTTGTTTAAAGTCTCAAATTTCAAACGCCAAATAGATTTCCTCAATTATTGAAAAATTTAAGAAAATATATTGGATATCCTTAAAGTATGCAATACAATTTTTTATAAAAAAATACTATGTTAAATTCTTATGAAACTCCTCTATTTCTGTCCTAGTTCTGTTCTAGTTCTGTTCTAGTTCTGTTCTAGTTCTGTTCTAGTTCTGTTCTAGTTCTGTTCTAGTTCTGTTCTAGTTCTGTTCTAGTTCTGTTCTAGTTCTGTTCTAGTTCTAGTTCTGTTCTAGTTCTGTTCTAGTTCTGTTCTAGTTCTGTTCTAGTTCTGTTCTAGTTCTGTTCTAGTTCTAGTTCTGTTCTAGTTCTGTTCTAGTTCTGTTCTAGTTCTGTTCTAGTTCTGTTCTAGTTCTGTTCTAGTTCTGTTCTAGTTCTGTTCTAGTTCTGTTCTAGTTCTGTTCTAGTTCTGTTCTAGTTCTGTTCTAGTTCTGTTCTAGTTCTGTTCTAGTTCTGTTCTAGTTCTGTTCTAGTTCTGTTCTAGTTCTGTTCTAGTTCTGTTCTAGTTCTGTTCTAGTTCTGTTCTAGTTCTGTTCTAGTTCTGTTCTAGTTCTGTTCTAGTTCTGTTCTAGTTCTGTTCTAGTTCTGTTCTAGTTCTGTTCTAGTTCTGTTCTAGTTCTGTTCTAGTTCTGTTCTAGTTCTGTTCTAGTTCTGTTCTAGTTCTGTTCTAGTTCTGTTCTAGTTCTGTTCTAGTTCTGTTCTAGTTCTGTTCTAGTTCTGTTCTAGTTCTGTTCTAGTTCTGTTCTAGTTCTGTTCTAGTTCTGTTCTAGTTCTGTTCTAGTTCTGTTCTAGTTCTGTTCTAGTTCTGTTCTAGTTCTGTTCTAGTTCTGTTCTAGTTCTGTTCTAGTTCTGTTCTAGTTCTGTTCTAGTTCTGTTCTAGTTCTGTTCTAGTTCTGTTCTAGTTCTGTTCTAGTTCTGTTCTAGTTCTGTTCTAGTTCTGTTCTAGTTCTGTTCTAGTTCTGTTCTAGTTCTGTTCTAGTTCTGTTCTAGTTCTGTTCTAGTTCTGTTCTAGTTCTGTTCTAGTTCTGTTCTAGTTCTGTTCTAGTTCTGTTCTAGTTCTGTTCTAGTTCTGTTCTAGTTCTGTTCTAGTTCTGTTCTAGTTCTGTTCTAGTTCTGTTCTAGTTCTGTTCTAGTTCTGTTCTAGTTCTGTTCTAGTTCTGTTCTAGTTCTGTTCTAGTTCTGTTCTAGTTCTGTTCTAGTTCTGTTCTAGTTCTGTTCTAGTTCTGTTCTAGTTCTGTTCTAGTTCTGTTCTAGTTCTGTTCTAGTTCTGTTCTAGTTCTGTTCTAGTTCTGTTCTAGTTCTGTTCTAGTTCTGTTCTAGTTCTGTTCTAGTTCTGTTCTAGTTCTGTTCTAGTTCTGTTCTAGTTCTGTTCTAGTTCTGTTCTAGTTCTGTTCTAGTTCTGTTCTAGTTCTGTTCTAGTTCTGTTCTAGTTCTGTTCTAGTTCTGTTCTAGTTCTAGTTCTGTTCTAGTTCTGTTCTAGTTCTGTTCTAGTTCTGTTCTAGTTCTATTCTAGTTCTGTTCTAGTTCTGTTCTAGTTCTGTTCTAGTTCTGTTCTAGTTCTGTTCTAGTTCTGTTCTAGTTCTGTTCTAGTTCTGTTCTAGTTCTGTTCTAGTTCTGTTCTAGTTCTGTTCTAGTTCTGTTCTAGTTCTGTTCTGTTCTAGTTCTGTTCTAGTTCTGTTCTAGTTCTGTTCTAGTTCTAGTTCTAGTTCTGTTCTAGTTCTGTTCTAGTTCTGTTCTAGTTCTGTTCTAGTTCTGTTCTAGTTCTGTTCTAGTTCTGTTCTAGTTCTGTTCTAGTTCTGTTCTAGTTCTGTTCTAGTTCTGTTCTAGTTCTGTTCTAGTTCTGTTCTAGTTCTGTTCTAGTTCTGTTCTAGTTCTGTTCTAGTTCTGTTCTAGTTCCGTTCTAGTTCCGTTCTAGTTCTGTTCTAGTTCTGTTCTAGTTCTGTTCTAGTTCTGTTCTAGTTCGTTCTAGTTCTGTTCTAGTTCTGTTCTAGTTCTGTTCTAGTTCTGTTCTAGTTCTGTTCTAGTTCTGTTCTAGTTCTGTTCTAGTTCTGTTCTAGTTCTGTTCTAGTTCTGTTCTAGTTCTGTTCTAGTTCTGTTCTAGTTCTGTTCTAGTTCTGTTCTAGTTCTGTTCTAGTTCTGTTCTAGTTCTGTTCTAGTTCTGTTCTAGTTCTGTTCTAGTTCTGTTCTAGTTCTGTTCTAGTTCTGTTCTAGTTCTGTTCTAGTTCTGTTCTAGTTCTGTTCTAGTTCTGTTCTAGTTCTGTTCTAGTTCTGTTCTAGTTCTGTTCTAGTTCTGTTCTAGTTCTGTTCTAGTTCTGTTCTAGTTCTGTTCTAGTTCTGTTCTAGTTCTGTTCTAGTTCTGTTCTAGTTCTGTTCTAGTTCTGTTCTAGTTCTGTTCTAGTTCTGTTCTAGTTCTGTTCTAGTTCTGTTCTAGTTCTGTTCTAGTTCTGTTCTAGTTCTGTTCTAGTTCTGTTCTAGTTCTGTTCTAGTTCTGTTCTAGTTCTGTTCTAGTTCTGTTCTAGTTCTGTTCTAGTTCTGTTCTAGTTCTGTTCTAGTTCTGTTCTAGTTCTGTTCTAGTTCTGTTCTAGTTCTGTTCTAGTTCTGTTCTAGTTCTGTTCTAGTTCTGTTCTAGTTCTGTTCTAGTTCTGTTCTAGTTCTGTTCTAGTTCTGTTCTAGTTCTGTTCTAGTTCTGTTCTAGTTCTGTTCTAGTTCTGTTCTAGTTCTGTTCTAGTTCTGTTCTAGTTCTGTTCTAGTTCTGTTCTAGTTCTGTTCTAGTTCTGTTCTAGTTCTGTTCTAGTTCTGTTCTAGTTCTGTTCTAGTTCTGTTCTAGTTCTGTTCTAGTTCTGTTCTAGTTCTGTTCTAGTTCTGTTCTAGTTCTGTTCTAGTTCTGTTCTAGTTCTGTTCTAGTTCTGTTCTAGTTCTGTTCTAGTTCTGTTCTAGTTCTGTTCTAGTTCTGTTCTAGTTCTGTTCTAGTTCTGTTCTAGTTCTGTTCTAGTTCTGTTCTAGTTCTGTTCTAGTTCTGTTCTAGTTCTGTTCTAGTTCTGTTCTAGTTCTGTTCTAGTTCTGTTCTAGTTCTGTTCTAGTTCTGTTCTAGTTCTGTTCTAGTTCTGTTCTAGTTCTGTTCTAGTTCTGTTCTAGTTCTGTTCTAGTTCTGTTCTAGTTCTGTTCTAGTTCTGTTCTAGTTCTGTTCTAGTTCTGTTCTAGTTCTGTTCTAGTTCTGTTCTAGTTCTGTTCTAGTTCTGTTCTAGTTCTGTTCTAGTTCTGTTCTAGTTCTGTTCTAGTTCTGTTCTAGTTCTGTTCTAGTTCTGTTCTAGTTCTGTTCTAGTTCTGTTCTAGTTCTGTTCTAGTTCTGTTCTAGTTCTGTTCTAGTTCTGTTCTAGTTCTGTTCTAGTTCTGTTCTAGTTCTGTTCTAGTTCTGTTCTAGTTCTGTTCTAGTTCTGTTCTAGTTCTGTTCTAGTTCTGTTCTAGTTCTGTTCTAGTTCTGTTCTAGTTCTGTTCTAGTTCTGTTCTAGTTCTGTTCTAGTTCTGTTCTAGTTCTGTTCTAGTTCTGTTCTAGTTCTGTTCTAGTTCTGTTCTAGTTCTGTTCTAGTTCTGTTCTAGTTCTGTTCTAGTTCTGTTCTAGTTCTGTTCTAGTTCTGTTCTAGTTCTAGTTCTGTTCTAGTTCTGTTCTAGTTCTGTTCTAGTTCTGTTCTAGTTCTGTTCTAGTTCTGTTCTAGTTCTGTTCTAGTTCTGTTCTAGTTCTAGTTCTGTTCTAGTTCTGTTCTAGTTCTGTTCTAGTTCTGTTCTAGTTCTGTTCTAGTTCTGTTCTAGTTCTGTTCTAGTTCTGTTCTAGTTCTGTTCTAGTTCTGTTCTAGTTCTGTTCTAGTTCTGTTCTAGTTCTGTTCTAGTTCTGTTCTAGTTCTGTTCTAGTTCTGTTCTAGTTCTGTTCTAGTTCTGTTCTAGTTCTGTTCTAGTTCTGTTCTAGTTCTGTTCTAGTTCTGTTCTAGTTCTGTTCTAGTTCTGTTCTGTTCTAGTTCTGTTCTAGTTCTGTTCTAGTTCTGTTCTAGTTCTGTTCTAGTTCTGTTCTAGTTCTGTTCTAGTTCTGTTCTAGTTCTGTTCTAGTTCTGTTCTAGTTCTGTTCTAGTTCTGTTCTAGTTCTGTTCTAGTTCTGTTCTAGTTCTGTTCTAGTTCTGTTCTAGTTCTGTTCTAGTTCTGTTCTAGTTCTGTTCTAGTTCTGTTCTAGTTCTGTTCTAGTTCTGTTCTAGTTCTGTTCTAGTTCTGTTCTAGTTCTGTTCTAGTTCTGTTCTAGTTCTGTTCTAGTTCTGTTCTAGTTCTGTTCTAGTTCTGTTCTAGTTCTGTTCTAGTTCTGTTCTAGTTCTGTTCTAGTTCTGTTCTAGTTCTGTTCTAGTTCTGTTCTAGTTCTGTTCTAGTTCTGTTCTAGTTCTGTTCTAGTTCTGTTCTAGTTCTGTTCTAGTTCTGTTCTAGTTCTGTTCTAGTTCTGTTCTAGTTCTGTTCTAGTTCTGTTCTAGTTCTGTTCTAGTTCTGTTCTAGTTCTGTTCTAGTTCTGTTCTAGTTCTGTTCTAGTTCTGTTCTAGTTCTGTTCTAGTTCTGTTCTAGTTCTGTTCTAGTTCTAGTTCTGTTCTAGTTCTGTTCTAGTTCTGTTCTAGTTCTGTTCTAGTTCTGTTCTAGTTCTGTTCTAGTTCTGTTCTAGTTCTGTTCTAGTTCTGTTCTAGTTCTGTTCTAGTTCTGTTCTAGTTCTGTTCTAGTTCTGTTCTAGTTCTGTTCTAGTTCTGTTCTAGTTCTGTTCTAGTTCTGTTCTAGTTCTGTTCTAGTTCTGTTCTAGTTCTGTTCTAGTTCTGTTCTAGTTCTGTTCTAGTTCTGTTCTAGTTCTGTTCTAGTTCTGTTCTAGTTCTGTTCTAGTTCTGTTCTAGTTCTGTTCTAGTTCTGTTCTAGTTCTGTTCTAGTTCTGTTCTAGTTCTGTTCTAGTTCTGTTCTAGTTCTGTTCTAGTTCTGTTCTAGTTCTGTTCTAGTTCTGTTCTAGTTCTGTTCTAGTTCTGTTCTAGTTCTGTTCTAGTTCTGTTCTAGTTCTGTTCTAGTTCTGTTCTAGTTCTGTTCTAGTTCTGTTCTAGTTCTGTTCTAGTTCTGTTCTAGTTCTGTTCTAGTTCTGTTCTAGTTCTGTTCTAGTTCTGTTCTAGTTCTGTTCTAGTTCTGTTCTAGTTCTGTTCTAGTTCTGTTCTAGTTCTGTTCTAGTTCTTTTCTAGTTCTGTTCTAGTTCTCATATATTTATTTTCTCTTATCTTATCTGGCAGTTGCCGATAGTATGAAATAGTTTTAAACATCATTTTCTTGAACCCCTAAAAGTAGGCTATAAAAGTTTTTAAATTTTATTTTCTTTCTAATTATTACTTTGAAAAATCTCTCATGTGTTCTGTTCATATTTATTTAACTAACTTTTTAAAGTCCATCTTTGCCTTAGCTTCAGTGTCCTCACGAATCTTTTCCCAATTTAAACTTTTTCTTTAAAACTTTTTTTTGGATCTAACTTTTTTTCTTTGGCTTCTTACAAAAATGTCATATTTATATTTAAGTTTAAGTACTTAACATTTAACTGTCTTTTTCAAATGTTTGCTATTTGTTTCGTTGCTTTCTGAAGACCCCCATTTATAAACTTTACTTTTTGCTTAGAATTTCTTTTGTTTCTTATACGACAGACAATTTCATTTAAATCATACAAAAAGTGTGGCATGCCGGCTGCATGACTGTGTTTGTGTTTTAGTTCGTGTGAGCTTTCTTGCTTAATGAAAATGTTGTATCAAAAGCAGAAAATTTATTGTGGGTTTTTCCAGCATTTACTTCTACTACATGTGTCAGTTGGGTGAAAAAGAAAATATTTTTAATTGTTTTCCTGAGAAAAAAGAAGTGTAGACATTAGAGTAAGTCATTTGTTGGGTTTTTTTATAAAAAATTCTTAACTTTTTTTATGGTTTACAATTTTTTAGATCTGGTAAAATAAATAATGATTCAGACATTTGAAAAATGTTTTATAAATGATGGATTTGATGTGAATGATATAAGGACAACTGTATTTTTTAGAAGCCCTAAAGTAGTCATTGAAATTTCTAAGGAATTTTAAGTTGCCTACTTTTGGGTTTATCTGCCGCAGTTCTTATAAATTATAGTAGAGGAATGAAAATATACCCCAGCACTTAATATGATTAATTTGTTTAAAGTTTAGGTTCAACATTCTAAAATATCAAGATTATTCTTTAAACGGATTCCTGTTTTAATAAAGTTTCTACTAATAAAATTCCAAAATCGATTATTGGTTTTGGCAGCATATGTTCTTCAAATTATTATACACACTTTCTAAATTAGAATTTCCTTTCTTGTAGAAATTCATTATTTGAATAATAGCATACTTTTAGGCCTTATAATAAATTCATTTTGTTTCGCCCCTAATAGCCTAAAAATATGCCAAACAAAATACACCATTAACTAAAAATTCGAACCTTATTTGATTTACTTATAACATACAGCATAAAGCTTTTTACATAATCTATTAGTTACTTTTATTTACACTTATGATATTGACTTGTGTTAGAAAACATGTTACAAAAAAAGAAGCATACAGCAGGTGTCAAGCCTTGACCCCACAATCTATCAAATTAAGTAACAGACTTAACGCATTTACCGACCCCTCCTTCACACTAAAGTAAATGTAATTTAGCTTTAACATGATTTGATATAATGATATTTTAACTTTTTAATAGAATACCTGCCCAGACAATTTCATTTGTAACGTTTTTTTTTACATCTGGCTCAGTCCAAAAGTATGCTTTAAATCTTGGCCAAAGATATTTTGTATACAAAAGTATGCTTCAGTTTGTGTTTTCTAAAGGCAAATCAGAGGAGAGTGAAAACAACTAACGAGGCATATAAATGATGTGTAATTTTTATGCTGGACATCATTAATCAAAATTACTTAAATTGCAAAAAGGTAAAGTAAAGAAAGATAAAAGCTTTATGATAGGAATTAAGCTAGCAAAAAAAAAGCAGCATACTTTTAGGGAGATAAGAAAAAAATCAAATCGAAAATCTTGAATGGAATGCTTTGGTAGCATAAGCAAGTTAAAGTAATGAAAGAATTTCTGAGAAAAAAAAATCAAAAGATGAAAAAGATATAAAAAGTGGATAGATTTAATGGTATACTTTTAGGTGGATTAGAAAAAACTATATGCATATATAAATTTAAGAGATTGTAAAATAAATTTAGAGAGCAGTGACTTGTTAAACATTTGTTTAAAAAGGAAATAATCTTTGTCTATTACAACAAATGCTTTTAATTTTTTAAAGCCTAAAATTATGCTTAACAAAATTTTAAAAAGAAGTGTATCTTATTAACATTATCGGGTTCATTAGCATAATGAAATCTTAATTATTCGCTCCTGAAAGTCAAAAATATTTTCTAGTTTAAAAAAAGTATAACATTAAAGACTATAGCATACTTTTTGGACTCTAGCAAACTACACAGCTAGAAAGCATAGAAGGAATTTCTGTGATCCCATAGCTAACTCTTAAAGTGAATTTAAGTTCAGAATTCATTCAAATTTAATGAAAACTACCATTTGATATAATTAAAGCATACATTTGGGGATATAGCCAAGATATAACAGGATTGTCTTAATTCCTACGATTTGGCTATATGAAAATATATGATTGAACTGTATAATAAAGACACACGAGTTGGCTATATAAAGAACTATAATTGGACTGTATAAAGACTCATGATTTAGCTATATAAAGAACTATGATTGAACTATGACTGTATTAAAACCCACGAGTTAGATATATAAAGAACTATGATTGGACTGAATAAAGGCCCACAATTTGCTACATAAAGAACTATGACTGAACCACGATTTGACTATATAAAGACCCACGATTTGACTATATAAAGACCCACGATTTGACTATATAAAGACCCACGATTTGACTATATAAAGACCCACGATTTGACTATATAAAGACCCACGATTTGACTGTATAAAGACCCACGATTTGACTATATAAAGACCCACGATTTGACTATATAAAGACCCACGATTTGACTATATAAAGACCCACGATTTGACTATATAAAGACCCACGATTTGACTATATAAAGACCCACGATTTGACTATATAAAGACCCACGATTTGACTATATAAAGACCCACGATTTGACTATATAAAGACCCACGATTTGACTATATAAAGACCCACGATTTGACTATATAAAGACCCACGATTTGAGTAAATAAAGACCCACGATTTGACTTTACAAAGACCCTAATTTTACTTGTATTTAATTTTAATTAAAATAATAATGACTATTATTGCTAAGTTTATGGAAACGTTTCTTAATGTTGGACTAGATTAACCCTTTCATCGCCGGAGTCAAAATTTTGATTTCCTGAAAAACATTTGAAATCAAAGACAAAAATGTCCTAATGACTTCTTCACTTGATCTAGGAATTAGATACATATAAAACCATGACAACATTTAATTTATTTAAATTACCTAAAAGTATACAACAAAATCTGCATTTATGAAAGTCTTTAAAATGCATTATTTTTTTATTAAATACCTTCATAAAATTTACTTAAGTATTCGTCTGGCATTTGAAATATTTTTTGATTTTTTTCAAGTCTGCCTAAAAATATGCTTTGAAAAAACTTCCATCAAATGTAATTTTATTTTCAGACTGAACAATTAAAAAATTCCATTAACATTCACCTTTACTTGAGTCATAGTTAATTTCATTTGTTTAGAGCGGAAAAAAAAACAAATAAAATTTTTTTTCAAATTCTTGACTTGACTTTTAAAATAGAAACTTCATAAACCATAACTTTAAGCAGCCCCTAAAACTGGGCAAATACTAGTGAATCAAAAGAAAGGTAAAAATTTAAATAATAAACCGAAAGTCAATAGTAGTTTTTTACATTTTTTATTTTAATTTTCATTAAAACAACATCAGCCCAAAACTAGACTTCTCTTTTTCTGTTGTTGCTGTATTGTATGCCTTAATGTTCAGGTAGTTAACAGCACGCAAATATGCTAAACAAACAATAATAACGATAATTCTCCGTTATACACGAGAAAAGTATGCTTTAGTATTTTTGTGAAAGACATTTATTTCTTGCAGTATATACATTATACTGTTAAATGATTATTGCATACTTTTAGACTTTAAGATAAAAAGTTCTTATGAATTATAAAATACCACCAGAAACAAATAGAAAAGGCAAATTATTTTTTTTTTATACTAAAAAGTAAAAATATAAAAATGAGAATTATATATGGTTTTAAGGCACGAATTCAAAACAACGTTAAAGGGGTTATAAAAGTAAGGAAATAATGTAGAAAATATTTAATTGTTTAATAAGCGAAAATATTTGAGAATAATTAAAGAAATGAAAAGAAAAAGCAAACATTTTCGAAAGAATTTTTAAGGGAATATGAAAACGGATGGACGGACAGATAGACGGACAGACAGACTGACAAACAAAGGAAAGACAGACATCAGACTGACAGACATACATACAGACAGACAGACAAGCAGACAGACAGACAGACAGACAAGCAGACAGACAGACAGACAGACAGACAGACAGACAGACAGACAGACAGACAGACAGACAGACAGACATATAATTAAAATCCTGGCCTTTAAAAATTGTGAATGAAATTTTGTTTTCAAATCTGTTAGGTATCTTTATTAGGTATCTTTATTTAAGATCATATATTTTTTAAATATTCCATAATAACTACAATAATTATTGATTATGATTATAGTCATCACAGCAGCATATATTTCTATTTAGGTTTTCTTTAAAATTCTCAAAATCTCTTACGAAAATCTAACATCCAATTTCTGCCACATACTTTCAGGTTTTATTACTTGCCACTAATGCAAACACAAGTTTTAGCCTTAAACAAATTTTCACAGAATTTATTTCTTCAAAACTTTTAATTTACAACTTCATAAACTTCTAAGGAACTATAAAGCATAACTTATAGGCTTGCCTGGCAGCCAGCCTTACCTTTGCTCCAAGCACAAGTTTTAGTTAATTATGAAATTTTTGAAAAAGCAATTATTAGTTCACTGCCTAAAACACTCGAAATGTTTAGCATATTAAATTAAAACTTTAGATTACAAATAAACAGGAGAAAAATATCAATATACATAAGATTCTTATTAAAACGTGAAATAGAAAAATGAAACTTTAAAGTTGCTTAGCATATTTTTAGGCTGGTTTTAAAGATTCTTTATAATCAAAATGAAAAGAAAACTTAGGAGAGAAATGTGTTTAGGAAATGAAATCTATGTTAAATAGCAAATATCTTGCGATTTTAAGGATATAACTTTGTACGAAATATTAAGATGTGAAAATAAATATTTGTCTTATTTTATAAATTCCTAGAAAGATACAAAGCAATACAACTTAATTATATGGAAAATGTTTTAGCTTCTAATCAAAACTTAATCTATCAAAAATTATGAAGTTAGATAAATTAAGTTTTGCTTAGAAGCATAAATTTATCGAAATTTAAGGGAATTGGGCTCAAAAAATTTCTAGAGCATACTTTTAGGTTATATTAGTATTTCATTCTAAAGTTTTTATTTTTCTATAGAAAATTTTTCATTAAAAAAATAGAACAATTTTTATAACGAAAAATTTTCTATAAAAAAAATTTTATAATGAAAAATTTTCTATAGAAAAATTTTTTTAAAGAAAAATTTTCTACAGAAAAATCTTCTGTAGAAAAATTCTTATGTATAACGAAAATTTTCTATAGACAAATTTTGACATTAACAAAAGTTGCCTATTTTTGGGTGTTCTGGAAAATAGGGATTTTTTACTATATAAAACTTTAGTTAATTTTCTAGAGCCTACTTTTAGGCATATCTTGTTAAAAAGACCTTTTTAAACAAATCTTTCAAGTTTAATTTCAAATATCTTCCCTTTTAAGCACTTCCCTACTAAATGTCTCTACTTTTTATTATATTTTCCTAATATTCTTTTGTTAATACAATTTCTTTCAGTTTTACATTTTTCACCAAAAATTAGCTTCAAAACAAATAGAAGAAAGCCTGTTGGCAAAAAAAAAATGCCGTAAATTCCATTAAAATTCTGTTTTTCTAAGTGTTGATTTAACCATTACGATAACGAAA
This sequence comes from Stomorhina lunata, assembly GCA_933228675.1. Lineage (NCBI taxonomy): Eukaryota > Metazoa > Arthropoda > Insecta > Diptera > Rhiniidae > Stomorhina > Stomorhina lunata. The sequence goes on from OW121741.1 coordinate 14,135,205, forward strand.
ACAAATAGTTAAAGACATTATTATATTATTACAAAATACTAAGTATATTTTTCAACAACAATTTTTTTTTCCGGACAATTTTTTTTTTTTGTAAGATATATTTTAATTTTTTCCTCTACCCTTATAATGGTCATTTTAAGTAACTAAACAAAAACTGAAATTTTGTTATAAAAGGAAAACTTGAAGCGTAGAAAAGTAAAGAGTAAGAGTATATAAAAACAGATTACATTTCATGTAGTATATTTTAAGGCTTTTCATGATGACGACGATGATGATAATAATAGCAATAACAGTTAAACGAAAAAAAAAACGCCTTTTCCACAACTCCCACCCTGGTATTCTTGGAATACAAAAACTGGTCCTCAATTTCTAGTTCGCTGCCAAAAAATATAAAAGAAAGACAGACATTTAGCCAGCAAAGATGTGGCCGAAACGAGCACAAAAACCTAAGCTTAAGATAATAACGAATGACAACTTTATTGTTTTGTAACAAACATAAATTCCCAGTAAAATTAATGTCTATCCCAGAAAAACAAAATGCTAAAACTTTCCCAGCGTTAAGGGGGTTTGAGCGAACGGTTGACTACACTCAGGAAATTATTACAGTAACTGATTGTATGTTGTTTAGGAAATTTTCGGTTACGTTGTTTTCAAATGAATATTCATTTAAATTTATATGAAAAGTGATTTTTAACATATTTTTACATTTGTTTAAAAAACAACCTACAAAAAAATACTGAAATTCCGTAACATTTGAAAATATCAGTTGTTTAGTTTTTATAAATTTTTTCAATTATTGTATCAAATATAATTCGTATTTGTTTAATTATTGGTTTTCCTTAAGTATCTTAGGTTTGCCTACTGAAGAAACTTTTTATAATACTGGCCGCCTATCACGGGGTATGGCCTAAGCAAACAACAAACTTTGTTTCGTCTGTTTGGGTTTTTGATGCCTTAAAGGATATAACCTTTTTATGGTTTTGTCTTTTATGGTACGTTAATTATAAAAACAAATGAAAATTGTCCGTTTTACGGAAATTTTACGTAGTTTTTTACCATTCAATTTTTAAAAATAAATGAAAATTTCCGTTTTTTTACTAAAAATGTAGTTTAAATTTTTGTCAGTAATTTTTTTGAAAACAACAGAATATTCCATTTTTAAAACTGAAAATGTAGTTTAAATATTTGTCAGTTAAATTTAAATGAAATATTTATTGAATTTGAATGAAAAATCAGTTGACCGGTTTTTAAATGAATATTCATTAATTTCAAATTACATTTTAAGTTAATTTTACTTACATAATATTCTGAGTGTATGAAATAAATTGAGAAAAATTGTGACAAACATTTATTTTTTTTTTTGGTTTAGCAGATTCCTTTCACTTTATTACCAAGTGTAATTCAATACCTTGCAGCCATCTTATTACTTATGGTTGACACAAATTTTTATCGAGTTCTGGTGTTTTTCTAACTTTCTTGCTATTCACAAACCACCAACCATTAGATTTCCAACCAAACACCCCGTTTCCTGTGTCCTACCTATTACATGCAACAGTGTCATCTGGTATTTTTGGTTTTCATTGTATGTTTTCCTTTTAAAATATTATTTTCTAAAAACAACTAAGAAAGTAGAAAAGTTAGTCAAGTCCGAATCTATGATACCACTCGCAATTACTTAATTTTTATCAAAAAATTTTCGGTCTAAAATTTTTATAGAAAAATTTTCGGTCTAAAATTCGTATAGAAAAATTTTCGGTCTAAAATTTTTATAGAAAAATTTTCGGCACAAAATTTTTATAGAGAAATTTTCGGTCTAAAATTTTTATAGAAAGATAAAATTTTATGGAAAAATTTTCGGTCTTAAATTTTTATAGAAAAATTTTCGGTCCAAAATTTTTATAGAAAAATTTTCGGTCCAAAATTTTTATAGACAAATTTTGGGTCTAAAAGTTTTATAGAAAAATTTTCGGTCTAAAATTTTTATAGAAAAATTTTCGGTCCAAAATTTTTATGGAAAAGTTTTCGGTCAAAAATTTTTATACAAAAATTTTCGGTCTAAAATTTTTATACAAAAATTTTCGGTCTAAAATTTTTATACAAAAATTTTCGGTCTAAAATTTTTATACAAAAATATTTGGTCTAAAATTTTTATACAAAAATTTTCGGTCTAAAATTTTTATACAAAAATTGAAGGTGTTAAATTTTTATAGAAAAATTGTAGGTTTTAAATTTTTATATAAAAATTTTAGGTCTAAAATTTTTATAGAAACGTTTTAGGTCTAAAATTTTGATAGACAAATTTTTGGTCTACAAGTTTTGTAGAAAAATTTTCGGTCTACAAGTTTTACAGAAAAATTTTCGGTCTAAAATTTTTAGACCTAATAGAAAAATAGAAAAATTTTCGGTCTAAAATTTTTATAGAAAAATTTTCGGCTTAAAATTTTTATAGAAAAATTTTCGGCCTAAAATTTTTATAGAAAAATTTTCGGCCTAAAATTTTTATAGAAAAATTTTCGGCATAAAATTTTTATAGAAAAATGTTCGTCATAAAATTTTTATAGAATAATTTTCGTTCTAAAATTTTTATAGCAAAATTTTTGGCCTAAAATTTTTATAGAAAAATTTTCGGCCTAAAATTTTTATAGAAAAATTTTCGGCCTAAAATTTTTATAGAAAAATTTTCGGCCTAAAATTTTTATAGAAAAATTTTCGGCCTAAAATTTTTATAGTAAAAATTTCGGCCTAAAATTTTTATAGAAAAATTTTCGGCTTAAAATTTTTGTAGAAAAATGTTCGGCCTAAAATTTTTATAGAAAAATGTTCGGCCTAATAGTAGTATAGGGTACAAAAATATTATTATATCACCTGGTGTTCTGTTCTTTCCTATTCAGTCTGTTTTTTTTCGGTTAAGTTTCATCTAAATACCTGTTAGTTAATAACAACGTATGTCTCACCACCTCACCTCACCACCACATTCACTAAGTGAGTGAGAGTAAATAATGTTTTACAATCCTTAGACCAAATATAATTTATATACTGACGTATACATACACTAAATATATGTTTGTGGACACGTTTTGATATTATATTTTGTTTTCCATATAATTGAGGTCAACTAAAAGGGGTCATGTTTTTGTTTATCCATGTTTGTGAAAAACAAAACCTACTGCCTGCCTGACTAAGCGCTGCTGGATATTCATGAGGGAGAAATTTAAGTAATTTAAGATTAAATGTCCATAAGCTGTGTATGGGGACAATGGACCGGCTGGCTTTAGGTGTAAATGTGTGTGCAGGTGATGTATATGGCTCTGTAAGATGTTGTTATTAAATTGATTAACATTTAAGAGGGGGCAGTTCCCCCTTCTCTTTAGAAAATAACCTAGAATTTAAAGTCAAAATTCATGACAAATTAGAAAATCTCCAAGGGTTTTAAATAAAGTGACCTAAAAGTAGGCAAGTGAATTTAAAGACAAATATAATTTAGTAAGTAATATATTAACAAAAGAAAAAATTGTTGATGCTTAAAAAATACCAGAAGCTTAATTTTAGTTTAAAGTTTAAGGCAAAATTTTGAAAGCAAACAATTTTTCGCCTAAAAGCAGGCAATATTTTTCATTTATATAAAATTTAAGGAACTAACACAAGAATCTTAAACGAAATGTATACAGAAACTGGATTCTTATTAACGCATTTAATATCGTTTAAAATCAAAGATATTTCAGAAACATTTGAAAAGCATACTTTTAGGATAACCTTAATAATTTTTAACATATAAAGTTTATCTAAATTTTGTATTTTTTTTTCTAATAGTCTTGAAGCTAAATTTAAGGTTAAAGCAAATATATTTTAAGGTAAATTTTGAAATAATAATAATAAAATAACTCAAGAATCTTAAACTAAATTTAAACAGAAACTAGATAATTAGAATCGTATTCAATATCATTTGAAATCTAAAATATTTCGGAAAATTTTGTAAAGCATACTTTTGGGTAATCTAAATAATAAATAACATATAAAATTTACTACATTATATACTTTTTTCTAAGGAGACCTGAAGCTAAATTTGATGTTTAAACTAATTAATTTTAAGTCAAAATTTAAAACTTAAACAATATTTATTTTCCCTCAAAATAGGCAACATTTTTCATGTTATACAACATATAGGGAAATAACTCGAATTGAAATTTGAACGAAATTTGAACAGAACCTGGATTTCTATCTCCGCATTCAATACCGTTTGAAATCTAATATATTTTATAAAATTTGTATAGCATACTTTTAGGTTAATCTAAATAATTTATAACATAAAAAGTTTACTACATTTTATTACCCTTTTCCGAAGAGACCTGAAGCTTAATTTAATGTTAAGTCTAATTAATTTAAAGTAAAAACTTAAAAACAAAACAATATTTATTTCTCCCAAAAATAGGCAGCATTTTTCATAAATATAAAATAGAGAGAAATAATTCGAATTGAGCGAAATTTTAATAGAATCTGGATTATAACCTTTGCATTCAATATCGTTTAAAATATAAAATATTTCTGAAAATTTTGTGAAGCATATTTTTAGAATAATCTAAATAATTTATAACATATAAAGTTTACTACATTTTATACCGTTTTCTTAAGAGACCTGAACATAAATTTGATTTTGTAAAATATTTATTTCCCCTCAAAATAGGCAACATTTTTCATTTATATAAAATATAAGATAATAACTCGAATTGAAACTTGAGCTACATTTCAACAGAACCTTTTTCCAATCTCCTCATTTAATAACGATTAAAACCTATGATATTTTAGAAAAAATTTTAAAGCATACTTTTAGGTTAACCTTAAAAATGTATAACATATAAAGTTTATTATATTTAATACTTACTTGCCAAGAGACCAATAAAGTTGGATTTAAATTATACGTTTTTACAAAGAAAAGGACCTATTTAGATGTGTAGTTTATATAAAACTTTTTTCAAGAAAAATAATTTTAAACATCTCTAAAAGTTTGTATTCGATATCAAATGCGGTAATTTGACTCCTAGAACAAAACGAATACGGGAATCCAAAAATAATCCATGTTTCACTTTAACATCTAAGATATTTCAGAAACAGTTTAAAAGTCTACTTTTAGGATATTCAAAATTTTATTCTTTTTGTCAAGAGATCTTTAACAATGAAGATGTTGTTGTTTCTACAAACAAAAGAACATATTTAAAGGCTCAAATTATATTAAACCTTTAGGACACAAGAACAATTTTGAACATCCCTAAAGTATGCTACAAAATATTAGCTAAAAAGCTAATATCCAATAAGGTGATTTGACACCTGGAACATATTGAATTCAGGCATTCCATAGCAATCCATGTTTGAAAAACTTTAAACCGTTTCTTCTTCCTCTGTTATCGCTGACTCTTAATGGACCATAGGGTCTCAATCTCCCCCAAAACTTTTAGTATTTTAAAATTCATTTTGTTTATCTTAATTATACCAAAGGACTTTTAAAAAGAAAAAACCATTAATTTTATTAATTTAGCATTTGAAGTTATTCACTTGATGATATTAAAAAGTTCATTGAACATCCTACATAGATGCAGGCAACATAAATTTATCTAATTATAGTCAATTTTAATTTGATGTGAATTAGAATGTAGTTTTAAATATTTTAAGCATTTGAAATAAAGGCAACTTTCATTAGTTTCTACTTAGGTTAGAAGTTAAAATTATGATTTTTTTTGCATACTTTTAGGCTTGAAATGATTACATTTTCTTTTTAGTTGTAATAACAAAACGTAGGTATTTCTTTGGTATACCCTTACAATTGAATAACGTATTACGATAATCGATAGCAATCTATGTTTTAAGAATTTTTTAAATATGTTACATACTTTTAGGATTTTCCAAATAATTTAAAATCAATATTATATCAAAGGACTGTAAAAAGAATGAATGAATTAAACATGTGAAATTATTTACTTGATTGCAGCTAACATTTTATTAAACCTCCCAGAAGCAGGCAACATTAATTTATCTTAAAATAGTAAATTTTTATTTTCTAAAATAGAAAATTTTTATAATTTCACATGTTAAATTCATAGATTTTTTTTTATGTGTATGATATAATTTTAATTTAAAATTACTTAGAAAATCCTAAAAGTATGCAACATGTTAAAAAGTTTCTCAAAACGTCGATTGCTATCGATTACCATAATATTTTATTAGTTATGGCATATGAATAAAATTATTTTAAATGTATAGCATACTTTCCGGGTTTAAATAATTTTAATTTTTTCTGAAATTTTCATAACAAAACTTATTTCTTTGTAATGTTTTTAAAATAAATTTAAGCTTAAGGCCTTCTTTTTTGAGCATTTTATGCTGAATTACTTCCTTTAGTTTCTAGACAAGTTCCGTGCCTTAATCTTAATTAAAAATCTATTGATTTAATATCTACAAAATTGTTCTTATATATAGAATATATTCAATAGCAATTTTCTCTAATATTTACTCAAAAATTCAATTACAATTTCTAAAATTTTTGTTCTTTTATTTTACTGATTTATTCTTAATTTTTTTTTCCTCCACCTCCTAAAAACATACTTACATTCTTTACATATATAAAACTGTCTGTAATGTTATTTAAATACATTTATCTTCTTCATTTAACGTCAAAATCCCCTAGCATAGGCAACATGAATTCAGTATTTAAACAAAAAATAATATAATCTAGAAACTGGCAGGAAAACGCCCGCAATGCAAATAATCTCAGGCTTTAGTATAATTTTTTGCGCTTAAAAAAATTTTTGCTGAGTCTATTAAAAGATATTAACAATTCAACTCTGTTAGAGCTGGGGTAGACGGGAGGGAGGTAGGTTGCTTTTAACAGCCTAGACAACATTAAATGTTTTATTGAATAGTCTTTTTTTTAATTTATCGATCAGGACATCATTATATTTATTTTGTTTGTAAGCAAATTGAAATTTCACACATTTAAGCCAAAAGATTAAACAGAAAATCACATTTAAAGAAAAAAAAGTTGAAATTGATTTTTTAAATAAAAAAAAACTTCAAGTATTCAAAAGAGTCAGGGAAAGGGAAGTAAATTTCTTTCTAAATTCTAGGAAATGTTAAAAAAATTCTGAAATTTTTCTTATTACAGGTAAAATAAATTTGTCATTTCTATTTTTTATTTTGTAGAATTTAACTGAAGATCTTAAATAACAAAAACAAGTTGAAGGCATGATAAACTTTTGAAGTTTTTTCCTATTTGTGCTGCTTTTACATTTATGTTGTTTGTCTCAGCTGTCACTATGTCGACATGTCATTTTGTGGCCTACTTTTAGGCGGAGGTTTATATATATAAACTTACATTTGTAACGGTAACAGAAAAAAAGAGCAAAAACAGATTAAGTGCAATCTTCTGACTTAAAAAGAGTAGGAGAAGCAGCAAAAAATGGTTATACAAAAAGCAAAAAAAAAAAAAACCTTGCCTTTTTTATGGCATATGAACTTACAAATGAAATTTCAACTTATTTGTGTACAACATATAAAAGGGGACAAGGTAAAGATATCTCTTAACAAAGAAAAGATTTAAATTAAACCAGACATGTGCAGCCAAATAATATAAATTTTAAAAAAGAAAATAAATTTTACCTTAAAACCACACCAAAACTATTTACAAATCCCCTAACAAAAGGTAAACCCGTTTGTTATATTTTATAATTTCATAAACCAATAAAGAACCCGAAAAAAATGTCCCCCCCCAAAAAAAGGTCAGACCACAAAAAGAAAATCCTAACTAAACCACTAACTCCTAAAGCACTTCTAGCAAAAAAAAACCTAATAGACCATAGATAGACACACACAAACAAAAAATATGAACTAAAATGGTCAAAAATGTTCAGTAAATTCCTAAAAGCCAAAATATAACCATAGACAGAGAAAACAAGAAAATCCCCTTTAGTTTCGTATAAATAATTTATGAGTGAATTTTCCAGGGATTCAAATAAATAAAATATACTTTGCTTGTTTATAGTACAGGATCTAAAAGCCATTGTTATTGCTAGTAAATGGTTAAGCCTAAAAGTATGCAATTTATGTCGCAAACAAACAAAAAAAAAATTGCAAGAAATTTGTAAAATATTTTTCTAAATAGCCAAAAGTTATTTTAAAGGAATTTGTTTTCTTTTATATAAAAGAAATTTTCTGGCCATTTAGTAAGCCTATTAGGAACTTAGGTATTTAAATAACAAAGTCACTCAAATTGCTCTAAAAACAAGCGAAATATTTCTTAAGAATTTCAAATATTTTTTAATGATAACTGAACTGCTATTAAATATTAAAAACAAGACAAATTTAAATTCTTCTTGTTTTTACTATTTAATAATTTTTTTGATATTTTGCAATAAATTTAAAGGATATGTTAATAAAAAAAAAGTCGTCATTTTTGAAGTTTTGATCAGGTACCGAAAATAACTGTTATTTCTGAATTTTTTTATTAAAAAAGCAACCTTAATTAAATATCGGAGAATAAAACCAAGTACACCATTTTGAAAGTCTTGGGCCAGATTTTCATAAAATGCGATTCTTTTTAAAAATCTGATTTTTAATTTTTGGAAAAAATAACAGTTATTTTTTGATCTTTATTTTTTGAGCAAAGAAAAACAGTTATTTTTAACTTTTATTTTTTCGAACAAAAATATAAGTTATTTTTTAACTTTTATTTATACGAGCAAAAATAACAGTTAGTTTTGACTTTTATTATTTCGATCATGAATAAAAGTTATTTTTTGAATTTTATTTTTTCGAGCAGAAATAAAAATTATTTTTTTACTTTTATTTTTTGGAACAGAAAAAGTTATTGTTGTGTTTTCAACCCCAATGGTGATTGCAAAACTCACTTCATTGAACAATTTTTTAATAAATATAAAGAAAAATAGCTTTTATTTCTGCTCGAAAAATAAAAGTCAAAAAATAACTTTTATTTCTGATTGAAAAAATAAAAGTCAAAAAATAACTTTTATTTTTGCTCGAAAAAATAGAAGTCAAAAATAACTGCTATATTTGCTCGAAAAAAATAAGAGTTAAAAAATAACTTTTAATTTTGCTTGAAAATATAAAAGTCTGTTAAAAAATAACTGTTATTTTTTATCGAAAAACTAAAAGTCAAGAAATAAATTTTAGTTTTGCTCGAAATAATAAAACTCAAAAAATAACTTTTATTCTCCGACTTTTACGATAAAAATTATAACAGTTACGGTCCCTGGTTTTGATTGATTAATAATTTAAGAGTATTTTCATTTAGATATAGTTCTGTTTTAGGTTCTGTTCAAATTCAGTTCTAGGTCCTGTTCTAGGTCCTGTCCTAGGTTCCGTTCTAGTTTCTGTTCTAGGTTCTGTTCTAGATCCCGTTCTACACTCAGAATATTATGTAAGTAAAATTAACTTAAAATGTAATTTGAAATGAATGAATATTCATTTAAAAACCGGTCAACTGATTTTTCATTCAAATTCAATAAATATTTCATTTAAATTTAACTGACAAATATTTAAACTACATTTTCAATTCCAAAAACGGAATATTCAGTTGTTTTCAAAAAAATTACTGACAAAAATTTAAACTACATTTTTAGTATAAAAAACGGAAATTTTCATTTATTTTTAAAAAATTGAATGGTAAAAAACTTCGTAAAATTTCCGTAAAAATGACAATTTTCATTTGTTTTGTGATTAACTTAACATAAAAGACGAAACCATAAAAAAGTTATATCCTTTAAGGCATAAAAAAACCAAACAGACAAAACAAAGTTTGTTGTTTGCTTAGGCCATACTCCGTGATAGGCGGCCAGTATTATAAAAAGTTTCTTCAGTAGGCAAACCTAAGATACTTAAGGAAAACCAATAATTAAACAAATACGAATTATATTTGATACAATAATTGAACAAATTTATAAAAACTAAACAACTGATATTTTCAAATGTTAAGGATTTTCAGTATTTTTTTGTAGGTTGTTTTTTAAACAAATGTATAAATATGTTAAAAATCAATTTTCATGTAAATTTAAATGAATATTCATTTGAAAACAACATAACCGAAAATTTCCTAAACAACATACAATCAGTTACTGTAATAATTTCCTGAGTGTAGGTCTTGTTCTAGGTCCTGTTCTAGGTCCAGTTCTAGGTCCTGTTCTGGGACCTGTTCTAGTTCCTGTTCTAGGTTCTGTTCCAGGTTATCTTCTAGGTCCTATTCTATTTTCTATTCTAGGTCCTGTTTGAGGTCATGTTCTAGTTCTGTTTTAAGTCCTGCTCTAGGTCCTGTTCTAGGTCCTGTTCTAGGTCCTGTTCTGGGTCCTGTTCTATGTCCTGTTCTTGGTCCTGTTCTAGGACCTGTTCTAGGTCCTGTTCTAGGTCCTGTTCTAGGTCCTGTTCTAGGTCCTGTTCTAGTTCTGTTGCCGGTCCTGTTCTGGGTGGTGTTCTGGGTTCTGTTAGAGGTCCTGTTCTAGGTCCTGCTCTAGGTCCTGTTCTAGGTCTTGTTCTGATTCTGTTCTAGGTCCTATTCTAGGTCCTGTTCTGGGTCCTGTTCTAGTTCTGTTCTAGGTCTTGTTCTAGGTCTTGTTCTAGGTCATGTTCTAGGTCCTCTTCAAGTTCTGTTCAAGATTCTGTTCCAGGTCCTGTTCTAGTTCTGTTGTAGTTCTGTACTAATTCTGTTCTAGTATATTATTTAAAACATTAATTTTTTTATAAAAGTAAATCTATGGCCTACTTTTGAGCTGATGGCAAAAGTAATGTATAGCCTACTGGTTGGCTTACATTATTTTTGCTCTAAAAAAATGTTTTTCTCCCTTTTTGTATTCGGCTTTTTTTTTGTTAACATATCATCATTTTGATAAAATTATTCAAATATTTTGTAATCTCGTTAACACTGCATTTAATGTTTACCCACGTTTTCTACTTTTTGGCTGTTAAATTGCATAAATTTGTATGTGTCTGGGTATGTGTTTATTTATGTGTGTATATTTATAAGTACAGAAGCCTTTATGCATTACAATTTTGATTACTGTTTAATGTTTATTTTATAGCTCCCGTGTCTATATGCAATACTTTTTGCTATATATTTCAAAAACATTCTAGACATGAATGATCGTTAGCGTGTATGTGTGTGTGTGTTGTAGGTATTTATGTTGGAACGTGAGAACAAGCACGAAAATTTAATGCAATTGACATGTTTTCCCATGCACACAAGTGTCAAAAAGTCTTAAGATTTTTCCTCAACACTTTTTTATATAAATACATCAACTTTAGCATTGAGGCACTTGATAAACGGGAATATTTTTGAAAATATTTTATAAATTTTTGGCAAAGAGCTAAGAAGGAAAAAGTGTAGCAGCCAAGGACGTAATGTATAGGGTGTCATTTACAAATTGCTTAAGTAATATTAATATAATTTTAAGTAAATCATAAGAGCAGTAGGTGAGCTGAGGAAGCATGATTGGTGTGGTTAAGGAAGGAAGTGAAAAATTAAAAAAGAAAGAAAATGTTATAAGCAAATTTGTTGGCAACATGTTGATACCTGATTTTAACAAGCTCTTTGCAAATTAAAAAAAAATACATAGAGGTAAAAAAAATAAATACAGAACAGAATTTAATCTTGAATTTAAGAACATTTATTTCCTAAATTTGAAATAATTTCTAAAGCAAATTACAAACATTACCAGCAGCAGTCTTTGACTACCCCATAAAATACTTAACGATATTCAATCAATTAACATTTTATGATTCTCATTACATTACACAAATATTTCATAAAATTAATTCATAACATTTCTTTTAACTCTCCTGCAATTAATTACTTGTTTACACGTGTTTTTAGCCTAACAAAACAATTTAGCATTAACATTGATTTTTTTTTCAGCTAACACCAAATTATAGTTCGATTATATAAATCACTTTCACAATAATTAATTTTCATAAAATTGTCAATACTTTAGGGAAAATACCGCCTTAACCCAACCAGTTTTGGAACAATAATTGCCTTATATTTCATAAAACAAAAAATATTACCACATAAATTGACCATGAAAATTTTAACTCCCTAAAATATGCTACACTTTTTTTGGTTAATTCATTAAAACAGCTACATACATATATTATAAAAATGTGTTGGTTTATTGATACTTGCCAACAAATTGGTGTATAATTAAATTTAATATGTTAAAAGTAATAGGGTTTTTCTTTTGTGAAAGGTGAGTAAAAAGCTTTGGACGTAAAGAAAAACTTGAAAATATAGACAAAGCTAGAAGGGCCGACATATATAAATCAGGCAGGCTGGAGCAGCCAGACAGAGTTGCAAATGACACACCCAACACAGGCAGGCCTCGACACATATAAACAAAAATAGTTAAACAAAGATATACACATTAGAGCGTCTCGACTTATATGGGGAAAAAATAAAGTTCGCCGTACACCATCGAATATAAAGCATTGCTATGATGTAGTTTCGAAAAAAATTTTTTTAATTTTTTTCGTTGCACTTTGGGGTCGCCAAAATACATTTTTTGTTATATCTTCGGCATTTACAGTCGGATCTCGAAATGTGATATATCGATGTTTTTGTTTCGAGGAGGCCAACATTTTTCTTTAATAATCATTATTCTCAGGTATCCGGTTCTAGTTTTTATCTATCAGACCCCTGTTCCTACCACCCTAATGTACCACCCTAATATCAGAAAATTAAAGCTCTTAAAAAATCGTTAAACTTTTACTAAGGAAGTTTTTCGATTTTTCAAACCGATCTATTACAAACAAGAAATTTCTTATTTTGCCGCACATAGGGATCGCCAAAATACACTTTTCGTTATATCTTCGCCATTTACTGTCGGATCTTAAAGTGTAATATATCGATGTTTTTGTCTACATAGTACCTACCCAAGATATCTTAACTCATACAACAAGAATTATACAAATTTAAAATCTTTTAATCAAGTTTTTAAAAAATGTGGCCCATACGTTGCTCACCAGTGACAGCCATGGCAGATTAATGTACTACATGAACAAAACGTTCAGTGTTTTGTTAAAGGCACCGATAAGCTGTGAAAATAATTAAGTTTAGTTTTATAATCATTGACCTCAAGTACATTCTTCAAGTACTTTTTTTTTATAATAATCATTGATCTCAGATATCCGTTCTAGTATTTATTTAAAATTATTAAAAAATATCATGTAAAAATTCACAGTGTAAATACCCAAACAGTCTCTTAGTTTGTCTTGCTAATCGTTTTATCCACGAAATAATTGTTTGAATTTCGTCTGTGTCTGCATAACATTTAATCGTGTTGTGTCTATTTTAATTATAAACTATTAAAACTTAATTTAAATAAACAACAGCCTCCCGAACTCTTCTCTTTTATTTTATCCGCCATTCTGGTTCTTGTGAAATCCAACCTCAAGCAATTCCAATAGATGATATATCTTGGGTTCATCAATTGCCGGACCACGTTCAATAAATGCTTCGTCTGCCCATAGAAAATATTGTTTACTTTTTTCACCCGGTCCACAATTTCAGAATTTTTTTGACTGAGCCGCCATGCTTGCAATTCTTAATGCAAGAACTGCTGGAAGCATTTCAGTTTTCCAAAGATGTAATCGAAATCCCAGGAAACTTTCTGTTGATAGTTTTATTTACTAAACTTAATTATTTTCACAGCTTATCGATGCCTTTAACAAAACGTTTTGTTCATGTAGTACATTAATCTACCATGACTGTCACTGGTGAGCAACGCATGGGCCACATTTTTTCAGAACTTGAGAACCCTTAAAAATACAGCAAACTTGAGCCTTTTCAAAACATTATTGATTAAAAGATTTTAAATTTTTATAATTCTTGTTGTATGAGTTAAGATATCTTGGGTAGGTACTATGTAGAAGAATGTATTTAAGGTCAATGATTAATATCGCAAAACATTGGCCTTCGTTATTCAAAAACATCGATATATTACACTTTAAGATCCGACAGTAAACGGCGAAGATATAACGAAAAATGTATTTTGGCGATCCCTATGTGCGGCAAAATAAGAAATTCCTTGTTTGTAATAGATCGGTTTGAAAAATCGAAAAACTTCCTTAGTAAAAGTTTAACGATTTTTTAAGAGCTTTAATTTTCTGATATTAGGGTGGTACATTAGGGTGGTAGGAACAGGGGTCTGATAGATAAATACTAGAACCGGATACCTGAGAATAATGACTATTAAAGAAAAATGTTGGCCTCCTCGAGACAAAAACATCGATATATTACACTTCGAGATCCGACTGTAAATGCCGATGATATAACGAAAAATGTATTTTGGCGACCCCAATGTGCAACGAAAAAAATTAAAAATTTTTTTTTCGAAACTACCTCATAGCAATGCTTTATATTCGATGGTGTACGGCGAACTTTATTTTTTCGAGACGCCCTAATACACATACAGACAGACATTGCTAGACACAGACAGACCCAGAGAGAAACGTACAGACAGACAAAAAACGACACATACATACAAAGCCAGACACAAACAGATATAGACAGACTCACATACCCAGACACAGATAGACACACACACACATACATAGAGATACAGACAGACACAGACAGACACAGACAGGCACAGACAGACACAGACAGACACAGACAGACACAGACAAACACAGACAGACACAGACAGACACAGACAGACACAGACAGACACAGACAGACACAGACAGACACAGACAGACACAGACAGACACAGACAGACACAGACAGACACAGACAGACACAGACAGACACAGACAGACACAGACAGACACAGACAGACACAGACAGACACAGACAGACACAGACAGACACAGACAGACACAGACAGACACAGACAGACACAGACAGACACAGACAGACACAGACAGACACAGACAGACACAGACAGACACAGACAGACACAGACAGACACAGACAGACACAGACAGACACAGACAGACACAGAAAGACACAGACAGACACAGACAGACACAGACAGACACAGACAGACACAGACAGATACAGACAGATACAGACAGACACAGACAGACACAGACAGACACAGACAGACATAGACAGATACAGACAGACACAGACAGACACAGACAGACACAGACAGACACAGACAGACACAGACAGACACAGACAGACACAGACAGACACAGACAGACACAGACAGACACAGACAGACACAGACAGACACAGACAGACACAGACAGACACAGACAGACACAGACAGACACAGACAGACACAGACAGACACAGACAGACACAGACAGACACAGACAGACACAGACAGACACAGACAGACACAGACAGACACAGACAGACACAGACAGACACAGACAGACACAGACAGACACAGACAGACACAGACAGACACAGACAGACACAGACAGACACAGACAGACACAGACAGACACAGACAGACACAGACAGACACAGACAGACACAGACAGACACAGACAGACACAGACAGACACAGACAGACACAGACAGACACAGACAGACACAGACAGACACAGACAGACACAGACAGACACAGACAGACACAGACAGACACAGACAGACACAGACAGACACAGACAGACACAGACAGACACAGACAGACACAGACAGACACAGACAGACACAGACAGACACAGACAGACACAGACAGACACAGACAGACACAGACAGACACAGACAGACACAGACAGACACAGACAGACACAGACAGACACAGACAGACACAGACAGACACAGACAGACACAGACAGACACAGACAGACACAGACAGACACAGACAGACACAGACAGACACAGACAGACACAGACAGACACAGACAGACACAGACAGACACAGACAGACACAGATAGACACAGATAGACACAGACAGACACAGACAGACACAGACAGACACAGACAGACACAGACAGACACAGACAGACACAGACAGACACAGACAGACACAGACAGACACAGACAGACACAGACAGACACAGACAGACACAGACAGACACAGACAGACACAGACAGACACAGACAGACACAGACAGACACAGACAGACACAGACAGACACAGACAGACACAGACAGACAGACACAGACAGACACAGACAGACACAGACAGACACAGACAGACACAGACAGACACAGACAGACACAGACAGACACAAACAGACACAGACAGACACAGACAGACACAGACAGACACAGACAGACACAGACAGACACAGACAGACACAGACAGACACAGACAGACACAGACAGACACAGACAGACACAGACAGACACAGACAGACACAGACAGACACAGACAGACACAGACAGACACAGACAGACACAGACAGACACAGACAGACACAGACAGACACAGACAGACACAGACAGACACAGACAGACACAGACAGACACAGACAGACACAGACAGACACAGACAGACACAGACAGACACAGACAGACACAGACAGACACAGACAGACACAGACAGACACAGACAGACACAGACAGACACAGACAGACACAGACAGACACAGACAGACACAGACAGACACAGACAGACACAGACAGACACAGACAGACACAGACAGACACAGACAGATACAGACAGACACAGACACAGACAGACACAGACAGACACAGACAGACACAGCCAGACACAGCCAGACACAGACAGACACAGACAGACACAGACAGACACAGACAGACACAGACAGACACAGACAGACACAGACAGACACAGACAGACACAGACAGACACAGACAGACACAGACAGACACAGACAGACACAGACAGACACAGACAGACACAGACAGACACAGACAGACACAGACAGACACAGACAGACACAGACAGACACAGACAGACACAGACAGACACAGACAGACACAGACAGACACAGACAGACACAGACAGACACAGACAGACACAGACAGACACAGACAGACACAGACAGACACAGACAGACACAGACAGACACAGACAGACACAGACAGACACAGACAGACACAGACAGACACAGACAGACACAGACAGACACAGACAGACACAGACAGACACAGACAGACACAGACAGACACAGACAGACACAGACAGACACAGACAGACACAGACAGACACAGACAGACACAGACAGACACAGACAGACACAGATAGACACAGACAGACACAGACAGACACAGACAGACACACACAGACAGACACAGACAGACCGACCGACAGACAGAGGATCACTCTTTAAGACTGAAAAAATAAAATGCAGTCTTATAACTAAAAGGAAAATCTAACTTTTTACTAAAAAACTGTAAATTTGTAATTTGGAATTAATTCCTAAAGATATGCAGTAGTTATGCATAAACCTCTATTATTTAATATGCCTAGAAGTATGCATTTAAAATGATGTATCAGTGATTAATCCTTGAAGTTATGCATTGCTTATAATCAAATATACATATATATTCTAATTACAAGATTATTTCCTGTGCTATACCTAAAAGTATGCAGTTTTTTTTCGAAATGAGTAATTATTAATATAATAAAATATTAAATACCCTTAAATTGTACAAAAACGTAAAATTAATAAGGTTTTACTTTTAAAATTTTACTCTTCCTAGAATAAGGCAATAAATAATTAAATAACTATTTTCTTCTAAAAATGTTTAAGTGTACATTAATTTCAGCCTTATTTTACACTTTTACCTAAAAATATACAAAGTTTTCCGATACATATGTAATTGATACATTTCCTAAAAATTGGTAGTAAATAATTAATTATAAAAGATTTAAATTACTTGTATCTTTTATATACGTAATTGAGCATTTACATGGTTTTGGGTCAAAATTAAATTTCTTTTGGAAAGTATGCAATATTTTTTGTGGATTTTATTATTTTTTTAAAGAACAACAAAATTATTGCAATTCTGTCAGATTACAATAGATTTATTCTTCTAAAAACACCTGAAGAATAGCAATAACGAAGAAATTTAATTTAAGGCAGAACTAACTATTTTGTTTTGCTTTAAAATCTATTATTTAAAATACCTTAAAAACTAAAAACTTTGAAAGAATGTATAGCCCAAAATTAGGCAGTACTTTTGAAAATTAAACATATTATCTAAGAATCTTTTTTTATTATTGGTTTAACTTTCATATAAATAACTTCATTGCTAATTAACTCTTTTTTTTTCAGTGACATGTTATCTGTAATTCATTTTATTTTTAGTATACCTAAAAGTATGCTTCATTATTTGGCATTTCATTTGCTTAATTGACTTTCATTATTAAACTAATTGACTTTTTGTTTTTCTCCGAATTCTATTTTTTCCTGCTACATTATTCATTAAAATATTCTTATCTTTTATCATTAATAAATATCATCACTTATTTACAACTGGAAGGTATAGAAATTTTGTAAATAGCTTTCTCTTATGGCTCGAGGGCTGATTAATTTAAATGACCATATATTGGTGGTGTTGGGCAATTAAGTGGCTTTTTTTTGGATTCCTTCGTATTGGTTGCATATAAATCATTAGTCATTAATTTAAGTATTTTTTCATTTATTTTTTTTATTTCAAATTCAAGAATTAATTTGTTTGCTAACATTTTCCCCTGAAGTATTTTGATTAATATCTTATTGGCAGTTGTCAGTGGTCGGGAAAAAGACAAATGAATATAATGCATGAAAAGTAATGAATGCCAGCGAAGTTAATCAGTATTGGCAAGAGGTTAGTTTTTCATTTTCCCTTGAATTTTTTGAATGATCATGCTAAATTATTTAGGGAAATGACTATGCAGAAAAAGGTGGCTTAATAAATGGATATGAGGATTTGATATTTAGCAGGAAATAAATCTGAAATGGATATCGAAATAAATTACTTAGGCCTTTTGCTACAGGTATAAGAAGCGAAAACTGCGTAGTATTTCCTTGGGCTTAGCGAGATTGCATCTACTACTAGATTCTTGTCGAACCACCATTGTATATCAGTTTTTTGCCCCTTATGCTTATGCTTTACTTTCTGCCTCCATCCATTACCTTATTAGTATGCTTTACATTTCGTTAGATTTTTTACACAAAAACAAATTTAAAGTCTTATATCTATGTTTTTTCCTACAAATTTTGCCATTAACATTGACATTTCTCGTTTTATGCATCTCTAAACACAGAGTTTTATCGCTAATGCTCAAACACTGACGCACATCAAAAACAAAACCTAAATCTACAAAAAAAAAAAGAAATTTTTTAATTTCATTAAATTTGTTAACAAAAAATGTATTTAAATAAAATTCACTTCCCTTTTGAAATAACGACCCATATAACATTTGCTTAAAAAAAAACTTAATTAGAACAAATTACAAAAGTCCTAAAAAAGTGATAAAAAATATTCATATATATTTTATATTATCCTGTAAGGACACAGACTTTGTAAATCATCATCAAAGCAAACAAATGTACGGGAAAGTAATACACTCAGGAAATTATTACAGTAACTGATTGTATGTTGTTTAGGAAATTTTCGGTTATGTTGTTTTCAAATGAATATTCATTTAAATTTACATGAAAATTGATTTTTAACATATTTATACATTTGTTTAAAAAACAACCTACAAAAAAAATACTGAAAATCCGTAACATTTGAAAATATCAGTTGTTTAGTTTTTATATATTTTTTTTAATTATTGTATCAAATATAATTCGTATTTGTTTAATTATTGGTTTTCCTTAAGTATCTTAGGTTTGCTTACTGAAGAAACTTTTTATAATACTAGCCGCCTATCACAGGGTATGGCCTAAGCAAACAACAAACTTTGTTTTGTCTGTTTGGTTTTTTGATGCCTTAAAGGATATAACCTTTTTATGGTTTCGTCTTTTATATTACGTTAATTACAAAAACAAATAGAAATTGTCCGTTCTACGGAAATTTTACGTAGTTTTTTACCATTCAATTTTTTATAAATAAATGAAAATTTCCGTTTTCTATACTAAAAATGTAGTTTAAATTTTTGTCAGTAATTTTTTTGAAAACAACTGAATATTCCGTTTTTAAAACTGAAAATGTAGTTTAAATATTTGTCAGTTAAATTTAAATGAAATATTTATTGAATTTGAATGAAAAATCAGTTGACCGGTTTTTAAATGAGTATTCATTCATTTCAAATTACGTTTTAAGTTAATTTTACTTACATAATATTCTGAGTGTAAGAGTGTTATCTCATTTTGGAGATATATCAAAAGAAAATATTTTCTGAAAGAAATTTCGAAAATATTTTATATAATTCAGAATTCCTTAAGTACAAAGTACTCTACTATATAAACCCCGACGAATTTATAATGTACAAAGACAAGGACATACCCACTGTAAAGCTAATTCCAACAGAAATATTAAAAACAATATCAATAACAATACTTATACCGATACAAATACTATAACTAATACCAAAACTGATACTTATACTGATCTCATACTGATACTAATACTGATACTAATACTAATACTGATACTAATACTGATACTAATACTGATACTAATACTGATACTGATACTAATACTGATACTAATACATATACTAATACTGATACTAATACTGATACTAATACTGATACTAATACTGATACTAATACTGATACTAATACTGATACTAATACTGATACTAATACTGATACTAATACTGATACTAATACTTATACTTATACTAATACTGATATCAACACCGATTCTACCACTGATACTAATATTGACACTAATACTGATACTAATACTAAAACAAATAATAATTCTGATACTTATAATGATATTACTACTGATACTACTACTGATAATAATACTAATACTTGTACTGATTCTGGGGCCCTATGCTCCACTGGTAGTCAAGGATAAAAGAAGAAGAATACTGATACTAATACTGATACTTATACTCATGCTAATACTTAAACTTATTTCTAAGTTTCTATAAAAATGAAAAATTTTTTTAAAAAATTCCTACAAAAATAAGAAATTTTTGAAAATTTTCTTATAAAAATAAAAAAATTTTGAAAAGTTTCTTATTAAAATAAGAAATTTTTAAAAAAATTCTTACAAAATTAAAAAATTTTTGAAAAATTTCTTATACAAATAAGAAATTTTTGAAAAATAAGATATCTATAAAAAATTTTCTAAAAAAAACAATAAGAAATTTTTAAAAAAATTTCAATCAAATTAAAAAATTATTGAAAAATTTTCTGTAAAAATAAGAAACTTTTGAAAAATTTCTTATAAAAATAAAAACTTTTTGAAAAATTGCTTACAAAAATAAGAAATTTTTAAAAAATTTCCTACAAAAATAAAAAATTTTTGAAAAATTTCCTATAGAAATAAGAAATTTTAAAAAACTATCGTTTAAAAATAAGAAATTTTTTAAAAATTTCCTTTAAAAATAAGAAGTTTTTGAAAAATTTCCTTTAAAAATAAAAAATTTTTGAAATTTTTTTTTTGTAAAAATAAGAAATTTTTGAAAAATTTTCTATAAAAATTAAGAAATTTTTTTAAAAATTTCATATAAAAATAAGAAAATTCTAAAAAATTTCCTATAAAAATAAAACATATTTTTTATAATTAATATAAAAATAAGAAATTTTTAAAAAATATCCTTTAAAAATAAGAAATTTTCGAAATTTTTTTTATAAAAATAAGAAATTTTTGATAAATTTTCTATAAAAATTAAGAAACTTTTGAAAAATTTCATATAAAAATAAGAAATTTTTGAAAATTTTTCTATAAAACAAGAAATTTTTGAAAAATTCCTTTTAAAGTTATAAATTTTTGAAAAATTTCCTATAAACACAAAAAATTTTTGAAAACTTTCCTATAAAAATAAGAAGTTTTTGAAAAATTTCCTATAAAAATAATAAATTTTTATATTTTTTTTTAATAAGAAATTTAAAAAATTTCTTATAAAAATAAGAAATTTTTAAAAAAATTTCTTATAAAAATAAGAAATTTTTGAAAACGTTCTTATCCTATCAAAATAAGAAATTTTCCTATAAATATAGGAAATTTTTGGAAAAATTTCCTATAAATATAGGAGATTTTTGGAAAAATTTCCTATAAAAATAGGAAATTTTTGGAAAAATTTCCTATAAAAATAGGAAATTTTTGGAAAAATTTCCTATAAAAATAGGAAATTTTTGGAAAAATTTCCTATAAAAATAGGAAATTTTTGGAAAAATTTCCTATAAAAATAGGAAATTTTTGGAAAAATTTCCTATAAAAATAGGAAATTTTTGGAAAAATTTCCTATAAAAATAGGAAATTTTTGGAAAAATTTCCTATAAAAATAGGAAATTTTTGGAAAAATTTCCTATAAAAATAGGAAATTTTTGGAAAAATTTCCTATAAAAATAGGAAATTTTTGGAAAAATTTCCTATAAAAATAGGAAATTTTTGGAAAAATTTCCTATAAAAATAGGAAATTTTTGGAAAAATTTCCTATAAAAATAGGAAATTTTTGGAAAAATTTCCTATAAAAATAGGAAATTTTTGGAAAAATTTCCTATAAAAATAGGAAATTTTTGGAAAAATTTCCTATAAAAATAGGAAATTTTTGGAAAAATTTCCTATTAAAATAGTAAATTTTATAAAAATTTCCTAAAAAAAAATAGGAAATTTTTGGAAAAATTTCCTATGAAAATAGGAAATTTTTAGAAAAATTTCCTAAAAAATAGGAAATTTTTAGAAAAATTTCCTATAAAATTAGGAAATTTTTTAAAACTTTCCTATAAAAATAGGAAAATTTAAAAAAAATTTCCTATAAAAATTAGAAATTTTTGAAAAATTTCCTATAAAAATAAAAAAAATTTTGAAAAATTTCCTATAAAAATATTTAATTTTTGAATAGTTTCCTATAAAAAAAGAAAATTTTGAAAAATTTCGTATAAAAAGAAATTTTTATAAATTTTTCTTTACATAAATAGTTAGATAAAGTAATAGATTACGACGTAGACTAAGACATTTACTAAGACATAGACTAAGATATAGACTAAGGCATAGTAAATATGAATAAACATTATTATTTATCAGTTTAGATTTTGATTTCCTTTTATACATTGGTCTTTTGTCCTCTTGACATTTACCTTAGCCTACCCTTAGGCTTTTCCATTAATTTAATTTAACAACTTGGCTGATTTTAAATGTGACCCAGCCACAAGCTGGCTTAGTTTTGTTTTAATTTTTAAATCTTTTTAATTTAAATTATTTATCATTAAAAAAAGAAAGGACATGATGTCCTTGTTAACTAAGATTTTATATCCATCTTCCCTCATTATTATTGTTAGCAAAAGAAAAGCAAAATCTCGCTAACAAATTATATAACATCTTTGACTCATTTGAAGTTTATTTTTATATCCATCCAAGTACGTGGTCCTTAACTAATTACATTACTTAGTGTTAGAAACTGTTAAGCGAAAAGAAAAAATTTACCAAATTAAGAACAAAAAAAATAGCACAAACGGACACAGGGACAGAGCAAGTGTTCGAATGATAAAGAATACGATTTATCATTAGAAATGGTGATTTTGCTTTATTGAGTGTATTATTTTATTCTTAATAAATTTAACACTGATTTGTTGCAAAGTCAAAAGGAATAAGAAAAAACCGAAAAATTAAGAAACTTTGTTAGCTTAACAATATCAGCAACAGCTTTTGAATGTCTACAGTATGTCAGTAACAGAAATACATGGCTCTGAAGAAAGGACTTTTAACATGTTTTAGGACATCCCCAACTCATTTGTATGCACAGCTCATCATCAGCCAGCTCGACTGGGGTCGTTGTTTTTTATTATTGCTTTTCTTTAAATAAACAGGATTTCAATTTTTTTGTTTGCTTAAGAAAGGACGAAAATATCCAGCATAACCTGTTTAATGTGTTTTAAGCATTCATGTCACTTGTCTTTATTTTTTGTTTTTTGTTAACTGATGTTGAGATTTGACATTATCCTGAGTAAATAAAGATTGTAGATTTTATTTTCTTTATTTAGAATTTCTGTTGCCTACTTTAAAGGTCGAAAAAAAAATTTGGTTATTATACCTTTTGGCTTTACAAATGTTTTTTTTTTGCATAATTTCTTTTCTTTTATTTAAAAAGTTGTTTTCCTACGATATTTTCATTTGCCCGTTTGTGTTGATGAAGTTTAATATGGTACGTTTTATTCTGTTAAATGACAGCTGACAGATATTTAGAATGGTAATGAAGTGGAATTGAAAGGAAGGTAACCATTTAGTTAGTTATTAGTAACGCTTGTGTCTCAAATTGCCAATCAGAAGGAAAGGCACAATGCAGCGGATATTAAATATTGAGGGCTACAACATTTGCAAAGAAATAGGCAAGAATATTTGATAAAATTCTTTTAAAAACAAGAAAATTTTTAAAAATTTTCTATAAAAATAAGAAATTTTTGAAAAAATTCCAATAAATATAAAAAATTTTTGAAAAATTTCCTATAAAAATAGGAAATTTTTGAAAAATTTCCAATAAAAATAAGAAATTTTTAAAAAAATGTCCAATAAAATAAGAAATTTTTGAAAAATTTCTAATAAAAATAAGAAATTTATGAAAATTTTCCAATAAAAATAAGAAATTTTTGAAAATTTTCCAATAAAAATAAGAAACTTTTGAAAAATTTCCTATAAAAATAAAAATTTCGTATAAAAATAGGAAATTTTTGAAAAATTTCTAATAGAAATAGGAAATTTTTTTAAAATTTCTTATAAAAATAGGAAATTTTTGAAAAATTTCCTATAAAAATAGGATTTTTTTTTAAATTTCCTATAAAATTGTGAAAAATTTTCTATAAAAATAGGAAATTTTTGAAAAATTTCCTAAAAAAAAATTGAAAGATTTCCTAATTTCCTAAAATTTTTGAAAAATTTCTTATAAAAATAAAAAATTTTTGAAAAATTTCCTGTAAAATTTATAAATTACAGGAAATTTATAAAAAAATAAGAGATATTTGAAAATTTTCCTAAAAAAAATAAGAAATTTTTGAAAAACTTCTTATCAAAATAAGAAATTTTTGAAAAACTTCTTATAAAAATACGATTTTTTTTTAATTTCTTATAAAAATAAAAATAGGAAATTTTTGAAAAATTTCCTAAAAAAAAAAAAATGAAATATTTCCTAATTTCCTAAAATTTTTGAAAAATTTCTTATAAAAATAAAAAATTTTTGAAAAATTTCCTGTAAAATTTATAAATTACAGGAAATTTATAAAAAATAAGAGATATTTGAAAATTTTCCTAAAAAAAATAAGAAATTTTTGAAAAACTTCTTATCAAAATAAGAAATTTTTGAAAAACTTCTTATAAAAATACGATTTTTTTTTAATTTCTTATAAAAATAAGAAATTTTTGAAAATTTTCTTATAAAAATAAAAAATTTTTGAAAAATGTTTATAAAAAAAAAAATTTGAAAAATTTTCTATAAAATAGGAAATTTGTGAAAAATTTTCTATAAAATAAGAAATTTTTGAAAATTTCTTATAAAAGTAAGAAATTTTTGAAAGATTTTCTATGAAAATAAGAAATTTTTGCAAATTTTCTTTAAAAAGAAGACATTTTGGAAAAAAATCCAATAAAAATTAGAAATTTTTAAAAAATATCTTATAAAAATAAGAATTTATTGAACGATTTCCTTTAAAACTAAGAAGCTTCCTATAAAAATAAAAAATTTTGAAAAATGTTTCTTTAAAAATAGACAATTTCCTAAAAACATAGGACATTTTTAAAAAAGAAATTTTTGAAAAATTTCCTATGAAAAAAAATAAATTTTTGAAAAAAATCCTATAAAAATAAGAATTTTTTGAAAAATTTTCTATAAAAATAAGAAACTTTTAAAAAATTTTCTATAAAAATAAGAAATTAAAAAAAAATTGCTATGAAGATAAGAAATTTTTAGAAAAATTTCCTATAAAAATAAAAAAATTTTTAAAAATTCTCTATAAAAATAAAAAAATTTTGTAAAATTTCTTATGAAAATAAGAAATTTTTGTAAAATTTCATATGAAAATAAGAAATTTTTTAAAAATTTTCTCTAAAGATAAGAAATTAAAAAAAAAGAATTTGGATCTAAACTTGATTTAGTCACATACATATACACATACTCGCATCTGCATATACAAACATCTAAAAGCCATTTGAATTTTAATTGCAACAATTTTAATTTCTGTTGCATACTTTTTGGCGTTAGTTGAGATTTATTCATTTGTATGCTGTTACATTTCCTTTTTCTCTCTAGACATGTTTTATTTGTACATGTCCCATAAGAAAAACACTTGATTGTTGTTATTTCTGTTTGTCTTGTTGCTTTAGCCTTCTCCGCTCGCAATTACCTCTCTGTAGCCCTTTGATAGCCCTCCTAAAGGTTCTTCGCAAATGTTGTTAACAACACAGCAGGATAATAAATGTTTTTATTTTTATTTTCATTCTCGCATAGACTAGATTTAATATGTTTTCATATACTAAAATTACATTTATATACTAAAACATTTATATACCAAACATTTTTATACTCATATTCGTACGTATATGACAATTTTATTAAAGTGTAGAAAATTTTTGGTTTTGGTTTTTGTGTGTTGGAAATTTCTTTTTTTTTTTTGGTTTTATTTTATTTTAAGTTGTATTCTGAAACCGCCTTAGAGTTTTTATGAGCTATTTTTATTCGGTTGGAATTTGTTTTATTTGCTTTAAGAGCAAATAAATGTAAGAATATACATATTCTAGCTTATGCTAGATTGCGGTTATTGTGGCTTTAATTAAAGATTTACAAAAATATAATTCCAGTCAACAAACAAAATATTGTGCATACATTTGTCTGTCTGTCTGCCTGTTTAGAGAATTTAATTTAATATTCAGTTTTATTTAATTTTTTTAAGAACTCTGTGGGGTTTTGTTACAATATAATATTTTATTTTGCTGCTTTATGTGGCTGTTAAATATTTATTCGTTCTATTTGCTGGTTTTTGGGAAAAATTTTCGTCTAAAAGTTAATAAAGCATATTTTTGTGGGTTTAAGCTTTATAAAATTGTTATAGAATTAAGTTAATTACAAAACAGACAGATACAAATACGAATACACAAATCCAGACACACATACACACTCATAAAGACACATTTTCTTTTTAAAAATATAGGAAATTTTTTTAGCAATATGTTTTAAACATTTTTTATTTTTATAGCAAATTTTTAAAAATTTCTTATTTTCATAGGCAATTTTTCAAAAATTTCCTATTTTTATAGGAAATTTTTCAAAAATTTCCTATTTTTATGGGAAATTTTTCAAAAATTTCCTATTTTTATGGGAAATTTTTCAAAAATTTCCTATTTTTATAGGAAATTTTTCAAAAATTTCCTATTTTTATAGGAAATTTTTCAAAAATTTCCTATTTTTGTAGGAAATTTTTCAAAAATTTCCTATTTTTGTAGGAAATTTTTCAAAAATTTCCTATTTTTATAGGAAATTTTTCAAAAATTTCCTATTTTTATAGGAAATTTTTCAAAAATTTCCTATTTTTATAGGAAATTTTTCAAAAATTTCCTATTTTTTAGGAAATTTTTCAAAAATTTCCTATTTTTTAGGAAATTTTTCAAAAATTTCCTATTTTTATAGGAAATTTTTCAAAAATTTCCTATTTTTATAGGAAATTTTTTAAAAATTTCCTATTTTTATAGGAAATTCTTCAAAAATTTCCCATTTTTATAGGAAATTTTTCAAAAATTTCCTATTTTTATAGGAAATTTTTCAAAAAATTCCTATTTTTATAGGAAATTTTTCAAAAATTTCCTATTTTTATAGGAGATTTTTCAAAAATTTCCTATTTTTATAGGAAATTTCCTTTAAATTTCCTACTTTTATAGGAAATTTTTCAAAAATTTCCTATTTTTTAAGGAAATTTTTCAAAAATTTCCTATTTTTAAAGGAAATTTTTCAAAAATTTCCTATTTTTAAAGGAAATTTTTCAAAAATTTCCTATTTTTATAGGAAATTTTTCAAAAATTTCCTATTTTTATAGGAAATTTTTCAAAAATTTCCTATTTTTATAGGAAATTTTTCAAAAATTTCCTATTTTTATAGGAAATTTTTCAAAAATTTCCTATTTTTATAGGAAATTTTTCAAAAATTTCCTATTTTTATAGGAAATTTTTCAAAAATTTCCTATTTTTATAGGAAATTTTTCAAAAATTTCCTATTTTTATAGGAAATTTTTCAAAAATTTCCTATTTTTATAGGAAATTTTTCAAAAATTTCCTATTTTTGTAGGAAATTTTTCAAAAATTTCCTATTTTTATAGGAAATTTTTCAAAAATTTCCTATTTTTATAGGAAATTTTTCAAAAATTTCCTATTTTTATAGGAAATTTTTCAAAAATTTCCTATTTTTATAGGAAATTTTTCAAAAATTTCCTATTTTTATAGGAAATTTTTCAAAAATTTCCTATTTTTATAGGAAATTTTTCAAAAATTTTCTATTTTTATAGGAAATTTTTCAAAAATTTCCTATTTTTATAGGAAATTTTTCAAAAATTTCCTATTTTTATAGGAAATGTTTCAAAAATTTCCTATTTTTATAGGAAAATTTTCAAAAATTTCCTATTTTTATAGGAAATTTTTCAAAAATTTCCTATTTTTATAGGAAATTTTTCAAAAATTTCCTATTTTTATAGGAAATTTTTCAAAAATTTCCTATTTTTATAGGAAATTTTTCAAAAATTTCCTATTTTTATAGGAAATTTTTCAAAAATTTCCTATTTTTATAGGAAATTTTTCAAAAATTTCCTATTTTTATAGGAAATTTTTCAAAAATTTCCTATTTTTATAGGAAATTTTTCAAAAATTTCCTATTTTTATAGGAAATTTCCTATTTTTATAGGAAATTTTCCAAAAATTTCCTATTTTTTATAGGAAATTTTTCAAAAATTTTTATGGGAAATTTTTAAAAATTTCTTATTTTCATAGGAAATTTTTCAAAAATTTCTTACTTTTCTAAGACATTTTTCAAAAATTTTTATTTTCATAAGAAATTTTTAAATTTTTTTTATAGGAAATTTTTCAAAAATTTCCTATTTTTATAGGAAATTTTTCAAAAAATTCCTATTTTTATAGGAAATTTTTCAAAAATTTCCTATTTTTATAGGAGATTT
Organism: Stomorhina lunata; assembly: GCA_933228675.1. NCBI lineage: Eukaryota > Metazoa > Arthropoda > Insecta > Diptera > Rhiniidae > Stomorhina > Stomorhina lunata. The sequence goes on from OW121741.1 coordinate 14,164,384, forward strand.
TTCAAAAATTTCCTATTTTTATAGGAAATTTCCTTTAAATTTCCTACTTTTATAGGAAATTTTTCAAAAATTTCCTATTTTTTAAGGAAATTTTTCAAAAATTTCCTATTTTTAAAGGAAATTTTTCAAAAATTTCCTATTTTTAAAGGAAATTTTTCAAAAATTTCCTATTTTTATAGGAAATTTTTCAAAAATTTCCTATTTTTATAGGAAATTTTTCAAAAATTTCCTATTTTTATAGGAAATTTTTCAAAAATTTCCTATTTTTATAGGAAATTTTTCAAAAATTTCCTATTTTTATAGGAAATTTTTCAAAAATTTCCTATTTTTATAGGAAATTTTTCAAAAATTTCCTATTTTTATAGGAAATTTTTCAAAAATTTCCTATTTTTATAGGAAATTTTTCAAAAATTTCCTATTTTTATAGGAAATTTTTCAAAAATTTCCTATTTTTATAGGAAATTTTTCAAAAATTTCCTATTTTTATAGGAAATTTTTCAAAAATTTCCTATTTTTATAGGAAATTTTTCAAAAATTTTCTATTTTTATAGGAAATTTTTCAAAAATTTCCTATTTTTATAGGAAATTTTTCAAAAATTTCCTATTTTTATAGGAAATTTTTCAAAAATTTCCTATTTTTATAGGAAATTTTTCAAAAATTTCCTATTTTTATAGGAAATGTTTCAAAAATTTCCTATTTTTATAGGAAAATTTTCAAAAATTTCCTATTTTTATAGGAAATTTTTCAAAAATTTCCTATTTTTATAGGAAATTTTTCAAAAATTTCCTATTTTTATAGGAAATTTTTCAAAAATTTCCTATTTTTATAGGAAATTTTTCAAAAATTTCCTATTTTTATAGGAAATTTTTCAAAAATTTCCTATTTTTATAGGAAATTTTTCAAAAATTTCCTATTTTTATAGGAAATTTTTCAAAAAATTTCCTATTTTTATAGGAAATTTTTCAAAAATTTCCTATTTTTATAGGAAATTTTTCAAAAATTTCCTATTTTTATAGGAAATTTCCTATTTTTATAGGAAATTTTCCAAAAATTTCCTATTTTTTATAGGAAATTTTTCAAAAATTTCCTATTTTTCAAAAATTTCCTATTTTTATAGGAAATTTTTCAAAAATTTCCTATTTTTATAGGAAATTTTTCAAAAATTTCCTATTTTTATAGGAAATTTTTCAAAAATTTCCTACTTTTATAGGAAATTTTTCAAAAATTTTCTATTTTTATAGGAAATTTTTCAAAAATTTGCTATTTTTATAGGAAATTTTTCAAAAATTTGCTATTTTTATAAGAAATTTTTCAAAAAATTTGCTATTTTTATAGGAAGTTTTTCAAAAATTTCCTTTTTTTATAGGAAATTTTTCAAAAATTTCTTATTTTTATAGGAAATTTTTCAAAAATTTCCTATTTTTATAGGAAATTTTTCAAAAATTTCCTATTTTTATAGGAAATTTTAAAAAAAATTCCTATTTTTATAGTAAATTTTTCAAAAATTTCATATTTTTATAGGAAATTTTTCAAAGATTTCCTATTTTTATAGGAAATTTTTCAAAAATTTTCTATTTTTATAGGAAATTTTTCAAAAATTTCCTATTTTTATAGGAAATTTTTCAAAAATTTCCTATTTTTATAGGAAATTTTTCAAAAATTTCCTATTTTTATAGGAAATTTTTCAAAAATTTCCGATTTTTATAGGAAATTTTTCAAAAATTTCCGATTTTTATAGGAAATTTTTCAAAAATTTCCGATTTTTATATAATAGTTTATAGAAAATTTTTAAAAAATTTCAGTTTTTTATAAGAAATTTTTCGAAAATTTCTTATTTGTATAGGAAATTTTTCAAAAATTTCTTTTTGTTTATGACTTTTTTTAAATTTCTTATTTTTATAGGAATTTTTTTTTGAAAATTTGTTATTTTTATAGGATTTTTTTTTCTTATTTTTAATGGGAAATTTCTTAAACATTTCTTATTTTGAATAGGAAATTTTTTAAAAGTTTCATGTTCTATTGAAAATTTTTATAGGAAATTTAAAAATTGTTCAAAAATTCCTTATTTTTTTTCAAGAAAATAAAAAAAAAGTCTAGAGTAACATATAAGTTATTGCCTACATTTAGGCTTTTTTAAACTTTATTTAGTAAAGCCTTTTTTAGGCTTTAACTGAAATCTTAAATTGTTCCTTATTATTTCACCTCAAATCATTCTGCTATAATCCAAAACTCATGCATATGTAAAACCACATTTAAGATCTTTGGTTTTTCTAAACCTACAGCAATCTGGCCCTTAGTTTTTCTACTTGACGACCAGAAACAATAAAATGAACTTAAACTTTTTGGAAAATATTCACCGCATTCACTTGTAATTCTGCCGAAATTCCTTTCTTATATTAAACCAAAGCCACAAGTGTTTGTTATCTAGTTTAAGTTTCAAAGTTTAAAAAAAATTATTTCAAATCTCTGCATAAATACAAAAGAAATCTGGCCAGAAATTATCAACGTTACCTGTTTAGGTATTTGGTGACCGAACGAACGACCGACCACCATCATAATCATCACTTTGGAAATAATATAGAAAAATTATTCTTGCGTTAAATTGGAAAGTTAGACATTCAGACCACATATTTGAAAATAAATAAAAGTTTACACACACATACACACAAAATGTCCTTTATATTCAGGTATAAGAGGGCCAAAACAATATTGTATGTTATGCATGTATTAACTTAATAATGAAATAATAAACTTTATATATCTACAAGAATTTTGTAATGTTATTTGATGTTTAACATGTTATTCAAATATTGAAAGTGAACAAATGCTTATACACTCCCTGAAAAAAACACATACACACACACACTCTTTTAAAAAACCAAAACATACTTTCAGGGGAGGCCATCTGAAATCTACCATAACAAATGAAAACAGATATTTTCTGTTGTAATATGTGATGTGATAAGATGTTAAAAGATTTAACATATTTTACTTATATTTTTTGCTTGTGCTTCAGAGCATTATAATATAGTCAGTCCATTTTTTGCCTTTCTTTTATTAAATTTCCTACAAAATTTTTATAAAAAATACAACAAACGAAAGTACTAATAAAAAAAGGACCCAGTCAATTGAATTTGATGTGCATGTGTATTTGTTTTGCATAAATGTATGCAAATTACTTCTAAGTATTTTGTGTATATGTATAATTTATTTGCATATTTTAAGGCGCTGGACATGCAGAGCAGCTACATCGTCTATTTGGGATCAAAATTGAAGGATATAAATTTGTTTGGCTAAATAAAAGAAATTTAAATAAATGAATATGTTAAACTGTAATTGTTTAAGATTTTTGGGGTTTTTAGACATATATTTTTAAGGTACATAAAATTTGTATTACATATGTTATATGTACAGATAATTAACATATTTACATACTCAAACAATAAAACATTTATGTGAGTCATTGAGAACAAGAACAAAGCTAGTTTAAAATACCATATTTCGAACAAAATCGTGTCGCTGTAGTCCTAAAGGTAGGCATAGATTTTTTGCAAAATGTTTCCATATCTTGAAATTAATATGGTTGTTAGTCTTTTAACCCATATTCCCATTAAAATGGATAAATTTTAATAAATTATACATTTATTTAAATGTAAATTTGTATGACTTAGACTTAGAGATTCAGAGCTAACGAAACTCGTATTAAATAAAATGATTTTATATTTCTAACAAAATTAAGATATTGTAGTCCTAAAAGTAGGCAACATTTTTTCTTAAATCTAGAACCAAATCGCCCATTCGATATCGATCGAAGTGTAAAATATTTCAGAAACATTTGTGCAAATTTTTAATTAATTTCAATACAAATTTATAATGCATACTTTTAGGAGGTTCAAAACTAACGAAACTGCTAAGAATAGATTAAAATTTAATTTGAATCGAACTTGAATCGTACTAAATGACATGATTTTATATATTTTTGACAAAATTAAGATAGTGTAGTCCTAAAAGTAGACAACGTTTTTCTCCAATGCTAAAGAAACTATTAAAAATAAATCAAAATTTAAATCTATGGCCAAATCGCCACATTCGATATCCATCGAAATGTGAGATACTTCAGAAACATTTGTGTAGCATACTTTGGGGATAATCTAAATAATATATAACAAAAAAGCCTCAAAGTAGGCAATATTATTCATTTCTATCCTAAAAGAATCTCTACCTGTAAAATAAGCTAAAAAATTGATGCTATTGTATTTAAAGAAAATCGAAAACTTTCCTTAAAGTAGGCAACATTTCTAGTTTGAATATTAATTTCTTTAGACCTGTCAGAATGCAGTGGTTTAAATTATAGTGTTTACTGTCTATAATCTCATTAAAATCGTGCCACAAGACTCTTATTTAAAAATATTGATACTAAAATTTATGGTGTATACTTTAAGGAGACTTAAAAATAAAAAAACAGCAGGACATTAGAATCCTGAATACAACCAAAAAGCTTGATCAAGAACAAATCCTAGAAGAGAACTTTGACTTAATAACGAAATATTACATGAAATTGGATCGCCTAAAAGTAGATACTAAAATTTTTACCAAAAACAAGTTTTCACTTTTTAAAGGGTTTTCATTTTTCTAGTTTTATAATCTTTCCAGTTTTATGTTCTATTGGAAGAGATTAAAAGAAAGTATTATTCTGAATGTTTTCAATATAGACCAAATATGACTTAACCCTGAAAGTATATAACAGTTTTGGATCTCTGTTTGCTTAAATGATTTGAAAGTGCCTGATATCAATCAAAAGCAGGATATTTGATCAAAACCTTGAATATGACCAGGAGCGGTATTTAATGTTATTTCAAATTAAACCCCCTAAAAGTATATACCACTTTTTTATTACAATCTTTTTATTCCTTTTTTGGAAGGTTTTTGTTTATTCTAGTTTTATGGTCGATTGGAAGATATTTAATCAAAGTTTTATTGTAAATGTAGTCAATATTATGCTTTTATAGGCCAAACATGCCTTTGCCCTAAAAGTAGACAACAGTGATATTTGTTTAAATAATTTGTGAGTTGCCTAGAGAAGATCTTTAGCAGAAAATTTGAATAGACCTTCAATATAATCAAGTACAGGGTATAAAGTACAAAGATGCCTTCTCCCTAAAAGTAGACAACAGTTTTAAATTGATATTTGTTTTGATAATTTGAGGAGTCTAGAGAAGATCTTTAGGAGAAAATTTGACTAGAACCTTGAAAATTGGCGCACATATTTCTTCCATAGGTCTGGTTTCCTGGAATTGAGAATTTGGCCTTAAATTTCAGTATATTTTCATCAAATTGAAACTGAATATTTAGCAAAGTTGTTGCGCATAAGCTGACGAAGGTTTCTAGATTGGTATGACAGATTTCCGACAGCTGTATTTGATTTATCACATTTTTTGTAACAAATTATTTTGTATTTTTTTAGAATTTGCTAAATCTATGGAAATTTTTTATACTTACACATTATATTATATAAAAAATTTCCATAGATCTTATAAACTCTATGCAGAAAAATAGTAAACTATGCATTTGATCATCTTATGATCATTAGCAAAGTTGTTGCGCATAAGCCGACGAAGGTTTTCAGGTTGGTATGACTGATTTTCGACAGGTGGCGCCACTGAAAATTACTTCAAATTAATAAAATTTGTAAACTGTGCATTTTATCTTGCTACTACCTTGGGCGAAGTTACTGCGCATGAGTCGACGAAGGTTTATACGTTAGCATAACCAATTACCGACAGGTGGCGGCATTGAAAATTACTCAAAAATAATTAAATTGTAAATCACGCCATGATCTTTAGCAAAGTTCTTGCGCATGAGTCGACGAAGGTTTATAGGTTAGTTCGATTAATTTTCGATAGATGGGGCTATTGAAAATTATTCAAAATGAATTGAATCGTAAACTATTTGTTTTAAAATGTGTTGATCTTACTAAATCAATAAAATGATTCAAAATTAATAAGATATTTGTGTAAAGTCTTTCCTACAAATTTAATTTAGTTTGTGGTGCAGCAACGCGAACCGGGTACAGCTAGTATATGTGACCCGATCTATGAAAAGGGAAAAAGGTGGCTTATGACTTAAAAACAAAATTTCGAAAAATTTGCTCAAAATTTCGAGAAATATTGAAATTTGAGTCATAAGCCACCTTCTCATAGACCGGGTCACATATAACACAGTACGACAAAATCAAATTTTTTTGAGTACACATGAGTAATGTTAACAGAATATGAAAATAGGCGTTTTGCTGTAGCGCGTCAGAATTTTAAGAAAATCGATTTTTAAAATCGATTGGGTGAACCGATTTAAATGCTTGAGCCAGTTTTGAAAAGAGAATTAAATTTAATTAAAAATTATCCAAAATTAAAAAATATCCAAAAAATGTACGAAATTCATTACAAATACAATTCTGCAATTGGGAAAAATTAAAATAAGTCGTATGGGATTTGAACCATATGTATTTTTACATTACATTGAATTACATTACATTTTTTGGATAATTTTTAATTTTACATGAAAATTAAAACGCCATCTAGCGGAAAAATATAATAAAAACAGATCCAAATTTAATTCCCTTTTCAAAACTTGCTCAAGCATTTAAATCGGTTCACCCGTTCTATTTTATAGAACTTTTTATAATAGTATTACGTTACAAGTAAACCTCCATGGTACTTTGAATCTTTAAAATCGATTTTTTTTAAATTCTGACGTGCTACAGCAAAACGCCGAGACACGTATTTCTTTATTTTAGGTCTATTTTCATATTCTGTTAACATTTCTCATGTGTACCAACCACTGTCGTACTGTGTAATATATAAGGTTCCCTAGATTGTAATTTATGTTATGTTACACAATATTTGCTTGAAAGTCTGAGCTTTCGATCGATATTGAAGGCGGCGAATTGGCCCCAAATCTGAAATCTTATATAAAAACCCTAAAAGTATGCATCAAAAATGTTAAATTATTAAAATCCTATTAACATTTGATAATTGTTTTTGATATTTCTAAATTTTCCCTTCATACTTTTTGCTGGGTTTTCATATTTCTTTATTTGTCTAAATCAACAAAAACTTTTCTTTAAAATAATTTACATGTTAAATAGATTAAAGTTTAGAATGAATAAAAATCATAGAACCAACCCAAATCTGTCAATCCCCATATCAACAACAACATTAAAATTTAAATAAATACAAGTGAAGAGCAAAACCCTTCTCGTACCATCAACAGAAACAACTTTTCTTTTTTGCTTAAATACAAGTTAGAGAAAAGTTTTCAACATGAATTGTTATTGCATACTTTTGAGCTCATGTTAGCAAATGTTACTACAACAAATTTCAAGTGGACTGACAGTATTTGCCTCTGCTGTTGTTGAAAGTTAAAAAAGTAAAAAATTAAAGAAATATATATATATATATATATATATATATTTATATATGTAGAAAAAAAACATGCACTCAAACTTTACATCAACACTCAAGGCCTATTAGTTCAAAGAAAGAAGAAAAAACCCACTTATATACTCTAGACAAGCAGCAAACATTAGTATCAAACACCCCTTAACACAAACACAATCAATGGAAATAGTTTTGCTAACCAGACATGTGTTGGGCTACTTATTCATTTTCTTGGGCGTGTGTATGTGTGTGTGCGACTTGGTGTTGAAATTTCTGGGTTGTTTGTTATTAGTAGGTCGAAAATTGAAAATTTGTTAAAGATTTGAACACATATGTATGTGGGTAAATAAATTTATTTACGCCCGGCCTGTCTTATATTTAAAGTTAAACAAAATGCATGGCATGGAAAATAATATATAAAGAAAATCTTACAAAAGGTTTTTCTTACTTTTGTTTTCGTGTTCTTAAAGAAAAAAAAACAGAACTCTTAAATTTTCCCTTTTTCTTTTGTCTATTTCGAATATATGTTGAGCCTTTTGTTATATTCTTATATATTCAAAATTTTCCTCAAATTGATTTAAGTTTTCTTTATTTGATTTCTAGTTGTTTTTTTTTTTCTACTTCACCCAAAATAGTTAAATTATTTTTTTTTTTACTGACCATCTGATGAAATCGAAAATAAAATCTCTATAAATCAAGTATTTCTTCTTTTGATTTCTAAATGAAATTTGTTTTTTTGGTTGTTTGTAATCATATACCCTATCCCTTCCCTTCTTAAAAGCCTTAAATCTGTTATGTGGTTTTTTTTGCCTTACTCTGATTTTTTATTACTTCCGTTTTCTTCTTTTTATATCTCGATATTATATGCAGATGTTGTTGATTGTCCATAAACTATAGTGATGTTTTTTTTTTATAACAAGTGCTATCCCATGAATGGTTTGGTTTTCCAAGGCTAAACAATTCAATTTATTGTTAGTTTGTGGTTGTTAGGATATCAAATTGTAGCCTTTATCATCCCTTTTTGTTTTTTGTGTGAGAATTTGATTGTTAATTTATATTTGCTTAGCCTTAAAGTAGGCTTTGTTAAACAGCTCAGATGTTGGGATTTAGACAAAAGTATTGTATTTCAATTAAATGGAAAAGGATCTAGTGAAGAACTATAAGATGTAAAGAGAAAATGCTTTAAAGTAGAGGTTATAATTAAATTTGAAGCCTCAAAGTAGGCAACATTATTCATGTCTATTCCATAAAAGGAATTACCTGTAAAATAGGCTTTAATTTTGCTCAGTTTTTGTATATTACCTTATTAAACAAAGAAAATCAAAAGTTTTCCTTAAAGTAGGCAACATTTAATGTTTAAATATTAATGTCTTAAGACCTGTCAGCATGTAGTGGTTTGAATTATTGTATTTACTGTCTATAATCTTAGTAAAATCGTGCCACAAGGTTAGTATTTAAAAATATTGATACTTAAATTTATGTTACATACTTTTAGGAGACTCAAAAATAAAAAACAGGTAAAGATAACATAAAATAAGAATTCTGTTTTAAAAGGACAATTGAAGAAGCTGCATTAAAATTTATCTGCTAAAAGTTGAGCAAGGAAGATAAAAAATGTTGTAAAGAAGTGAATATTAGTAAATTTCATGTCTAAAAGTAGGCAACATTTTCTGTTCTTAAGAAACCCTAAGCTCATAGGTGAGGTTTGAGTTTGCTTAATAATTATTTATAATTTCATAATACAAAACAAAATCAAAATGTTCCCTAAAAGTAGGCAATATAAAATATATTGCCTACTTTTAGGGAAAATTTTGATTAATACTAACTCTTTTTAACCTTAACAAACTGCAGTATGCAGTTCTGTGCCTGTAATTTTGTGGCAAACGACACATATTTGACTTTATTTTATCATATTTTACTTTTTTTATAATGAAATTTATGGTGTATACCTTCAGGAGATAAAAAAAAGAAATAATCAAAATAACATCAGAAGACTGATTTGAATGGTCGGTTGTTAAAGGTTTCTGATGAAAGTTGCCTACAATTATGAAGCTAATACTTAGACCTACATTTTTTTAAAATTATCTTTGGTGTATAACTTCAGGAGACTCGATAATTTACTTAAATAAAAAAGCGTTGATATAAAACATTGACGACATGTTAATTATTTTAGTTTTTTTCTTTAGTTTCGCAATAATTTTGAGTCATAGATTAAATATTGTAACAAAAAAAAATCAAAATGTTTCCTTAAAGTAGGCAACATTTTTTGTTTGAATATTAATATCTTTATTCCTGTCAGAATTAAGTGCTTAAATTATTATATTTACTGTATCTCAGTAAATCGTAAAACTCTTGTTTTAAAATATTGATATTAAAATTTATGATGCATACTTTGAGGGGACTCAAAAACAAACTGATCAAGATAACCTAAGATAAAAGCTCCCGTTAAAGTTATCTACTAAAAGTTTTGAAAAGAATTTAGGATTTATGTGGAGAGAATATTTTATAAAGAAATGGCTATAATTAAATTTTAAGTCTAGAAGTATGCAATATTTTTTAACTCTGCACTGAACGAACGAAACTTTTTCTCCAAGGTGCATTTCATTTTTGCTTAATAATTATCTATTACCCCATAGTCCCAAGAAAATCTAAAGTTTGCCTTAAACTAGGCAATACTTATTTTAATTTTTATACTAGATCTTCCTAACCTTAACAAAATACACGAGTATGAATAACTCATTCTCTGTTCCTCTAATTTTGTGATAAAATATTCACATTTGACTATTTTCATATTAAAATTTATGGTGTATACTTTGAGGAGGCTCAAAAAAAAGAGAATGAGATTTTCAAAAAAATATGAGGTAAGATAAGATTTCTGAGTTGAATTGAATGGTAATTTAAAGAAGCAACAATTAAGGTTTTCTGGTGATAGTTTTCTACAATTTAAAATTTATGGTGTATACTTAAAGGAGGGTCAAAAAAGAGATTTTTAAAATAACACAAGAAGACATGTTAATATTTATGAGTCAAATGTTCGTTAGAAGAAGCAGCAATTAAAGTTTTCTGGTAAAAGTTGTCTTCAATTTTAAAGCAAATATTTACACCTGAATTTATTTTAAAATAATTTTTGGTGTATAACCTTAGGAGACTCTATAGTTAATAGAAATTAAAAGTTATTACTACAGTTATAAAATGTTGACGAAACATATAGTTATTTGCTTCAGCTTCAGTCTAATTTTGCTTCTATTTCATTTTAAGGGATAGACAAAATATACCCTAAGCCCGTAAGTAGGCAGTACTTTTTGCAGAGAATTTGGTTCCAAATGATCAAATCTGAAAATTGATTAGAAAATAAATGAAATTTGAAATCTCTTAGAACTTGATTTGTCTTGAATCGCATTTATTGAAGTTATTTCGATCAAAATTGTATCAGTATAATCCTAAAATTAGGCAACGTTTTTGTCTTCAGACGAAAGCATGGACTGTTGGTTGATAATCTTAAATTTTTAGCCAAAATAATATAATTCCATTGAAATTGAATCAGTAACAAATAAATTTAAATAAAAATTCGTGGTATATACTTTCGGGAGGTTCAGAAGTAAACAGATATACATAGATCAATATGTTCGGTTAAACAAGATATTTCTTTTAAAGAGTTTTTTTTAATATGAAGCCAAATTATAAATTTCTCGCCACTTTTGGGTGGCTTAACAATTAAAAAACAACTTATCAAAGTTATTTAATCATATATAAGTCATCCTATAATAAGAATTTTGTTTAAAGACCAAGTGTGCATTCAATTTAAATTAATCCTACAAGTAGGCACCTGTTTTGTGTTGAAAGAATACATACTCACTAAGAGTTATTGACACATTTTATATATGCCTGTAGATATGTATATTTTCAGCTTTAACAAGCTTATCAATTAGTTCAATTATTTGCAATTTTCATCCTAAAAGCAGACAATGTTTTACCAGAATTTTACATTAACAAATAGCTAGAATGTAGGCATTAGTTTTTGATCAAAATAACCACAGAATTCGTAGGAAAGTTAGTTTGTTTCGTAGGAAAGTTAGTTTGTTTCGATTCAAGGAGATATCATGAATAACTCGGAACTAAAAGAAACAAATGCTATAATTAATACAAAGACATGAGATCATAAATTTTGTATTATTTTTTGTTCTTTAATTTAAAGAAGTAATACAGAAGTTCATGGCGCATGGCTGATATTTCGGAATATGTCTTTTGAAGTGATAAAATGATCTCAAACCAAAATAAGTGTAGCCCATTTGTCTTTAAAATAATAAGCTTAAAAGTAGGCACTTCTTTTCATTGATTTATTGCCTACAACCAATATAAGCCTTTTTCAATAGCTGAACAAATTTCCAATTAATTCTTTGGAAGTTTGTGGACAAATAAAGAATTTTATTTGTACTTACTTTTAATTTTCCTTGAAGTGAAAGTCCTGTTGAATTTGGGTTTTTTTTGTGCACGGGAGTGCTTTTATTTATTTAAATATTGGCACGAGCGTGCTCTTTTAATTTGTTTTTTTTATAAAGTTAATTCACTTGCACTTGTAGTGCGTTGCAATTAATATTTTTTTTTTTTTTTAATTTAATTTAAATTTCACTAGAAGACGGGTGTCTTCGTTCTTCTTCGCCTGTTTTACTTCTGACCCTTTTTCGAGCCGATCTTCTGGTGCTGGCGGTCAAAATATTGACATTGTCAACCTGACAGTTGTTAGCACCAGGGCTGGGAGCAGGTCAATTGAAGTCGTCGATAAGGCCGTCATAGAAGATCATCAGGTCATCACTCAAGCTGACCAGATCATCGTCGATGAGGCCTGATCGAACTTCAACAATAGCTGTTTTGTAAACAAAAGTTTCTATTTCAAAAATATATATACAAAAAGGAAATATCCTAAAATTTTGCAAAAAACTTTATTTAATAATTTAAGGAGGTAACTCATAATTTCACAGTTTTTGACTGATATGTCACAACTGTTTCTCTGGTGAGATAAAATGATTAAAATCAATACTAAGAATTAAAGTTCAATCCCAAAAGTAGGCTAAATGTTTGCTTATGAAATAAAGCCTAAAAGAAGGCACTTCTTTTTTATTCATTGCACTCAATCAATTTATGATTCATTCAAAAACACAAATTGTTAACATCAGTTTTTTGCATGATATTAAGAGTCATTTGCTGCATCCTAAAAGAAATCAATATTTTTCCAGAAAGTGACTTTTTGGCAAAGTTTTAAAATTTTGCTAGTAAATGAGACAAAAAAGGATACAAAATAATTTCTTGTTAAATATTGTATAGTTTTAGGGTTTTCAATAAATTTTCAAAATTTGTCTTTTGAAGTGGTAAAATGGGTTAAAAGTCTTAGTTATATTTGTATGGTAAATTTAGACCAAAAGTGGGCTACATTTTGTCTTATAAAATATTAAGCTAAAAAGCAGACACTTCCTTTTATTGATTTACTACATATAACCAAAATAAATATTATTTAATTTAATTTAATTTTGATTATATGTATATAGAAAAATGATACAAAAATATAATATCTTAGATATTTTGTACAAAAAAAATTATTAAAAAGTTATTAAGAATTAAAATTTAATCTTAACATAAGTTTTCTGAATGAAAAAAATGGTAATTTGGTAATGTTTCTTAATAAAAATGTATCCTAAAAGTAGGCAGTATTTTTCAGATTGTGATTTTTTTGCAAAGTTTTAGTATGTTGCTAGTTAATGAGGAAATATGGTAACATTTTTTATAAAATGATATCAGAATTATTAAAAAAAATTGTATTGCACAATTTTAGGATCCAAAAAATTTCAAAATATTCCATTTTAATGAATATCTAAGACCTAACTTTATAAATTGGAAAAAAATATGCAACCTTCGTTATAAATTTATGCCAGTATTATTACAAAAAATTTGTAGCATAATTTTAGGTGTTAAAAAATCTTTAAAATGTAATCCTTTCCGATATAAGAAACCTAATAATAAGATTCTTTATAAATCGAAATCTTAAAAAACATACAAATTCTTTCTTATATTCAAAAATCATTCGATAGGATTTTTATCATTTGGTCATGTTGTTAAGAAAAATGTATCCTTAAAGTAGGCAATATTTTTCAGATTGTGAATTTTTTTGCAAAGTTTTAGTATGTAGCTAGTAAATGAGGAAAAATGGTAACATTTCTTGCAAAATGTTACCAGAATTATTAAAACAAAATGTATTGCATAATTTTAGGATCCAAAAATGAGATAATCTTTATAAATTGAAAAAAAGGCAACATTCTTTATAAATCGATACCATTATTAATACAATAAATTTGTAGCATAATTTTAGGTGTTCCAAAAATCTTTAAAATGTAATACTTTCCGATTTTACAAAATATATGGGACCTAATAATAACATTATTTATGAATATAAATCTAAGAAAACATACGAATTCTATCTTATATTCAAAAGTTATTCGTTAGGATTTTTATCAAAAGTGGTAATACGGCCCCTGGAGTTAGGCGCTTTAAAAAGTAATAAAACTTTTGATTTAAATTTTTATTTTATATCAAAAAAAATAATAATACTAAATAAAGAAATTCAATTTGAAACATGTTAGCTAAGACCTTTATCAAGTTTTCATTTACGATTTTTTGATGGGTGTGTTAACTATTTCAACAACTTTCCCCCTTTTCAAACCATTTTCTTTGTTTCCTTAACTAATGCTACGAAAAAACCCAAACATTTATAGGTTTTTTTTTTGACGACGTTGATATATCGTGTTTAGCATTTTTATTGATTTTTGTTGTATGTCAAAATTAGAAGAAGAAAAAAAAGAAAAATCTAAATTTTGATATAGGTTTCAGGCCTGATTTCCATTTAAATATTTAGTTTATATCTACATACGAGGTTTTTTTTTAAATACCCGTACTATGACAAATAACTTTTCAGGCTTAAAGAATTTGCTAATAAAAGTTTTTCTTGTTGTTCTAATACAAAAGTTAAACTAGTAAAACATTTAATGTTAGGCTCTTGGATAAAAAAGGACTCAAGATATTTTTTATGGTTTTTTTTTAGACCATAATGAAAAAAGGGAAATGTTTTATTATATATGAGTATAAAGATATGTTTAGCAGACATTTCTTTAAAATGACAGATGGTTACAAGATAAGAGCAGAGGATTTTATTTGAAAAAAAACAGAATAGACTTGTCATTCTTAATGTCATATAGAACAAAAAAGCTAAATAATTTGGGTTAAAATTAAACTTATTATTTTTGTCAAAAGCCCCTAACAACATGCATTTATAATAATTTTTTTTAAAGCCCTAAAGTATGTTTCATTTTGATATAATTTAAAAGCCTTAAAGTATGCCCATTTTTATTTCGTATAAAAGCCCCAAAAACAGGTTTTGTTTTCTAATATATTTGAATACTTCGCTATAAAATTTATTTTACCTTATTTCCATTTTATTTAAATACAAAAATTTAATTAAAAATGTATTATTTTCCAAAGCCTACATTTAGGCTGCCAGCTTAAAAATATTTATTTTAATTTTATCCAAATTTTCTATGATTTCACATAAAATCTGTCTAAAACTATTGTCTATTGTTTTTTTTTTTGTTTTTTGTTTACATTATTTTATTTTGAATTTAATTTTTAATTTCCAAAGCCTATATTTAGGCGTCACAACAATTTATAATGCTTTTTTGCCACCATTATCTCTCATTTATTAATAATGTATGGTTTGTTTGACAATTTTATATGTTTTTATCCCTTTTTAGAGACTAAGGCTTTAATTTTGTGGCTTATTTCAGTTTTTGCTAGAGCTTGATTTTTTTTGTTGTTTTAGCTGCTGTTGTTTTCTATAAGAGTTGTGGTGTTGGCAATATTGTCATTGCTGGTGTTACACTCTCATGTCAGTAGGTTTCTTTTTTTTGCTGCTGTTTTTGTTCCCAATTTATATTATACTTGTTTTTAGCTTGTTTGTTGCATTAAACCGGTTGAATGTGTAAATGTGAGTCTTTTTTCGTGTTTCTGTGTGTGTGTGTATGTAGACAATGTCATGAATGCATGTTAGAACATCCGTTACATGGGTTTAACATGCGTTTCTATGTATAAGTGTATATATAGGAATTTTCAGCATGTAAGTGTGTGTATGTTAGCGCAAAATTTTATTTTAGTATTAAATGTTTGCTGAAATTTTTAATTTGTATTAAATCGTAAAATGAATTAAAAGTTTATGTAAATAAGATGGCCTTAAAGCTGGAAAAATTTAAAATAATACTTAAAGATCTCCTAATAGTAGGTAACATTTTTAAAATTTTTAAAATTTTATAAAAGGAAGTAAAAATTTGTGCGGAGCACCAACATTTCTACCTTTCGAAATTTGTTGCTGTATACGCAATTAACTAATAACTCCTACAAAGACTGAGTCATAGACCAAGACATACACAAAGACATAGAATAAGATATAGACTAAGACATAGACTAAGACATAGACTATGACATAGACTAAGACATAGACTAAGACATAGACTAAGACATAGACATAGACTAAGATATAGACTAAGACATATAATAAGACATAGACTAAGACATAGACTAAGACATAGACTAAGACATAGACTAAGACATAGACTAAGACATAGACTAAGACATAGACTTAGACATAGACTAAGACATAGACTAAGACATAGACTAAGACATAGACTAAGACATAGACTAAGATATAGACTAAGACATAGACTAAGACATAGGCTAAGATATAGACTATGACATAGACTAAGACATCGACTAAGACATAGACTAAGACATAGACTAAGACATAGACTAAGACATAGACTAAGACGTAGACTAAGACATAGACTAAGACATAGACTAAGACATAGACTAAGACATAGACTAAGACATAGACTAAGACATAGACTAAGACATAGACTAAGACATAGACTAAGACATAGACTAAGACATAGACTAAGACATAGACTAAGACATAGACTAAGACATAGACTAAGACATAGACTAAGACATAGACTAAGACATAGACTAAGACATAGAATAAGACATAGACTAAGACATAGACTAAGACATAGACTAAGACATAGACTAAGACATAGACTAAGACATAGACTAAGACATAGACTAAGACATAGACTAAGACGTAGACTAAGACATAGACTAAGACATAGACTAAGACATAGACTAAGACATAGACTAAGACATAGACTAAGACATAGACTAAGACATAGACTAAGACATAGACTAAGACATAGACTAAGACATAGACTAAGACATAGACTAAGACATAGACTAAGACATAGACTAAGACATAGACTAAGACATAGACTAAGACATAGACTAAGACATAGACTAAGACATAGACTAAGACATAGACTAAGACATAGACTAAGACATAGACTAAGACATAGACTAAGACATAGACTAAGACATAGACTAAGACATAGACTAAGACATAGACAAAGACATAGACTAAGACATAGACTAAGACATAGACTAAGACATAGACTAAGACATAGACTAAGACATAGACTAAGACATAGACTAAGACATAGACTACGACATAGACTAAGACATAGACTAAGACATAGACTAAGACATAGACTAAGACATAGACTAAGACATAGACTAAGACATAGACTAAGACATAGACTAAGACATAGACTACGACATAGACTAAGACATAGACTAAGACATAGACTAAGGCATAGACTAAGATATAGATTAAGACATAGACTAAGACATAGACTAAGACATAGACTAAGACATAGACTAAGATATAGACTAAGACATAGACTAAGACATAGACTAAGACATAGACTAAGGCATAGACTAAGACATAGACTAAGACATAGACTAAGACATAGACAAAGACATAGACTAAGACATAGACTAAGACATAGACTAAGACATAGACTAAGACATAGACTAAGACATAGACTAAGACATAGACTAAGACATAGACTAAGACATAGACTAAGACATAGACTAAGACATAGACTAAGACATAGACTAAGACATAGACTAAGACATAGACTAAGACATAGACTAAGACATAGACTAAGACATAGACTAAGACATAGACTAAGACATAGACTAAGACATAGACTAAGACATAGACTAAGACATAGACTAAGACATAGACTAAGACATAGACTAAGACATAGACTAAGACATAGACTAAGACATAGACTAAGACATAGACTAAGACATAGACTAAGACATAGACTATGACATAGACTAAGACATAGACTAAGACATAGACTAAGACATAGACTAAGACATAGACTAAGACATAGACTAAGACATAGACTAAGACATAGACTAAGACATAGACTAAGACATAGACTAAGACATAGACTAAGACATAGACTAAGACATAGACTAAGACATAGACTAAGACATAGACTAAGACATAGACTAAGACATAGACTAAGACATAGACATAGACTAAGCTATAAACTAAAACATATCTAACTTACAGGTAAATAAATTATTTCTGTATAGATTAAATCAAATCCGCCCTGAAGTATGCACCACAATTGCTGCTGAATCCTATGAGCAACTTTAATTCAATTCTTCTGCTCTGTTTCATTTTCAAAAAATCAATTAAAATTTCTAATTTCTATTATCTTCTTAATAGTCATTTAACTTTTTTTTTGTCATAGGTATTATTTATTAAATTATTTAGTTAAAACTTTTATCGAAATTTAAATAGTTTCTATCCCTAAACTCAAATTTTCTATTTAAATTAATATTTTCATTGTTATTAAACTTTCTGTTTGCAATTATGTTTTAGTAATTATTTTCTGTATTGCTTTTTTTCTGGTGATCAATTTAATTTTATTTTAGATTTTTTTTTTGTGAATTGTGGTTTTTAATATCTATAATAATGCTGTTGTTATTTGTTTGTCATTTTAATATTTTTTAATTGTTTTTCCAGTAATTTGTTAACAAAACATTGTTGAACAAATAGAGATAAATTTTTGGATGACCACCAATTATAATTGATAATGATTAGCGTTTAGTAACAAAAATTAAAAGCAAAATATGTAAATAAGCAGCATTTAAATTAGTAGATAAAGCCAAAAATGAATTTAGTATTTAAAATAAGTTAAAAATTAAAAATTAAATTAATTTTATTGTTTAGCATTAAATGGGATAAGGGAAAATTTGCCGAATTAGAAAGTGTTGCCTACGCTTGGGGGCATGTATTGAATATTACTTGAATGCTTGAGTATTTTAAGTCTTAACGTATATGATTGAAAATAAATTTAATTAACTCTAATATTCAGGTTTTAAGGCAAGATTATGGTCTAGCCAGATAAAATTATAGACTAGAATCTGGTTTTCATGTCATTAAGTTTCTAGTGTCTTAGATTCATTTGATATTTGTTTAGGATTCAATTGTGGACTCGGGTTTTCATGCAAATATTCATTTATTAATGCATGAAAGCCTAAAAGTATGCAATACTTTTTTTAAAAATCCCATTTAAAACCAAAAGCCCTTAAGTTTTTGTTAAAAAACTTTAAATTTTCTTAAATTCTGTTAACATTTTCTATTCATTCAAATTTAATGCTCATTTTTGTTCCCCTTCACTTCCACATCACATATACATTTTGCCATTGTCTTTTGCTGCATAATTTTTAGTCCCGGTTGTTGTTTTATACCCAGCAACAACAACAAAAAAAAATATGAAATTTACATGATATTACTGCAGTTATGGTGGAGAATTGAAAACGAGACCATTAAAGCAAGAAAAAGTAATAGACAATGAAGTGGATGGAAGTGGCAGGAAGAGGAGTATAGGAGCAGTTGGTTAGGAAAACCTTCATACAAATACCACAAGACATACACAAACAGCTATTTGCTTTTCAAGCCATGTCAGCACATTACAATTTTTGCTAAACAAGATTTATGGTTTACTAACATTTTATTTTTATGGTGAGTGTCTTTTTTCTATTTTTTTTGTTTAGCTGCTTCTTTTCTGGGAAAGCACAAGAGTTAGACAACCATTCATTTAGGCAACCAAACTCAAAAGCAAAGCTTAAAGTTGGAAGAGAAAATGAATTGGATGAAGCATATAAAAACACGGAACAGGATACAGTATACGAATGTGATTTTGTGTGAGTGTGTGTGAAAAGAGCAAAAAAGAAAAAAAATTATAACATGACTATCTCGGGCGTGTGAGTGTTTGACGATGTTGACGTGCTTTTTCTGTTATTCTAGACATTTAGGCTTAGCACCTACAAATATGCAATAGATTTTGTTTTACTTATATTTTTTTTTATTCAAACACTTGCATTAGAATCTACTCAACACATGTGTTAGGTCGTTATGGCAAAAACGTATTTTTAAGTTTCCCGGCAAACTAGAGTAAAGAAGAATTATTTAAAGAAAAAAAATCTAATACACATGCGAAATGTCCGTAAATTATTTAAGACCAAATGGTTTGTTTTAGCCTAAGAGTATGCTTTTATTTCCTTACCCTTGTTATTTCTTGCTCATGGTTTTAACAAAAATAAAAAAAATGCTGCATTTTAAAAAGTGTTAAGTGTATGTTCTTTTGCTAAAAGGCTTCAACGATTTCTGGTTATTTCATCATTTAAGCCATCAGTCTTTTAGCCTTGTTAGTCAATGTGTGTTTGTGTAAGCTTAATATTTTGCTTGTTATTGTATGCTTGGCAGACAGTCGTTTCCTTTATAGGCCTTCATGTAATTACCACTTGTTTCCCGTTTTTATAGTTTTCCGTTGGCTTCCTTTTTTAGCTGCAGTTTTTTTTCTCTTTCTCTTACCTTCCTCCTTTTTTTTGTTTAATTCTAAAAATGCTGCATATTTAAAGGCTTACATGTATGCTAACAGGGATAATGGTTTTTAGAAATGTTTGTTTTTTTTTTCCTTATTTCTAATACTGTTTCTTTTACTTTATTTTTCCAGTTAAGGTTTTTCAAAAATTTATGTCTTTAGTCTTAAACATTGTAGAGGTTAGATTTCCTTTTACTGCTGACTCTAGCAAGGACTAGAAAAACAGGGTGTTAACTTACTTTCTTCAATTTTCAATTTTTATTCATTACTTTTTTTTTCCTTGCTTAACTTTCCTTTTTTCTTCCCTAACAAAACCCACCTTTATTTGTTCTTTCCCTAGAAGATTTCTAGCCAAGTTTATGTTTATCGTGCCTAAGTTGTCAGCAGGCTCATGTTACCAACAAACTCCCAGTTTTAAAAGTCGTTAGTAAATGTTTCACAAGCTTACAACAAAAAACCTACAAAGAAAAACAACAACAATACTAACAAAACAATAATAATGCTATTGTTTTGTTAGTAGTAAACAAACCGAAAAGTATAAAAAAGTGTTGCCTACATTTAGGCTTACAATCTTGATAACTTGTTAAAAGCTCAATAAGAAAACATTTCAAAATGTTAAAACAAACTGAAACTAACCCAGAAGAATGTCGGTTTTCACATATGTAATCACTTTTATATAGTTAAGTTTATTTGAAAATCTAGAGAAATGGTAATAATTTTTAATTAAATGGGAAATCTAAAAAGTTTTTCAATTGTAACTTGTAGGTAAATTGAAAGTAAACTTACGAAATAACGTTTGATAAGAGATTATTTAAATTAGAGTGATGAAAGAGGGTTTAATTTTAAATTTATATGAAATTGATTAATAATATCACAACTATAAACATTTAAATATAAAAGGTTTTGTTTTCAATATAACCTAAATTAGAAACTAGAATAGGTCACAGTCTATATCTTAGTCTATGTCTTAGCCTATGTCTTAGTCTATATCTTAGTCTATGTCTTAGTCTATGTTTTAGTCTATGTCTTAGTCTATGTCTTAGTCTATGTCTTAGTCTATGTCTTAGTCTATGTCTTAGTCTATGTCTTAGTCTATGTCTTAGTCTATGTCTTAGTCTTAGTCTATGTCTTTGTCTATGTTTTAGTCTATGTCTTAGTCTATGTCTTAGTCTACGTCTTAGTCTATGTCTTAGTCTATGTCTTAGTCTATGTCTTAGTCTATGTCTTAGTCTATGTCTTAGTCTATGTCTTAGTCTATGTCTTAGTCTATGTCTTAGTCTATGTCTTAGTCTATGTCTTAGTCTATGTCTTAGTCTATGTCTTAGTCTATGTCTTAGTCTATGTCTTAGTCTATGTCTTAGTCTATGTCTCAGTCTATGTCTTAGTCTATGTCTTAGTCTATGTCTTAGTCTATGTCTTAGTCTATGTCTTAGTCTATGTCTTATTCTATGTCTTAGTCTATGTCTTAGTCTATGTCTTAGTCTATGTCTTAATCTATGTCTTACTCTATGTCTTAGTCTATGTCTTAGTCTATGTCTTAGTCTATGTCTTAGTCTATGTCTTAGTCTATGTCTTAGTCTATGTCTTAGTCTATGTCTTAGTCTATGTCTTAGTCTATGTCTTAGTCTATGTCTTAGTCTATGTCTTAGTCTATGTCTTAGTCTATGTCTTAGTCTATGTCTTAGTCTATGTCTTAGTCTATGTCTTAGTCAATGTCTTAGTCTATGTCTTAGTCTATGTCTTAGTCTATGTCTTAGTCTATGTCTTAGTCTATGTCTTAGTCTATGTCTTATTCTATGTCTTAGTCTATGTCTTAGTCTATGTCTTAGTCTATGTCTTAGTCTATGTCTTAGTCTATGTCTTAGTCTATGTCTTAGTCTATGTCTTAGTCTATGTCTTAGTCTATGTCTCAGTCTATGTCTTAGTCTATGTCTTAGTCTATGTCTTAGTCTATGTCTTAGTCTATGTCTTAGTCTATGTCTTATTCTATGTCTTATTCTATGTCTTAGTCTATGTCTTAGTCTATGTCTTAATCTATGTCTTACTCTATGTCTTAGTCTATGTCTTAGTCTATGTCTTAGCCTATGTCTTAGTCTATATCTTAGTCTATGTCTTAGTCTATGTTTTAGTCTATGTCTTAGTCTATGTCTTAGTCTATGTCTTAGTCTATGTCTTAGTCTATGTCTTAGTCTATGTCTTAGTCTATGTCTTAGTCTATGTCTTAGTCTTAGTCTATGTCTTTGTCTATGTTTTAGTCTATGTCTTAGTCTATGTCTTAGTCTACGTCTTAGTCTATGTCTTAGTCTATGTCTTAGTCTATGTCTTAGTCTATGTCTTAATCTATGTCTTACTCTATGTCTTAGTCTATGTCTTAGTCTATGTCTTAGTCTATGTCTTAGTCTATGTCTTAGTCTATGTCTTAGTCTATGTCTTAGTCTATGTCTTAGTCTATGTCTTAGTCTATGTCTTAGTCTATGTCTTAGTCTATGTCTTAGTCTATGTCTTAATCTATGTCTTACTCTATGTCTTAGTCTATGTCTTAGTCTATGTCTTAGTCTATGTCTTAGTCTATGTCTTAGTCTATGTCTTAGTCTATGTCTTAGTCTATGTCTCAGTCTATGTCTTAGTCTATGTCTTAGTCTATGTCTTAGTCTATGTCTTAGTCTATGTCTTAGTCTATGTCTTATTCTATGTCTTAGTCTATGTCTTAGTCTATGTCTTAGTCTATGTCTTAATCTATGTCTTACTCTATGTCTTAGTCTATGTCTTAGTCTATGTCTTAGCCTATGTCTTAGTCTATATCTTAGTCTATGTCTTAGTCTATGTTTTAGTCTATGTCTTAGTCTATGTCTTAGTCTATGTCTTAGTCTATGTCTTAGTCTATGTCTTAGTCTATGTCTTAGTCTATGTCTTAGTCTATGTCTTAGTCTATGTCTTAGTCTTAGTCTATGTCTTTGTCTATGTTTTAGTCTATGTCTTAGTCTATGTCTTAGTCTACGTCTTAGTCTATGTCTTAGTCTATGTCTTAGTCTATGTCTTAGTCTATGTCTTAGTCTATGTCTTAGTCTATGTCTTAGTCTATGTCTTAGTCTATGTCTTAGTCTATGTCTTAGTCTATGTCTTAGTCTATGTCTTAGTCTATGTCTTAGTCTATGTCTTAGTCTATGTCTTAGTCTATGTCTTAGTCTATGTCTTAGTCTATGTCTTAGTCTATGTCTTAGTCTATGTCTCAGTCTATGTCTTAGTCTATGTCTTAGTCTATGTCTTAGTCTATGTCTTAGTCTATGTCTTAGTCTATGTCTTATTCTATGTCTTAGTCTATGTCTTAGTCTATGTCTTAGTCTATGTCTTAATCTATGTCTTACTCTATGTCTTAGTCTATGTCTTAGTCTATGTCTTAGTCTATGTCTTAGTCTATGTCTTACTCTATGTCTTAGTCTATGTCTTAGTCTATGTCTTAGCCTATGTCTTAGTCTATATCTTAGTCTATGTCTTAGTCTATGTCTTAGTCTATGTCTTAGTCTATGTCTTAGTCTATGTCTTATTCTATGTCTTAGTCTATGTCTTAGTCTATGTCTTAGTCTATGTCTTAATCTATGTCTTACTCTATGTCTTAGTCTATGTCTTAGTCTATGTCTTAGTCCATGTCTTAGTCTATGTCTTAGTCTATGCCTTAGTCTATGTTTAGGTCTTAGTCTATGTCTTAGTCTATGTTTAGGTCTTAGTCTATGTCTTAGTCTATGTCTTAGTCTGTGTCTTAGTCTATGTCTTAGTCTATGTCATGGTATTTGTTTTAGTCTATGTCTTAGTCTACGTCTTAGTCTATGTCTTAGTCTATGTCTTAGTCTATGTCTTAGTCTATGTCTTAGTCCATGTCTTAGTCTATGTCTTAGTCTATATCTTAGTCTATGTCTTAGTCGACGTCTGAGTCTATGTCTTAGTCTATGTCTTAGTCTATGGGTTGGTCTACGTCTTATTCTATGTCTTTGCAAAACTTTAAAATTACTTTAATTGCTTAGAAAAGCTTTAAAAAAATTCTTCTGATGACCCAAGATTACCCTTCATCCTTTCCAAATATCATTTAAAAATCAAATAAATTCCTTTGAATTATTTTTCTTTTATCAAACATTCCTTTTCATTAACTTGAGTCCTCATATTTCAGATCCCCAGAAAAAAAAGACGTCATGCGTCGCCAGTACTTAATTATAGAGGACAAGACAAAGCTAAATCACTTTATTTATGGCGGTTAATGGGTTGGGGCAAAAAAGAATGAACTCACTTAATAAGCAGCTACACACAAAATATAGTCAGTCGTACAGCCTAAAAGCACACTTAACCAGACAGCTGATAATTTAAATAATTAATTTATTTTATTAAGTTTCTAGAGCCGTAAATATATTCATCAAAAGCGAAGAAGAGAGAAAAAATAAAAAAACAGCAAAAAGCTGGAAAATTCGTCAAACAAGACATCAAAGATAAAAAGCTAACGACCATGAAAATGAAGCAGCAAATGTCACGCTTTTTGGTGAAAACCCAAAAAAAAGAAAAATCCCTAAAAGAAAGGTCTAAGTATAAATAAATATGGGTAAACAGCAGCAAACAAACAGCTTATTTAGCGGAAAACAGAATTTAAACTTTTTAAATGTTTTAATAATTGATGCCTACTTCAAGGGGAATTTTTAACAAACTTTTTCTCGTTTTCTTAGCAAACAAAGTGGTAAACAAATTTTGAAATCAAAGAACAAGAAAAATTTAGAGTTTTGTTTTTGAAGGAATTATTAAAAATTTAAAGGGAAAATTTTTGTAAGTTTTTTTGTTTTAACAACTAAAAGCCCACGAGTTTTAAACCCAAGTACAAAATATTGTTTTGTTTGCTTTTTTAATAGAAATATCTAGATTATTTATTTGGAATTTTTGTCAAAGAGTCTTTTTCATACAAAACCCTTAATTAGAAACTTTTCAAGTAAATAATCAATGTTGTTTTTTGTTCCAGAGAATGTTTTAATTTTTCAAAGAAGAAACGGAAATACAGAAAATATAGGATTTCCTGTAAGGGAAAGCAAAAGGTTTATTAATAATTAAAAAGAGTTGAGAGATAATTAGAACTAGAACAAGAATAAAACAGATATTGCATTAAAAGAACTAAAGCTATTTTAAAACGAATCTCATAAAAGTATGCAATAATTATTGATTGCAAAAAAGAACCCTTCTAATAACCGTTATTTTATTTATCGTTTTAGCTTTCTCATTGTTATTTTCCCCCAACAGTTCATTATGGAACTTAAATTTAGAGTGTCACTGACAAAAACATCAATTATTCGTGTCTACTCTACAACGAACAACAGCGACAATAATAATGGCAACAGAAAAGTGGCAGCAACAGCAATGACAACAACAGCAACAAACAACAACTAACTAACAATTATAACAACACAGCTAATTACTAGAATGCCAATTAAAAG
The DNA here is from genome assembly GCA_933228675.1 of Stomorhina lunata. Classification (NCBI taxonomy): domain Eukaryota; kingdom Metazoa; phylum Arthropoda; class Insecta; order Diptera; family Rhiniidae; genus Stomorhina; species Stomorhina lunata. Next base: position 14,190,122 of record OW121741.1, read on the forward strand.
TCGTTGGTTTGAACAAAAAAAAACACACAAAAAGAAAAAAACTAAAGAAAATCTAAGAATATCTGAGAAGAACGATGAACAAGCAGTTTAAGCTGTGATAAAATAAACAATTGTAATTACAACTACATTTAAAATGTACTTGAACAAATACAAACACTCAGACACAAGCACACAAACACATACAGGGACAAAGACAGAAATTTTCTCTGGCAAAAGTTGCATTTTATTGAAGGAAAATAAGCAAAAACTCAAGTAGAAGAAACTAAGTTGTGAAGAAACAAACAAAAGCTCTAAAGAACAATTATTTGTTTTTCAAACTTAGAAATTGAGCTAAAACGGAATAAGAAGAGATGAGTCTAAACAATCTCAAATAAATTGATAATTGAAAAGTTAAAGGAGATTGGAAAGGGGGCAGTACAAATAAAAGAAATGGCTCTAATTTTAAAATAAAATACAAAAATAGGATATTTTTAAAAATTTTCTATAAAACTACTAAATATTTGAAAAATTTCTTATAAAAATAGAAAATATTTAAAAAAAAAATTTCCTATAAAAATAGGAAATTTTTGTAAAATTTCCTATAAAAATAGGAAATTTTTGTAAAATTTCCTATAAAAATAGGACATTTTTGTAAAATTTCTTATAAAAATAGGAAATTTTTGTAAAATTTCCTATAAAAATAGGAAATTTTTGTAAAATTTCCTATAAAAATAGGAAATTTTTGAAAAATTTCCTATAAAAATAAGAAATTTTTGAAAAATTTCCTATAGAAATAGGAAATTTTTGAAAAATTTCCTATAAAAGTAAGAAATTTTTGAAAAATTTTCTATAAAAATAGGAAATTTTTGAAAAATTTTCTATAAAAATAGGAAATTTTTGAAAAATTTCCTATAAAAATAGAAAATTTTTGTAAAATTTCCTATAAAAATAGGAAATTTTTGAAAAATTTCCTATAAAAATAGGAAATTTTTGAAAAATTTCCTATAGAAATAGGAAATTTTTGAAAAATTTCCTATAAAAGTAAGAAATTTTTGAAAAATTTTCTATAAAAATAGGAAATTTTTGAAAAATTTCCTATAAAAATAGGAAATTTTTGAAAAATTTCCTATAAAAATAGGAAATTTTTGAAAAATTTCCTATAAAAATAGGAAATTTTTGAAAAATTTCCTATAAAAATAGGAAATTTTTGAAAAATTTCCTATAAAAATAGCAAATTTTTGAAAAATTTCCTATAAAAATAGGAAATTTTTGAAAAATTTCCTATAAAAATAGGAAATTTTTGAAAAATTTCCTATAAAAATAGGAAATTTTTGAAAAATTTCCTATAAAAATAGGAAATTTTTGAAAAATTTCCTATAAAAATAGGAAATTTTTGAAAAATTTCCTATAAAAATAGGAAATTTTTGAAAAATTTCCTATAAAAATAGGAAATTTTTGAAAAATTTCCTATAAAAATAGGAAATTTTTGAAAAATTTCCTATAAAAATAGGAAATTTTTGAAAAATTTCCTATAAAAATAGGAAATTTTTGAAAAATTTCCTATAAAAATAGGAAATTTTTGAAAAATTTCCTATAAAAATAGGAAATTTTTGAAAAATTTCCTATAAAAATAGGAAATTTTTGAAAAATTTCCTATAAAAATAGGAAATTTTTGAAAAATTTCCTATAAAAATAGGAAATTTTTGAAAAATTTCCTATAAAAATAGGAAATTTTTGAAAATTTTCCTATAAAAATAGGAAATTTTTGAAAAATTTCCTATAAAAATAGGAAATTTTTGAAAAATTTCCTATAAAAATAGGAAATTTTTGAAAAATTTCCTATAAAAATAGGAAATTTTTGAAAAATTTCCTATAAAAATAGGAAATTTTTGAAAAATTTCCTATAAAAATAGGAAATTTTTAAAAAATTTCCTATAAAAATAGGAAATTTTTTTTAATTTTTCCAAACATTATGCTTTTTAATTTCTTGTGTAAATTTGGGTTATCTCAAAAGTATGCTATGGTTTTTGTTGTTGACAAAAAGTTGCTGGCTTATTGATTTTTTTTTTTGGAAAAGTTAGTCATTGCTTTAACTGTTGTCACTTAAGACCAAAGCTGCAAGTCTAAGTCTGCTCTGACATAAAAACTTTCTAATTAAAAATCAAAAAATCAATTTGTTGTTTTTTTCTTGTCTTCGGCAAAGTCAACTGCAAAAAGTTAAAGGATAAAGTTTAGAGAACATGTATGGATTACGAAATAATAGTTAAATATCAAACAATTAAGGATTTACTTAAATTTAAAGAATTTCTTGTTTAAATATTACAAAAAATAAATGTTTAAAAAAGTGCGGCATACTTTTAGAGGATTTTTAAAAATTCATATCAAAATATTATAAAAGAAATTTTCTAGACATATAAGATAAAACTAAGAAATATAAGAAATTTTTGAAAAATTTCCCATAAGAAAAAGAAATTTTTGAAAAATTTTCTGTAAAAATAAAAAAAATTTTTAAAATTATTTTTGAAAAATTTCCGATAAAAATTGGAAATTTTTGTAAAATTTCCTATAAAAATAAGAAGTTTTTAAAAAATTTACTATAAAAATAAGAAATTTTTGAAAAATATACTACAAAAATAAGAAATTTTTGAAAAATTTACTATAAAAATAAGAAAGTTTTGAAAAATTTCCTATAAAAATTAGAAATTTAAAAAAATTTTGTTTACAAATTTCCAATTTTTAAAGGAAATTTTTTTTTAATTTATTTTTTTATAAGATATTTTTCAAAAATGTCTAACCTTTGTAGAATTTTTTTTGAATTTCTAATTTTTATAGAAAATTTTTCTAAAATTTGTTTTGTTATAGGAAATTTTTCTAAAATTTCTTATTTTTATAGGTATTTTGTCAAAAATTTCTTATTTTTATAAGAAATTTTTCAATGATTTCTTATTTTTGTAGGAAAATTTTCAAAATTTCTTATTTTTATAGGAAATTATTTTTTTTTTATAAGAAATATTTCTACTTTTTTTTTATTGGAAATATTTTTAAAATTACTTATTTTTATTGTAAATTTTTCAAAAATGTCCTATTTTTATAGGAAATTTTTCAAAAATTTCAAATTTTTGTGGGAATTTTTTTAAAAATTTCTTATTTTTAGTAGAAATGTTTCAAAAGTTTCTTATTTCTAGAGAAAATTTTGCAAAAAATTTTTTATAGAAATTTTTTCTAAGATATTTTTTTATAGGAATTTTTTCTAAAATTTCTTATTTTTATAGGAAATTTTTTCTAAAATTTCCTATTTTTATAGGAAATTTTTCAAAAATTTCCTATTTTTATAGGAAATTTTTCAAAAATTTCCTATTTTTATAGGAAATTTTTCAAAAATTTCCTATTTTTATAGGAAATTTTTCAAAAATTTCCTATTTTTATAGGAAATTTTACAAAAATTTCCCATTTTTATAGGAAATTTTTCAAAAATTTCCTATTTTTATAGGAAATTTTTCAAAAATTTCCTATTTTTATAGCAAATTTTTCAAAAATTTCCTATTTTTATAGGAAATTTTTCAAAAATTTCCTATTTTTATAGGAAATTTTTCAAAAATTTCCTATTTTTATAGGAAATTTTTCAAAAATTTCCTATTTTTATAGGAAATTTTTCAAAAATTTCCTATTTTTATAGGAAATTTTTGAAAAATTTCCTATAAAAATAGGAAATAAAAATTTCCTATAAAAATAGGAAATTTTTGAAAAATTTCCTATAAAAATAGGAAATTTTTGAAAAATTTCCTATAAAAATGGGAAATTTTTGAAAAATTTCCTATAAAAATAGGAAATTTTTGAAAAATTTCCTATAAAAATAGGAAATTTTTGAAAAATTTCCTATAAAAATAGGAAATTTTTGAAAAATTTCCTATAAAAATAGGAAATTTTTGAAAAATTTCCTATAAAAATAGGAAATTTTTGAAAAATTTCCTATAAAAATAGGAAATTTTTGAAAAATTTCCTATAAAAATAGGAAATTTTTGAAAAATTTCCTATAAAAATAGGAAATTTTCGAAAAATTTCCTATAAAAATAGGAAATTTTTAAAAAATTTCCTATAAAAATAGGAAATTTTTGAAAAATTTCCTATAAAAATAGGAAATTTTTGAAAAATTTCCTATAAAAATAGGAAATTTTTGAAAAATTTCCTATAAAAATAGGAAATTTTTGAAAAATTTCCTATAAAAATAGGAAATTTTTGAAAAATTTCCTATAAAAATAGGAAATTTTTGAAAAATTTCCTATAAAAATAGGAAATTTTTGAAAAATTTCCTATAAAAATAGGAAATTTTTGAAAAATTTGCTATAAAAATAGGAAATTTTTGAAAAATTTCCTATAAAAATAGGAAATTTTTGAAAAATTTCCTATAGAAATGGGAAATTTTTGTAAAATTTCCTATAAAAATAGGAAATTTTTGAAAATTTTCCTATAAAAATAGGAAATTTTTGAAAAATTTCCTATAAAAATAGGAAATTTTTGAAAAATTTCCTATAAAAATAGGAAATTTTAGAAAAAATTTCCTATAAAAATAGGAAATTTTAGAAAAAATTCCTATAAAAAAATATCTTAGAAAAAATTTCTATAAAAAATTTTTTGCAAAATTTTCTCTAGAAATAAGAAACTTTTGAAACATTTCTACTAAAAATAAGAAATTTTTAAAAAAATTCCCACAAAAATTTGAAATTTTTGAAAAATTTCCTATAAAAATAGGACATTTTTGAAAAATTTACAATAAAAATAAGAAATTTTAAAAATATTTCCAATAAAAAACAAGTAGAAATATTTCTTATAAAAAAAAAATAATTTCCTATAAAAATAAGAAATTTTGAACATTTTCCTACAAAAATAAGAAATCATTGAAAAATTTCTTATAAAAATAAGAAATTTTTGACAAAATACCTATAAAAATAAGAAATTTTAGAAAAATTTCCTATAACAAAACAAATTTTAGAAAAATTTTCTATAAAAATTAGAAATTCAAAAAAAATTCTACAAAGGTTAGACATTTTTGAAAAATATCTTATAAAAAAATAAATTTAAAAAAAAAATTTCCTTTAAAAATTGGAAATTTGTAAACAAAATTTTTTTAAATTTCTAATTTTTATAGGAAATTTTTAAAAACTTTCTTATTTTTATAGTAAATTTTTCAAAAATTTCTTATTTTTGTAGTATATTTTTCAAAAATTTCTTATTTTTATAGTAAATTTTTTAAAAACTTCTTATTTTTATAGGAAATTTTACAAAAATTTCCAATTTTTATCGGAAATTTTTCAAAAATAATTTTAAAAATTTTTTTTATTTTTACAGAAAATTTTTCAAAAATTTCTTTTTCTTATGGGAAATTTTTCAAAAATTTCTTATATTTCTTAGTTTTATCTTATATGTCTAGAAAATTTCTTTTATAATATTTTGATATGAATTTTTAAAAATCCTCTAAAAGTATGCCGCACTTTTTTAAACATTTATTTTTTGTAATATTTAAACAAGAAATTCTTTAAATTTAAGTAAATCCTTAATTGTTTGCTATTTAACTATTATTTCGTAATCCATACATGTTCTCTAAACTTTATCCTTTAACTTTTTGCAGTTGACTTTTCCGAAGACAAGAAAAAAACAACAAATTGATTTTTTGATTTTTAATTAGAAAGTTTTTATGTCAGAGCAGACTTAGACTTGCAGTTTTGGTCTTAAGGGACAACAGTTAAAGCAATGACTAACTTTTCCAAAAAAAAAATCAATAAGCCAGCAACTTTTTGTCAACAACAAAAACCATAGCATACTTTTGAGATAACCCAAATTTACACAAGAAATTAAAAAGCATAATGTTTGGAAAAATTTAAATCAATTAAAGTTCAAAATTTATTCAAAACAAGTATAAAGCAAAATTTGTTTGTAGCTGTTCCTCAAATAATATCATGTATATATATTTCAATATATAGTTTTTAATACCTATATTCAAATTATAATTGTATATATTTGGCCGTTTTTAACGAGACTTAAACACAAAGGTGTGGCATGCGCATAAAAAATACAGGTAATTAACTTAATTAAACACTTCACATTTTTATATCTACTACTTTTGCTGTTCCGTCATGCCATTTGCCTTCATTACCAGTGAAACCTACCAGTTTTGCCTATTTCCCCTGACCCTTTTTACTCATCAAGCATATGTCAAAAAACCACAAATTCTATAGGTCTGCGTTTCGCCTCCCATATAGCATCTGTTTACCAAATTGGCCTCATAAAACTCATTATACTTTTGCAATATCTGTCTGTAGTTATGTAAATGTAATAAATAAAATTCTCAGTGTAAAAAATGCGTGTAATAAATGCAATATTATGTCAAAATTGTGGACAGATATTTTATGTAATTGACTAGAGTTAAAGGTGTTGGAATGAAGGGGCGCCAGTAGAGGCAAAAGTGAAATGTATGCTTTAGTTGTAAATATTTTTGTGTTTTTTTTTAAAGGTAATAATAAATATCCTTTTGGTATTTAATGGCGGTTTTGTAATTAAAACAGTATGACTTTCATGGGAAAATGTTATGACTTAAATAATATTTTACGGCAGAAAAGGAAAATTTTACGAAAAAATGTTCTAAGAAACTTTTGAAAAAAAATTATGAAAATAAGAAATTTTTGTAAAATTTTCTTATTAAATTAAGAATTTTTTGGAAACTTTGATTATAATTATAAGAATTTTTTTGAAAAATTTCCTATAAAAATAAGAAAATTTTGAAAAATATATTTTAAGAATCAAAATTTTTTTAAAAATGTTCCTAAAAAAATAAGAAATTTTTAAAAAACTTGTAATAAAGATAAGAAGTTAATAAATTTGCAATAAAAATAAGAATTTTTTAAATTTCCTATAAAATAAGAACATTTTTAAAACTTTCCTATAAACATCAGAAATTTTATAAAAATTTCCTATAAAAATAGGAAATTTTTGAAAAATTTCCTATAAAAATAGGATATTTTTGAAAAATTTTCTATAAAAATAGGAAATTTTTGAAAAATTTCCTATAAAAATTGGAAATTTTTGAAAAATTTCCTATAAAAATTGGAAAGTTTTGAAAAATTTCCTGTAAAAATGGGAAATTTTTGAAAAATTTCCTGTAAAAATGGGAAATTTTTGAAAAATTTCCTATAAAAATAGGAAATTTTTGAAAAATTTCCTATAAAAATAGGAAATTTTTGAAAAAATTCCTATAAAAATAGGAAATTTTTGAAAAATTTCCTATAAAAATAGGAAATTTTTGAAAAATTTCCTATAAAAATAGGAAATTTTTGAAAAATTTCCTATAAAAATAGGAAATTTTTGAAAAATTTCCTATAAAAATAGGAAATTTTTGAAAAATTTCCTATAAAAATAGGAAATTTTTGAAAAATTTCCTATAAAAATAGGAAATTTTTGAAAAATTTCTTATAAAAATAGAACATTTTTGAAAAATTTCCTATAAAAATAGGAATTTTTTGAAAAATTTCCTATAAAAATAGGAAATTTTTGAAAAATTTCCTATAAAAATAGGAAATTTTTGAAAAATTTCCTATAAAAATAGGAAATTTTTGAAAAATTTCCTATAAAAATAGGAAATTTTTGAAAAATTTCCTATAAAAATAGGAAATTTTTGAAAAAATTCCTATAAAAATAGGAAAAAATTAAGAAATTTTTAACAAATTTCCTAAAAAAAATAAAAAGATTTTGAAAAATTTCCTATAAAAATACAAAATTTTTGAAAAATTTTCTATATAAATAAGAAATTTTTGAAAAATTTCGTATAAAAGTAAGACATTTTTGAAAAATAATAAATTTTCGTCTGAATGTACTTTCCTTAAATTTAAATTGATTGAACAAATTTATTTCCTTTCCTTCTTTATTGTCCTTGTCCTTCCATTACAAAAATACTCATTTAATTTTCCAATTAACTCAAGTACATTTAATTTACTACACAAATAACAACTTTATTCTTAATAAAACACAACAAAAATCCTTACATTCATTTCAATATAACAGAAACACACAAAAACAATTGCCAACTTTTAGGCTCTGAAATATTAAGAAAATTTTGTTTAAACAAAAAATTTGATTTGAATACTTTTAATCAAAAATTTCCTTTTGTTAATAAAATAATTGAAGTATTTGAGAACTTGTTGTTTAGTATTTGCACAAAATTATTTTATTTATTTAACAAATTTATTTTCATTTAAAATTTCACACATACAAAACGAAAAGGAAATGGCATTAGGAGGTGTAAAGGGGGGAAATGAATTGAGTTGAAATGAATTGCAAAAACTCTTTGAAATTCTTGTTTAAATTTCTATTAAACGGTTAAGGCAAAGATTTTCAATAGATTTTTGGCAAGGAAATGATTACAATAATAGCGTTTTTGCTGCTTAAGACGAGGCAACAAAATTGAATCAAGAATAAAGTAATAAATTATTTTTAAGGAAATTTAGTAAAAAGTTGTAAATAACCCAGCGAGATTTTAAGGTTTTCTTACTTGACTTAACATTTTACCGGCTTAATCTTGTCTCAATAACTTTTTTGTTCTAAATTGCTTACTGGGTTTTCTGTCTTCTCATCTTATTCCTTGCCTTAACTTAAGCAATATTTTGTAATCACTGTTTTAAATAACAAACTTGAGGGAAATCATTGAGTATAAAATATATATTTACAGACTTCACAAATAACTCCTTTTATTTACAGATAGAAAGTTTTGAAGTTTCGCTTAAATACAAATATAGAGACGTTTTTGGAAAAAAAAAACAAAAAAGTTTTTGCAACATTACAATATTTAGCTGAATTTAAAGGGAGGAAATGTTACAAAATATAAAAATCTAAGACGACCAGATAAGGTCCTACACAACTGAGCTGCATGTGGGTTATGTATAATAGACCGATTTAAATAAGTTTTAGAGTCAAATTTGAATTTCTTAAATATCTCATCGAATTCTGATCAAAATTATAACATGGACTTCGATCATATGAATGAAATAAGTTACGAACTATGGATAAATGGTCTTTGTAATGGTCCGATTTTAGTAGCGCCCAACATCTTAAGGTCGAAGAAAATCTCATCGAATTGCAATTGTGGGTTATTTATATATAGACCAATCTTAGTTAAGAAAAAAAGGGATCTAAAATTGAACGAATATCAAATCTAAAGAATTTTAAGAGATCTAAGAAAACTTTCGACTATGATCATACAAAATAAGATATGATAGAATGACTAAACGTGGTTTGATCATCAGACCAATCTATTTATGTGCTACAGACATTATCACAAATGTACGATAACCAATGTAGGATACAAAACAAATTAAGTACACAATAAGAAAAAGAAAAATACTCAAGTAAACAAGAAAAAAATTTAATGTATTTCTTAATCTACATTTTTAATTTGTTATACAATCAACAAGGACATGAAAATGCAAAAGAAAATCCTGTGATTTGCATAGATATTAGCGAAAGGCAAGCGAGAATATACCTAAAGTTTTGGCTTTAGTATAAAACGTTTTTTTTTAATTTTCTATTTTTTAAAGAAAAATTTTAAAAAATTTTCTACTTTTTAAAGAAAATTTTTGAAAAATGTTCTACTTTTTAAAGGAAATTTTTCAAAAATTTCCTATTTTTAAAGGAAATTTTTTAAAAATTTCCTGTTTTGTTTTTTTTTTTTAAGAAAATTTTTCAAAAGTTTCCTATTTTTAAAGGAAACTTTTCAAAAATTTTCTATTTTTTAAAGGAAATTTTTCAAAAATTTCATATTTTTAAAGGCATTTTTTCAAAAATTTATTATTTTTTAAAGGGAAATTTTCAAAAATTTTCTATTTTTTAAAAAAAAATTTTTCAAAAATTTCTTATTTTTAAAAGGATTGTTTTTTTAAATTTCCTATTTTAAAAAGGAACTTTTTCAAAAATTTCCTATTTTCTTTATGAAATTTTTCTAAGGAAGTTTTTCAAAAATTTCCTAATTTTTTAACGAAATTTTTCAAAAATTTTCAATTTTTATAAGAAAAAAATTTCGTATTTTTATAGGAAATTTTTAAAAAATTTTCTATTTTTTAAAGGAAATTTTTAAAAAATTTCCTATATTTTCAAAAATGTCCTATTTTCAAAAATTTCATATTTTTAAAGGAAATTTTTCAAAAATTTCCTATTTGTATAGGAAATTTTTCGAAAATTTCCTATTTTGTAAAGGAAATTTTTAAAAAATTTCCCATTTTGTAAAGGAAAATTTTCAAAAATATCCTATTTTTATAGAAAATTTTTCAAAAATTTCCTATTTCTATAGAAAATTTTTCAAAAATTACCTAATCTTATAGAAAATTTTTCAAAAATTTCCTACTTTTTTAAGAACATTTTTCAAAAATTTCCTATTTCTTAAGGTAATTTTTCAAAAATTTCCTATTTCTTAAGGAAATCTTTAAAAAATTTCCTATTTTTTTAGGAAATTTTTCAAAAATTTCCAATTTTTTAAAGGAAATTTTTCAATTTTTTTAAGGAAAATTTTCAAAAATGTCTTATTATTTTAAGGAAATTTTTCAAAAAGGAAATTTTTCAAAAACTTCCTATTTCTATAGAAAATTTTTCAAAAATTTCCTATTTTTATAGGAAATTTTTCAAAAATTTCCTATTTTTATAGGAAATTTTTCAAAAATTTCCTATTTTTATAGGAAATTTTTCAAAAATTTCCTATTTTTATAGGAAATTTTTCAAAAATTTCCTATTTTTATAGGAAATTTTTCAAAAATTTCCTATTTTTAGAGGAAATTTTTCAAAAATTTCCTATTTTTAGAGGAAATTTTTCAAAAATTTCCTATTTTTAGAGGAAATTTTTCAAAAATTTCCTATTTTTATAGGAAATTTTTCAAAAATTTCCTATTTTTATAGGAAATTTTTCAAAAATTTCCTATTTTTATAGGAAATTTTTCAAAAATTTCCTATTTTTATAGGAAATTTTTCAAAAATTTCCTGTTTTTATAGGAAATTTTTCAAAAATTTCCTATTTTTATAGGAAATTTTTCAAAAAAGTTATAATAATAAAAACCATAAAACTAAACCACTAATTTTCCTAACATACCCCATAACCACAGATAAAAGAAAAACAAATTTTCGAAAATTTCCAACAAAGAAGAACAACAAGACTTTCCCTAGACACCCTAGGCATCACAAATATTGTCTTGATGGGCATCTTTGGGACATTTATGCACTAAACATTAAAATTATCATAGAACCAGTGAAAATTTGTTGACAGTCAACAAAAAATCAGACAATAATAGACGATTTCATTTAAGCGAAACTAAAATCCTTATTTAAGTGGCATTATAGATTGAATAAAGATTAAGGGGATTTTAAAAATGTAGGAAGAGGGAAGTACGGATAGACTAAGTTGAATCAAGTTTATAGACAACAGCAGCAGCAGACGAAGAAGAACAATAAATTTGTGAAGGAAATGAAGAAAGTCTGGCTGGCGTTTCCCTTAGGAGCATCGAACAATAAGAATTGAAAAGGAAATTCTGAACAAAACATTAGAAGATATTTCATTTACAGCTAAAGTTGTATATTTATAAGGATATTTATTTGAAAGGACAATACTGCAGCACTAGCTTATTTGCTTAGTATTGTTTGTTAACACAAATACTTAGGTATGGCAAATAAAAGGATGTAGTTAAACACATAAATACAAATAGACTATAGGGATAACAAAATCTTATCCTAAGATTAGTATATAATAAAAGTTTAAAGAAATTATGAAAAAAACTAAGACTTTAAACCTAAAAGGTAATACTTTTTACTTAAGATTTAGTTCTTATACCAAACACGTATAATTTATTTTTAAAATTTTTTCTTCAATATTTGCTTCCCATTTTAAAAATGTTCCCTTTATTTAATTTATTTATAATTTTCCCTTTTGAGTGGTTTCTTTTGTTTTACCCTCCTCTTTAATTTGTTTAACAAAATGTAACATGTCATAAAATTACCTAAAAGTAGGCTCATGCATTTTTCACCTGAAGCCCTAATTACCTCCTTAACATATGCTACTCTTAACTTAATGATTTTATTACATTACTAAAGTAATTTAAATTCAAGGAAATAACAAAATATTTTACTGTAACCTGTTTCGAAAGCCTAAAAAACTCAGGGAATCTTTTATATTTTCTTTACGCCCCTAAAAGTATACTCCAGAAATTTTATTATAATTAAAATAATTACTTTTAGCTAACAAAATCAAGTAGGAAAACGAGCCTAGATACTCTGATATAAAATACATACAAAGTAAATTTAATTTCTTACAAGAAAACAAAAAACTTCTCAAGAACCTGACAACCCTCGTTTTCAGTGTTAAAGATTCTTAAGGAAACCTACACTCAAATATAAAATAAAAATTGTTAAAGCGACACCAAAACAAAATTAAAGTAAAAAGTCAAGAAAATAGGCGGCTATTTTAAGCCTTTAGCTTAAAACTTATGTAAAGAAAGAAAAGGGGGAAAAAACTAAACACAAACAAATGCCAGGAAACCGAAAACTCATGAAAGAAAAAAAAGTGAGAACAAAAGAAAGAAAAACTTAAACTTAAAGCGACAAAATGCAACAACTTGACATGAAAACGTGCCCCAACACGAATAATGAAAAATAGCTACAAGGCAAAACGGTCATAACCAAACAACCACTCTAACAACAACTACAACAACAAAAAACACCAAACTAACCTAAATTGATGACGTTGTTATAAAACAATGACAATGGTAACAAAAAACCCCAACAACAAATACATTTACAACTATATATGTATATAAAACAACAATAGCAACACTGGCACAAGGCTCAAGTTATTGCTTAATAATATAAAGAAAAAAACTAAGTTGAGGTGAAAGGACCCCATTCCCTCCTTTCTTTCCCTTGGCTTTTGTATTGGTTGTGTACGAAGAACAACTTTAGCAAATACATACCTCTACAAATTTTGCCACAAAAAAAGGTGTTTGTATGAGGAAGATTAAAGTAAAAAATAACAACAGAAACTTTTAAAAGGCCAGAGGACCTGAAGGGGGAATTCTTTCCCCCACTCTCTCACTCACTCTTTTTGAGTATCAACAACAATAACTAAACTACAAGCATTGTTAAGTTTTGTTGTTTAGAAAAATGCCTTTAGGCTACTTCATTTTGTTATGTGTATGTGTGTAGAGTAAGGAGAGTAAAAAAATCCTTTCAAAACAATTGTAAAGGGAAAAGGAAAGAATTTAAGTCAGGATGCAAAGAACTTTAGGAATACTACTACATGTTCAGCTTTAAACGGAGGCCTACTAAAAATTTAGCTTTTATAGAAAAGTTATATTAAAGCCAATTTTTACATCATGTCAACAATGTAAAGAATTAATGAATTGAGTTATAATCATGATTTCGGCAAAAAATGTCATTATTTTCATAGAAACAAAATATTAAAGCAATTATTTACATGATGTAAACAATGTAAAGAATTGAAAAATTTACTCAAAAACGTAATTTCGGTTTAAAATCTTAATGTAATTATTTACATCATGTTAAAAATGTAAAGAATTGAAAAATCAACTCATAACCAAATTTTTATTTAAAAATTATATTTAAGCAATTATTTACATAATGTCTACAATGTAAAAAATTAAATAATTTACTCCTAATCATGATTTCGACTTAAAATTGTACTATTTTCAGAGAAAAAAAACACATTTAAGCAATTTTTTACATCATATCAACAATGTAAAATATTAAAAATCGACTTATAACCATGATTTTAGCTTCGAATTTTAATGTTTTTATAGAAAAATTATATTAAAGCAATTATCGACATCATGTGAACAATGTAAAGAATTGATAAATTGACCTATAATCGTGATTTCTGATTAAAATTTTAATAAAAAAAACATTTAAGCAATTATTTACATCATGTCAACAATAGAAAAATTTACTAATAAACTTAATTTGGGCATTAAATCTTCATATTTTCATAAAAAAGCAATTATTTACATAAGCAATTATTTACATTATGTCAACAATGTAAATAATTAAAAAATATACTCATAATTGCATTTTCGGCTTAAAATCTTAATGTATTTATAGAAAAACTATATTAAGGCTATTATTTACATCATGTCAACAATGTAAACAATTGAAAAATCGACTCATAAACAAGATTTTAGCTTAAAATGTTGATGTTTTTATAGAAAAAGTATATTTAAGCAATCATTTACATCATGTCAACAATGTAAATAATTATTGAATTGACTTATGACCATGATTTCGGCTTAAAACTTTAATATTTGCATAAAAAAACATATTTAAGCAATTATTTATATAATGTCAACAATGTAAACAATATAAACATTTACTCGTAAAAGTAATTTCGGCATAAAATCATAATATCATCATAGAAAAAACCTATTTAAGCAATTATTTACATTATGTCAACAACGTAAAGAACCTGTGACAAAAATTTTTGCTCCAAATTTTGATGTTTTTATAGAAAAATTATGTTTATTTATATATTATTTACATCACGTCAACAATGTAATGTCTTATAATCATGACTTTGGCATAAAATTTTAATATTTTCATAGAAAAAACATACTTAAGCCATTATTTACACTAATTCAACAATGTAAAGAATTGAAAAATTTACTCATATTCGTAATTTTGGCTTAAAATGTTTATGTCTTTACCGAAAAATATAATTACGTAATTATTTACATCATGTCAACAATGTAAAAAATTAAAAAAAAACATTTATCATAACTTCGGCCTCAAATCTTCATAGAAAAGTTATACTTCATAGAAATGTTATATTAAAGCAATTATTTACATCATGTCAACAATGTAAAGAATTGACTCATTACCATGATTAGGGCTTAAAACTTTGATATTTTCGTAGAAAATACATATTTACATTATGTCAACAATGTAAAGAATTGAAAAATTTACTCATACACATAATTTCGGCTTAAAATCCTGATGTCTTTACAGAAAAATTATATTTTGGTAATTATTTACATCATGTCAACAATGTAAAGAATTGAAAAAATTAACTGATATCATAAATTCGGCTTTAAATCTTCAGAGAAAACTTATATTTCATAGAAAAGTTATAATTAAGCAATTATTTACATCATGTCAACAATGTAAAGAATTAAAAAATTAACTCATAAACATGATTTTGACTTCAAAATATTAAATTTTCAAAGAAAAATCACATTTATGCAATTGTTTACATGATGTTAATAATGTTTAGAACTTGAATGTTTCCTTCGGCGACATTTTTTTAACCTCAGTCCTAAAGGGAATTCTTCCGTGAAAGAAATTTAGAGCCGATAACGGAATTATTTTCTAAACTGAGGAGCTTTTTAAGACTAAAGACTAAGTGTACTATAAAGATGGAAAAGATGCGAATAAAGAGGTAGGTTTTATAACGATGGCACAGTAGCAGTATTAGAGTAAGTGCGGCTAATGTGGTAAAGGCTAGCAATGCGGAAATACGCGTTTATACTGAAAACATAATTTTTATAGCAAAAATGAAGTACACAAGTTGATGTCTTATGTAAAAACTTACTCTAAAACAAAAGCTCCTTTGTGTAGCTCATTTCAAATCAAATCTTTTTCCACATTTTCTTACTCAAAATACCCTAAATAACACTACACTCTACTACTGTTTTAGTTAATTCCATTTTTCCTGTATACTCTGCATTTTCTTTTTGTAGAATTAAAAAAAAAACCTAAACAAACAAAAATATACTAAATATTTTCTTATACACAAAAACATCCTTTAGAGTCTGAACAACTGAACTGAAGAGCTTTTCAGCAAAACTAAAATAAAATAAAGCAATGAAAGCAACTTGCAATATTTCAATGAAAAACAAAGACTTTGCTTTTTCCTAACCAGAGGAGTTCTCGAGGTATAAGGTATGCATTCCAGTTGTTTGTGAGCTAAAGGACCAAGGTCCTTTAAGAGAAGTAAAGAACGAAAAAATTCTAAAATAAAAATATATTTTTAAACTTTAGAGATGTCTCCAAATGAAAATGGTGTCTGTGTTTTTCTTCCATTTGGTCTTTAGGGTAAAATTGTGTTATCAAAACTATCAGAGATGACAATTAAGTGTTGAGTGTTAATTCACACTTCATTTCGAGATGATTTTAAAATTCTTTTTATTTTTCTGGAGAAAAAAATAGAAATTTTATTTGGAGTTTTTAAAGCTTTTTTGGTCTTGTGGACATGTCATTAAAGTAAAAGACAATGTTTGCTAAGTGGAACTATGAAAATTAAGTCAAAGTAGTTGAGCCCAGAAGTATGCAATTAAAATTAAAAGGTTCTTAGAACAAATTGACTCCTTAAAATTGTAGATATTCTTATAGTCTATATGTCCTATTCTAGCATGACTTTATCTTTGGCAATAAATTAACTCTCAAAAACTGTTGCATACTTTCTGGCTTATACTTAAAATCTTGGTTTAGATACATTTTAATACCATCACAAACCAACATGCAAGCTTAAGACTTACATGCAATAATACCTGGTATATCTGCTACAATTATCTCTTCTCAACTCCCCCTTATTAGTCCTATTTCTATACTTTTTAACTCTTTAACTATAAATTTTATCATAAAAACCAAAACAATTAGCATAACTTTAGCATTAGGAAAGTAAAAATTCTTTGTTTTTCCTTTTAGCTAATTTTTTAGTAATAAAATATTTTTATTGCTTTTGTTATATGGTTTCTTTTGCTTTAACAACATTCGCTTTTTTCCCCCTCCATCAAGACCAGAAACAATGTTAATCTTTTATCTAAACACGCAAATATACCAGCTAAAGCCGGCGACACGTCATATACCTATACATATACTAATCGAAATATCTGGGAAAAAATAAACAAGATTTTTTGAATTCATGTCTGTCATCCATGTTTGACTAAAGCGAGAAGTCTTAAAATATTTTGTTTCCCTTTTTTCTATTAAGCTAAAAATTATCATTAAATTTAACGACAAGTGACAGAAGATGAGGAGTATGAAATTTTTTGGTAAAAAGGACATGCAATCTAATTTTGACTAAAACAAAAGCAATTTCCTGCCTGTCGCTTATTATATTGATAAATAATTAAAAATCAATTACTAGGAGTTTTTATTTTTGGAAAAATTCCATAGAAATTTTTATGGGTAATTGTTAGGGTCTGTTTTATTACGAACAAATTGGGTTAAAGGCTTTGAGAAATTAAGCAAGGAATCATGAACACTGTGGAAAGCAAAAATATTTGGTTGAATTAATAGAGAAATTTGCTGGCAGACTAAGGCTATGCATTTTAAATGAGTCTAAAAATGTGTTTGATAAACAGATATCATGAAAGTTTAAATTAAGTCGATAAAATTTTCCATGGGAACAGTTTCCTATGGAAAAATGTTCAATGGGAACAGTTTTCTATAGAAAAATGTTCCATAAGAACAGTTTTCTATAGAAAAATGTTCCATGGGAACAGTTTTCTATAGAAAAATGTTCCATGGGAACAGTTTTCTATAGAAAAATGTTCCATGGGAACAGTTTTGTATAGAAAAATGTTCCATGGGAACAGTTTTCTATAGAAAAATGTTCCATGGGAACAGTTTTCTATAGAAAAATGTTCCATGGGAACAGTTTTCTATAGAAAAATGTTCCATGGGAACAGTTTTCTATAGAAAAATGTTCCATGGGAACAGTTTTCTATAGAAAAATGTTCCATGGGAACAGTTTTCTATAGAAAAATGTTCCATGGGAACAGTTTTCTATAGAAAAATGTTCCACGGGAACGGTTTTCTATAGAAAAATGTTCCATGGGAACAGTTTTCTATAGAAAAATGTTCCACGGGAACGGTTTTCTATAGAAAACTGTTCCATGGGAACAGTTTTCTATAGAAAAATGTTCCATGGAAACTGTTTTCTATAGACAAATATTCCATGGGAGGAGAAAATAAGAATCGAATCTTTAGATACCACGATTATAAACTCAAATCTTATAATGAAACCCTTAAAGTATACTCTACAATTTTTATTGGTAATATAGGTGAAGTGTCAGTCCTTGTTCAGAATCATAAGATTTTCAAGTTATTCTACGAAGAACAGGCTGCAGTAGGAATGACTGTTTATGTATCGCAGATAGCAGTGTTAGATAAGAATGTCATTGGATCCAGGTGTTATTAAATAGTCCATTTTAAACACCCTAAAGCATGCAACAAAAATCAAGAATCTCTGTCACTTGAAATCATATCTAATCACTTGAAATCTATCGTGGGTTGGCTCTTGACCAGCTAATTTGTTGCTTGAAATAAAAAGTTTGTATTAAAAATAACAAATGAAAGTTAAAAGATCTTTAAACGCCTTCAAGTATGGTCCAAAAATTATAAATCTATGAAATCTGAAGTCATATCGAAGGTAACGGTTTGGTTTCTAGTCCATTAAGTACCGGACTAATGGTTTTAATTTAACAAATTTCTTGAAGCTTTAATAATAATGGAAGTCTTTTAAAAGCTCCTCAAATTAGGCAATACATATATAAAATCCCTGAGATTTTAAACGATGTCAAATGTCATGGTTTTTAAAATTAAAAAAATCTTGATCTCGTTGCTTTGAATCTCTCACTTTTTAAACCATTTCGACTTGTTAGTAAGGAAATCAATTTAATGTGAACATTTTCATAATTTGGCCTTAATAGTGGCTAGAAAATGACAATGACTGTGGACTAAATTATCGCGTCTCTGTAAAATTTCAATTTGATAATATTCTAACGTTATTAAACAAGTATGAGGAAAAGATTTGTTGGTATTATATAATAGTTTAAAATTCAGGGCATTTAACACTCCCATCTCCCCCAAACAACAATAATAACCTTTTAAAATGTCAATGCAATTTTTTATTTATTTAATTGTTTTGTCATCATTTAGAAAAATAAATATTATGCAATAAACGAAAAAGAAAAAAGATGCACTTTTTAAAAAATACAAAACAAATGACAATGTCAAAATTTGCGTTATTTTATACAGCATAATTTTTGGCGTTGCATATTTTTTCACTTTGCACTATAACTCATTTAACTTTAGCTCTTTACTTAATTTTTATATGTACATGTGAAGGTATATAGAATGTCTGTCCATCTACCAGTCTGTAAAATTAATGCTTTTCAGAGGACATATGGCCCAGCAAAATAACATTATGTGACATTATGAGCATATTTTGTATGCAAAGGATGACTGAAAGTTTAAACAAAAGTAAATGTTTGTATAGAGCACTTTATTATGATTGCCATCATCATAATCATCATCAGATGGTATAAATGAACGCCTTTTACATATAACGCCCCACAAAAAATTCAACAAGCCACCGCCTACTTGATTGCCTGGCTTGAGCTCTCATGGAGGCATTGAATGAAATCATAACAAAATCAAATGTACAAACAAATCATGATATAAAAAAAAGATTTTATTTTATACAAGATTTTCCTAGACATTACAAAACATACATTACTTTCATTTACAGTTAAAATGTAAAATTACTCTCGCACTGATACACAAACTCACACAAACATGGAAATATTTACATGCAGCCAAAAATAATTCATTGTTTGGTTATGAATGAATGGCGCCTGAAATTATACAACATTCATAAGGTTTATAAGCTTTATTCGTTGTCAAAAGTTGAATATTTTTCATTTCCATATCGAGAGTGAGACAGAAAGACATGTTATTTGCTGGCTTATAAAAGCATAAAAAAAAACAAAATTATGCATGTTTGTCATATGACAAATATTAAGTACTTTTAGTTAGTTCCTTTTATTCCTGGCTTGATGTTTTGTGCAAATAAAACGAATTTTCCTATTATTCGTAGTAAGAGTATGTATAGTTGAGTACACAACTATCCCATACAAGCTAAAGTTTATTACTTGCTGTCCTTTCTTGTCCATTTGCTCTGGTTTATTTTTGTTTATTACAGATTCCGCCATTTTTAGCGAAATTAATCGTTTCACTCACAAATTTGCCATTTGTGTCCATAAAAATGTTTTTTTTTTCTACATGTTTACTATGTCTGCGTTTGCTTACACACACATATACACACTCGCCAACAAATGGCTTAAATTTTCATGTACATGCCTAAATGTATGCTTTACTTTATGAGCTGAAAGAGCAAAAACAAGGAAACTCTATTACTGCGGCCAAGAACTGCGTTATGCGTATTACTGTTAAATTTATACAGCTAGTTATAGCTATAGTTATAGTTAACTATTGTATTGTAGCTCAAATACATTTGGCTCGTTAATAATAAACCAGCCGACTACGTGCAATATCCTGTGTCTATTTTACAAAAAAATTATAATAAAAAAAATTAAGTTGTACTAACATGTTTATTTGTTCATTTATTTTAGGCTTTTTGGGAAATTAAATGGGATTTTATATTCCATTATAAAGCTATGGCAGATATGATGGGAAAGGGCTCTAGAGGCTTTAGAGACAAATTAAACCTTTATTTTTAAAATGCTTAAAATTACGAAAATTTCGCTGAAAAATTGGAAATTTTTAAAAAATTTGCCATAATAAAAAAATAGTTTTAAAAAAATTCTTATAAAAATAAGAAAATTTGAAAAATTTCCTATAAAAAAAGGAAATTTTTGAAAAATTTCCTGTAAAAATTTCCTATAAAAATAGGAAATTTTTGAAAAATTTCCTATAAAGATAGATAATTTTTAAAAAATTTCCTATAAAAATAGGAAATTTTTTAATAATTTCCTATAGAAATAGGAAATTTTTGAAAAATTTCTTTTAGAAATAGGAAATTTTTAAAAAATTTCCTATAGAAATAGGAATTTTTTGAAAAATTTCCTATAGAAATAGGAATTTTTTGAAAAATTTCATATAAAAATATAAATTTTTTGAAAAATTTCCTATAAAAATAGAAATTTTTTGAAAAATTTCTAATAAAAATAGAAAATTTTTGAAAAATTTCCAATAAAAATAGAAAATTTTTGAAAAATTTCCTATAAAAATAGAACATTTTTGAAAAATTTCCTATAAAAATAGGAAATTTTTGAAAAATTTCCTATAAAAATGGGAAATTTTTGAAAAATTTCCTATAAAAATAGGAAATTTTTGAAAAATTTCCTATAAAAATAGGAAATTTTTGAAAAGTTTCCTATAAAAATAGGAAATTTTTGAAAAGTTTCCTATAAAAATAGGAAATTTTTGAAAAATTTCCTATAAAAATAGAAAATTTTTGAAAAATTTCCTATAAAAATAGAAAATTTTTGAAAAATTTCCTATAAAAATAGGAAATTTTTGAAAAATTTCCTATAAAAATAGGAAATTTTTGAAAAATTTCCTATAAAAATAGGAAATTTTTGAAAAATTTCCTATAAAAATAGGAAATTTTTGAAAAATTTCCTATAAAAATAAAAAATTTTTGAAAAATTTCCTATAAAAATAGGAAATTTTTGAAAAATTTCCTATAAAAATAGGAAATTTTTGAAAAATTTCCTATAAAAATAGGAAATTTTTGAAAAATTTCCTATAAAAATAGGAAATTTTTGAAAAATTTCCTATAAAAATAGGAAATTTTTGAAAAATTTCCTATAAAAATAGGAAATTTTTGAAAAATTTCCTATAAAAATAGGAAATTTTTGAAAAATTTCCTATAAAAATAGGAAATTTTTGAAAAATTTCCTATAAAAATAGGAAATTTTTGAAAAATTTCCTATAAAAATAGGAAATTTTTGAAAAATTTCCTATAAAAATAGGAAATTTTTGAAAAATTTCCTATAAAAATAGGAAATTTTTGAAAAATTTCCTATAAAAATAGGAAATTTTTGAAAAATTTCCTATAAAAATAGGAAATTTTTGAAAAATTTCCTATAAAAATAGGAAATTTTTGAAAAATTTCCTATAAAAATAGGAAATTTTTGAAAAACTTCCTATAAAAATAGGAAATTTTTGAAAAATTTCCTATAAAAATAGAAAATTTTTGAAAAATTTCCTATAAAAATAGGAAATTTTTGAAAAATTTCCTATAAAAATAGGAAATTTTTGAAAAATTTCCTATAAAAATAGAAAATTTTTGAAAAATTTCCTATAAAAATAGGAAATTTTTGAAAAATTTCCTATAAAAATAGGAAATTTTTGAAAAATTTCCTATAAAAATAGGAAATTTTTGAAAAATTTCCTATAAAAATAGGAAATTTTTGAAAAATTTCCTATAAAAATAGGAAATTTTTGAAAAATTTCCTATAAAAATAGGAAATTTTTGAAAAATTTCCTATAAAAATAGGAAATTTTTGAAAAATTTCCTATAAAAATAGGAAATTTTTGAAAAATTTCCTATACAAATAGGAAATTTTTGAAAAATTTCCTATAAAAATAGGAAATTTTTGAAAAATTTCCTATAAAAATAGGAAATTTTTAAAAAATTTCCTATAAAAATAGGAAATTTTTGAAAAATTTCCTATAAAAATAGAAAATTTTTGAAAAATTTCCTATAAAAATAGGAAATTTTTGAAAAATTTCCTATAAAAATAGGAAATTTTTGAAAAGTTTCCTATAAAAATAGGAAATTTTTGAAAAGTTTCCTATAAAAATAGGAAATTTTTGAAAAGTTTCCTATAAAAATAGGAAATTTTTAAAAAATTTCCTATAAAAGTAGGAAATTTTTGAAAAATTTCCTATAAAAATAGGAAATTTTTGCAAAATTTCCTATAAAAACAGGAAATTTTTGAAAAATTTCCTATAAAAATAGGAAATTTTTGAAAAATTTCCTATAAAAATAGGAAATTTTTGAAAAATTTCCTATAAAAATAGGAAATTTTTGAAAAATTTCCTATAAAAATAGGAAATTTTTGAAAAATTTCCTATAAAAATAGGAAATTTTTAAAAAATTTCCTATAAAAATTGGAAATTTTTGAAAAATTTCCTATAAAAATAGGAAATTTTTGAAAAATTTCCTATAAAAATAGGAAATTTTTGAAAAATTTCCTATAAAAATAGGAAATTTTTGAAAAATTTCCTATAAAAATAGGAAATTTTTGAAAAATTTCCTATAAAAATAGGAAATTTTTGAAAAATTTCCTATAAATTTTTGAAAAATTTCGTATCAAAATAGGAAATTCTTGAAAAATTTCCTTTCAAAATAGGAAATTTTTGAAAAATTTCCTATCAAAATAGGAAATTTTTGAAAAATTTCCTATAAAAATAGGAATTTTTTGAAAAATTTCCTATAAAAATAGGAAATTTTTGAAAAATTTCCTATAAAAATTGGAAATTTTTGAAAAATTTCCTATCAAAATAGGAAATTTTTGAAGAATTTCCTATCAAAATAGGAAATTTTTGAAAAATTTCCTATAAAAATAGGAAATTTTTGAAAAATTTCCTATAAAAATAGGAAATTTTTGAAAAGTTTCCTATAAAAATAGGAAATTTTTGAAAAATTTCCTATAAAAATAGGAAATTTTTGAAAAATTTCCTATAAAAATAGGAAATTTTTGAAAAGTTTCCTATAAAAATAGGAAATTTTTGAAAAATTTCCTATAAAAATAGGAAATTTTTGAAAAATTTCCTATAAAAATAGGAAATTTTTGAAAAATTTCCTATAAAAATAGGAAATTTTTGAAAAATTTACTATAAAAATAGGAAATTTTTGAAAAATTTCCTATCAAAATAGGAAATTTTTGAAAAATTTCCTATAAAAATAGGAAATTTTTGAAAAATTTCCTATAAAAATAGGAAATTTTTGAAAAGTTTCCTATAAAAATAGGAAATTTTTTAAAAATTTCCTATAAAAATAGGAAATTTTTGAAAAGTTTCCTATAAAAATAGGAAATTTTTGAAAAATTTCCTATAAAAATAGGAAATTTTTGAAAAATTTCCTATAAAAATAGGAAATTTTTGAAAAATTTCCTATAAAAATAGGAAATTTTTGAAAAATTTCCTATAAAAATAGGAAATTTTTGAAAAATTTCCTATAAAAATAGGAAATTTTTGAAAAATTTCCTATAAAAATAGGAAATTTTTGAAAAATTTCCTATAAAAATAGGAAATTTTTGAAAAATTTCCTATAAAAATAGGAAATTTTTGAAAAATTTCCTATAAAAATAGGAAATTTTTGAAAAATTTCCTATAAAAATAGGAAATTTTTGAAAAATTTCCTATAAAAATAGGAAATTTTTGAAAAATTTCCTATAAAAATAGGAAATTTTTGAAAAATTTCCTATAAAAATAAGAAATTTTTGAAAAATTTCCTATAAAAATAGGAAATTTTTGAAAAATTTCCTATAAAAATAAGAAATTTTTGAAAAATTTCCTATAAAAATAGGAAATTTTTGAAAAATTTCATATAAAAATAGGAAATTTTTGAAAAATTTCCTATAAAAATAGGAAATATTTGAAAAATTTCCTATAAAAATAGGAAATTTTTGAAAAATTTCCTATAAAAATAGGAAATTTTTGAAAAATTTCCTATAAAAATAGGAAATTTTTGAAAAATTTCCTATAAAAATAGGAAATTTTTGAAAAATTTCCTATAAAAATAGGAAATTTTTGAAAAATTTCCTATAAAAATAGGAAATTTTTGAAAAATTTCCTATAAAAATAGGAAATTTTTGAAAAATTTCCTATAAAAATAGGAAATTTTTGAAAAATTTCCTATAAAAATAGGAAATTTTTGAAAAATTTCCTATAAAAATAGGAAATTTTTGAAAAATTTCCTATAAAAATAGGAAATTTTTGAAAAATTTCCTATAAAAATAGGAAATTTTTGAAAAATTTCCTATAAAAATAGGAAATTTTTGAAAAATTTCCTATAAAAATAGGAAATTTTTGAAAAATTTCCTATAAAAACAGGAAATTTTTGAAAAATTTCCTATAAAAATAGGAAATTTTTGAAAAATTTCCTATAAAAATAGGAAATTTTTGAAAAATTTCCTATAAAAATAGGAAATTTTTGAAAAATTTCCTATAAAAATAGGAAATTTTTGAAAAATTTCCTATAAAAATAGGAAATTTTTGAAAAATTTCCTATAAAAATAGGAAATTTTTGAAAAATTTCCTATAAAAATAGGAAATTTTTGAAAAATTTCCTATAAAAATAGGAAATTTTTGAAAAATTTCCTATAAAAATAGGAAATTTTTGAAAAATTTCCTATAAAAATAGGAAATTTTTGAAAAATTTCCTATAAAAATAGGAAATTTTTGAAAAATTTCCTATAAAAATAGGAAATTTTTGAAAAATTTCCTATAAAAATAGGAAATTTTTGAAAAATTTCCTATAAAAATAGGAAATTTTTGAAAAATTTCCTATAAAAATAGGAAATTTTTGAAAAATTTCCTATAAAAATAGGAAATTTTTGAAAAATTTCCTATAAAAATAGGAAATTTTTGAAAAATTTCCTATAAAAATAGGAAATTTTTGAAAACTTTCCTATAAAAATAGGAAATTTTTGAAAAATTTCCTATAAAAATAGGAAATTTTTGAAAAATTTCCCATAAAAATAGGAAATTTTTGAAAATTTTCCTATAAAAATAGGAAATTTTTGAAAAATTTCCTATAAAAATAGGAAATTTTTGAAAAATTTCCTATAAAAATAGGAAATTTTTGAAGAATTTCCTATAAATTTTTGAAAAATTTCCTATAAAAGTAGGAAATTTTTGAAAAATTTCCTATAAAAATAGGAAATTTTTGAAAAATTTCCTATAAAAATAGAAAATTTGTGTAAAATTTCCTTTTGAAAAATTTCCTATAAAATTAGGTAATTTTGGAAAAATTTGTTGGAACTTCATCTATGTTAGGGCTACGTCTATGAGAACACTTTTAGACTTAAGGCTTTCGAAAATAACTTAAAATTTAATTAAACATTACATTTAATAATCTATTTATATGCAACCAATAACTATTTATTTACATAAATTTATAATCATTCCAATATCAATCACAAAATTATATTCTACTCATTCTCTATGTAAAAGATAAGTCACCAGACACTTACGTTATAAGAAAGACGTTGTAAGTTTGAGTGTCAGTTTGGTCCCCATAGAAAACTATAAATTCAATTAAATATTGATTTGTTATAAGATTTGAAACATTGTGACAGATGGTTATAATAAATACAACGATACATTAAAGCTAACTGTCAGATGAAACACTCACACAAACAAACAAGGTGAAAGTAAATGTTTGAAAGACTCTCATGAATAAAACACTTACACTTATGTTTGGATGTTTGTGTGTGTGTGTAAATATGTGAGTGCAAGGTAAATGTAAAACAGAATATTTGTATAAGTTATACTAATAAATTTGAAACTCATGCATTATGTGAACACATATTGTAAAGCATATTTATAGGAGGTTTTATGTAGTTGTTTTACGAGAGAAACTTAAAATAAATACAAGTAAATTTTGAAATATTTGGGGTACTTTTAGACTACAGATTATGTAACAAATCATTGATGAGAAGAAGTTCATGTGTTTTTAAGGAAGTTTGCAAAAAATGTGTATCAAATGGAAAACCTTGTTCCAAATCTAAAATATTTTTGGTCAAAAACATCTAGTGTAAAGTGCCCCTTTCCTTACATCTGTGTTTATAAATAAGAAAACCCATCAATATTCGACATTTATGATATTAATGATTACTCAATTGAAAATAAACACATACATGTTTAGATTAGTTTTGACATCAAATGGACAAGTTAATGTATGTATTAATAAAACATTGAGAAACCTAAATATACGAGTATATGCAAAGGTATGAGTGAATGACCACCAGGATCAAGACCATGACCATAACCATAAAATACAAATTACTTACACACTTTCAAACAAACAGGAAACTTTTACACATTCCTGATATTTATATCAAAAATAAATTTCCAAATATTGTTTAACACAAGAATTTCTATTAAAATAGAATTTTCTGATTTCCAAAGAAAAATAAGGAAAATATCCCTTTCCCCTAAAACAATTTCTTTTGTTTAGTGGCATGAATTTAATTCCTTTCTTAACAATATTAGCCCTAGACAATAAATGGAAATTTAAGAAAAACTATAGACATTTTTCTTGATGTTTTACTTAAAGTAGAATGTTCATTTTATTTACCACAATTACAAAATGTGTAAGAATTCCCCCCTAATTAATACACACTATTTTGTAAGGTCCTTTGGTTTCAGGCAATTCATAGTTGGTTTCGACTGCTAAGATTTGGTATCACAAAAGAAGTTTAATTTAGCATTTCAATTTACTCACATGATTAGTAAACTATTGTTGTATATGGGAAACAAACGAGTATTTAGCTCAAATATTAAAACCAAGGGATTTGCTAAAAAGATCAAGGGGCTACTGCTTAATTTGTAGGAAAATCAAAATAAACTAGAACATTTTGTTTAATTAAAAAGATAAATTTTCCTAGAAAAATAAGAAATTTTAGAAAAATTTCCAACAAAATTTTTGAAAAATTTCCATTAAATTTTTTTTTTTTTTGAAAAATTTCCTATAAAATTAAGAAATTTTTGAAAAATTTCCCAGAAAAATTTTTGAAAAAATTCCTATAAAAATGGGAAATTTTTTTAAAATTTCCTATAAAAATAGGAAATTTTTGAAAAAATAAAAAAATTATTAAACATTTCTTACAAAAATAACAAATTTTTTAGAAAGTTTAAGTTTTATTTTTTTATAAGACGTTCTTTTATAAAAACGTAGTCTTTTTAAATACGTAGTCTTATTAAAGACGTAGTCTTATTAAAGACGTAGTCTTTAATAAGACTACGTCTTATCAAAGACGTAGTCTTATCAAAGACGTAGTCTTATCAAAGACGTAGTCTTATCAAAGACGTAGTCTTATCAAAGACGTAGTCTTATCAAAGACGTAGTCTTATCAAAGACATAGTCTTATCAAAGACATAGTCTTATCAAAGACGTAGTCTTATCAAAGACGTAGTCTTATGAAAGACGTAGTCTTATCAAAGACGTAGTCTTATCAAAGACGTAGTCTTATCAAAGACGTAGTCTTATCAAAGACGTAGTCTTATCAAAGACGTAGTCTTATCAAAGACGTAGTCTTATCAAAGACGTAGTCTTATCAAAGACGTAGTCTTTAATAAGACTACGTCTTATCAAAACGTAGTCTTATCAAAGACGTAGTCTTATCAAAGACGTAGTCTTTTCAAAGACGTAGTCTTATCAAAGACGTAGTCTTATCAAAGACGTAGTCTTATCGGAGACGTAGTCTTATCAAAGACGTAGTCTTATCAAAGACGTAGTCTTATTAAAGACGTAGTCTTATTAAAGACTTAGTCTTATTAAAGACATAGTCTTATCAAAGACGTAGTCTTATTAAAGACTTAGTCTTATCAAAGACGTAGTCTTATCAAAGACGTAGTCTTATCAAAGACGTAGTCTTATCAAAGACGTAGTCTTATCAAAGACGTAGTCTTATCAAAGACGTAGTCTTATCAAAGACGTAGTCTTATCAAAGACGTAGTCTTATCAAAGACGTAGTCTTATCAAAGACGTAGTCTTATCAAAGACGTAGTCTTATCAAAGACGTAGTCTTATCAAAGACGTAGTCTTATTAAAGACGTAGTCTTATTAAAGACTTAGTCTTATTAAAGACGTAGTCTTATCAAAGACGTAGTCTTATCAAAGACGTAGTCTTATCAAAGACGTAGTCTTATCAAAGACGTAGTCTTATCAAAGACGTAGTCTTATCAAAGACGTAGTCTTATCAAAGACGTAGTCTTATCAAAGACGTAGTCTT
Organism: Stomorhina lunata; assembly: GCA_933228675.1. Lineage (NCBI taxonomy): Eukaryota > Metazoa > Arthropoda > Insecta > Diptera > Rhiniidae > Stomorhina > Stomorhina lunata. The sequence goes on from OW121741.1 coordinate 14,218,906, forward strand.
ATCAAAGACGTAGTCTTATTAAAGACTTAGTCTTATCAAAGACGTAGTCTTATCAAAGACGTAGTCTTATCAAAGACGTAGTCTAATCAAAGACGTAGTCTTATTAAAGACATAGTCTTATCAAAGACGTAGTCTTATCAAAGACGTAGTCTTATCAAAGACGTAGTCTTATCAAAGACGTAGTCTTATCAAAGACGTAGTCTTATCAAAGACGTAGTCTTATTAAAGACGTAGTCTTATTAAAGACTTAGTCTTATTAAAGACGTAGTCTTATCAAAGACGTAGTCTTATCAAAGACGTAGTCTTATCAAAGACGTAGTCTTATCAAAGACGTAGTCTTATCAAAGACGTAGTCTTATCAAAGACGTAGTCTTATCAAAGACGTAGTCTTATCAAAGACGTAGTCTTATCAAAGACGTAGTCTTATCAAAGACGTAGTCTTATTAAAGACGTAGTCTTATTAAAGACGTAGTCTTATTAAAGACTTAGTCTTATCAAAGACGTAGTCTTATCAAAGACGTAGTCTTATCAAAGACGTAGTCTTATCAAAGACGTAGTCTTATTAAAGACTTAGTCTTATCAAAGACGTAGTCTTATCAAAGACGTAGTCTTATCAAAGACGTAGTCTTATCAAAGACGTAGTCTTATCAAAGACGTAGTCTTATCAAAGACGTAGTCTTATCAAAGACGTAGTCTTATCAAAGACGTAGTCTTATCAAAGACGTAGTCTTATCAAAGACATAGTCTTATCAAAGACATAGTCTTATCAAAGACGTAGTCTTATCAAAGACGTAGTCTTATCAAAGACGTAGTCTAATCAAAGACGTAGTCTTATTAAAGACATAGTCTTATCAAAGACGTAGTCTTATCAAAGACGTAGTCTTATCAAAGACGTAGTCTTATCAAAGACGTAGTCTTATCAAAGACGTAGTCTTATCAAAGACGTAGTCTTATCAAAGACGTAGTCTTATCAAAGACGTAGTCTTATCAAAGACGTAGTCTTATCAAAGACGTAGTCTTATCAAAGACGTAGTCTTATCAAAGACGTAGTCTTATCAAAGACGTAGTCTTATCAAAGACGTAGTCTTATCAAAGACGTAGTCTTATCAAAGACGTAGTCTTATCAAAGACGTAGTCTTATCAAAGACGTAGTCTTATCAAAGACGTAGTCTTATCAAAGACGTAGTCTTATCAAAGACGTAGTGTCATTAAAGCCGTAGTCTTATTAAAGACATAGTGTTATCTAACAGTAGTATTATGAAAGTTGTATTGTCAAAGTCGTAGTCTTGTCCAAGACGTTGTCTTATTAAAGACGTAGTTTAGTCGAGAAAGTAGTATTGTCAAAAGACGTAGTCTTATCGAATACGTTGTCCTATCGAAGACGAAGTTTAGTCAAGGGAGTAGTATTGTCAAAAGATGTAGTCTTATGAAAGATCTTGTCTTATCCAACCAAAACTAATCTTAGTCTGAAGTTTATCTTAGATTTTGAATAATCAAAAACTTATTCTTATGATAGATGTAGTTGTAGCAAAGACGTAGTCTTACTAAAATTAAGATTAAAGTTTTAAATTAATTTTTTTTCTTACAAAACAAATAAAACATTTTGTTCTACAATTTCTTGTATACAATGTTCCAGACAATTTACATGTGTTTCTCTTGTCTTTTTTGTAGCAACATTTTAGGGGCAATATCTTTACATAAAGATTCTCGGAACACATGTGTTTGAGCAACTTTCTTTTTCATTATTCTATTTTCTTTACCTTATAAAATCTTTAAATGCCATAACCATAAGAAGAAAAACTTAAAAAGTTTTATAAATGCAATATTTTTTTTTATTCGGTTGTTTTCATGTAGATTTTTGCTGCTGGCCTGTTTGTGGAAAAATTTAAAGTTTTGTAACATTCTTTGAAGAAATGTGCAAAACTGTGCATGTGTGCTTTTGAGTTTTTACAAAGTTTTAACACTTGCTTTTGGTTGTGTAATTTTTGCCGAAGACTATGTTAGTTTTAAGGAACAGTTTTATTTGCTATAAAGGTTTGTTTTCTTTTTCTATATAGACAGCTATTAAATGAGAAGTTCTAGGAAAGTTTCTTAGCAAATATTTGAGTGTTGTATATGTTATTGCCCCCTAAGAAGCACTTAAGAAGGCCTTTAGTAAGGCTCGACTAATGACAAGTCAGTAGTGTGCTAGAATTTAAAATGAAACTCTTTAATTAACTTAAGAGAGGGTTTCAGAAGTATCCAAGAATAATATAAATAATCTATAGCTCAAGACATGTTAATTGTTTGTCAGCAGCTTGTGCACTTATTTCCAACTGGGTCTGTGCTTCTGACTAACAACTTCCAAGTTTTTCATAGAACTTTTTTTTTTGTTAAATATCCCTCACAATTTTCTTAAATTTTGTTTATACGAAAGTCATAAGCACAGACTGCTGTTTGTTTGAGAACAAAACTAAAGAAATTTTTAAGGATAACTCCCTACCCTTATAGTTATCATATACCCAGCTTTTTTTAGATAAAACCTACATAAATATGTAGTAAATTCTCTACTTTATATAGGAAGACAAGTTGCAAGAACTTCAATAAGTATTTTTAGAATCTGCATTACATCCACATAAATATTATATAAAAATTTTTAGTTCAGCAAATCATTAAAATCTTATACATGAATGAATTTTTCCACTACTTACATACATTTTACACACACATACAAATGCATATTTTCTGCATTTCAATCATATTCAGCAAAGAGAATATTTTCTTAAGATCTTTTTTTTTTGTTTTTCACTTCATATTCAAATGAAATGAATTATAGATCAATATTCTTTGTCTTAAAGTGGATAAGAAATAGGTTGAGATTTGTCGGGCAGAAGTAATGGCGGGGATGAAAGAAAGTTTTTTCTTCAATTCCTTTCGAAAATTGACTTTAACTGAAATTTATAGGATTTGAAAGTAAATACAAGGTTTGTTGTTTAAAAGTTCATATACAATACAATTCGTTCTTGGTTTGTTTTTTCTATTTTTATAGGAAATTTTAAAAAATTTCGTATTTTAATGCTAAATTTTTCAAAAATTTTCTATTCTTAGAGGAAATCTTTCAAAAATTTCATATTTTTAAAGGAAATTTTTCAAAAAATTTCCTATTTGTATAGGAAATTTTTCAAAAAATTTCCTATTTTTATAGGAAATTTTTCAAAAAATTTCCTATTTTTATAGGAAATTTTTCAAAAATTTCCTATTTTTATAGGAAATTTTTCAAAAATTTCCTATTTTTATAGGAAATTTTTCAAAAATTTCCTATTTTTACAGGAAATTTTTCACAAATTTCCTATTTTTATAGGAAATTTTTCACAAATTTCCTATTTTTACAGGAAATTTTTCACAAATTTCCTATTTTTATAGGAATTTTTTCAAAAATTTCCTATTTTTATAGGAATTTTTTCAAAAATTTCCTATTTTTATAGGAAATTTTTCAAAAATTTCCTATTTTTATAGGAAATTTTTCAAAAATTTCCTATTTTTATAGGAAATTTTTCAAAAATTTCCTATTTTTATAGGAAATTTTTCAAAAATTTCCTATTTTTATAGGAAATTTTTCAAAAATTTCCTTTTTTTATAGGAAACTTTTCAAAAATTTCCTATTTTTATAGGAAATTTTTCAAAAATTTCCTATTTTTATAGGAAATTTTTCAAAAATTTCCTATTTTTATAGGAAATTTTTCAAAAATTTCCTATTTTTATAGGAAATTTTTCAAAAATTTCCTATTTTTATAGGAAATTTTTCAAAAATTTCCTATTTTTATAGGAAATTTTTCAAAAATTTCCTATTTTTATAGGAAATTTTTCAAAAATTTCCTATTTTTATAGGAAATTTTTCAAAAATTTCCTATTTTTATAGGAAATTTTTCAAAAATTTCCTATTTTTATACGAAATTTTTCAAAAATTTCCTATTTTTATAGGAAATTTTCAAAAATTTCCTATTTTTATAGGAAATTTTTCAAAAATTTCCTATTTTTATAGGAAATTTTTCAAAAATTTCCTATTTTTATAGGAAATTTTTCAAAAATTTCCTATTTTTATAGGAAATTTTTCAAAAATTTCCTATTTTTATAGGAAATTTTTCAAAAATTTCCTATTTTTATAGGAAATTTTTCAAAAATATCCTATTTTTATAGGAAATTTTTCAAAAATTTCCTATTTTTATAGGAAATTTTTCAAAAATATCCTATTTTTATAGGAAATTTTTCAAAAATTTCCTATTTTTATAGGAAATTTTTCAAAAATTTCCTATTTTTATAGGAAATTTTTCAAAAATTTCCTATTTTTATAGGAAATTTTTCAAAAATTTCCTATTTTTATAGGAAATTTTTCAAAAATTTCCTATTTTTATAGGAAATTTTTCAAAAATTTCCTATTTTTATAGGAAATTTTTCAAAAATTTCCTATTTTTATAGGAAATTTTTCAAAAATGACCTATTTTTATAGGAAATTTTTCAAAAATTTCCTATTTTTATAGGAAATTTTTCAAAAATTTCCTATTTTTATAGGAAATTTTTCAAAAATTTCTTATTTTTATAGAAACTTTTTCTTACTTTTATAGAAAACTTCTCAACAATTTTCCAAATTATAAGAGGCTTTATAATTATTTTCTTTTGAATAATATTATTAGTTTTGTTGAAAGTTTTCTCTGCATAAATTTACGCCCTTTGCTTATGCTTTACTTTATTGTTTTTAAATTAAGTTTTCTTAATAAATTCCACTTCAATTGCTTTTGTTTCATTTAATTACTTAATAAATAAGCCTTTTATTATTGACTTCTCCTTCAAAGCATAACTTTTAATTACCATAGTCCTCAATAATTTTTAATGTTCATATTCTAAAGCATACTTCTAGGTTCATAACTAAAGTACAAAGAAATATGTTACAAAACGGTTAACTTATTTCTTATATATATATTTTTTATTAAAAACATTTAACTTTATGAAGATTTTATGCTAAAGAAATTAAAAATGTTCATTACTTTGACTTTTAAGACTCAATGGTAGGAAATGGAAATTATTCAATGAAGAACTCAACGAACTTTTCAATAGGACTTTTAGTGCAATAATATCTCGAGGAAAATAATATAAAAATTGTGTGTTTAAAGGCTTTAAGTGGTTGAAAGTTCTACTTGAAAGGGTTATTTATATCCCACCCTTAAACTTTTTTACAGTTTATTTTTATTACCACCTTGAAGAAAAAATAATAACAATAAAACGAAAACTTAAGAATTTTTTGCGTGTTAAAATAAGTACTCTTAGGTTATTAAAAATAACCTACATTACAGTTTTTCTTACAAACAAATTTTCTCTAAAAGTTCTGTTGCTGCATATAATTTTTCTTGTTTAAATTTGTTATGCCTGAAAAGCAAAAAATAATAACTAGAGAAAGCAAAAATAAAAGTATAACAAACATTATACGAAATTCTTTAATGCTTACGTTTTCATAATTTTCATGTTCATGTTCATTCTACAAATTTTTTTTGTTTTGTTTTCGTTTCTTACATTTTAGTATAATTTTAGGCTTTTTTTCTTACTTAACATTTATGTACTTGAGCCTTTTTATATACTGACTTACTTTTTATTCATATATGTCATAAAAATGAAATATATGCCTTACATTTATATACTTTTTTATAACAAAAAGTAGGAAATAGTAACTAACTATTATTACTTTTACTCTGCACTGAATTTCTTTTTGGCTGGTCAAAAATGTTTTTTATGAAAAAAGAAGGAAAAAATTAAAATTTCCATTTTAACACGCAAAATTGGCAATTGCATATGAGGCCTCTCATATAAAGTCAAATTTGTTGAAAAAGTCATTTAGATTTTATAAAGGCACATAAAGGCAGCAAAACTATAAAACAGAGTGTCAAGCTGACATATAGTGCGTTTCCGGATGACCTGTCATTTGCGAAACACTTAACATTTTATGACGTTTTCATAAATGGCCACAGAAAAAGATTTAATGATGTTAATAAAGTTTTCATATAAAAATGAGGAATTAAAAAAAATCCATTAAAAAACCAAGAAAAAATTTCCTATAAAAATAGGAAATTTTTGAAAATTCTCCTAAAAAAATAGGAAATTTTTGAAAAAATTTCCTATAAAAATAGGAAATTTTTGAAAAAATTTCCTTTAAAAATAGAAAATTTTTGAAAAATTTCCTATAAAATCAGAAAATTTTTAAAAAATTTCTTATAAAAATAGGAAACTTTTGAAAAATTTCCTATAAAAATAGGAAATTTTTGAAAAATTTCCTATAAAAATAGGAAATTTTTGAAAAATTTGCTATAAAAATAGGAAACTTTTGAAAAATTTACTATAAAAATAGGAAATTTTTCAAAAATTTGCTTAAAAATAGGAAATTTTTTAAGAATTTTTTATAAAACTAGGAAATTTTTGAAAAATTTCCTATAAAAATAGGACATTTTTGAAAAATAGGAAAGTTTTGAAAAATTTCCTATAAAAATATTAAATTTCCTATAAAAATAGGAAATTTTTGAAAAATTTCCTAAAAAAATAGAAAATTTTTTAAAAATTTCCTATAAAAAATAGGAAATTTTTGAAAAATTTGCTATAAAAATAGGAAACTTTTGAAAAATTTACTATAAAAATAGGAAATTTTTCAAAAATTTGCTTAAAAATAGGAAATTTTTTAAGAATTTTTTATAAATTAGGAAATTTTTGAAAAATTTCCTATAAAAATAGGACATTTTTGAAAAATAGGAAAGTTTTGAAAAATTTCCTATAAAAATATTAAATTTCCTATAAAAATAGGAAATTTTTTAAAAATTTCCTATAAAAAAGGAAATTTTTGAAAAATTTTCTAAAAAAAAGGAAATTTTTGAAAAATTTCCTAAGAAAAATAGGAAATTTTTGAAAAATTTCCTAAGAAAAAATAGAAAATTTATGAAAAATTTCCTAAAAAAATAGGAAATTTTTGAAAAATTTCCTATAAAAAAAAGGAAATTTTTGAAAAATTTCCTATAAAAAAAGGAAATTTTTGAAAATATTCCTATAACTAGGAAATTTTAAAAAAATTTCCTATAAAAAAAGAAATTTTTAAAAAATTTCCTTTTAAAATAGGAAATTTTTGAAAATTTTCTTTTAAAAATAGAAAATTTTTGAAAAATCTCCTATAAAAATAGGAAATGTTTGAAAATGTTCCTATAAAAATAGGAAATTTTTGAAAAATGTTATATAAAAATAATAGGTTTTTAGGAAATTTCCTTTGAAACTAAGAAATTTTTGAAAAATTTCCTATAAAATAATAAACTTTTAAGTGTCTTTTATTGTTAAGATCCTTGTCTAAATATGCAAAAAAAAGAGACTATATCAGCAAATCCTATTTTACATAATTTTTTCCATATTTTTTAGAGCAGCATGACATTAATTTAAATTTTCTTACGTTTTTTCAAATCCTTTACATTAGTTGCCTACTGTTTTAAGATAAAAACGTATAAAAATCAAAAACCTCCATTTGAACAAGGAAAGAATAAATATTAAGAAAATATTTAGACTTCATGTAACAACTACAACCATCAGCCGAATACCTAGTCCAGGAGTGAAAGACTGAGAGACTCACTGACTACTTTGACAATGTCTTAGAAAAACTATCACAGAATCTCATGTTCATTTCAGGACTTGTTTTTTATTTTTTTGTCCTTGTGATGGCAGCTCCTCTTAGAGCACGTCGTATACTCTGAGCCAGAAGAACATAAACATTTTTCTTTAGAAAAACTATTGCATAAAATCATAGAGAAAAAAATCTTAGATATAAAGAATTATAGCAGAAATTCTTCAGATATTTTACTCTTATTTTTATTTCCTTTCCCTGTAGATCTTTTTTTTTCTAGTTTGGCCAAGTAATATTTTTTGTGTCTTTGAGAATTACAGTGATTTCTTTTATGTTGTAGTTTCAGTTTTCTACATTTTTTCTTCTAACATTTTTACTATTTTTGCTACAACATTTTCCATAGAAAACAATTTGCATTTGTTTTCTAGGACACACTAACAAATACAAACACGTACAATCATTTTACATAGAAAAAAAACACACACAAATTTAATGGCATACCTCTAGGAGCAATCTTACTTTGTGTATTGATAGTGTTAGTGCTGATGTTTTCTTGGTGTTTGTGTTTTAAGTTTTATGTATGTGATGACATTTTTTATTTCTACGAGAAAACATTTTTCTGAATAAACTAAAAAGGAGTGATTTTTCTTTCAACTACCAATAAAACTTAAGAAAAGCGAAAATGTCAAATAGAAAAGAATGAAATAAATATTTTTTTTTTTCAAAATTGCTTAAAGGAAATTTAATGGTTTCTGTACATGTGGTATGAAAGTAGAAGTAAGGTATTCATGTACATTTTGGGAATAAATGATATTGATTGAAGTGCTGAGTAAAAACTTTAATAAAATGGAGTTTTTCCTGGAAAAAAAAAATAAAAAAAGAAAGAAAATAAAAAGTCTGAAACATTTTTTGTAATAAATCATGGAAAATTATGACTTTGTAACTATATTTTTTTTAAAAGGGAAATTTTTTATTATGATTTTGTATACAATTCTATTTAAAAGGGAAATTTCTTAAAAATTTCTAATTTTTATAAGAAATTTATTAAAAATTTCATATTTTTTTTTTTAAATTCTTACTTTTATAGGAAATTTTTAAAAATTTTCTTATTTTTATAGGAAACTTTTTAAAAGTTTCCTATTTTTACAGGAAATTTTTCAAAATTTCTTATTTTTAAAGCAAATTTTAAAAAAATTTCTTATTTTTATAGGGAAATTTTCAATAATTTCTTATTTTTTCAAGTTTTCTATTTTTTCGAAAATTTCTTATCTTTATAGGAAATTTTTTATTACAATTTTTTCAAAATTTTTCAAAAATGTCCTACTTTAATAGGAAATTTTCAAAAAATTTCTAATTTTTATTGAAATTTTTTTAAAATTTTCTATTTTTATAGGAAATTTTTAAAAAAGTTTTTATCTTTATGGAAAATTTTTCCAAAATTTCTTTTTTAAAGGAAATTATTAAAAAATTTCTTATTTTTAGAGGAAATTATTCAAAAGTTTCTTATTTTTTAGAAAATTTTTTCGAATTTTCTTATTTTTATAAGAAATTTTTCAAAAATTTCCTATTTTTATAGGAAATTTTTCAAAAATTTCCTATTTTTATAGGAAATTTTTCAAAAATTTCCTATTTTTATAGGAAATTTTTCAAAAATTTCCTATTTTTATAGGAAATTTTTCAAAAATTTCCTATTTTTATAGGAAATTTTTCAAAAATTTCCTATTTTTATAGGAAATTTTTCAAAAATTTCCTATTTTTATAGGAATTTTTTTAAATATTTCCTATTTTTATACGAAATTTTTCAAAAATGTCCTATTTTTATACGAAATTTTTCAAAAATGTCCTATTTTTATAGGAAATTTTTCAAAAATTTCCTATTTTTATAGGAAATTTTTCAAAAATTTCCTATTTTTATAGGAAATTTTTCAAAAATTTCCTATTTTTATAGGAAATTTTTCAAAAATTTCCTATTTTTATAGGAAATTTTTCAAAAATTTCCTATTTTTATAGGAAATTTTTCAAAAATTTCCTATTTTTATAGGAAATTTTTCAAAAATTTCCTATTTTTATAGGAAATTTTTCAAAAATTTCCTATTTTTATAGGAAATTTTTCAAAAATTTCCTATTTTTATAGGAAATTTTTCAAAAATTTCCTATTTTTATAGGAAATTTTTCAAAAATTTCCTATTTTTATAGGAAATTTTTCAAAAATTTTCTTATTTTTATAGGAAATTTTTCAAAAATTTCCTATTTTTATAGGAAATTTTTCAAATATTTCCTATTTTTATAGGAAAATTTTCAAAAATTTCCTATTTTTATAGGAAATTTTTCAAAAATTTCCTGTCTTTATAGGAAATTTTTCAAAAATTTCCTATTTTTATAGGAATTTTTTAAAAAATGTCCTATTTTTATAGGAAATTTTTCAAAAATGTCCTATTTTTATAGGAAATTTTTCAAAAATTTCCTATTTTTATAGGAAATTTTTCAAAAAAATTTCCTATTTTTATAGGAAATTTTTCAAAAATTTCCTATTTTTATAGGAAATTTTTCAAAAATTTCCTATATTTATAGGAAATTTTTCAAAAATTTCCTATTTTTATAGGAAATTTTTCAAAAATTTCGTATTTTTATAGGAAATTTTTCAAAAATTTCCTGTTTTTATAGGAAATTTTTCAAAAATTTCCTATTTTTATAGGAAATTTTTCAAAAATTTCCTATTTTTATAGGAAATTTTTCAAAAATTTCCTATTTTTATAGGAAATTTTTCAAAAATTTCCTATTTTTATAGGAAATTTTTCAAAAATTTCCTATTTTTATAGGAAATTTTTCAAAAACTTCCTATTTTTATAGGAAATTTTTCAAAAATTTCCTATTTTTATAGGAAATTTTTCAAAAATTTCCTATTTTTATAGGAAATTTTTCAAAAATTTCCTATTTTTATAGGAAATTTTTCAAAAATTTCCTATTTTTATAGGAAATTTTTCAAAAATTTCCTATTTTTATAGGAAATTTTTCAAAAATTTCCTATTTTTATAGGAAATTTTTCAAAAATTTCCTATTTTTATAGGAAATATTTCAAAAATTTCCTATAAAAATAGGAAATTTTTGAAAAATTTGTATAAAAATATAGGAAATTTTTCAAAAATTTCCTATTTTTATAGGAAATTTTTCAAAAGTTTCCTATTTTTATAGAAAATTTTTCAAAATTTTTTTATTTTTATAGGAGATTTTTCAAAAATTTCTTATTTTTATAGGAGATTTTTCAAAAATTTCCTATTTTTATAGAAAATTTTTCAAAAATTTTTTATTTTATAGGAACATTTTCAAAAATTTCTTATTTTTATAGGAAATTTTTCAAAAATTTCTTATTTTTATAGAAAATTTTTCATAAATTTCTAATTTTTTTAAGAAATTTTTGAAATAGTGATATAAGAGTGTTTCTAAATTATAACTTAAGGCTTTTAATAAATTTAACTTTAATTCTTAATGCCATAATTTTAAACTTTCTTTAATAACTCTTTGTTTTTGTTTTTTGCTATTTATCCTATTTAACTTAATGAGAGCCATTTTTCTTTCATCGTTTCGTTTTGTTTTTCCAAATCAGGTGTGGCCCTTCGTTTAACTGGTCTTTTCCAACAACCCTTGAGGCTTTGACTGTCTGTCTGTGTTTTATGTTTATTAATTTTTATAATTATGACTTTAATACTTGTAATTTATTATATGGCCTTGTAAAAGAACCCCCCTATAGCAAAGTACTAAAACCTTTAAAAAAATTATGAATTAAATTTTTAATACTCAGAAAGAAAACAATAGCGAAAAGAAAAAAAAACACTTTAATTTTTCCTTAACATGAAATTTTCTCTAACTATGAAAGTGATATATAATATTTTCAAATGCACGTGTTGATTACATTTCATACTTAGGTTTTCCTGTCGTTATAAAAACCAAGACAAGGTAAACTCTCTCTTTCTTTCACTAGCGCTGCCCCTAAAACTGTGCTACAAAAAAGTGTTGAATTTATATGACCATCCTCTGAACGCACATTTGGGGTTTTGTTTTGCCACTAATTGCTTCTTGGGTGGGTGTTTTGTATTTTCTTTATAAAAATATGGCAAAATTTCTTTATAGCTTTATAGCACGCTAATATTGCTATAAAAAAATTATTTAAGAATTTAGTAGTCCATTTCTCTATTACGTTGTATTTTGAATGAAAGTTTTCGTTGTACTTTCTAAAACCCTCTTATATAATAAAATAGTTGAAATAATACCCTACACCACCATAGGTATAAAAAATTTCCAATTTTGTATGTTAGCAGAATCACTTCAAGGCTAATAATTCTTAAGCTAAAAGGGAGTTGAGATGATTTGTTTTAAAACGATGAAGATTTGTAGGAACATCAATCAGTGTATCTATGATATGTTTATATACTCGATTTAATTAAAAGTTCCAAAAACGGCGCTTGGAAAGTATATTACAAATATTTATCAATTCGTAAGAATTGGCTCAAGGTTAAACGTTATACAAAAACAACAAGAAATTAAAAACGATTGACAAATAACTGTCAACTCCTTAACTTATCATATAAGTGTAGGGTATCATAAGTTCGGTTTTAACACTAACACATTTATTCAACTAAATTAGATGTGTGAAAGTGGGTGTGTGAATGTTGATGTTTCTCTCTGTTGTTAAGGAAAAAAGCGTTAAATGAAATTATGATATTCATAAAATTTAATAGGAAAAACAAAGATATTTTCATTTTTGAATAATTAGCACAAAATATTTAAATTTAAGGGGAAAAATACACAAAATAATTAATGTTGTTATGTTTAACATGTCTGGTAAATTAATTTTTCAAAAAGACGTCTTATTTGATGGATTAAATATGAAAAGTTATATAAAGAAGAAAAATATAAAATTCTTACAAAAATAAAAAATTTTTGAAAAATTTTCTATAGAATTAAGAAATTTTTGAAAAATTTTCTATAGAATTAAGAAAAATAAGAAATTTTTGAAAAATTTTCTATAAAAATAAGAAATTTCGAAAAAAAATCTTAAAGAAAAAAAAATTGTAAAAAATTATATATTAAAATAAGAAATTTAAAAAAAAATCCTATAACTATAAGAAATTTTTTTGAAACAAACCATTTTTTAAAAATTTCCTATGAAAATACGATTTTTTTTTTAATTTCCTATATAAATAAAAATTTTAAAAAAAATTTCCTGTAAAAATAAGAAATTTAAAAAAAAAACTTCCTAGAAAAATAAGAACTTTTAGAAAATTTTCCTATAAAAATAAGAAATTTAAAAAAAAAAATTCCTAGAAAAATAAGAAATTTTCGATAAAACTTCCTGTAAAAATAAGAAGTTTTGAAAAACTTAAAAAACTAACAAATTTTTGAAAAATTTCCTACATAAAATAAGAAATTGTTGAAAAATTTCCCATAAAAATAAGAAATTTTTGAAAAATTTTCTATAAAAACAAGTAAGAAAGCGCTATAGTCGGTCAAGCCCGACCATACGATACCCTTCACAACTAAGGTCAAAGGTGTTATTTTTCCCTGTATAAAGACAAATATTTGCATAAATTTTGCCATCATACAAACATTTTCTCAAAACTTACATATTTAAGCTGTTTCCGTCATTTGGACTTATATGAGAGCCAGGGTCAAATGTGGACCGACTATCTCAAAATTTGGCAAATTGATTACACTTGTTACAAAAAAAATGTATGCAAAAAATAAACTCAAAATTTTCAATATCTTTAGATTTACGAGCGTTTTAGTGATTTTTTTGTCTCATTTAGTGCGTTTTCAAAGAAGAGTTTGTATGGGAGCTATGGTCAAATGTGGACCGATTTCAACGAAATTTAGTACAGTGATTTTAGCTAACATAAGCAGTATTTGATTTAAATTTCATGAAAAAATATTGATATTTGTGGCCAATATGTCAATTCTGGCAAATGGGACCTATGGGAGGGTACCATAAATAATGGACTGATTTTGACCAATTTCAATAGCCATGGTCCCATTATCAAAAAAATGATCTGAACCAAATTTCATCAAATTATCTTTAGAATTGCGACCTGTAGTTTGATTACAAGGTTTATATGGGGGTCCAGCCAGCCAGCCAGACGGACGGACGGACGAAAATCGCTAAATCGACCCAGAAAGTGATTCTAAGCCTATTGGTAAACTAAAAGGTGGGTCTAAGACAAATATTTCTATGCGTTACATACATCAGCACAAACTTATAATACCCTTTCCACCTATGGTGGTGAAGGGGTATAATAAGAAATTTTTAAAAAACTACCTATAAAAATAAGAAATTTTTGAAAAGTTTCCTATAAAAATTAAACTTTTTTTTTTTAATTTCCTATAAAAAATATTCCTATTTTTATAGGAATTTTTAAAAAATTTCCTATAAAAATAGAAAATTTTTTGAAAAATTTCCTATAAAAATAGGAAATTTTTTGAAAATTTTCCTATAAAAATAGGAAATTTTTGAAAAATTTCCTATAAAAATAGGAAATTTTTGAAAAATTTCTTATAAAAATAGGAAATTTTTGAAAAAATTTCCTATAAAAATAGTACATTTTTGAAAAATTTCCTATAAAAATAGGAAATTTTTGAAAAATTTCCTATAAAAATAGGAAATTTTTGAAAAATTTCCTATAAAAATAGGAAATTTTTGAAAAAATTTCCTATAAAAATAGGAAACTTTTGAAAAATTTCCTATAAAAATAGGAAATTTTTGAAAAATATTCCTATAAAAATAGGAGATTGTTGAAAAATTTCCTATAAAAATAGGAAATTTTTGAAAAATTTCCTATAAAAATAGGAAATTTTTGAAAAATTTCCTATAAAAATAGGAAATTTTTGAAAAATTTCCTATAAAAATAGGAAATTTTTGAAAAATTTTCATATAAAATTAGGATTTTTTTGAAAAATTTCCTATTTTTATAGGAAATTTTTGAAAAATTTCCTATAAAAATAGGAAATTTTTGAAAAATTTCCTATAAAAATAGGAAATTTTTGAAAAATTTCATATAAAATTAGGAAATTTTTGAAAAATTTCCTATAAAAAATAGAAAATTTTTGAAAAATTTCCTATAAAAATAGAAATTTTTTGAAAAATTTCCTATAAAAATAGAAAATTTTTGAAAAATTTCCTATAAAAAATAAGAAATTTTTGAAAAATTTCCTATAAAAATAGAGAAATTTTTGAAAAATTTCCTATAAAAATAGGAAATTTTTTAAAAATTTCCTATAAAAATAGGAAATTTTTGAAAAAATTTCTATAAAAATAGGAAATTTTTGAAAAATTTCCTATAAAAATGGGAAATTTTTTGAAAAATTTCCTATAAAAATAGGAGATTGTTGAAAAATTTCCTATAAAAATAGAAATTTTTGAAAATTTCCTATAAAAATAGGAAATTTTTGAAAAATTTCCTATAAAAATAGGAAATTTTTGAATAATTTCCTATAAAAATAGGAAATTTTTGAAATAATTTCCTATAAAATAGGAAATTTTTGAATAATTTCCTATAAAAATAGGAAATTTTTGAAAAATTTCCTATAAAAATAGGAAATTTTTGAAAAAATTTCCTATAAAAATAGGAAATTTTTGAAAAATTTCCTATAAAAATAGGAAATTTTTGAAAAATTTCCTATCAAAATAGGAAATTTTTGAAAAATTTCCTATAAAAATAGGAAATTTTTGAAAAATTTCCTTTAAAAATAGGAAATTTTTGAAAAATTTCCTATATAAAATAGGAAATTTTGAAAAATTTCCTATAAAAATAGGAAATTTTTGAAAAAATTTCCTATAAAAATAGGAAATTTTTGAAAAATTTCCTATAAAAATAGGAAATTTTTGAAAAAATTTCCTATAAAAATAGGAAACTTTTGAAAAATTTCCTATAAAAATAGGAAACTTTGGAAAAATTTCCTATAAAAATAGGAAATTTTTGAAAAATTTCCTATAAAAATAAGAAATTTTGGAAAAATTTCCTATAAAAATAGGAAATTTTTGATAATTTTCCTATAAAAATAGGAAATTTTTGAAAATTTTCCTATAAAAATAGGAATATTTTTGAAAAATTTCCTATAAAAATAGAAAATTTTTGAAAAATTTCCTATAAAAATAGAAAATTTTTGAAAAATTTCCTATAAAAATAGGAAAATTTTGAAAAATTTCCTATAAAAATAGGAAATTTTTGAAAAATTTCATAAAAATAGGAAATTTTTGAAAAATATCCTATAAAAATAGGAAATTTTTTAAAAATTTCCTATAAAAATAAGAAATTTTTAAAAAAAAAATCCTATAAAAATAGGAAATTTTTGAAAAATATAAAAATAAAAAAATTTTTTTTTAAATTCTTATGAAAATAAGACAAGTTTGAAAATTTCCTATAAAAAAAATAAGTTATTGAAAAATTTCCCTCAAAAATAAGAAATTGTTTACAAATTTCCTTAAAAAATACGAAATTTTTTAAAAAGTTCCTAGAAAAATTTTAAAATTTTAAAAAATGTCCCATAATTTAAAAACAAAAAATGCTTAAATTGAAGACAATTTTTCTCTTTTCCTTTCATTTCTTCACTTAAAATCAAAAGTCTTCTTTCGCTTTTTGCAATTTAAAGCAATTGTGCTTGATATTGCTTTATATTCATCTATAATACGAGTATGTATGTATAACCCAAAGTGTTGACCCAATTGTGGCGCCTTAAAATATGCCATACATGCATATGCAATTATAATAGCGAAAACAGCAACCAACCAGGCAACCTTTTTTCCTTCCTTTCACTCAACTCGGCAAGAATCAACAAAAATATAGAAAGACTCTACCACAAGAAAAATCAAGCCTCTTTGTTTGCTTTTTTCGAACTCTTATTATTTTTATTTTTTTGGGGTCTTTTCAATATAACAAAACTATTATTTAACACTGAACATGCCAACAAATAAAAAACCTAAATTACATTGAAAAATCCAACAAACCTCAATAAAAAATTTAAAACTCTAGGTCTACTTTAGCTGGAAAATGAATAACCCGAGAAATTTTTACAATATCAACACATTTCTGCTATAGATTTAATTTTTTAACGTCCAAAAAAATAAAATAAAAAAATAAACTAAATGTTTTCTACAGAAAAAAAAGAAAATTTGAATTTTTGGTTAAAATTGCATACTTTTAGGGTTATCTGGTTGAATGTTTTTGTTGCATAGTTTTTTTCTGCCAGCTTAGAGATAAATTTATGAAAACGAACGTTAAATGTATTTGGAGTTATGTTTGCGTTAAAGCAGGGGGATGTAGCCGTTTTTAATTAAGACTAGAGAATTTGGTCCAGGCTGTAGTTAAAATTTGTTTGCTGATGTTGTGGTTTTCAACGAACTTGCGATGATGTTAGTGGGTTAAATCTACATACAAACATATATGTAGGTCTATAGAGTAAAAAATATAAATGTGTTAAAGTTTTAGTTGTAGTGGTATGTTTGGTTAGGTCTTACTAAATACACTTATACACATACGAATAAGATTTTTTTGTTAATGGTTAAGTAGGCTATATTTGCATATATCTATGTTTAGACTAGTTGGGTGCAGTGAAGTCCCACAAAAGTATGCAGTACTTGTGGTGTTATAGAGAGCCGAAATGAATAAGTAATTGTTTAAATTTGTATATAAAAAAATGTTCTTAAAAAATAAATTTTTGGAGAAATGTTCAATAAAAATACAAAAATGAGAAAATTTTTAAAAATTTCCTATAAAAATAAGAAATTTTTGAAAAATTTCTTATAAAAATAAGATTTTTTTAAATCCTATAAAAAGAGGAATCTTTCGAAAAATTTCCTATAAAAATAGGAAACTTTCGAAAAATTTTCCTATAAAAATTGGAAACTTTGGAAAAAAAAAGGACATTTTTGAAAACTTCCTATAAAAAAGGAAATTTTTGAAAAATTTCCTATAAATATAAGAAATTTTTGAAAAATTTCCTATAAAAATAAGAAAATTTTTGAAAAATTTCGTATAAAAATAAGAAATTTTTAAAAAATTTCCTATTAAAGTAAGAAATTTCTGAAAAAATGTTAACAAAAAAAAATATTGTTTAAATTTCTTGACGTTATTCTTATATCTCATTATTTCATTCATTTAAATTATACATCATTAAATGTTTGTTTAAAGTTATATACAATTAAATATATCAAAAGCTATATAAACAATTTCTTTATGACCATAAAATATTATTATATTGTATTTTCCCTATTTTATATTTATTCCCCAAACACTTCTTGTCTTTTTCAAAATTGTTCTGCCTTTGACATTATTTTCTTTTTTTTTAGCAAAATAATATTTTAAACATTTAATTGTTGGTTTGAGCTTTTCTTCTCCTGACCAAGACCAACAAACGCCGCAACATTGTCATTAGCAAGTTTACAATGGCAGGCTAAGGAAGAGGAGGGGGGAGATATATAAAAAAAGATTTTAATGACCCAGACCTTGTCTTATCTAAAAATTGTTATAATAACTATATACGACATTACACAACTACAGGACACTTAAGTGATAAATATTGCTTAAAATTGTTGTTGAGATTTTTGGCTCTTTTGTTGCCTGTTTTAGTTCCATTTTATGAGGCTTTTCTGTGGCCTCTTGGTTTCCGGAAAACTACATATTTGTAACAACAAGGTGGTAACTTAATTGTGCCCTAATGCTTTCTCTAAAATGTCTATAATTTTATTAAATTTATGTTTAAATTTCTTTATGTTTTGGGTTTGTTGAATGTTATCTTTTGGAATATTCACCATCAAAAACATAAAGAATGTGGGAAAAATTTTGCTTTTAGCTCTATTTTATGGTAATGACTTTATTGGGTTGAACAAGAAAAAGGAAATTTTGTTTACGAAATTTTATAGCAAATTTAATAGGTTTAAGATTTTTTATTCTTATAGAAAATTTTTGCAAAAATTTCTTATTTTTTTAGGAAATTTTTCTAAAAATTACTTATTTTTAAAGAAAATCTTTCAAAATTTTTTTTATTTTTATAGGAAATTTTTCCAAAAATTTCTTATTTGAATAGGAAAATTTTCAAAAATTTCCTAGTTTTATAAAATTTTTATTTAAATAGGATATTTTTTTAAAATCTTCTTATTTTTAAAGGAAATTTTTTAAAAATTTCCCATGTTTATAGGAAATTTTTGAAAAATTTCCTATAAAAATCGGAAATTTTTGAAAAATTACCCATAAAAATTATCTATAAAAAAAATTACCTACAAATATAGGAAATTTAAAAAAAAAATTTTCTTTAGAAATTTTTCAAAAATTTATTTTTTATTATAATTTTTAAAGGAAATTTTTCAAAAATTTAATTTTTTTATAGAAAATTTTTCAAAAACTTCCCGTTTTTATAGGAAATTTTTAAAAAATTTCTTATTTTTACAGGAAATTTTTCAAAAATTTTATATTTTAATAGGAACTTTTTTAAAAATTTTATATTTTATAGGAACTTTTTCAAAAATCTTTATGGGAAATTTTTCAAAAATTTCTTATTTTTATATTAAATTTTTCAAAAATTCTTATTTTTATCGAAAATTCTTAAAAAATTTTCTATCGTTATAGGAAACTTTTAAAAAATTTTCTATTTTTATTGGAATTTTTTTAAAAATTTCCTATTTTTATAGGAAACTTTTCAAAAATTTCTTATTTTTATAAGAAATTTTTCAAAAATTTCTGATTTTTATAGGAAATTTTTCAAAAATTTCGAATTTTTATAGAATGTTTCTTATTCTTTAAGGAAATTTTTCAAAAATTTCTTAGTTTTATAAAAAATTTTTCTATAATTTCTTAGTTTTGTTGAAAATTTTTAAAAAATTACTTATTTTTATAGGAATTTTTTTTTTAATTTTCTTATTTTTGTCGGAAATTTTAAAAAATTACTTATTTTTATAGGAAATTTTTCAAAAATTTCTTGTTTTTACAGGAAATTTTTTTATTTTTGTAGGAAATTTTTGAAAGGTTTTATATTTTTATAGGATATTTTTCAAAAATTTCTTTTTTGAATAGGAAATTTTTTAAAATTTTATTTATATTTTATAGGATTTTTTTTTATTTTTTTCTTTTTATGGGAAATTTTTTTAAAAATTTCCTCTATTTTAACGAAATTTTTCAAGTTTTTTAGTTTAGCCCTCAAATAAGCTTTTAAGAAATGTTGCCTACTTTTAGGATTATTTGAATTTGTTTATACTCTCTTGATTTACTGAACCTACAATGATTTTTGTTTTAATTTAGTTGTTTTTCAAACAAATCTCTTTTACCTCAACTAAGTAAATAATTCCCATCTAAATAGTAATACAGTAAAAACTTCAAATAACTTGTTAGTTATTTGTTTTTTTTCTTACCTTTACACATTTACATCTAATCTACTTTTACATTTAATACACAGAGCTCTAGCACAAAGTAAAATAAGTATGATGATGGGAATAAATTTTAAGTTTATAATATCCTGCTACTTAACTGGAAAACTTTTTACAATTTTTCTCTTTTCTGTGTGTGTGTTTTTATTTGTAGTGATTTCTATTTAACATTTTACGCTAGCTAGTTCGCACTAGAAAATGCATGTAAGGATCTTTACTGAGTATTTCTATGATTGTATTTGTTTATCTTTAAACAAATACCCACACACACATATAGATTTCCTTGAAAATTAAAACCTTGTATCAAGAGAAACAGAAAAGCTCATTTTAAAAGCACGTGAAATAGGGAAAAAACTACTCAACAGAAGGAAAATCACTTAAACTAAATCATATAAACACCACTTGAAAGGGAACTCAAGCGTAACTAAGTGCATGTGATAACGCTGGTTGTTTCATGCATTTGAAAAAACATACATTTACTAGCAACTGCTGCTGCAACTGCTGTTACTGCTTATGTTTGCAACTTTAGAAAAACAACACGGCAACATGCACACTTTTTCCTCAATTTTCTTTCGAAGTTAGACTATGTTTAAGCATTTGTGCTCGTGTTACTGGGGAGAGGGAGTGTGCAGCAAGGTACAACTACTTTTAAGCACATTTCCTCAAGGATTCAAATAAAATAAATATTATTTTACTACCATCAATGCTTTTTAGAACTACAAATACACGCATGCAATCTAATACACATCCACACACATACTAAAACTAACAAAAACAACAGATCTCAAATATGTTATACAATACCAGAATATGTTGTTATCCTTAAGAACATGCATGCATTGAGAATTTATATTGGTATATGTTTAAGTTTTTCCAATGTAAATTTAACAAAACGAAAAAGGCTTAACACACACAAGAAATTTTTAAAAAAATTTTGAAAAATTTCCTATAATAATAGGAAATTTAAAAAAAATTTTCTATAACAATAGATATTCTTGAAAAATTTTCTATAATAATAGGAAATTTTTGAAAAATTTCCTATAAAAATAGGAAATTTTTGAAAAATTTCCTATAAAAATAGGAAATTTTTGAAAAATTTCCTATAAAAATAGAAAATTTTTGAAAAATTTCCTATAAAAATAGGAAATTTTTGAAAAATTTCCTATAAAAATAGGAAATTTTTGAAAAATTTCCTATAAAAATAGGAAATTTTTGAAAAATTTCCTATAAAAATAGGAAATTTTTGAAAAATTTCCTATAAAAATAGGAAATTTTTGAAAAATTTCCTATAAAAATAGGAAATTTTTGAAAAATTTCCTATAAAAATAGGAAATTTTTGAAAAATTTCCTATAAAAATAGGAAATTTTTGAAAAATTTCCTATAAAAATAGGAAATTTTTGAAAAATTTCCTATAAAAATAGGAAATTTTTGAAAAATTTCCTATAAATATAGGAAATTTTTGAAAAATTTCCTATAAAAATAGGAAATTTTTGAAAAATTTCCTATAAAAATAGGAAATTTTTGAAAAATTTCCTATAAAAATAGGAAATTTTTGAAAAATTTCCTATAAAAATAGGAAATTTTTGAAAAATTTCCTATAAAAATAGGAAATTTTTGAAAAATTTCCTATAAAAATAGGAAATTTTTGAAAAATTTCCTATAAAAATAGGAAATTTTTGAAAAATTTCCTATAAAAATAGGAAATTTTTGAAAAATTTCCTATAAAAATAGGAAATTTTTGAAAAATTTCCTATAAAAATAGGAAATTTTTGAAAAATTTCCTATAAAAATAGGAAATTTTTGAAAAATTTCCTATAAAAATAGGAAATTTTTGAAAAATTTCCTATAAAAATAGGAAATTTTAGAAAAATTTCATATAAAAACAATTTTGAAAAATTTCTTATAAAAATTTCCTATAAAAATGGAAAATTTTTTAAAAATTTCCTATAAAAATATGTAATTTTTAAAAATTTCCAATAAAAATACGAAATTTTTTGAAAAATTTCCTATAAAAATAGGAAATTTCTGAAAAATTTCCTACAAAAATAAGAATTTTTTAAAAAAAAATTTTTATAAAAAATAATTTTTTGGAAAATTTTGTATAAAAGTAGGTAATTTTTCAATTATCGAAACTTGTTTTGTAAAAATAGGAAATTTTTGAAAAATATCCTGTAAAAATAGGAAATTTTTGACAAATATTCTATAAAAATAGGAAATTTTGAAAAAGTTTCTTATAAAAATTCAAAAATTTAAAAATGGGAAATTTTTGAAAAATTTTCTATAATAATAGGGCATTTTTAAAAAATTTCCTATAAAAATAGGAAATTTTTGAAAAATTCTCAACAAAAAATAGGAAATTTTTTAAAAATTCTCTACACAAAATAGGAAATTTTTGAAAAATTCTCTATAAAAAATATTAAATTTTTGAAAAATTTCCTATAAAAATAAAAAAATTTCCAATAAAAATAGGACATTTTTGAAAAACTTTCTATAAAAATAGGAAATTTTTGAAAAATTTCCTTAAAAATAGAAGAAATTTTTTATATTTTTATAAGAATTTTTTTTTTAAATTTCCTATTTGTTTAGGAAATTTTTAAAAAATTTCCTATTTTTATAGGAACTTTTTCAAAAATTTCATATTTTTATAGGAACTTTTTCAAAAATTTCCTATTTTTATAGGATATTTTTCAAAAATCTCCAATTTTTGTAGGTAATTTTTCAAAATTTCCTATTTTTATAAATTTCCTATTTTTATAGGAATTTTTTCAAAAATTTCCTATTTTTATAGGAATTTTTTCAAAAATTTCCTATTTTTATAGGAATTTTTTCAAAAATTCCCTATTTTATAGGAATTTTTTCAAAAATTTTCTAT
This sequence comes from Stomorhina lunata, assembly GCA_933228675.1. Lineage (NCBI taxonomy): Eukaryota > Metazoa > Arthropoda > Insecta > Diptera > Rhiniidae > Stomorhina > Stomorhina lunata. Next base: position 14,241,803 of record OW121741.1, read on the forward strand.
TTTTATAGGAAATTTTTCAAAAATGTTAAAATTTTATAAAAACAATTTCAACATTTTTTTATTTTTATACAAAATTTTGTAAAAAATTCCGAATTTTTTTGGAAAATTTTTAAAAAATTCCTATTTTTATAGGAAATTTTTAAAATCCTTGGTTTTTCTCTTGAATAGTTAAGTTATTGACAACTTTTTATACAACATTTTTTGAAAAATGTTCTCCTATTAGTTTATTTGCCCAATTAGCTGCCTTTTTGCTGTCTTATTTCACTTCTTAACAGTCTTAGCTAAACTTCCTCAAACAATTTAGTTAATCGATATTTTATTTCGATATCCTCTTTAGCATTTCATTAAACTTTCAGCTCATTTAAACATTGTATATAATTTCATCTTATTTAGCTCAAACATCTATTCTCCCCCCCTTATCGAAATAGTCCAAAGACAAAACTAAACATTTTCCTTTAAACCTAGAGCGGACCAAAATTTATTGCAGTAATTTACATTAATTATTAATAAAGAACTTTTTTGGATAAATCTAGAAATGAAGACGAAAAACTAGAATATACATAAAATATCAGACAATCAAGCAAATGAACGAATAAATGAAATACATTTTCGCTTAGAGTTATACATCACTCGGAAAACAGCTCAACAAATATTTAATGATTTATTTTGTAGTAAACTCTTAGGCTTGATAAAAAAGGGAGCGTAATGGAAACAGGGGAAATAAATAAAAAAACAACCTGTTTGTAAGGACATTTTTCTTATTCCTAAAGGATTTGCAGGTAATGCAAACAAATATTTAAAGGCGATTATTTGTTTAGGAAGTTAATACTAAATGTAATATACCTAGAATTTTGTTTTAGTTTTTTTTTCTGGTAATATTTTAAGTCCTGTTGGCCAGAAATCCCTTAACATATTTATAGGGTTTTGGGTAATGAAGTGACATTAAATAAAATTAACACAAATGGGTGTTTATTTTCTGGTTAAAGGTTTCCATATGTTAGTGTCTCTTCTCTTTTATAAGTAACAATTTTTCTCCTCTTTTATACATATAATAATATATGTTTTAGTTTTTCCCTAATATTTTTTTTCATCGCCATTCATATGTTGTGTATTTTTGCTTAATTTATGGTTATTTTTAGTTGTAGTCTTCTATTATTTAGATTTATTACTCTTTATGTTAGTCTTTCCCTCTATTAGTTGTTAGATGTAAAATGCGTTGTATAGTTTTAGGGAGCGAGCCAGAGAATTTAACAGACAAATTTTGTTGTATGCCTTTTTGGGTTTCATTCTGTTGCTGGTCTTATGTATGTACAATATAAGACAAATGTCTGTGTATATGTATTTACAATTTGGTGTTTTTATTAAAATTTGTGTTCATTTTTCATGTTAAGGAAGAATTAAATTGAGAAAGGGAAAAGGGGAAAAATAAATTAGAAAAATTGTTGGTTAATTTAAACCAAAACTACAATAAAATCTTATTTTAAATAAAATTATTTCATTTCTGAATAGCAAATATAAAATTCAAATAATGTCTAAAATCTATTGCCTACCTAATGGCTTTTTTAAATCATTTATTCAAATACTGATTTCAGGATTTTTAATACCAGTTAATAGTATTAAAGTAAAAATTTTAGTAAAATACCAGGAAAAAAAAGGTCATTTCTTTATATATTGCGTACATCTAGGCGCATGAAAAATTATTGAATCAAACTCAACTCCTAGGGTTTTATGATGTAAAATCTTAAATAAACTATTACTTTAAATAAAATAATTTCATTTCTGAATAGCTAATACAAAATACAAATAATGTCGAAAAACTATTGCCTACCTAAAGGGTTTTCTTTTAACATTTATTCAAATACAGATTTCAGGATTTTTAATATCAGTTAATAATATTAAAGTAAAAATTTTAGTAAAATAACAAAAAACTGGGACAGAAAAAAATAGATCATTTCATTATATATTGTCTACATCTAGGCGCATGAAAAATTATTGAATCAAACTCAACTTTTAGGTGTTGATGTAAAATCTTAAAGAAACTGTTACTTTTAGTGGAATAATTTCATTCCTGAATAGCTAATACAAAATACAAATAATGTCGAAAACCTATTGCCTACCTAAAGGGTTTTCTTATATCATTTATTCAAAGACTGATTTTAGACTTTTTGATATCAGTTAATAAAATTAAAGCATTAGTTAAATTAACAGAAAACTGGGACAGGCAACAATTATGTCATTTCATTATATATTGCCTACTTCTAGGTGCTTAAAAAATTATTGATTGAGAAGCAAGAACTGTGTTAAAATGCTATTTTAAATAATTTCGTTTCTGATTAGCTTAATATAAAATACAAATAATGTCAAAAATCTATTGCCTACCCAAAGTCAAATGAAATCATTTATTAAAATACTGAATTAAAGGTTTTAAGTATCATTATACGTTTAATAAATCAAAGCAAAAATTTTACTAAAATAATAGAAAACCTAAACTGGAAACAAATAAACAAATAGATCAATTTGTTAGATATTACCTACTTCTAGGAGCTTTATAAATAGTTTATTTAAATTCAACTTCTAGCCTTTCTGATAAGAAAAGGGTTATTTGAAAGTAAATGATTTTTTTTTTAAGTAACAAACACAAAATACAAATAATGTCAAAATCTATTGCCTACCCAAAGGCTTTCATAAAATCATTTATTCAAATACTGATTTTAGGCTGCTTAAATTTAATGAAATCAAAGCAAAAATTTGACTAAAATAATAGAAAAATAAAACTGGAAACAAATAGGTCAATTTATTATCTATTGTCTACTTTTAGGAGCTTAAAAAATATTTTTTAAATTCTTTTCTTGTTGGAAAAGTTGTAATAAAATGTTATTTTAAATTTCGTTTCTGAATAGCAAATACAAAAAAAAAATAATGTCTAAATCTATTTATTGCCTTTCTAAAGGTTTTTCAAAAATAATTGATGTAAAATTATATAGGCTTTTTAATACCATTTTACAGATTATGAAATTCAAGCAAACATTTGAGTGAAAGAGAAAACTAAAATTGGAAACAAAAAGTCAAATTTATTTTATATTGCCTACTTTAAGGTACTTGAAAATTTTATTGTGACCACAAACTGTAATAAAATATTGTTTTAAGAAATTTTGATTTTGAATAACCAGTACAAGAACAAATGCAAACAATGTCAAAAATCTATGGCCTACCTAAAGGCTTTTGAAAAATCATGGATCATTGTTTCATTTTAGGTTTTGTAATATTATTAAACAATTTATGAAATAAAAGCAAAAATTTGAGTGAAATTTTTTACGAATTTTATAATTGTGTTCTTGAAAACTAAAACTGGAATCACATAGTTAAATTTATTATATATTGCCTACTTTAAGGAGCTTGAAGAATGATTGATTTATAGTAAACTTCAAGGCTTTGTTCTTGGGAAATTCAAGCAAAAATTGTGGTTTTTAATAATTTCAATTTTGAATAACAAGAACAAAGCACAAATAATGTCAAAAATCTATTTCCTACCTAAAGGCCTTCCACAAATCGTTATCTTATAGCATGATTTGAGACATTTTAATATCATTATACGGTTTATAAAATTAAAGCAAAAAGTTCGATGAGGTTTCCTATAAAAATAACAAATTTTTGAAAAATGTCTTATAAAAATTAGAAATTTTTGAAAAAATTTTTTAAAAAATAAAAAAAAATTTAAAAATTTCCTATAAAAATATGAAATTTTTGAAAAATTTTCTATAAAAATAAGACATTTTTGAAAAGTTTCCAATAAAATTAAAAAATTTTTTGAAAGATTTCCTATAAAAATACAAAATTTTTAAAAGATTTCTTACAAAAATAGTAAATTTTTAAAAAAATTATAACAAAAATAAGAAATTTTTGTAGAAGTTCAAACACGAATTTTTTTTAATAAAAATAAAAAATTTTTAAAAATTTTTAAAATTTTTTATAATATAAGAAAATTTTTTAAAAATAAGAAATTTTTCAAAAACTTTCTATAAAAATTACAAATTTTTTAAAAAATTTCTATAAAAATATGAAATCTTCGAATCTCCTATAAAAAGAAGAAATTTTTGAATAATTTCCTATATAATTAAGAATTTTTTGGAAAGTTTCCTATAAAAATAAGAAGTTTTTGAAAAATTTCCCATAAAAATAAGAAATTTTTGAAAATTTTTCTATAAAAATAAAAAAATTTCCTTAAAAATAAGAAATTTTTGAAAACTTTCACAAAACATTAAGAAATTTTTGAAAACTTTAACATAAAAATAAGAAATTTTTGAAAACTTTCACATAAAAATAAGAAATTTTTGAAAAATTTCCTATAAAAATAAGAAATTTCTGAAAAATTTTCTATAAAAATAAGAAATTTTTGAAAAATTTCCTATAAAAATAAGAAATTTATGAAAAATTTCCTATAAAAATAGGAAATTTTTGAAAAATTTCCTATAAAAATAAGAAATTTTTTAAAAATTTCCTATAAATATAAGAAATATTTGAAAAATTTTCTGTAAAAATAAGAAATTTTTGAAAAATTTCCTATAAAAATAAGAAATTTTTGAAAATTTTCTATGAATATAAGACATTTTTGAAAATGTTTCTATTTATTGCCTACTTTCAGGAGCTTATTATTAAAATTTTATTTTTAAAGCCAATTTCTAGGCTTTCTTATATTTTTTTCAAAATTCGTCTAGTTTCTTAAAGTTTCTGTTTTTTTTCTAAAGAAACGTTTCTACTCATCTCATCTTCTTTAGTTTTTTCCAGACTTCTTTGTAAGACACATACACTCTCCAGCAATTGCACACTTAAAGGTCCTTAATTTTTTCTTTAACATTTTTTTTTTCAACATCAATTTCTATTAAATCTTAATTCTTCTCGTATATAGTGGAACGTGCACAAAAGTCATGCTCGTTTTTAAATTGCCATCATTTACTTTTAAACTAAAACAATAGCTGCATTCATCGAAATTTTTTAAATTCCAATACAAGCACAATTAGATAGCAATAAAGAGGAATATGCAGAAGAATTAAAAAATGGTCTAAGGGAAGGAGTCCAAAGCATAAAAGCTAAAACAAAGAGAACGATGGTATAAAAAGTTTAAGCATTCTTGCTATCAAAATATATATTTTAATAAAAAGAACCATTAAAACCCCCTAAAAGCATTCTACAGAAGTGACTTAAAAAAGCAATGTTTTAATCAATATCGAAAAACCGACCAAATCCCTTCATTTTGACCAATAAACCAAATCAGAGTTTAATCTTTTAAAAAAATCTAATTTCTGAATTTGATAACAAATTTCTGTCGCCTACTTTTAGGCTAGAAATCTAGGAAAATTGGTAAAAATGCATTAAAGATATAGAAGTGATGCTAAAAATTTTTAAAACAATATCAATATCAATCAGTATTAGCAATATTGACTAACTACCCCGACAAAAAATTTAAAAATATCAAATTGCTGAATTTGCAAAGAATTTTTTATTTGCATTCTTTAAGGATCTCGGACTCAAAAAACTTGGATAAGTAATAAAAATGGATAAAAGCTAAAATAAAAAATTAATATTAAAACTTTTATTATAATTTTAGGTTATCATTTGACAAAAAATCGAAATCCTCAATTTATGAATAAATTTCTTATAAATGTGATGCTAAACTTTTGCAACAATTAAGCTTTATCAATTATTTTGACTACTAACCCGATTTCAATTGTAAGAATCCAAAAATAGAAAATTTATGAATCTGCAAAGAAATTTCTGTTGCATACTTTGAGGCTCTAAGTTATAAAAGCAAATAAAAGCTAAACTAGATAAATAATGTTAAGACTTTTATTTGAATTAAGGCAATTATTTAACAAAAAATCGAAATTCTCAATTAACAAATAAATTTTTGTTGTCTACTTTTAGTCACCTGGGCTAGAAACTCTAGTGAAATGAGTAAAAATGCATAGATATAGCTAAGATATGAAAGTGGTGCTAAAAGAATCCAGAACCCTAAAATTTCCAAAAAAAATATTCATTGCCTATTCTTAAGTTCCTGGAATTTAAAATGCCTCATATATGACTATTCCTCTTTATAATTATAAAGAGAGCAACTAAACATTTCAACCGGAAAGGAATCTTTTCAAGTATTTTATTTTAAATAACAAAAGACTAAAGAAAATATAAAAAAAATTACATTAAGTATAAAACAAAACGTTCTTTCTATTCTCTAGAATAAATCCTTAAAAACAACAATAAAGAGCGAAAAAAAAACACTACAATTTTATCATCAGCGATAAGTGCATGTATAGGCAACACACATACACATACTCACTCACACGCGGACGGAACGACATATTTCTTTGCAAATGTGTTAGAGAATTAAATGTTATATTTTATTTTATAAACGGGAATAGTTAAAATATGGGGCTTCTAGGCCAGCTAAAAGAGTTGATCAGGAAAAGCTTTTCTCATATTTTAAAGCCATTATATTTTGCATTTGAGAACAGCTGGAAAGTCTTTCTCGGACCTTACAGAAGTAGAATGACCTGATATAGTAGAACCTTTAGAAGGTCTTCTTGTTTCCAAAGGCCCTTAGCGACTAGACCTTTGGAAACTTCCCTCACCAGCTTTAAACTCTTAAGATAGTAAGTGCAGGATATGTGTATGTGAAAGAGTAAATGTTTGTATGTAAGTATTATTTGATACTTAAACTGAACATTAAGTGTCACTCTTGTATGCTTAACGCCTTAACAGTGATTATATACTCTTTCTGTCGCTTTCCTTTTTCTCGACTAAGTCTTCTCAAATACTAACATCAGAGCGCCATCATCCTTAGAATGGCGACAGAAACGATGAGGATAAGGCAAAAAGATGAAGCGAATGACAATGATGGTGGTAATGTTGATGATGTTTCAAACTATCATCATGTGGATGATGATAGTGTGAGCAGCAACGAACAAATCTAAGATAAAAGCTGAAGTGAAAAAAGAAAATATTTAAAAAATTGCTAGAATTTATGTAACACAAGAACTCAATGATGTGTTTGAATACAGAACATTGCTCTAGCCCTACTGCCCTTAACACAAACACATGGAGACAGAAATCTTTAGAAAAGAACAAAATTTCTTTTAGATGGAAAATTTTATCTAAAAAAAAATTGGAAAATAAAATTCTGCAAATAATATGGAACATTAGGAAAACTATGTTTTCTCATTTATTTTTACTTAAATGCAATTGTTGTAAATATACTTGAAGACATTTAAATTCATGTTTTCGCTATGTGGTGGCAAGAGAACGCAAAGAAATATACAACCAAATTGTTGAAAGTTGAGAAAATAAAACTAAAATGAAAGCCTACTTTCAGGTGAAATTGCAAATCTTGAGCTAGAGAAATAAATGAATTTATAGATTTATTGAATAAAAAATTTAAATGATTTAGAGATAACGATTTTATAGAAGGCATACTTTTAGGATTCAAATCAAAAATTTTTAAAAAATTTCTTATAATTTCTTTCTTTAAAAATAAGAAATTTTTGAAAATTTTCCTAACAAAAGTAAGAAATTTTTGAAAAATAATTTTAAACAATAAGAAATTTTTGAAAAATTTCTTATAAAAAAAAGAAATTTTTGAAAAATTTCTTATAAAAATAGGAAAATTTTGAAAAATTTCTTTAAAAATAGGAAAATTTTTAAAAATTTCTTATAAAAATAGGAAAATTTTGAAGATTTCCTATAAAAATAGAAAAATTTTGAAAAATTTTCTATAGAAATAGAAAAATTTTGAAAAATATCCTATAAAGATAGGAATTTTTTGAAAAATTTCCCATAAAAATAGGAAATTTTTGAAAAACTTCCTATAAAAATAGGAAAATTTTGAAAAATTTCCTATAAAAATAAGAAAATTTTGAAAAATTTCCTATAAAAATAGGAAAATTTTGAAAAATTTCCTATAAAAATAAGAAAATTTTGAAGAATTTTCTATAAAAATAGGAAATTTTTAAAAAATTTCCTATAAAAACAAGAAATTTTTGAAAAATTTCCTATAAAAATAAGAAATTTTTGAAAATTTTTCTAAGAAAAATTAAACATTTTTAAAAAATTTCCTAAAAAACAAGAAATTTTTTAAAGAAATTTTTGAAAAATTTCCTATTTTTTTAAAAATTTCTTATAAAAATAAGAAATTTTTGAAAAATTTCATATAAAAATCGGAAATTTTTAAAAAATTTTCTATAAAAATGGGAAAATTTTCAAATATTTCCTATTAATAATAAAACTTTTAAAAAATTTCCTTTAAAAATAATTTCAAATTCTATCTGTCTACTGGCGTTTTCAATTATTAGTTTTTTTCTTCTCACCTTTTGCCTACTTTTAGGTGCTACAAATTTATGGTCTGCTTGACTCCAATATTCTCTGTTAGTGTTGAAGAATTTTTTATGTTTATTTATTATTTTTCAGTTTTAATTTGACCAATTTAGTTTTCATATTTTTTGTTCTTTTTTTCTTCTACTGATTTTGTCGGCATTTCAATTCTTTTGGTAAATATTTGTAAATTTTAAACTAAATATTTTAGTTTTATGTCTAGTATTTGCTTTTTGCAGTGAAAAACAATTTTGTACTAATTGGCTTTGAGGTTGTAATATTTTTATTTGAGGTCATGGTTGGAGTGTGAAACATATTTTTGGAGAATTCTTTTATTGTATATCTTGTTTTTGTTTCGAAATAATCAACAAACCAAAATGTATGCTATGCAAAATATTTGGTAGCCAGAGTGTTTGTTAGTTAGTAGGCGAGAAGAATTTGTTATGGTTGAATGGTTGAGTTTGTGTGAAATATTTTCATATTTTTAAAAGGTGTTTGCAAAAGTTGTTTTTGAAATGATTGCAGCAGAAAAAAAGGTAAATCGAAAAATTTGGTTTAAGCCTTAAGATAGGCAATGCAAAAAAATAGATTACAAATTTTTGGTATTTATTAATGGAAATTCTTTAGAATTAATTTTGAGTTTAAAAACTAAAAGGCGCAGTTTATTGCCTCAAATTTAAATTTTCAAGTCTTAAAATTTCAATTTATGTACATCAAAATACCTTAATACTCATACATGCTTGGCCAGCTAAAACTGTTTACTTTATTGACTCGATAACATTTCAATCTTCTGTTCATTACAAAAATTTTAACAAAACAACAAAATAATGACCATACAATTCCATAATTTCTCATCAGTTCAAAATAATGAAAATTCGAGAAGCCTTAACGTATGCAACAGAATCTGAAGCCTCATCAACTGCAGTAGCAGCAGGAAAAAAACAAATTATGCCACTATTTTTTGCTTTCCTTGGTAATAGGCCAGAAATGCTGAAGCTGATAAAGGCCAGCGAGCTTAACACGTTTACATGTTGATGTCGGTTAAATTTTTCGGTTCTCATTCTGAGTTTTGGGAAATAATGAGAAGAGATGAGTTGGTATGATTAAAATGTCAATTTTGTTAAAATCCCATTTTCAATTTTTGAGGGTATTTAAGTGAAGTAAAATCAATTGCTTTACAATTACAAAATTATTGGGGGTCTCATGCAGAAAAGAACTTGTTCATATAATAGTATTTAAAAGGGATGAGCTATTTGCAAAAAACTAGTATACTTTTAGGCGCTTAATTGGAAATTTAGTTTACAATGTTAGTTTAAGTTAAAAGTAAGTTTTAATTATTTTTAGTATCCACATGAAATATTTCACAAATTTTTATAGGAAATTTTTCAAAAATTTCATATTTTTATAGGAAATTTTTCAAAAATTTCTTATTTTTATAGGAAATTTTTTAAAAATTTCTTATTTTTATAGGAAATCTTTTAAAAATTTCTTATTTTTTTAGGAATTTTTTTTTAATTTCTTATTTTTATAGGAAATTTTTCAAAAATTTCTTATTTTTATAGGAAATTTTTCAAAAATTTCTTATTTTTGTAGGAAATTTTTCAAAAATATCTTATTTTTATAGGAAATTTTTCAAAAATTTCATATTTTTATAGGAAATTTTTCAAAAATTTCATATTTTTATAGGAAATTTTTCAAAAATTTCTTATTTTTATAGGAAATTTTTTAAAAATTTCTTATTTTTATAGGAAATCTTTTAAAAATTTCTTATTTTTTTAGGAATTTTTTTTTAATTTCTTATTTTTATAGGAAATTTTTCAAAAATTTCTTATTTTTATAGGAAATTTTTCAAAAATTTCTTATTTTTTTAGGAAATTTTTCAAAAATATCTTATTTTTATAGGAAATTTTTCAAAAATTTCTTATTTTTACAGGAAATTTTTCAAAAATTTCTTATCTTTATAGGAAATTTTTCAAAATTTTCTTATTTATATAGGAAATTTTTCAAAAATTTCTTATTTTCATAGGAAATTTTTTTAAAAATTTCTTATTTTTATAGGAATTTTTTTAAAAATTTATAATTTTTATAGGAAATTTTTCAAAAATTTCTTATTTTGATTTTAAATCCTGCTTGTACTTAAGTAAGTAAAATTAACATCATTAAGTTTATATAACATTTGATAGATGGCCAATGATTCTGAAGTTTTAATCAATTGAAGTTTAGAAATTAGTTAGAAAGTGTGTATAATGTGTAGCGTGATTTTAGGCATAAGCACAAACTATAGCCTTTCAAATAAGCATACAGATAGGAATATAGAATACTTGACTTTGAATTCCCTGTAAATCCATACCAAAAAACTTCCTGAAAAAAAAATAAATTTCATTTGAACTACTATCCAACTTTTTGGTATTCTAGAACTAACTTATGAAGCCTTCATCATGGAGCCTACTTTACGTTCTACACAATAGTGAACAAATTTTGGGGCTATCCTTCAGTGTGAACTACTGGGCATAAGTATTTGGCATAGGTTAAATGATTTGATGATTGTATTGGAAATTTTGTCTAGAACTTTGTATATTTTGTTTTGAGGCCAGACATTAAAACATATAATGGTTTATCTCTACTAACTTCTGTATATGTAATGCTTACATCTATAAATATTTATTCACATACTAGGATCTGACTACATTTAACATATGCTATAGAATACAAAATACATGATTGACACTTGACCAAAGAGGGCAAAATGTATAGGTTTCAAGAATTGTTGTGAATTTTGGGTATTTTTGATACATATAGAAAATTTTTAATGGAAATATATTTTGCTTTTCAAAACCATACTCCATCTCTTTTAAATCGCTCAAATACTAATAAAGATTTATATAAATGTTTTTGAACTTTTGCAAGTGAAGAGACAGAGAGAGTTAGATATTGTATCTTAAATGGTTTTTCACAATTTTATTTAGTTTGATTAGAATTTGTTATGGGGTTTAATTTAGTTATAGAAGCAATAAATAGACCTTAACTTTTTTATATTTATAGTGAAGGCAATATTGATTAAGATAATTACAATATTTCGAAGAATTTGTTCCAAATCAGTGTTCGGCAAATCTTCGCCCATGGAGTCATTTAAACTTCTTTTACACTACTCTACAAAATTAAACTTTTGGCATTACAATTGACCTCTACTATATATTTTTTTTTTATTTGTTGTGGTCTCCGAATTATAATTATATTAACTCAAGAACGGAAAAATATTTAGGCTTTATTTGCAATATTTAGTACTTGGTTTATGTGAAGTTTGCAAAAAATCGCTCGAACGGTTTTTTATTCATCACATTTTTTGTAACAAATTAATTAGAATTTTTTTTATGGTTTATAAAATCTATGGAAATTTTTTATACTAACACATTGTATTATATAAAAAATTTCCATGGATTTTATAAACTATATGCAGACAAATAGTAAACTATGCAGTTGATCATCTTATGATCTTTACCAAAGTTGTTGCGCCTGAGCCAACGAATGTTTATAAGTTGTTATGACCAATTTCCGATAGGTGGCGCCACTGAAAATAACTCAAAATGAATTAAAACCTAAACTTTGTATTTGATCATGATATGATCTTTAGCAAAGTTGTTGTGCATGAGCCGACAAAGGTTTCTATGTTGGTAAGACTAATTTTCAAAAGGTTTATCAAAAATTTTGGAACATCAAACATTTAATTAAAAAGTTTTACTTTAGTGTATTGCACTAAGAACCCAATTCATTACAATTATTTATTACTGTAATAAATAGTTTTTTGATAAAATGAAAAAATGTTGGTGGGGAAACCTTTCCTCATGTCAGGAGGATTACACCACACATTATATCTTATATTGTGGGACAGAATAAATAGGAATTATTATTGTGTACAACAAATATCAACATAAAGCGAAGATATTCATTTGAACAGAAATATTCGCCAGATGGCGCCACTGAACATTACCCAAAATGAATTGAATAGAACTATGCATTCGAATCAATCAAATGATTCAAAATTTACTGGATATTTGTGCAATGTCTTTCCTCCAAATTTGTTTTAGTTGGTGGCGCAAGAACGAGTGCAGGGTACAGTTAGTTGTTAATAAAACCACTTCAAATTGGTGGATTTTCATACTAATAGGTTTACATTGTTAAGAACTTTCATAGTTTTACGATCGTCGACTAACGATGGTAAGATTTTGACCTTTTTGATTTTTTTTTTTTGAATTTTTGAAAAATAAAAATTTTTCGATTTTGCAAAAAAAAAATTACATTCTTATGTGAAAAACTCCACAGCCGTTAAACATATGAAAAAATTGTCTTATCAGGACTTAAAGAAAATTTTGTGGTTAATCCCCCGTTGTTTCTTTCAACGAATGTAGATAAGCCATTCCCAAGATATGATAAAATCAATGGAACGACCTCTGTGAAAATCCGTAATTTTAGAACAAAAACAATTTTGAAAATTCTATCCATAGAATTTAAATTTTTTGATGTTTTTGTACTTAGTACTTAATAATGACCAGTGTTATATTTTCCACAAAGAAATATAAATTTCTTTCAGGTACAAATTTAAATAAGCGGGTTTTGTTCACACAAAACTCACATACCTAATACATACTCACATATGTTATAGTATGGGTTTGCCGAACACTGTTCTAGGTATCAAATATTACATTACCATAACAAAACATCAGAAATTGTAAAATTCAAGCAAAACTATCGGTGTTGTAACATAGAAAAACTCATTTCCTTACAAAATCTAGAACAAGGCTATACAGCTTCGAATCAAGAAATATTTGAAGCAATTTTCAAAAACTCAACCCACACACATGTGCAATTCATATAAGCAAATTCTCTGAATTTTATTGTAATTATTAAATATGTCTTTTATATAAACTAATTCCTACTTTCAATCTCAATTCTTCAATTCTATCTAAGCAATTTATACATGAAATTTACTTTTAATTTTATACCCCCTTAAGTTACAATTGAACACAAACCAAATTTAAACTTTACAAATATCAGAAGCAGCAACAACAAAAAAAAAATAATAAAACGAATATCCTTTAAAGGGAAATGGAATATTGTAATTTGAAATACAAAGTTTGTAATTAAACCAAAAACTTAGAAAGTGTCACAGAGCAAAAGAGATATATTTCTGATCTATATTTATTTAGGTTTAAAAGACATATGAGACTTTTAAGCAAAACGACAAAAAAGGGATAATTAACAGAATAAAGTCAGTATTTAAACAGAAAGAAGTTGAAAGGAGGAAGAGAAAAAGTTTTAAACCATTTTTCTGGTCTGTATTTAAGGCAAATAAACAAAATCTCATACATTTACAAATGAACATTTATTTAAGGGGGGAGTTTAAGGAAATAAATTGAAATGTTTGATAAACTTAGAATCCAAATAAATTTAAACTTCTAATTATGCAAATCTAAAGCATAATTACAGGGCTACATATTAAATAGAGGTAATTTTTTGGGCATATTTATAGGTTTACTTAATTAAAGAGCAAATAAAAGAACTAAAATCAAAGCTTACTTTTAGGGAAAAACAACAAAAAAAAGAGTACCTGAGGCAAATTTTAATCGACTTTTAATCAATTTAAATAATTTAATTTACATAATAATAATAAATTATAATACTTTCTTATTTTAATAGGAAATTTTTCAAAAAATTCCTATTTTTATAGGAAATTTTTCAATGATTTCCTATTTTTATAGGAAATTTTTCAAAAATTTCCTATTTTTATAGGAAATTTTTCAAAAATTTCTTATTTTTATAGGAAACTTTTCAAAAATTTCTCATTTTTATAGGAAATTTTTCAAAAATTTCTTATTTTTATAGGAAATTTTTCAAAAATTTCCTATTTTTATAGGAAATTTTTCAAAAATTTCCTATTTTTATAGGAAATTTTTAAAAAATTTCCTATTTTTATAGGAAATTTTTAAAAAATTTCCTATTTTTATAGGAAATTTTTCAAAAATTTCCTATTTTTATAGGAAATTTTTCAAAAATTTCCTATTTTTATAGGAAATTTTTCAAAAATTTCCTATTTTTATAGGAAATTTTTCAAAAATTTCCTATTTTTATAGGAAATTTTTCAAAAATTTCCTATTTTTATAGGAAATTTTTCAAAAATTTCCTATTTTTATAGGAGATTTTTCATAAATTTTCTATTTTTATAGGAGATTTTTCAAAAATTTCCTATATTTATAGGAAATTTTTCAACATTTTCCTATTTTTATAGGAAATTTTTCAAAAATTTCCTATTTTTATAGGAAATTTTTCAAAAATTTCATATTTTTATGGGAAATTTTTCAAAAATTTCATATTTTTATAGGAAATTTTTCAAAAATTTCCTATTTTTATAGGAAATTTTTCAAAAATTTCTTATTTTTATAGGAAATTTTTTAAAAAGTTCTTATTTTTACAGGAAATTATTGAAAAATTTCTCATTTTCTAAGAAATGTTTTAAGTTTCTTATCTTTTTAAGATAAGAAATTTTTTAAAAATTTCTTATTTATTTAAGAAATGTTTTAAAAATTTTCTACTTTTATAGGAAAATTTTCAAAAATTTCTTAATTTTATAGAAAAATTTTTCAAAAATTTCTTATTTTTATGGGAAGATTTTTCAAAAATTTCTTATTTTTATAGGAAATTTTTCAAAGATTTCTTATTTTTACAAGAAATTTTCCAAAAATTTCTTGTTTTAATAGAAAATTTTCCAAAAAATTCTTAGTTTTTTTTAGAAATATTTCAAAAATTTATTTTTTTTTAAGAAATTTTTCCAAAATTTCTTATTTTGTAGGAAATTTTTCAAAAATTTCTTATTAAAACGTTTCTAACCAAACCTTAAGCTTATTGTCTGCCTCTTAAATATTTTTAAAATTTATTTAATTTTAACCGAGGCAATATGTCTAACATTTGCAGTCGGTTACTGTATGTTTAACCCACTTTTTATTAGTTCTCATACCGCCAAAACTTTTCTAATTACTATTCTATATTTTCTGCCATTTTGCTCTTTCGCTTTCAGTCTTTAGTTTGAATTTTGTTAGACAGAATATGCTATTTATAATATTTTTTCGTAAACTCAAAATTTATCATTTGAAAATGAGTGCAAATGAATGTTAATGTATAATGAAAAAGTTTGGGGTGAAAACTAGCGTAGGAAATTATTTAAAATATAAAATAAATATTGAGTTTAATCAACAAAGTTGTTAGCAAACTGTTTGGATTTTTTTCTTCGTTTTATATATAATTTTAATTTTTCAGAGCTTCTGCTTAATATTAAAGGAGTTTTTAGTTTCACATTCATTAGTAATGAAATTTGCATTATATTTAGAGCTATAGCTATAGAATAGATAGATAGAAAGTAAAGTTGTGTGCTTAATACGATGAAAGTTGGGATAATGAGGAGAAAAGTGAAATTTTAATAATAGTAGGCGAACAATGGAAAAATAGTTAAATGTTGCTATTAAATTTAGTAATAATACTTAAATGTGGCTATTTTTTAATTATTTAAATAAAAAAGACCCTCAAATGTGTTTTTATAACTTTTAATATTTATGCCTAAATGTAGGCAATGCTTTTTCAAAACACCTGATTTGCAAGCTGTGTTTTATTTTCTTCAGTTAATTCTTCTTTAAAGTTCCATCAGCTATAACTTGGCATAATTTTTCTTCCCCCTTGAAAGTAGGCAACACTTTTCTTCACAAAACCTAATTTTCATACTTATTTTATATTTTTCTTTTCATTTTCGCTAATTGAAAATATTCAACATTAACACGTAATAATTTTTTTAAGTGCTATAAAAAAATCCTCAAGAAATTGTGCTTTAAAACTTAAAATCAAGCCAACAACAAGCACATTAAGCTATTTAAGTGAACCCCGTCTGATCCCAGCACTTGTTATATTTATCTGGTTTCTGTAGATTTTTTTTCCAAGTATTTTCCCATTTTCATTGTGAAACCATTTAGCCGTAAGGCAGCATTTAAAATACCATAACTGCTAGTTATAAAAAGCAAAAACAACAGAAAAAAAACCTCAAAAGTATAATATAGAAAAATTAAACAAAAAATGCGACAAATTAAAAAACATACTATAAGCCTAAAGCTATGCTATGAAAAGGAGAACAGGAGAAAAAAAATCATAAAGAATTTAATACAAATAACACGAATACATATATTCAGAGTCTTCTTTTTCACAAAACCTAATGCACAATGACGATGTATTATTGTATTGTATAGCATATTTTTAGGCAACAAAAAATGTTATATATATAGAAAATGTCGTTATTGTCATTATTATTGTTGTTGCAAATAAAAGAAGAGGAAGACCAATGGCCCTAAGCTTAGGCTTAAGCATTTACTACACATAAGTATTATATAACCAAGATATTATCAACAACAAAAGAAATCCTAAATGCTTAAATACCCCCTATAATAAAGATGACAAAAAACCAGAATTGGAGCTCTAAATGTTTTATGAGTCCAAAGGGAATATCTCTATAACCATCTTAATATTGAGACACAGTATTTGGCAGACGTAGCAATATTTCGTTGCTGGGACACTAAGAATAAACTGGACATTGGTTACAAATACTTAAGAAAGAATAAAAAAAGAATAAAAAAGAAATTGGCAGAATTTAATAAATAAGTCTTAGGCAATTGTTGAGGAATTAGCTAAAGTATAAAGAAAAATTTTGTGAATTTAACCTAAGGCATAGAAAACTATAAGGATAATAAAATTTATGTTAGTATAATAATTTGTACAAATTCTTTAAATAAAAGGTCATTCACCAGATTTTCTAGTCAATGAAATTGCTAAAGATAACCTCAATAATAACTGAAAAATAATCCATAAATTTATTTATTTATTTTATTTATTTTAAAAAATTTATTTTTATAGGAAAATTTTAAAAAATTTCTTATTTTTATAGGAAATTTTTCAAAAATTGCTTATTTTTATTGGAAACTTTTCAAAAATTTCCTATCTTTATAGGAAATTTTTCAAAAATTTCCTATTTTGATACAAAATTTTTCAAAAATTTTCTATTTTTATAGAAAATTTTTTAATAATTTTCTATTTTTATAGGAAATTTTTCAAAACTTTCTTATTTTTATTGGAAAATTTTCAGTAATTTCTTATTTTTATAGGAACATTTTCAAAAATTTCCTATTTTTAAAGGAAAATTTTTCAAAAATATCCTATTTTTATAGGAAATTTTTCAAAAATTTCTTATTTTTTAGGAAATGTTTCAAAATTCTCTTATTTTTATAGAAAATTTTTCAAAAATTCCTTTTTTTTATATGATTTTTTCAAAATCTATTCTTTTTATAAAATTTTTTAAAAATTTCTTATTTTTATAAGAATTTTTTTTTTTAATTTCTTAGTTTTAACAATAGGAATTTTTTGAAAAATTTCCTATAAAAATTGAAAATTTTCAAAAATTACTTCTTTTTACAGGAAATTTTTCAAAAATTTCTTCTTTTTATAGGAATTGTTTAAAAAATTTATTCTTTTTATAAGAAATTTTTTCAAAATTTCTTATTTTTATAAGAAATTTTTTTAAAATTTCTTAGTTTTAAAGAAATTTTAAAAAAATTTATAGAAATTTTTTTAAAAATATATAGAAATTTTTTCAAAAATTTATAGAAATTTTTTCAAAAATTGCATTTTTTTATAGGAAATTTTTCAAAAATTTCTTCTTTTTATAGGATTTTTTTTCAAAAATTTATTCTTTTTATAAGAAATTTTTAAAAAATTTTTAATTTTTATAAGAAATTTTTTTAAACTTTCTTAGTTTTAAAGAAATTTTTCAAAAATTTCTTATTTTTATAGGAAATTTTTTAAGAATTCCTTTTTTTATATATAAATTTTTAAATTTGTTATTTTTTTTAAATTTTAGTTTTATTTTTAATATCTGGAATTTTCTCAAAAAAAAAATTTACTGTTTAAAAAGTGAAGTATACATTTGGGCTTAGGAATAAAAATACTTAACTTATACTTATTTTACTTTAAAAAATTTAATATCTTTTCCATAAAATTTATAAACATATATTTTTCATTTTTGTACTCACGGACTGCATCTATAACTTGTGGCGTCCAGATCAACAATACTAGGAGTGTTACTGCAACATTATAGGCTGCTGTTGGCACTGCTGCCATTTGCAGCCCCATTATTTACAACCAACAAACAAACTCACACTCAAACACACACAAATTGCGTCGTAGCTCGAAAGGCGAAGGTGGCACAATATGTTGCAAATAGTTTATGATGACTAGTTGCAACTGTTGCTTCTGCTGCTGCTGCTTTGGGGAACGATTTCTCTTACTTAAGTCGTTTTTTTAAGGATTATATATACAGTAACGACTACGTCGAGGACAACAAACAACCTTTTAATGATGCAACAAGAATGTGGCAAGTTGCGGTTTTTTGCTTTTTTCTTTTAATATATATGGAAGATTTTGTTAGGGTTTTGTTTTTTTGGAGTTTATATACAGATTTTGTACAGTTTTGTTAGTTTTTTACTAGACTTACTCTATGGCTGGTAAAAAATGGGTTAATAAATCGTTGTTACTTTTTTTGAGATTTACTTTTTTTTTTGGTGAAGTTTTAGGTTGAAATAGTTGGAGTTTAAGCTGTTTTTTGTAAGTTACCAAGAATTGTAAACAACAGGTGAAATTATAAAATTTTTTTAACAAAAATTATAAAAAGGTCAAAGGTTAAAATTTTTTTTAATTTTTTGTTTTTAGTTATTAAAAAAGTTTTTTTTTTTTGTCGTTTTGTTTAGATTTATTTAAAATTCATTAATTTCAGTCGTTGATCAAGATGATTTGATTGTTCAAATGTTTAAGCCGAAAATCATCGGATATAACAAGATGGGTTAAGAGATACGATGTCATCATCATCATTGGCAGCATTGCAGCAAAAACATTTAATTTTTTAAACCAATCAATTTTGTTCGTAAACAATATTTGTGATGACGATTTTTATCAGATGAAATTTTATGATTTCCTCGTTTTGAACAAAACCAAAAATACGACATATCGATGGCATGTGTCACGCAATATTTAATAAAATAAAAGCCATTTTAATTTCAAATATTTTGCAAAGTTATTAGCAAAATTGTCAACAAGCCAATAACAAATTTCCAAAATAGTTTAAAAGGTTTTTGTTCCAAGTAATCGAAGTTGTTTCAATTTATCATCAATTTAATTAAAGTTTTCATTAAATTGACCACCAAGTAGTTAAATGTGTTGTCGTATTGAAGATGGCAATGAATCGAGCGTGTGTGTGTGTGTTTTGAAGTTTGTTGTTGTTTAGGGTGCAAAGATTCAGAAGAGCGTGAAAATAAATTTGGGGGAAGAGATTTATATTCGTTAGCTAAGACCTTGATTTTTTACCTGTTAGCATACTCTTCTTTTTAGGGTATTTGAAAATAATAGAAAATTTTCTGTCAAAATTTGTTTGATAACTTAAAATAAATGACTAGAAATTTATCTAGGCCTAAGAAAAGGTATTGATTTGTAACATCAAGTGTTTGCTTTTTTAATTTGGTAAATTTTTTTTAATACAAATTTTTTATTATTTATTCTTTTTATAATTTGTTATTATTATATGAGCTGTAAAGAAAGAAGAGAAAAAAATCAAAATTTTAATAACATTTAAAATTGTTTAAACTGTAGAAAAACAATACCAACCAACCAATTGTGAAAAATTTTAAATTCACCCTCAGACTATCCTATAGAAAAATTTTTAACCCAAAAACAATTTTCTGAGAAAAAAAAATTGGAGACAATTTTTTTTTTTTATTATTTCATATTTTTACAGGAAATTTTTCAAAAATTTCTTATTTTTTTGGGAAATTTTTGAAAAATTTCCAATTTTTAGAAGAAATTTTTCAAAAATTTCCTATGTTTATAGGAAATTTTTCAAAAATTTCTTATTTTTATAGGAAATTTTTCAAAAATTTCCTATTTTTATGGGAAATTTTTCAAAAGTTTCCTATTTTTATGGGAAATTTTTCAAAAATTTCCTATTTTTATGGGAAATTTTTCAAACATTTCCTATTTTTTTAGGAAATGTTTCAAAAATTTCCTATTTTTATAGGAAATTTTTCAAAAATTTCCTATTTTTATGGGAATTTTTTCAAAAATTTCCTATCTTTATGGGAAATTTTTCAAACATTTCCTATTTTTATAGGAAATTTTTTAAAAATTTTCTATTTTTATAGGAAATTTTTTAAAAATTTCCTATTTTTATAGGAAATTTTTTAAAAATTTCCTATTTTTATAGGAAATTTTTTAAAAATTTCCTATTTTTATAGGAAATTTTTTAAAAATTTCCTATTTTTATAGGAAATTTTTTAAAAATTTAATATTTTTATAGGAAATTTTTTAAAAATTTCCTATTTTTATAGGAAATTTTTCAAAAATGTCTTATTTTTATAGGAAATTTTTAAAAAGTTTCGTAATTTTATAAGAAATTTTTCAAAAATTTCTTAATTTATTAGGAAATTTCTTAAAATGGACTCAATCTTAGAAAATTAAAAAGTGTTGCATGTATTATTATTGAGAATTATTTTGTATACTCTAAGGCAGCGTTGCCGCTGACAAATTTGAAAAAGTCGCAAAAAAAGTCGCTTTAAAAAAAAAAGTCGCACAAAAAGTCGCGCTTAACAAAAAAAGTCGCACATTTTTTTTTATAACATTTTTGCTTAAACAATGAACAAAAAACCATAAAACAATTTGTAATTGAAAAGATATTATATATAGACAGAAATCAAACAGTTTTAATTCCTAAGAAACCGACGGAAAATCTAATTACAGATTTGAACTCCTAAGACTTCAGGTATATTGAACACAAAATTTTAGTAGCGCAAGTTTGCACTTCTTAGAGTAATTGGCATGCAAATTTCAAAAACGTAAAAAAACCGAACGAAGCATTTACATACGACAGGTGTAAATGACGAAACGAAAACTTAAATTTCTTAAAATTTAACACCTAAAACCAAAAATTTTTTTGCTAAAATTTTATGAAGATTTGGAAAATCGTGCAAAAAGTATATATTGTTTTTAATGGTTTTAGATAACAAACTGAGACCAAATCACATAAAAGGTATGAAAACGATGTCATTTATAACTGATTTGCATTAAAAGTTTGTCAAAAATACCTTTAAAGCTGAGAACGTAAAGGTTTTATCTAAAAACATTTTACTGAAGCACATCGCGAATTGAGCACAAAATTGGTCAGGAAGAGCATGAGGGTTGTTGGGAAACTTCATCATCTTCTGACTCTTAACTTGATTGTATTTTAACTGGTGTTCCACCTGCTTAGTTTTATTAATACTCTTTCTTTTTACTCAAACTATAAATGTAAAATATTAATGAAATAATGACAAACGAACAAAACCAATATTTTTGTACGTAACTATGCGGGAGTTGTCGAAAAGCTATCGGCTCTGACGCCAAAATTTATTTGTTTTAGTTTTTTATTGTACAAAAAGACTTCTCAAAGTGAGGATATTTATACTTAAGTTAAAATCATTTAAGGGAATTTTAGTTGAGATATTGAATATGGGCTAAAAATAAAAATTTTAAATAATTTTGTAAGGTGTCAAAAGTCGCAAACAATTCAAAAAAGTAGCAGGCCACCTGAAAAAGTCGCAAATTGCGACTTTAGTCGCATAACGGTAACGCTGCTCTAAGGCATTAAAATTAAATACTAAAAAAATTGTGAATTTAAGAAAATTTAAATGGTTTTTCCTTTAAAAATTACATTTTCTTTAAAATATGTCTCTTATGTAACAATCCCTTGTCAATTCGAAACAAAGATTCCTTTAGTCCCTCCTCGATGCCACCATTTTATTGCACCAAACTTAAGGCGTTTCTTTGTATAACACATGCCTCAGTGTCTGGCTACTTTGTTCTTTCAAACAAAAAGAAAAACTGTTTCCAAAAACTGTTACTCTTTGTTTAATTTCAAAAGATTTTTTTTGTTTGTAAGTTTCGATTATCACCCACACACATTTAATGATAATAAAATAAAACCTTTACGTGTTACAAATATTTGTATTGTATGTCAATCTGAGCCGAAAACTAAATAGACGCAATATTTAACAAAAGCCGGAAAAAAGAAACGTTAAACAAAAAGTATTAACTTTTGTTTCATTGTTTGACTCAAACCCCCTATATCGCTAAGCCCTCACCAACTATGCCATCAGCTAGAAAAAGAAACACATGTTTAAAACTAAAAGTTTCTTAAATTTTTGCCACAACTTGTTACACGCACAATTATCTCTTGGCTGAACACAAAAAAACTTCTTTTAGTTTTTTGTGCGAATTATAAACAATGGTTTTTAGTGGGAAAAATATCTATTCTTTTCCCTTTTTTATCTTTTGCTGTATTTAAGCAGTTTTTCCTGTACTTTTTGTTATTGTGTGAATGTATAAAGTTGAGCACGGTTAAACATGATTGTGTGAATGTATTTATTGTTTAGAAGTTTCTTCTTTTTATACCGATTTGTTTTTTTCTTGTTTTATTTTCTGTTGCTTTTTTGGCAAAACGTTTTAAGTAAGCTTAGTTTAATGGTTGAGAGATTATTTTTGAGGATAAACGAATGAGTGAAAATTTTTTTAATTTGCCAAAGAAAAAAATAAAGTGTTAATACCCAAAAGTAGGCAACAGTTTTTAAAAGTTTTCACAAATATCATTTAAGAGACATGAGAAGGATATAACTGTTGTATTAATTGAGAGAAAACAATTTTATATTTATTTCCATTAATTAAAAGATCGATATAATTTATGGACCCAAAAGTAGGCAACAGTTTTTGAAAGTTTTAAGACCAATCAACTAAGAGATTTTAAAGGCCGTTTACAGTAACTTCTCATAACTAAAAGACCAACATAATATATTCCCAAAAGCAGGCAACAGTTTTTGAAACTTTTAAATAAAACAAAAAATTTTGAAAATTTTCCGATAAGAAATTTTTTAAAAATTTCCTAAAAAATAAAATTTTTTTAAAAATTTCTTTTACAAAAAAGAAATTTTTGAAATTTCCTATAAAAGTAAGAAATTTTAGAAAAATTTCCTATAAAAATAAGAAATTTTAAAAAAATTTGTCACAATAATGCGAAATTTCTGAAAAATTTTCCTTTTTTTTATTTGGGAATTAATTATTCGAACTTTAGAGTTGATTGAAAAATTAGGTTTAATCAGGCTTGAGTTCATTTAACTTTCAAATTATTAATTTTGAAAATTTGAAAAGTAATTGTGGAGAAAAACTGAAAAAATTATTTTTGAACGCGGCTCAGTGGATTGCAATTTCTGTCCCGCCACAGGACTCTAAAGTTCGAATAATTAATTCCCAAATGAATAAAAGCAAAAGGGCACGTTGCATTTACATACATTCATGTAATTTACTTACATACATATGTTGTTAACATTGTTACTATTCTAAAAATAGCATCAAACCAAAAAGTCTTGTTCTTCTCTACATGCCAACGGCAAGTGAAAAGATCGAGCAAAACAAGTAATAGGAGAATACACAATCAATTAAACGTAGTGATGTTCGATCAAACTCAATGAGTTAAATTGATGATTATCTCTGCAATTTGACAACTCGACTGTGGTCGAGGGCGCTAAGTGCTGATGACGTCCTGTGGCGGGACAGAAATTGCAATCCACTGAGCCGCGTTCAAAAATAATTTTTTCAGTTTTTCTCCACAATTACTTTTCAAATTTTCAAAATTAATAATTTGAAAGTTAAATGAACTCAAGCCTGATTAAACCTAATTTTTCAAAAATTGTCCATCAAAATACGAAATTTTTGAAAAATTTTCTATCAAAATAAGAAATTTTTGAATAATTTACTATAAAAATAAGAAATTTTTAAAAATATTTCCGATAAAAAAATAAGAAATTTTTGGAAAATTTCATATAAAAATACGAATTTTTGAAAAATTTCCTATAAAAATAAGAAATTTTTGAAAAATTTCCTATAAAAATGAAAAATTTTTGAAAAATTTCCTATAAAAATACGAAATTTTTGAAAAATTTTCCTATAAAATAAAATATTTTTGAAAAATTTCTTATAGAGATAAGAAATATCTGAAAATTTCTTATAAAAACAACAATTTTTTTTAAATTTCCTATAAAAATAAGAAATTTTTTAACAACAACATTTCATATGCCAAAATAGAAAAATATGGGTTTGGTTCGATTCTATACATTTACATAAAGCCTAAACTTATGCTACACTTTTTGTTTTTTGTGCAATTATAAAGGGAGATATTTTGAACATGCACAGCTTTATTCGCGGTTATTCACAATATGTGTGACATCAATCACATAAAAATGCTACCTTTTCTCCTTTGCTTGACAACAGAAGATTATTTGTGTTTTTGATATTTTTCTTTAGTTTTGTCTAGATGTAGGTAGTATTTCGAAGACATATTAATTAAAGCCTAAATTTAGGCAACACTTCATGAAGTTCTCTTAACTAAAAAGAAAAACAGCTCCCAAAAGTAGGCAATGATTTCTGTAAATACTTTAATATCTTAAACAAAAATGGTTGTTAACACCTTATTTACTCTCTCTCATACATAGCCAGCAGTTTGACTTGATTCGTATAAAGAAAATCGACTTTTTCTTCTTTTTCGTGCCCAAAAGTTCATTTATACGTTATTCTTTATTTCGTTTCTATATTGTTTTTCTGCGAACGTATTTTATTATTTCGGCAAGGGAGTGTAAATTAAATAAAGCCTTTGTTTTCTTCAGAGCCTTTCTTTTTTCTAGATTTCATCATCATTGTTATCGTCCTCGTCTCTGTTGTTATTTAATAAAAGCCGGAAAGAAAAGAAAGAATAAAACTGCAAAATCATGCAAGGACATTTAGGCTGGTACTTCACTCGTTTTGAATAAAAATAAAAGCGTATGTGTTTGTTTGTCTGTATTTGTGTTTCCAAATAAGTAGAACAAATAGTTCTTTGTTCCTATTGTGTGAGAAAGGATTTTTTTCCTCTTTTTTGACAAAAAGCTAGAGAAATTAAATCACATAAGGACAATTGGAAAATCCAGGATTTATATTAAAATATTTAACCTTTTCTTGTGAACAGAAAACTATGAATTCAAAGTGAAGTAAATGAAAAAAGTACAGGCATATTGTTGAAGGTTTTTTTAGACAAATCATACAACAGCCTTTGATGAAAATTCATAAAAATTTTCATATAAAATTTTCCTTGAAAAGTTTCCTACAAACATTAAAAATTTCCTCAAAAAAATAAGAAATTGTTAAAAAGATTAAGATACTTTTAAAAAGTGTCGTAAAATTTTTTTTTTTTTTTTTAATTTCCTATAAAAATAGGAAATTTTTGAAAAATTTCTTATAAAAATAGGAAATTTTTGAAAAATTTCCTATAAAAATAGGAAATTTTTGAAAAATTTCCTATAAAAATAGGAAATTTTTGAAAAATAGGAAATTTTTGAAAAATTTCCTATAAAAATAGGAAATTTTTGAAAAATTTCCTATAAAAATAGGAAATTTTTGAAAAATTTCCTATAAAAATAGGAAATTTTTGAAAAATTTCCTATAAAAATAGGAAATTTTTGAAAAATTTCCTATAAAAATAGGAAATTTTTGAAAAATTTCCTATAAAAATAGGAAATTTTTGAAAAATTTCCTATAAAAATAGGAAATTTTTGAAAAATTTCCTATAAAAATAGGAAATTTTTGAAAAATTTCCTATAAAAATAGGAAATTTTTGAAAAATTTCCTATAAAAATAGGAAATTTTTGAAAAATTTCCTATAAAAATAGGAAATTTTTGAAAAATTTCCTATAAAAATAGGAAATTTTTGAAAAATTTCCTATAAAAATAGGAAATTTTTGAAAAATTTCCTATAAAAATAGGAAATTTTTGAAAAATTTCCTATAAAAATAGGAAATTTTTGAAAAATTTCCTATAAAAATAGGAAATTTTTGAAAAATTTCCTATAAAAATAGGAAATTTTTGAAAAATTTCCTATAAAAATAGGAAATTTTTGAAAAATTTCCTATAAAAATAGGAAATTTTTGAAAAATTTCCTATAAAAACAGGAAATTTTTGAAAAATTTCCTATAAAAATAGGAAATTTTTGAAAAATTTCCTATAAAAATAGGAAATTTTTGAAAAATTTCCTATAAAAATAGGAAATTTTTGAAAAATTTCCTATAAAAATAGGAAATTTTTGAAAAATTTCCTATAAAAATAGGAAATTTTTGAAAAATTTCCTATAAAAATAGGAAATTTTTGAAAAATTTCCTATAAAAATAGGAAATTTTTGAAAAATTTCCTATAAAAATAGGAAATTTTTGAAAAATTTCCTATAAAAATAGGAAATTTTTGAAAAATTTCCTATAAAAATAGGAAATTTTTGAAAAATTTCCTATAAAAATAGGAAATTTTTGAAAAATTTCCTATAAAAATAGGAAATTTTTGAAAAATTTCCTATAAAAATAGGAAATTTTTGAAAAATTTCCTATAAAAATAGGAAATTTTTGAAAAATTTCCTATAAAAATAGGAAATTTTTGAAAAATTTCCTATAAAAATAGGAAATTTTTGAAAAATTTCCTATAAAAATAGGAAATTTTTGAAAAATTTCCTATAAAAATAGGAAATTTTTGAAAAATTTCCTATAAAAATAGGAAATTTTTGAAAAATTTCCTATAAAAATAGGAAATTTTTGAAAAATTTCCTATAAAAATAGGAAATTTTTGAAAAATTTCCTATAAAAATAGGAAATTTTTGAAAAATTTCCTATAAAAATAGGAAATTTTTGAAAAATTTCCTATAAAAATAGGAAATTTTTGAAAAATTTCCTATAAAAATAGGAAATTTTTGAAAAATTTCCTATAAAAATAGGAAATTTTTGAAAAATTTCCTATAAAAATAGGAAATTTTTGAAAAATTTCCTATAAAAATAGGAAATTTTTGAAAAATTTCCTATAAAAATAGGAAATTTTTGAAAAATTTCCTATAAAAATAGGAAATTTTTGAAAAATTTCCTATAAAAATAGGAAATTTTTGAAAAATTTCCTATAAAAATAGGAAATTTTTGAAAAATTTCCTATAAAAATAGGAAATTTTTGAAAAATTTCCTATAAAAATAGGAAATTTTTGAAAAATTTCCTATAAAAATAGGAAATTTTTGAAAAATTTCCTATAAAAATAGGAAATTTTTGAAAAATTTCCTATAAAAATAGGAAATTTTTGAAAAATTTCCTATAAAAATAGGAAATTTTTGAAAAATTTCCTATAAAAATAGGAAATTTTTGAAAAATTTCCTATAAAAATAGGAAATTTTTGAAAAATTTCCTATAAAAATAGGAAATTTTTGAAAAATTTCCTATAAAAATAGGAAGTTTTTGAAAAATTTTCTATAAAAATAGGAAATTTTTGAAAAATTTCCTATAAAAATAGGAAATTTTTGAAAAATTTCCTATAAAAATAGGAAATTTTTGAAAAATTTCCTATAAAAATAGGAAATTTTTGAAAAATTTCCTATAAAAATAGGAAATTTTTGAAAAATTTCCTATAAAAATAGGAAATTTTTGAAAAATTTCCTATAAAAATAGGAAATTTTTGAAAAATTTCCTATAAAAATAGGAAATTTTTGAAAAATTTCCTATAAAAATAGGAAATTTTTGAAAAATTTCCTATAAAAATAGGAAATTTTTGAAAAATTTCCTATAAAAATAGGAAATTTTTGAAAAATTTCCTATAAAAATAGGAAATTTTTGAAAAATTTCCTATAAAAATAGGAAATTTTTGATTTCCTATAAAAATAGGAAATTTTTGAAAAATTTCCTATAAAAATAGGAAATTTTTGAAAAATTTCCTATAAAAATAGGAAATTTTTGAAAAATTTCCTATAAAAATAGGAAATTTTTGAAAAATTTCCTATAAAAATAGGAAATTTTTGAAAAATTTCCTATAAAAATAGGAAATTTTTGAAAAATTTCCTATAAAAATAGGAAATTTTTGAAAAATTTCCTATAAAAATAGGAAATTTTTGAAAAATTTCCTATAAAAATAGGAAATTTTTGAAAAATTTCCTATAAAAATAGGAAATTTTTGAAAAATTTCCTATAAAAATAGGAAAATTTTGAAAAATTTCCTATAAAAATAGGAAAATTTTGAAAAAATTCCTATAAAAATAGGAAATTTTTGAAAAATTTCCTATAAAAATAGGAAATTTTTGAAAAATTTCCTATAAAAATAGGAAATTTTTGAAAAATTTCCTATAAAAATAGGAAATTTTTGAAAAATTTCCTATAAAAATAGGAAATTTTTGAAAAATTTCCTATAAAAATAGAAAATTTTTGAAAAATTTCCTATAGAAATAGGAAATTTTTGAAAAATTTCCTATAAAAATAGGAAATTTTTGAAAAATTTCCTATAAAAATAGGAAATTTTTGAAAAATTTCGTATAAAAATAGGAAATTTTTGAAAAATTTCCTATAAAAATAGGAAATTTTTGAAAAATTTCCTATAAAAATAGGAAATTTTTGAAAAATTTCCTATAAAAATAGGAAATTTTTGAAAAATTTCCTATAAAAATAGGAAATTTTTGAAAAATTTCCTATAAAAATAGGAAATTTTTGAAAAATTTCCTATAAAAATAGGAAATTTTTGAAAAATTTCCTATAAAAATAGGAAATTTTTGAAAAATTTCCTATAAAAATAGGAAATTTTTGAAAAATTTCCTATAAAAATAGGAAATTTTTGAAAAATTTCCTATAAAAATAGGAAATTTTTGAAAAATTTCCTATAAAAATAGGAAATTTTTGAAAAATTTCCTATAAAAATAGGAAATTTTTGAAAAATTTCCTATAAAAATAGGAAATTTTTGAAAAATTTCCTATAAAAATAGGAAATTTTTGAAAAATTTCCTATAAAAATAGGAAATTTTTGAAAAATTTCCTATCAAAATAGGAAATTTTTGAAAAATTTCCTATAAAAATAGGAAATTTTTGAAAAATTTCCTATAAAAATAGGAAATTTTTGAAAAATTTCCTATAAAAATAGGAAATTTTTGAAAAATTTCCTATAAAAATAGGAAATTTTTGAAAAATTTCCTATAAAAATAGGAAATTTTTGAAAAATTTCCTATAAAAATAGGAAGTTTTTGAAAAATTTCCTATAAAAATAGGAAATTTTTGAAAAATTTCCTATAAAAATAGGAAATTTTTGAAAATTTTCCTATAAAAATAGGAAATTTTTGAAAAATTTCCTATAAAAATAGGAAATTTTTGAAAAATTTCCTATAAAAATAGGAAATTTTTGAAAAATTTCCTATAAAAATAGGAAATTTTTGAAAAATTTCCTATAAAAATAGGAAATTTTTGAAAAATTTCCTATAAAAATAGGAAATTTTTGAAAAATTTCCTATAAAAATAGGAAATTTTTGAAAAATTTCCTATAAAAATAGGAAATTTTTGAAAAATTTCCTATAAAAATAGGAAATTTTTGAAAAATTTCCTATAAAAATAGGAAATTTTTGAAAAATTTCCTATAAAAATAGGAAATTTTTGAAAAATTTCCTATAAAAATAGGAAATTTTTGAAAAATTTTCTATAAAAATAGGAAATTTTTGAAAAATTTCCTATAAAAATAGGAAATTTTTGAAAAATTTCCTATAAAAATAGGAAATTTTTGAAAAATTTCCTATAAAAATAGGAAATTTTTGAAAAATTTCCTATAAAAATAGGAAATTTTTGAAAAATTTCCTATAAAAACAGGAAATTTTTGAAAAATTTCCTATAAAAATAGGAAATTTTTGAAAAATTTCCTATAAAAATAGGAAATTTTTGAAAAATTTCCTATAAAAATAGGAAATTTTTGAAAAATTTCCTATAAAAATAGGACATTTTTGAAAAATTTCCTATAAAAATAGGAAATTTTTGAAAAATTTCCTATAAAAATAGGAAATTTTTGAAAAATTTCCTATAAAAAAGGAAATTTTTAAAAAAATTTTGATAAAAAAAATAAATTTTTAAAATATTTTCTATAAAATTAAGAAATTTTTGAAAAAATTTATATAAATTTTTTGTAAAACTTTCTATAAAAATAAGATTTTTTTTTTTTAAATTTCCTTTAAGGGATTTTTTTTTTTTTCAAAACTATCAGCAAAAAATGTTTGGTATATTTTTGGGCCTAAAAAACACTTTTCAAAAATCACTAACTAGTTTAGGGCTATATTTGAAATAAACTCTCAGTTTGTTTAAATTTTTTTAAAAAATGATATATGTAAACATATCCAAACTTCCTCAATACCCTAAAGCAATTCCAATTATTTTAAACTTTAATTTCTTATTATTGTTATTTAACCAAAAGTATTCGAATTTTTGAACAAATTATATTTTATGCCACAAATGAAATAATCATAAAATTTATTGTCATAATTGTGGCTGCAATTGTTGTATTTTTTCCATGAAACTTAATTTTGTTTCTTAAACTTTTGCGAGGAAAAACTAGACCAAATAGAGCATCAGGAAATACAAGAGAAAAACTTTGTGTAAATGACAAAATAAAATCTAGAAAAATTAAAATAAAAATTTTTTAGTTAGTTGCTCTGGTAGTTGAACAAACAAATAGTAGAGCAAAAATATTAATAATAATTTCTTTGTTTTCTGTTACTTTTTCGAGCTTTTTCTTCTTTTTTTCCGAGAAGAAAAAAGTTTATCTCTGTTAGTATGCTACAATGTATGCCATGCTTTTTGTAGCTCAAAAGTATGCTTTGGTTTTTTTTTAGTTTAAAACAGCAAAAGTTTCAGTAACAAGTATTTCATTTGTTGTTGGAAGAGAGAGAGAGAAAAAAATGGAGGTGGCAAAACTTTCAAATGGAAAATATAAAGAAATTAATGAATTATTTACAAAAAAATAGGAGAAGAAAACTAAAAAAACAACAAAAAGAGAAATTTAAAAACTTTTTATTTATTTTTGTTGGGTAAGTTTTGTAAAAAAAATAGAACTAACTAGAAATTTATTATATTAAAGGGTTTTGAAGAGAAATTAAAAAATTTTAATATAAAAAATGAAAAATGAAATTACAGAAATCTAGACTTTGATACTCGTACAAAGAGAAAAATGTTTGAATTAATGTGAAACATTTTAAAAAGCTAATGATAATAGTTTGCAATAATAAAGCATACTTTAGGGTGTTTATAAAAAATTTTAATAACTCTTTAAAATTTAATAGTTTCAGAAAATTTACTTATTTAATTTACTTTATTTCTGTAATATACCAAAGTTTATTGAATAAACTTTAACAGCAGCTGTTTGAAATAAAATTGAAGCATACTTCTAGGAATTACATTTAATTTATGAAGTACAAAAATGTTATTTAATGAAAAGCAATTAGACTTTATTCTAAGCTAACTAAACATTAAATTTTATATCCTATAAAAATAAGAACATTTTGAAAATTTTCCTATAAAAATAAGAAATTTTTGAAAATTTCCCTACAAAAGTAATTTTTGAAAAAATTTTCTTCAAAAATAAGAAATTTTTAAAAAACTTCCCACAAAAATAAGACATCCTGCAAAATTTCTTATACAAATAGGAAACTTTTGAAAAATTTCCTATAAAAATAAGAAATTTTTGAAAAATTTCCTATAAAAAAAAGAAATTTTTGAAAAATTTCCTATAAAAAAATACATTTTTGAAAAACTTCCTATAAAAAAAGAAATTTTTAAAAAATTTCCTGTAAAAATAAGAAATTTTTGAAAACTTCCTTATAAAAATAAGAAATTGTAGAAAAAAATTCTGTAAATATAGGAAATTAAAAACTTGTATATGAAATTTTTCAAAAATGTTCCTATTTTTATAAGAAAATTTTTTAAAATTTCTTATTTTTGTAGGAAAAAGTTAAAAAATTTCCTATTTTTATAGTAAATTTTTCAAAAGTTTATTTTTTTCATTGAAAATTTTTCAAAAATTTTCTATTTTTATAGGAAATTTTTAAACATTTTCTATCTTTATAGGCAATTTTTTAAAAATTTCTTTTTTTATAAAAAAATTTTCAAAAAATTTTTTTCTTGATAGGAAATTTTTCAAAACTTTCTTTTTTGTATAGGAAATTTAAAAAAATCCTATTTTTATATGTTTTTATAGGACATTTTTCAAAAAGTTTCTATTTTTATAGTAAATTTTTCAAAAATTTTATATTTTTATACGAAAAATGTCCCATTTTTATAGGAAATTAAAAAAAAAAAATCCATTTTTGTAGAATTTTTTTTAATTCCTTATTCTTATACGAAATTTTTCAAAAAAATTTAATATTTTTACTGGAAATTTTTCAAAAATTTAATATTTTTATAGGATATTTTTCAAAAATTTCAGATTTTTGTAGAAAATTTTTGAAAAATTTCATATTTATTCAGGAAATTTTTCCAAAATTTCATAATTTTATAGGAAATTTTTCCAAAAATTTCATAGTTTTATAGGAATTTTTAAAAAATTTCATATTTTTTCAAAAGATATTGAAAATTTTCCTACAAAAATAAGAAATTTTTGAAAAATTTCCTACAAAAGTAAGAAATTTTTGTAAAATTTCCTATAAAAATAAGAAATTTTTGAAAAATTTCCTATAGAGAAAAGAAATTTTTGAAAAATTTCTTATAAAATAAGAGATTTTTGAAAAAATTTCCTATAAAAATAAGAAATTTTTGAATTTTTTTTTTATAAAAATAAGAAATTTTTCAAAAATTCAAAAATAAAAAAGGAAACTATTAAAAAATTTCCTATAAAATAAGAAATTTTTGTAAAAATTCCCAATCAAGATAAGAAATTTTAAAAAAATTTCTTATAGAAATAAGAAATTTTTCAAAAATTGTTTTATAAAAATAAGAAATTTTAAAAAAGTTTTCTTTAAAAATATAAAATTTTTGAAAAATTTTTTATAAAAATAAGAAATTTTTGAAAAAGTTCTTATAAAAAGAAAGAAATTTTGAATAATAAAAAAAATGAATTTTTTAAAAATTCCTATAAAAATAAGATATTTTTGAAAAATTTCTTATAAAAATAATAAATTTTTGAAAATTTTTCTATAAAAATAAGAAAATTTTGAAAAATTTTCTTTAAACATATGATATTTTTGAATAATTTACAATAAAAATTAGAAATGATTGAAAAGTTTCTTATTAACAAAAAATATTTTCAATAAAATCTTAATTTTTGTCTTATTTCAATTATCTAGCCCTCACGCTAAACAAAGCTTTTCCTCAAAAATACTGCAAAATTTGATCTCAAACAAGAAAATATTTAATTTATTTGGTTTCTTCTCTCCTACCAGCCTCTACTAAATTACATAAGTACATCTAGAAAAATATTAATCCGTTTTTCCTAAAACAAACCAAAAAACTAAACCATATGTATACACAGAAGACAAATTATACTAAAACTCCCAAGAAGCTGCAGTAGAAACAACAAAATTGGAAGTAAAATTCAAACAGGGAAAAAATACTCAGAAAAACTATAATCAAAATATAATTTATTAACATTCTCAAACCACACAGAACTTTAGTTCCATGCAACAAGATCAAAGCCATTTTCCAAATAGACCAAATTATAAAAAACAACAACAAACTCAACCCGGAAAAACCCAGAAAAATAAACTCCAAATGAAATAACTTTAAAGTTGAAGATGATAAAGAACATAACACAAACAAATAAAACAACTACAGAAAAACTTTTCCCAAAGAATAATTAAGAAAAAATTAAAACAACAAAAACGAGTTAAAAAAATAAAAAACTGCAGATATTTGTTTTAGTTTTTCACAAAAAACCCAAATGAGAAGAAGCACAAACATCCGGAAGTTGGAAAAGTTTATTTACATACACGGAGCAGCTACCGAAGCTCACAGAATTCAGTCGAATTATTTTATGACATGGAAATAATGCCAGAAGTATTACAAATAGACTTATGTTCTTAAGAAAGAAATTAAGAAAAACAGACGAATGCAAAAACAAGCAGAAAACGTAAAGAAATTAAAAGAAAATTTATTTCATTCTAAAGAAAACTGAGGCGCCGAAATAAAGTTATTTAATTGTTTGAAGCCTTAAGGTAGGCTACGAAATTTCATTTTACAAATTACTTTATGTTATGAAAATATAAAATAGAGAGCCCCAAAGTAGGCAACGAAAACCTCATTAGTTAAGTGAAAAAAGCTAAGGTAAGTTTTTGTTTAAAAAACTTGACAAAAGAACGAGTTTTTAATAGAAAAGTTGAAAAAAATTGAGTTTTCTATAGAAAAGTTGACAAAAGGACGAGTTTTCTATAGCAGAGTTGTCTCAAAGGCATGTTTTCTTTAGACAAGTTGTCTCAAGAGCCAGTTTTCTATAGAAGAGTTGTCGGAAGGGCAAGTTTTTTATAGAAAAATTGTCTCAAGGCAAGTTTCAGTAGGACAAGTTTTCTATAGAAAAGTTGCCAGTAGAGCAAGTTTTCTATAAAAAAGTTGCCAGTAGGGCAAGTTTTCTATAGAATAGTTGCCAGTAGGGCAAGTTTTCTATAGAAAAGTTGCCAGTAAAGCAAGTTTTCTATAGAAAAGTTGCCAGTAAAGCAAGTTTTCTATAGAAAAGTTGCCAGTAAAGCAAGTTTTCTATAGAAAAGTTGCCAGTAGGGCAAGTTTTCTATAGAAAAGTTGCCAGTAGGGCAAGTTTTCTATAGAAAAGTTGCCAGTAGGGCAAGTTTTCTATAGAAAAATTGCCAGTAGGGCAAGTTTTCTATAGAAAGGTTGTCAGTAGGGCAAGTTTTCTATAGAAACTTTGTCAGTAGGGCAAGTTTTCTATAGAAAAGTTGCCAGTAGGCCAAGATTTCTATAGATAAGTTGTCAATAGGGCAAGTTTGCTAAAAAACATTTTAAAGCTCCTAAGAGTATGCTAAGTTTTATATAAACAAATATATAAACTGTAGCTGATAGAATTTTATGTTTTTTTTTCAGAAAAGAAAATTTAAATTTCTTTCCATATTTCAAAAAATTTTAAATGTTTGCTCGAAGCATCAACTACAAGCTTTCTTTTTCATAATACGATAAAATCGAATTGGAGGGCAACAACAAAAAAAAAATCAATTTAATGTCTTCATTATCATTTTAACAAACAACCAGGAATTGACACCTAAAAATATACTGTATATTACGAAATAAACACCAAAACAATATTAGAAAAACAAACAAGATAATTTTAACTTGAAACAGGCCCAAAAGAAACAAAAAAACCCCAACTAATGGCTACAAAATAATAAATGATCTGTTAGCACACAACAGGCGGCGGAGTTAAAGACAAGAAAAACAGCAGAAAAAAACACCCCACAAAAAACAGAAAATATTGATATAAAAAGGGGCCAAAAGTAAAAACTCTCCACAATTTTTTTTCCATTTTTGTGGTTCTTAGAATTTGGCAGAATTTCTTAACATTTAACATTATTTGGAGTTCTAGCTTTATTTTCTGTTTTTTTTTTTGCTTTATTTATTTAAAAGTGTAGTATACTTTTGGGCTATTTTTTTTTTTTGTTCAAACACAAAGTTCACAGCTTATTTGAAATTTGGTAAGAGGGAGACGACGACCGTTATGTTTTTTATTGCCCTTTTTACGTCTTGTATTGTTGGTCTGTTAGACTTGTAAAACATTGTGTTCTATTGCATACTTTTAGGCGGTTGTTAATATTTGTTATTCATTCTTTGGCCACAGTCTAGCAAATGGCTGGCTGTTATATTATAGATGGTTGTTAAGAAATGCTTGTTCAAAAGTATCAATGTAAATTGTATTACATTTTTTTTGCTACTACTTTTTAATACTCCCAATTGCTTTTTGCACTGCCCCCCAAATACCTGCTACACTTTTTGCTCGTTGTTTTGCTATTGTCTGTTTGGCAAAGAAATATTTAACATTACTTGTATATATTTTTTGTTATTGGCTAAAATCCTAATTGTTTCTTTTTGTTTTCGATTGTTTTATTATGCCAATTTTTTTGGAGTACTTGTTTCGGTTTAATAGTCCATTTCATTGACAATTATCATAATATTTAAATGTTATTGTTTTTCTAGAAATTGCTTTAATTTTTGCTGTTTTGGCAGACGCCACTAATCCATTGGAGATTGGTACTTAATAATAATCAGTTTAATTTTATTGATTTGCTTATTTTATAGTTCGATTGTAAAACAATTAAATTGATTATCGAGCTGTTAAAATCTGATGTCAATTACAAATTTTAATTATTTTGTCGAAGCCATATAACTAAAAACAATATAAGTTAAAGAAGTCTTGTTAACTAACAGAATTAAAGGTACTTTCCTCGATACAGAGTTTACTTTTAGGCGTCAGTTAAAACATTTTTTTAAAACTTAAAATATTACCAAATTTTTTTAAGTAAATTTTTTAGAGTCATTAAGTCACTTTTTAACATTTTAATAGAGGTTGTTCATATATACATTAACTGCCCACTATTTTTTCAATTTAAAGTCATAAAAAATGATCATCCCAAATGTTTTAAGTGAAATATTTCATATTTTAAAAAATATATTTGAAAAAGCTGTAAAAAGCAAAGAAGAAAATTTAAGGAATTTAAATTTTTCTGAAGCTTTGAAATATTTAGAAATTTGTGTAAGAAATTTTGTCTTCAGTAAACTTTTTTTCAATCAAATTCTTCTATAAAAAACTTCCACTTACGACAAATTTTCTATAGAAAACATTCCCTCTATACAACTTTTCTGTAGAAAATATGCAGACATCTTTTCTATAGAAAATATGCCCCCAAGACATCCTTTTTATAGAATACATGCCCTCCAGCCAACTTTTCTATAGAAAACTTGTCCTTCTGACAACTTTTCTATAAAAAACTTGTCCGTCCGACAAGTTTTCTATAGAAAACTTGTCCTTCTAACAACTTTTCCATAAAAACTTGTCCTTCTGACAACTTTTCTAAAGAAAACTTGCCCTTCCGCCAACTTTTCTATAGAAAACTTGCCCTTCCGCCAACTTTTCTATAGAAAACTTGCCCTTCCGCCAACTTTTCTATAGAAAACTTGCCCTTCCGCCAACTTTTCTATAGAAAACTTGCCCTTCCCGCCAACTTTTCTATAGAAAACTTGCCCTTCCGCCAACTTTTCTATAGAAAACTTGCCCTTCCGCCAACTTTTCTATAGAAAACTTGCCCTTCCGCCAACTTTTCTATAGAAAACTTGCCCTTCCGCCAACTTTTCTATAGAAAACTTGCCCTTCCGCCAACTTTTCTATAGAAAACTTGCCCTTCCGCCAACTTTTCTATAGAAAACTTGCCCTTCCGCCAACTTTTCTATAGAAAACTTGCCCTTCCGCCAACTTTTCTATAGAAAACTTGCCCTTCCGCCAACTTTTCTATAGAAAACTTGCCCTTCCGCCAACTTTTCTATAGAAAAATTGCCCTTCCGCCAACTTTTCTATAGAAAACTTGCCCTTCCGCCAACTTTTCTATAGAAAAATTGCCCTTCCGCCAACTTTTCTATAGAAAACTTGCCCTTCCGCCAACTTTTCTATAGAAAACTTGCCCTTCCGCCAACTTTTCTATAGAAAACTTGCCCTTCCGCCAACTTTTCTATAGAAAACTTGCCCTTCCGCCAACTTTTCTATAGAAAACTTGCCCTTCCGCCAACTTTTCTATAGAAAACTTGCCCTTCCGCCAACTTTTCTATAGAAAACTTGCCCTTCCGCCAACTTTTCTATAGAAAACTTGCCCTTCCGCCAACTTTTCTATAGAAAACTTGCCCTTCCGCCAACTTTTCTATAGAAAACTTGCCCTTCCGCCAACTTTTCTATAGAAAACTTGCCCTTCCGCCAACTTTTCTATAGAAAACTTGCCCTTCCGCCAACTTTTCTATAGAAAACTTGCCCTTCCGCCAACTTTTCTATAGAAAACTTGCCCTTCCGCCAACTTTTCTATAGAAAACTTGCCCTTCCGCCAACTTTTCTATAGAAAACTTGCCCTTCCGCCAACTTTTCTATAGAAAACTTGCCCTTCCGCCAACTTTTCTATAGAAAACTTGCCCTTCCGCCAACTTTTCTATAGAAAACTTGCCCTTCCGCCAACTTTTCTATAGAAAACTTGCCCTTCCGCCAACTTTTCTATAGAAAACTTATCTTTCCGACAACTTTTCTATAGAAAACTTTTTCTTCAAACAACTTTTTTTTAGAAACATTTAATTTTTTCGAAAATTTCTATAGAAATATTTTATGTAATTTCTTTTAATTTATATTTCTTAACTTTAATGTTTAATTATCTTTTCAAATTCTTGTGGTTATATTTTCTCTTTACCCTTATTAAATATTCAATTTATATAAATTGTTTTATTAATTTTCAAACCCTTTCTTAGTATTAGCAAATATTTCAAATATTTCCCCTTTAGTATTTATTATTGCATACCTCCAAGGGGGTTTACTTACTGCTTCAATAATAATGTTTGTGTATGTGTTTGTGTGTATTGGAACTATCAGCAATATTCTAAACTAATAAAACTTTCAGCAAAAATGTCAAGCTGTCTTTCTAAATAGAAAACTATTATACAAAGAAGACAGAATTCTAGAAAAAAAAATATTAAAAAAACAGTGAAAACTTTTTAAATATTTACGAAACATTTCTGTTTTTTTTTTTGTTTGTTGTTTGTCAGACCAAATAGAGTTGAAAGCATAATTTTAGGCCTGTCAAATTGAAATCAAAAAATAATTGTAAAAAATTGTTTAGAGATATATTAAAGCTAAAGCAAATTTGAAGCTGAAACTATTTATGTATAGCCTATTTAAAGGCTGTTTTGTGTAAATAATTATCAAGGGAATTTGATGTCTCTTAAACAAAAGCTTTATAAAATATTTATATTTTAAAACAAAATGACAAGTGTTTCTTATTTTTTCTTACACTCAATTAGGCTTTAACTTTTCAGCTTATTTTTTTCTTCTGATGATTTTCTTTGTGTATCACAAGTTCTCTTGATTGTTTGTCTTTGAAATAAATATTTAAAATTTATTTTTTTACTTATCTGGCAAAAATGGCTTTTTTATGTGTTCATATTCTTCTCGTAAAAGGCTCATCATCTGTTTATTATTCTTATTATTATTTAATGTTCTTTTGAAACCAAAACGAACATTTTTTTAGGAATTTCTTTTTCTTTGTATTTAAATTATTAACAGGTGTTTGCTTTTCTTTTCTATCAATGTTTTAGTCTCTTATTATATTTGTGTGTTAACAATTGAAAGCACAAATAATTCTGTCCACTTTTTTTTTGCAAACACCTTAAAGTATACCCTAAAAACTTAATATTTTCTAATGCTTTGGCAAATAATCGTAAAAAACAGGATTTTTTTTAACTTAAAGCATTTGAAAGTAGGTGAAAATGTAGAATTTAAATCCCCGTATTATGAGTTCGAAGAAAAAAGAATAGAATAAATATTAAAATTTATCCTAAGGCTAAAAATATACTCAAATGAAAATGTAAATAATATTAAGATAACTCAAGAAAAATTCCCCCTTCTACAGAACAATTGAATGTAGGCCATGTATTATATAGAAAAGTTGTTCAAGTTGTTCAAAATTGGGCGTTTGGGCAAGCTTTCTATAGAAAAATTGGCGGTAGAGCAAGTTTTCTATAGAAAAGTTGGCGGTAGGGGCAAGTTTTCTATAGAAAAGTTGGCGGTAAGGGCAAGTTTTCTATACAAAAGTTGGCGGTAGGGCAAGTTTTCTATAGAAAAGTTGGCGGTTAGGGCAAGTTTTCTATAGAAAAGTTAGCGGTAGGGCAAGTTTTTCTATAGAAAAGTTGGCGGGTTAGGGCAAGTTTTCTATAGAAAAGTTGGCGGTAGGGGTAGGGCAAGTTTTTCTTTAGAAAAGTTGGCGGTAGGGCAATTTTTCTTTAGAAAAGTTGGCGGTAGGGCCAGTTTTTCTTTAGAAAAGTTGGCGGTAGGGCCAGTTTTCTTTAGAAAATTGGCGGTAGGGAGCAAGTTTTCTTAGAAAATTGGCGGTAGGGGCAAGTTTTCTATAGAAAAGTTGGGGCGGGTAGGGCAAGTTTTCTATTGAAAAGTTGGCGGTAGGGCAAGTTTTTCTATAGAAAAGTTGGCGGTTAGGGCAAGTTTTCTATAGAAAAGTTTGCGGGTAGGGCAAGTTTTCTATAGAAAAGTTGGGCGGTAGGGCAAGATTTCTATAGAAAAGTTGGCGGGTAGGGCAAGTTTTCTATAGAAAAGTTGGCGGTAGGGGGCAAGTTTTCTATAGAAAAGTTGGCGGGTAGGGGTAGGGCAAGTTTTCTATAGAAAAGTTGGCGGGTAGGGCAAGTTTTCTATAGAAAAGTTGGCGGGTAGGGGCAAGTTTTCTATAGAAAAGTTGGCGGTAGGGGCAATTTTTCTATAGAAAAGTTGGCGGGTAGGGCAAGTTTTCTATAGAAAAGTTGGCGGGTAGGGCAAGTTTTCTATAGAAAAGTTGGCGGTAGGGGGCAAGTTTTCTATAGAAAAGTTGGCGGTAGGACAAGTTTTCTATAGAAAAGTTGGCGTGGTAGGGCAAGTTTTCTATAGAAAAGTTGGCGGTAGGGCAAGTTTTCTATAGAAAAGTTGGCGGTAGGGCAAGTTTTCTATAGAAAAGTTGGCGGTAGGGCAAGTTTTCTTTAGAAAAGTTGTCGATGGGACAAGTTTTCTTTAGAAAAGTTGTCGATGAGACAAGTTTTCTTTACAAAAGTTGTCGGTGGGACAAGTTTTGTTTAAAAAAGTTGTCGGTGAGACAAGTTTTCTTTAGAAAAGTTGTCGGTGGGACAAGTTTTCTTTAGAAAAGTTGTCGGTGGGACAAGTTTTTTTTTAGAAAAGTTGTCGGTGGGACAAGTTTTCTTTATAAAAGTTGTCGGTAGCACAAGTTTTCTTTTAGAAAAGTGTCCGAAAGGACAAGTTTTCTTTAGAAAAGTGTCCGGAAGGACAAGTTTTCTTTAGAAAAGTGTCCAGAAGTACAAGTTTTCTTTAGAAAAGTGTCCGGAAGGACAAGTTTTCTTAAGAAAAGTTGTCGGTAGGACAATGTGAAAAGTTTTTTTTCAGTTGAATTCAATTACATTTTGTAAAAATCTGTCTACTGGGGAAAGTTTGAAGAGTTAATCCAGTCAATTCTATTGGTTTTTTTTTTTCTAAAAATAAAATGATGACGTTTGTAACTTTTATATAACAAAATA
Source organism: Stomorhina lunata (assembly GCA_933228675.1). Taxonomy (NCBI): domain Eukaryota; kingdom Metazoa; phylum Arthropoda; class Insecta; order Diptera; family Rhiniidae; genus Stomorhina; species Stomorhina lunata. The sequence continues at coordinate 14,283,404 of OW121741.1, forward strand.
AAATTCTACAATTTCTCCTTAAGCTAAAGTACAAAATATATTTTAAAATAATTCCCTTAGTTTTTCTGTGGTTTTCCAAAGACAAAAATAAACTAAAACTTATAAGAACAAAAAAAATGTATTCAAAAAAAAAAAAAGATGAAAAATTGAGAGGAAAAACCTTCAGTTTAAAGCTGATATAAACCTGTACTTGGAGTATATTGACTTACTTACACAAAAGCAAGAAATCCAAATATACAAAATACATACATGGAAACGAAATACATATAAACCTTGAATACTTTTACCAAAGCACTCTAACATGAACACATGGATGGATGGCTGGTTAAACATCTAGGAAAACCAAGTTCCCTTGAATCTAAAGTGAATATAGAGAAACGAATCGAATCGATTACTTCAATTGCAAAAGGTATACAATTGATTGACAAATATCTATTCAACTCAAAACTGCTGGCAGTGCAGCAAATAGAGTTTAAGGAACCTTTTTACTTAAAATAATATAGAAATGCATACAAATGTAAGAGTATGTGTGAGGAGTTACATATTCAATATCTAGGAAAACGTTGTTCTACGTTAAAGTCATATCGAAAATGTTGTATGTATACGAAATTTTCAAGCAGTAAAAAATTGAAATGTTATAAAAAAAAAATCAATTTTCCTTTTACATGCACATTTTCCATTTAGAAAACTATTTTTTTACAAAACTAAAAAAACAAACATTTTTCGAGCACAAAAAACAAAACAGAAAAAAACGCATCAGATTTATAAATGCGAAAAGCATTTCGTTTGAAAAAGAATTTTCCAAGGGATTTTGAATCCTTTTAACAAAGTGCTACCTTCCTCTAACACAGATTTCTATTTTTTTACCATTCCTGCTTTCAAAGCTTCGAAAAATATATAAAATATATATGAAACGTGTATATTTTCCATTTTCTAAAATAAACCAGACAAACTGAATACAATCCTGTATCCCAAAAAAAAGCAACGACAAGTATTTGTAGCTTCCCTGAAATTTTTTCTTCACACTCTCAGTGTTTTCACCCAAGAGCAAAACCATCTTGTAAGTTGGTTGTCCTTTAACAAAAAAAAACCCAAATGTTTCTGTTTAGTTAAACAACAATGAGCAAAGAATACAACGATTTAGGTATTTACAATTGACAAATTTCGGTTTTCATTTCTTTTTTTTATTTTCCACTTTTACGTCAAGGAAAAGTAGTTAGAAGCAGTAACTAAAGAAAATGAAACTTTAGCAAGTTTATTTGGATGAAGTGAAAAAAAATATAAAGTTTTTGTTAGAAATTTTAGTTAAGCCAAGGTTGAAATTGCTGGGAGATAAATAGACTGCAATTCTTTTTAAGGAACTTGGAATAAAATTTATTTCAAACAATTTTTTAACCTTAAGAAAATTTTTGATTACAAAAATACATTTAAAATTCAAAATTCCTTCTTAACACTATCTCCTATGTTTTAAAATGTCTCTCCAATAGTAAGTAACCAATATTTATAGGAAAATTTTTCAAAAATTGGTTATTTTTTTCGAAAATTTTTGAACAATTTCTTATTTTTATAGAAAATTTTTTAAAAATTTCTTAATTTTATAGGAAAATTTTCTTATGTTTTTAGAAACTTTCTCAAAAATACAATACAAAAATAAGAAATTTTTGAAAAATTTCCTATAAAAATAAGAAATTTTTGAAAAATTTCCTATAAAAATAGGAAATTTTTGAAAAATTTTCTAAACACATACGAAATTTTCCTATAAAAATAAGAAATTTTTGAAAAATTTTCTTTATAAATAAGACATTTTTGAAAAATTTTCTATATAAATAAGAAATTTTTGAAAAATTTCCTATAAAAATAGGAAATTTTTGAAAATCTTCCTATAAAAATAAGAAATTTTTTAAATCTAGAAAATTTTGTGTAAAAAAAAGAATCTTTTGAAATTTTTCTTTAAAAATAAGACATTTTTGGAAAATTTTCTATATAATAAGAAATTTAAAAAAAAATTCTATGAAAAATTTGTTCATCTTATTTTTTAAAGAAATTTTAAAAAATTTTTATTTGTTTAGCAAATTTTTCAAAAATTTCTTATTTTTATAGGAGATTTTTCAAAAATGTCTGATTTTTATAGGAAATTTTTAATAAATGTCTGATTTGTATAGGAAATTTTTCAAAAATTTGTTATTTTTATAGGAAATTTTTCAAAAATTTCTTAGTTTTATATAAAAAATTTCCTATCAAAATAAAAAATTTTTGAAAAATTTCCTATAAAAATAACAAATTTTTGAAAAATTTCCCATAAAAATAAGAAATTTTTGAAAATTTTCGTATAAAAATAAGAAATTTTTGAAAAATTTCCTAAAAAAATAAGAAATTTTTGAAAAATTTCCTATAAAAATAAGAAATTTTTGAAAAATTTCCTATAAAAATAAGAAATTTTTGAAAAATTTCCTATAAAAATAAGAAATTTTTGAAAAATTTCCTATCTTAATAAGAAATTTTTGAAAAATTTCCTATCTTAATAAGAAATTTTTGAAAAATTTCCTATAAAAATTGGAAACTTTTGAAAAATTTCCTATAAAAATAGGAAATTTTTCAAAAATTTCCTACAAAAATAAAAAATTTTTGAAAAATTTCCCATAAAAATAGAAAATTTTTCAAAAATTTCCTACAAAAATAAGAAATTTTTGAAAAATTTCCTATAAAAATTGGAAATTTTGGAAAATTTTCCTAAAAAAATAGGAAATTTTTGAAAAATTTTCTATACAAATACGAAATTTTTGAAAAGATTCCTATAAAAATAGGGCATTTTTGAAAAATTTCCCATAAAAATAGGGTATTTTTGAAAAATTTCCTATAAAAATAGGAAATTTTTGAAAAAGTTCCTACAGAAATAAGAAATTTTTGAAAAATTTCCTATAAAAATAAGAAATTTTTGAAAAATTACCTATAAAAATAAGAAATTTTTGAAAAATTTCCTATAAAAATAAGAAATTTTTGAAAAATTTCCTATAAAAATAAGAAATTTTTGAAAATTTTCCTATAAAATTAAGAAATTTTTGAAAAATTTCCTATAAAAATAAAAAATTTCTTGTAAAAATAAAAAATTTTTTAAAAGTTTAAAAAATTTGCTATTTTTATAGAAAATTTATTAAAAATTTATTAAAAAATTTCCTATTTTTATAGGAAAATTTTCAAAACTTTCCCATTTTTATAAAAAATTTTTCAAAAATTTCCTATTTTTATAAGAAATTTTCAATTTTTATAGGAAATTTTTCAAAAATTTCCTTTTTTTATAGGAAATTTTTCAAAAATTTCTTAATTTTATAGGAAAATTTTCATAGGCAATTTTCTAAAAATTTCTCATTTTTATAAGAAATTTTAAAATTTTCGAAATTATTTAAAAATTTGTTATTTTAGTAGGAAATTTTTAAAAATTTTCTATTTTTATAGGAAATTTTTTAAAAATTTATATTTTTATAGGAAATTTTAAAAAAATTTCTTATATTTATAGGAAAATTTTCAAAAATTTATTTTTTTTCGTAGCAAATTTGTTATAATTTCTTATATTTCTAGGACATTTTTCAACAATTTTTTATTTTGATAGGAAATTTTTCAAAAATTTTTATTTTTCACAAAATTTTTAAAAAATTTCTTATTTTTATGGGAAATTTTTCAAAAATTTCTTATTTTTATAGGAAATTTTTGAAAATTTTCTTATTTTTATAGGAATTTTGTCAAAAATTTCTTATTTTTATAGGATTTTTTTTAGAATTTTTTTTATAGGAAGCTATCTTTAATGTCTTCCTTAGTTTATGCAATTTTTTTCTTTGAAGTTTTTTATAATTCTATTTATCCCATATTTTAACTGAACAAATAAAGTATCAATACATTCAAAGTCATTGAAAATTTATTAGCCAAACAAATTTACATATTGTTTGCCAACCTAAACAAATATTTAAAGAACGAGATTTATAGATATTGAAGTACAATGACTTGGCAAATATTTACAAATTATCCAACAATTCACACACACGCAAATGGTTTTATTAAAGTGTTTATTTTATAAAGCATGATTTTAGGATAATTTTTTAAATATAAATTTTTTCGAAAGTTTAAGCAATTATTTTTTAATGTTTTATGCAAAAAATCACTTAAATCATACCTTCCCATCTATTTTGCTATAATTTGGGAAACTTTTGTTATATTTAGCATACTTTTAGGCGCTATAAATACTTATTTAAGCCTAGAGACTTTAATAAATAAATTTTTGCTTTATTTTTCCAGTTTTTGGTTAGTGCGTGTTTATTTGTTTGTATTTGTTAATAAATTAATGTAAATTATATTAACTTTTTCCACTTTTTTGGCTGTTATATTTTTCTTCTTATTTTCCTGTTTGACCTTTTCCTGTTCATGTTAAAACTATGAACTCTTAGAATGTATGTCCTTCTATACGACTGTTGCTGTCTTAATATATGTGTGTGTGTGTGCTGGTGTGTGTGTTTATTTCACTTATGTATTTGTTTGGCCATCGTCCTTGTAAGTCAGTTGTTGACAAATATTTATTTCTATCTTCAGTTTATTGTTGTTTATTTTATGGCTTTAACTTTGGTTGTTAATATTTAGTTTTTCTCTTTAGCTTTTCCTTATTTTTTGTTTGTTTATTTAGTTTTCGCTTATGTTTTTTCTCGGAAATTTTTTCTATACTTTTTCTAATGTTTGGGAAAGACTTTATGCGGTCAAATTATGGCGCATAATTAGAAAAAAAGAAATATGGTGCATAAAGTATATTTAAGACTTTTGGCTAATTGAAATTTAAGTATTTTTTTTTTTTTTTGCTGCAAGACAATTTTGAAAACAATTTATGATTTTATAAGTAAATCTGGAAAAAATATGGCATATTTTTAGGAGCTAAACATAATTTTCTATTATTTTTCAAATATATTAGCTATAATGGAAATTTGTATAAATTATACAAACATTTAAAGAAAAAAAGTTTTTCGTGAACATTAACGAATAGACCTTTCAAGGCTAGAAACATCCTTAAAATAGAAAGCTTAAATAAGCTTTCTATTTTCTTCTTAAATCTTTCTTAAATTTTGTGTGGCCTTTAAAAACTTTCACGTTTTTTCTTTTGCTAAATTGAATAGAATTTTTTTAGGCGTCTTTTTTCTATAGATGAAAAATGTTTCCATTACACAACTAAAGCTAACATCATCCGAAAAAAAAGTTTTTGTTTGATTTGTTTCCGCATGGTTTAGGCTAAACTACAAATTTAATTAAAACAAAAAAAAATCCTCTAAAAACTAAATTCTTGGCAAGCAAAAAATGGGTAGAATCGCATAGCAAGATTATAGAAGATTCAAAGCATAATTTTAGGTGTTTTGGCAAACGCATGATGAAACCTAAGGTCTTGCAAAACTAGAAACTAGTTTTAAGAACAAAAAAAGTTTGCCACTAGCTCTGTTGCTATTAAATAGCCTTAATATTAAAACCAAACACATCTTTCTTTTTCGAAATATCATAAATTTCGAATCGAATACAAAACACTAGCTGTTTTGAGTGATTGCCACTGATTTCCTAAACAATTTCAAACTAAGCATTAAATTTCAATATTTCTTATCTAAACCCTAAAAAGAACTGACCCTGACTCTTTTAAGCTTCTAACCAAATACTTTTCAATATAATAGAATATCTGATACTTAGTTAAATACTTGGCTAGTCTTTAACTAAATTCCTTCAAATCCATACATTTAAGACAAAAAGAAATATTTGTATAAATACCTTAGAATAGACTACAAAAATAAACTAAGCCCTAAAGTATGTAGTGTAGTAAATCTCAAACAGTTACATTAAAGAAAAGCTACAAAAGAAGAAAAAAGACTCAATACTTAAGCTGCTTATTTAAAACAAAACATGCTAAGAATTCATACTAAGGCTTAAGTATGTTATAATTTTAAAAATGATTTCAAATATTTATGTAAAAACATTTACTTGCAATTTTCAAGCTCCTCAAAGAAGACTTTACTTTATAGTTTTTAAAGTATCCTTAAAGTATTACAATTATTAAGTTGTTGTTATAATTTATTTCTAAATGAAATCTTTGTAAATTAAAATCTTCTTCAAAAAATAAACAAATACTTGCATTTAAATAAATCTTATTACTTTTTAATGAAAGAAACTTCATTAAATAAATAAAGTGGATATTTATGATAAATTGTCTAAATAATTGTTTGAAAAAGCAAATGATATTTAGAAACTATTTAACATGAGTAATAACCAGTTGTAATACATATTTCTTAACATGAGCTTCAAATATATTCACAACATTTTAAAATAAAAATTTAAAAATTCCTCGCATAAGCCTAAAAGCATGCTATGGAAATTGCAAAAAGTTTTATTGATAAACAAAATCTTGTTAAATTTAACAATTAAGCAATTTAAATTCAAAATTTACTAAAAAAAATAAGAAATTTTGTAAAAATTTTCTATAAAAATATGAAATTTTTGAAAAATTTGCTAAAAAAATAAGAAATTTTTGAAAAATTTCTTATAAAAATAAAAAAAATTTTGAAAAATTTCCTATAAAAATAAAAATTTTTTTAAAAATTTCCTATAAAAATAAGAAATTTTTGAAAAATTTCCTATAAAAATAAGAAATTTTTCAAAAATTTCCTATAAAAATAAGAAATTTTTGAAAAATTTCCTATAAAAATAAGAATTTTATAAAAATAGGAAATTTTTTAAAAATTTCCCATAAAAATAAAAAAATTTTGAAAAATTTCCTATAAAAATAAAAAATTTTTTGAAAAATTTCTTATAAAAATAAAAAATTTTTTGAAAAATTTCCTATAAAAATTAGAAATTTTTAAAAAATTTCCTATAAAAATAAGAAATTTTTCAAAAATATCCTATAAAAATAAGAAATTTTTTAAAAATTTCCTATAAAAATAAGAAATTTTTCAAAAATTTCCTATAAAAATAAGAAATTTTTTAAAAATTTTCTATAAAAATAAGAAATTTTTGAAAAATTTCCTATAAAAATAAAAATTTTTTGAAAAATTTCCTATAAAAATAAGAAATTTTTGAAAAATTTCCTATAAAAATAAGAAATTTTTGAAAAATTTCCTATAAAAATAAGAAATTTTTGAAAAATTTTCTATAAAAATAAGAAATTTTTGAAAAATTTGCTAAAAAAATAAGAAATTTTTGAAAAATTTCTTATAAAAATAAAAAAAATTTTGAAAAATTTCCTATAGAAATAAAAATTTTTTGAAAAATTTCCTATAAAAATAAGAAATTTTTGAAAAATTTTCTATAAAAATAAGAAATTTTTCAAAAATTTCCTATAAAAATAAGAATTTTATAAAAAAAATTTTGAAAAATTTCCTATAAAAATAAAAAATTTTTTGAAAAATTTCTTATAAAAATAAAAAATTTTTTGAAAAATTTCCTATAAAAATTAGAAATTTTTAAAAAATTTCCTATAAAAATAAGAAATTTTTAAAAAATTTCCTATAAAAATAAGAAATTTTTCAAAAATTTCCTATAAAAATAAGAAATTTTTTAAAAATTTCCTATAAAAATAAGAAATTTTTCAAAAATTTCCTATAAAAATAAGAAATTTTTTAAAAATTTTCTATAAAAATAAGAAATTTTTGAAAAATTTCCTATAAAAATAAGAAATTTTTGAAAAATTTCCTATAAAAATAAGAAATTTTTAAAAAAATTCCTAAAAAATAAGAAATTTTTGAAAAATTTCCTATAAAAATAAGAAATTTTTGAAAAATTTCCTATAAAAATAAGAAATTTTGGAAAAATTTCCTATAAAAATAAGAAATTTTTGAAAAATTTCCTATAAAAATAAGAAATTTTTGAAAAATTTCCTATAAAAATAAGAAATTTTTGAAAAATTTCCTATAAAAATAAGAAATTTTTGAAAAATTTCCTATAAAAATAAGAAATTATTGAAAAATTTCCTATAAAAATAAGAAATTTTTGAAAAATTTCCTATAAAAATAAGAAATTTTTGAAAAAATTCCTATAAAAATAAGTAATTTTTGAAAAAATTCCTATAAAAATAGGAAATTTTTGAAAAATTTCTTATAAAAATAGGAAATTTTTGAAAAATTTCCTATAAAAATAGGAAATTTTTGAAAAATTTCCTATAAAAATAAGAAAGTTTTGAAAAATTTCCTATAAAAATAAGAAATTTTTGAAAAATTTCCTATAAAAATAAGAAATTTTTGAAAAATTTCCTATAAAAATAAGAAATTTTTGAAAAATTTCCTATAAAAATAAGAAATTTTTGAAAAATTTCCTATAAAAATAAGAAATTTTTGAAAAATATCCTATAAAAATAAGAAATTTTTGAAAAATTTCCTATAAAAATATGAAATTTTTTAAAAATTTCCTATAAAAATAAGAAATTTTTGAAAAATTTCCTATAAAAATAAGAAATTTTTGAAAAATTTCCTATAAAAATAAGAAATTTTTGAAAAATTTCCTATAAAATTATGAAATTTTTGAAAAATTTCCTATAAAAATAAGAAATTTTTGAAAAATTTCCTATAAAAATAAGAAATTTTTGAAAAATTTCCTATAAAAATAAGAAATTTTTGAAAAATTTCCTATAAAAATAAGAAATTTTTGAAAAATTTCCTATAAAAATAAGAAATTTTTGAAAAATTTCCTATAAAAATAAGAAATTTTTGAAAAATTTCCTATAAAAATAAGAAATTTTTGAAAAATTTCCTATAAAAATAGGAAATTTTTGAAAAATTTTCTATATAAATAGGAAATTTTTGACAAATTTTCTATAAAATAGGAAATTTTTGAAAAATTTTTTGTAAAGACAAGAAATTTTTGAAAAATTTTCTATAAAAAAAAGACTTTTTTTTTTTAATTTTCCTATAAATGTAAGAAAGTTTGGAAAAGTTTCTGTAGAACGAATTTTTTAACGAAATATTTAAAGATATAAAAACTGAAGCATACTTTTAGGCATGTATGTTATATTTGTAAATCCAATGTTTAAGAAGGTCTAAAATCTTCATTGAAAATTAAAATGTTTCCATTAGTACCAGCTTCTTTAATATAAACTATAAATTGTTTTTAAATTTAAGTAATTTTCAATATTTCAATTCCGTTTATATTTTTTTGCATTTTAAGTAAATGTTTGTTTAAATTAAATAAAAGTAAACTTCAATATGTTGTTGACCTGGTTACTATTTTCAGTTTTATATTTGCATTTTATTTTTTCTTTACTCCTTATTAAATGCAAATTTTCATTGCAACTGACATTGTGTAGAGAGTGTGGGTTTAAAAACCATTTCCACCTTTAATAATATTTATATTCATAGAAATTTTCTATCATATTACGTTAAAATATTCTCATATATCCATAAATTTCTCTACTTAATATAAAATATAAAAATCATTTATAAAAAATCATCATAGTGGAAAAAGCTAGTAATTGAAAAAATCCATATTCATATTCATTTTTAAGAGGGTATAAGAGTAATTAAAATAGAATGAAAACAAATTTGGTTTCTATTCAGAAAAATAAATTTTATATTAATTTTCTTTTTTGGAAAAAAAGAATTAAGAATATTTTGTTTTATTTAAGAATTTCTTTTCAAAATTTGTTTAAGATTTTGCTTTAAACAAAATTGTTTGTTCATTGCCTACTTTTGGGCGCATTGAAGTATATTGAACTTAAACTTGAATTGAAAATTATACGAAAATGGAAATATAATATCAAGTAAATATCTAGAAATATTTTAGATGAAAATATGGTTTTTGGAAATATATTATAAATAAAAGTCAAAAGTGAAGCATAACAAGAAGACAAAACATTTTTATAGAAAATTATTAAATACGAAATTTTAAAATTTTTATAGGAATTTTTTTCAAAAATTTCCTATTTTTGTGAGAAATTTTTTAAAAACAAATTTTTCACAAATTTCGTAGTTCTATAGGAAAATTTTTCAAAAATTTTTTATTTTTTAGGAAATTTTTCAAAAATTTCTTATTTTTATAGGAAATTTTTCAAAAATTTTATTTTTATAGGAATATTTTCAAAAATTTCTTATTTTTATAGGAAATTTTTCAAAAATTTCTTATTCTTATAGGAAATCTTTCAAAAATTTCTTTTTCTTATAAGAAATTTTTCAAAAATTTCTTATTCTTATAGGAAATTTTTCAAAAATTTTATTTTTATAGGAAAATTTTCAAAAATTTCTTATTTTTATAGGAAATTTTTCAAAAATTTCGTATTCTTATAGGAAATCTTTCAAAAATTTTTTTTTCTTATAAAAAATTTTTCAAAAATTTCTTATTTTTATAGGAAATTTTTCAAAAAATTCTTATTCTTATAGGAAATTTTTCAAAAATTTCTTATTATTATAGGAAATTTTTCAAAAATTTCCTATTTTTAATGGAAATTTTTCAACAATTTTCTATTTTTATAGGAAATTTTTCAAAAATTTCTTATTTTTATAGGAAATTTTTCAAAAATTTCTATTTTTGAAAAATTCAAGAATTTATTATTTTTATAGAAAATTTTTCAAAAATTTTCTATTTTTATAGGAAATTTTTAAAAATTTCTTATTTTTACAGGAAATTTTTCGAAAATTTCTTACTTTAATAGAAAATTTTTGAAAAATTTCTTTTTTTAATAGAAAATTTTTCAAAAATTTCTTATTTTTATAAGAAATTTTTCAAAAATTTCTTATTTTTATAGGAAATTTTTCAAAAATTTCTTATTTTTATAGGAAATTTTTCAAAAATTTCTTAATTTTATAGAAAATTTATCAAAAATTTCTAATTTGTATACGAAACTTTTTGAAGATTTCATACTTTTATAGGGAATTTTTTAAAAATTTCTTATTTCTACAGGAATTTTTTCAAAGATTTCTTGTTTTTATAGGAAATTTTTCAAAAATTTCTTATCTTTATAGGAAATTTTGCAAAAATTTCCTATTTTTATAGGAAATTTTTCAAAAATTTCTTATTTTTATAGGAAACTTTACAAAAATTTTCTATTTTCATAGAAATTTTTTTTTATAGGAAATTTTTGAAAAATTTCTTATTTTAAAAGGAAAATTTTCAAGTTCAAGTTTTCTTTCAGAAATGTCTTATTTTGATATGAAATTTTTCAAAAATTTCTTATTTTTATTGAAATTTTTAAAAATTTCTTATTTTTATAAGAAATTTTTCAAAAATTCCGTATTTTTCTAGGGAAATTTTCAAAAATTTCTTATTTTTATAGGAAATTTTTAAAAAATGTTTTATTTTTATTAGAAATTTTTTAAAAATTTCTTATTTTTATAGAACAGTTATCAAAAATTTCTGAGTTTTATAGAAAAATTTTCTAAAATTCCATATTGTTATAGCCATTTTTTTCAAAAAGTTCTTATTTTTATAGAAAATTGTTCAATAATTTCTTATTATTATAGAAAATTTTTCCAAAAATTTCTTATTTTTATAGGAAATTTTGCAAAAATTTTTTATATTTATAGGAATATTTCATTTCCTCCTAAAAGTACGCATTACAATATTTTATGATTTTGAAAATTGTATATCTGGAAATTAGATTAGGAATTTTTGAATATTTCTACCATTAAATTCCAGTAAATTATTTAAATAACTATAATAATTTATTCGTAAAATTATTTTACTCTTATAAAATTCTAAAGCCTACTTTAAGGGTTATACAAGGAAACTTAATACTTTAAATTATCAAATTATTACAATTTTAAGACTTTTAAATATCTTAAGCTCCTTTAATGAATGTAATAAACTATATTTTCTAAATCTTTAATATAATTTGCATTAAACCGCATTTTATTATTCCAACAATTATGAGGTAATTTATTAGAAATATTAGATATTAATTTAATAAACAAAGTTTTGTATCATTAAAAAGTAATAAGATTTATTTATTTCGATATGACAACTTAAAAAAGATTTTATCTTGTTAGTACAAATTAAGTGTCTATTTTTAAATTAAGCTATTTAAGAATGTAATAAATACCTGCAATAAATTATAAGTAAAGCCTAAATTGAGGAGCTTGAAGATTTTAGGAAAGTTAAATTAAATAAACAATTTTAAAATTATTTAACTTTAATTTGTGTATTCCTTATATAAGTTAATAACTGTAAGGAGATTAGAGTACTTTTACTTATTAATTGTTAACATTTCCAATAATTTTATTTTTATGCCTTAATGTAGGCAGTACTTATTTCTAAATCTATTATATTGTTTTAAATCCATATTTAAGATACAAAAATAAGTAATTGTATAGCATTTATGAATCTTTTAGGTCTATATTTCTTTTATCATATTGTTAATCAGTTTAAACAATTTTGTCACAAAAATAATTATACAAGCCCTTAAGTAGGCAATTGTTTATCTTCATTGTATGTTTACGAACTTTCTTAAAAAGAAATTTTGAAAACTTTCCTATAAGCATAAAAAATTTTTGAAAAGTTTGCTATAAAAATGAGAAATTTTAAAAAAATTTGTTATAAAAATAAGAAATTAAAAAAAAAAAATTCCGATAAAAGTAAGAAAATTTTTTAAAATTTCCTATAAAAATAAGAAGTTTTTAAAAAAATCCTATAAAAAGGATTTTTGCAAAATTTTTTATAAAAATATAAAAATTTTCATAAATTTGCTACAAAAATAAGAAATTTTTAAAAATTTTCCTAGAGAAAAAAAAATAAATTTTGGAAAAATTTCTGAAACAAATAAGAAATTTTTGAAAAATTGAAAATTGAAAATAAGAAAATTTTGAAAAATTTCCTATAAAAATGAGAAATTTTGGAAACATTTGCCATAAAAATAAGACATTTTTGAAAAATTTTAGAACGGAATACTTTTAGTAATATTTATGAATCGAATGTTGTACAGCAAAAAAAATGTAATGTACACCTGAAAGTAGGCAATGAATTTTGTTACAAAAGTTTTGGAAAACTTTTGAACTCGGAATGTAAGAAAGTCTTTGAAATAATTTAAACTTTAAAACATTTCAAAATTATACTTTTACGTCTAAATAACAAAACAACAAATTTTAATTAAACATTTTTTTTAAAATTGTCGCCTCAGGATAGGCAACAGATAAAATGCTTATATTATACTTCAAGACCACTACCAAATGCTTTTTATTAAAAACACATTAATTTTTAAAACATTTACGTAAAATATTTAAGTTAATTATTAATAGCAAATTTTCACTGAAAGCCTCCAAGTAGGCAATGATCTTGTAAGCCCTTATGTAGCCAATTATTTAGGTTGGATCTATAATTTTTGTCATTGAATCACTTTTTTACTTTTTAAAAATTACTGCCAATTACAAATTTTTTTACTCCCAGAACTAGGCAAGACTTTTCTTTTCACATTCAAGGGTACCAAATGTTGAACTGAAGACAAAGATTTGAAACAAGCTTTAAAAATATTTCGCGGATCTAAATCGAAAATAAAATTTAGAGATGAAGTAGACGAATAGTTTTATAGAGAGTCTTAGATCAAAAGCATTTTTTACCTTTTAATTAAAGATTTCTGTTTAGTTCAAAAAATTTTATACTGTTAAATTGAATTAAATTATTTTTCGAATTATTAAATCTAAAGCCCTAAGCTAGGCAATTATTTATGTTAAAAGCAGATTTAAAGCATGTTATCAGGTCGTAGAACTAATTTACTGATGAAGATTAAGAATCTTCGTTTTGATTCTTAAGTAAGTTTTAGAGTAAAATATTATTTTTTCTTCTGATAAGAGATTTAGTTTTAGTTCAAAAACCGATATTCTGCTACAATGAGCAAAAATATTTTGCGAATTTTAAAAACTAAAGCCTTAAGGTAGGCAGTAGTTTAAGTAGATTTAAAGCAAATTATGGATAATATGGTTTCAAAAATTATATTAAATTCTTTTCAAATATTCATAGTTTTGTTCGCTACAAATTTATTTTGTAAAGCCCTAAGTTATGCAATAGTTTATGTTCAATTATTAGCAAAGTATTTTATTTTACTTTTTGTGTGATTAGAGATGTCATACTAGTAAAAAAAAAAACTTCAAAATCATATTTCTTTTGCTTGCGATATTAGGAATTTGAAGTTAGTTTACCAAACAATAATACCAGTTGTAAGGCCTTAAGTTAGGCAATAGTTTATGTTTAATTATTACTAAAGTTATTTGTTTACTTTTTGTGTGATTAGAGAAACCAGACTAGTCGTAAAAAACTGTTAGGCTGTTAGTTCCAAGAGGATTTGATTGAATTTTTAAATCGAAAGCCTTAAGTAAGGCTTTCGATTTAAAAGTGCTTTTAAATTTAATTAAAATTTAAAAGCACTTTGATGTACTTTTTTAATTTCTCAAAATTTTTTAATACTTTAATTCATAAAACGAGTAATTTTCTTTTGCCTTAAACATTTTTTTTAAATTTATATCTAAAGGTAGGCAACTGTTTATGTTGAAAAAGATTCAATGAAGTTTAGACTTTTTTTATCATATTTGTTGTTTGCTGTGAGATTAGAGATTTGAAGCTAATTCACCAAACGATAATACCAGTTCGAAGGAGATCACTTTTTTCATCGGAATCTTAAGGTAGGCCATGGTTAATGTTAAATTAGCCAAAATGCATTTTTATTACATTGAAACCTTACAAAATCTTTGAAACCACTTTGATATTGTGTTAAGTTTTGTTTCTTAAAACTTTTATAATTTAAACCTTAAAATAGGCAATGCTTTATAATTAATTAGATTTAATAAATCTTTAGATTTGAAAAGTCCTTGACAGCTCTTTGTTATTTTGTTAAAATTTTTGTTTAAGAAATATTTTATTCGAAATAAAGTTAGTTTTAAAAATTGTCTTTAAACGAAGCCTTAAGCTTGGCAATAGCTTCTGTTTAATTAGATTTAAAGCAACTTAAGGCTTCCAATAATAAGAAAGTCTTTTAAATCACTTCGATATTTTTAAATCTTTCTTAAAATGTAAAATCATTTAACAATAAAATTGTATTCGCCCTTAACTAGGCAACACTTTTAATTATTATCTCGAAATTCCTATAAAATTCAGGGGAATTATTTTGAAAATTTTCACACTTTTCATTGGGTTGGCATTTCAAATAAATTTATATTGGATTTGAACTAAATGAAGTTTTTTTAGTTTTCTTTAAATTAAGCCTTAAGCTAGACAATGGTTTATGTTAAATTCGATTTAAAGCAACTTAAGGCTTCCGATTCTAGAGAAAGTCTTTTCAATCACTTTAATAATTCTTAGTATTGCTGGAATTTGAAATTCATAAAACATTAAAAATTGTATTCCCCTTAAACTAGACAACACTTTTCATTATTCCTCGAAATCACTATTTAATTAAAGGGATTTAATCGGAAATTTTTCACATTTTTCAGTTGGCTGGCATTTTAATATTTCAATTTCAATCACTTTATGAGATTTTAAGTCATAAAAAATAAGAAAAATTACCATTTATTTTATTATTATCAATAAAATTTTAATCCTTTTTTTCGCCAAAATAACGAAGATTATTCCTGGCTATTAATGGACGCAGTTTTAAGTGTGGGAGGTTGTGAAAATGCACAGATTTTCATTTTCATTTCATTTATATAAATTTATTGATTTAATTTATGGAATTATTGAAATTTTTATATATTTCTTTTTTATATGATTTTAAAATTTTTTTATATGATTATTTACACTTAATATGAACACTCCGGGGGGACTATATACAAATAAACAGGAAATTTTTTTTATAACAGAAAATTATATTATATAAATTTTTTTTACTGCTTTATAGGTATTTTTTTTATGATTAAGAAATTAAAAACAGAATTAATTTTTTTTTTTAGATTTTTTTACAAGGGAACATTTTTATGGCGATTTTTTAGATTTTTTTACATAAATTTTCAAATTTGTTAACAATAAACGGAGAGTTTTAAAAATTTATTTGCCAGGTTTTTATTTAAATTTTGTTGTTTTTTTGTAGAGGAAACGTTTAATTTGAAAGCCATAAAACACGACCCGGTTAAATTCTTTAGCATACTTTCAGGCGGTATGTGTTTTAAATCGTTAAAACGAAAGGACGAGACGCTTTTAGCTATAAACGATAAGAGATTTTTATTTTCAAAGATTTTTTCTTTTGAATTTTCTTTATAAATTATTTTTAAATTTTTTGAACAATTTTAAAAATTTATTTATTTTTTTTGAAATTTTTTTTTTTCAATTTTCCCGCCTATTTTTTTTTTTTCTTTATTTTCCTTTTAATAATTTTTCTAATTCACTTTCTTTTTATTGGTTTTGAAACTTTTTTTGTTTTCGTTTGTTACGTTTCGTCTCCTTGTTAAAAAAATATCCTTTACAACCTGGCAAAACCCGAAATTGTACTAACTTGTCCCAAATGTCAGCTATGTGGCGAAGGCTATACATTGTAAAGCCAGATAAACATTCGGGTAGGTTTTGTTCAAACTCACCATAACCATCATTCACAAAATTGTAACAATTATCCCGAACATACTCTCAAAAAAACGAAGAGCCTTAAACACTCTCCGCCATGAAGTTATTAGTGGTGAATTTTGACAAACTTCAACTCTAAAGTACTAAAATCTAGAAGCGCAGAATTCTTCTCAAAATTACATTAACAAAGAGCATTATGTTTACTCTTCAAGAGAATCAAAAAATCTGAGGTGAATTGCTGTCAAATCTGGAGATTTCTACTTAAAATTTGCTAAACTGTAAAGGTATTTTTTTTTTTGAAGATTTTTCTTTAGTTTACCCTTAACGAAGGCCGGCTGATGCGAGGTGTTTGTTTTAAGGACATTTGAAGTTTTTGTGATAACAGCCTCTTAAAACTAGGTCCTTACATTAACTTCGTTTTTTTCTACTTTTTTTTAAAGTCAGCCAGAGTAAGTGTATAGTAATGTCGAGATTCTTAAATGGTATTAAGAGGTTTTGTGTAACTAGCAAGTAAATGTTATAAGTAAATTTAAAAGACTAACATTTTAAGCAGTTTTATGCAGACGAAAATGCATGGATTATTTCAAATACAATTCAAAGTTTTAGTAATTCGAAAAATTCTGGTAGTACAAAGCTTACGAAAGAAGTTATGGTCTCACGGATGCAGTACGAAGTATAAAAAATTTTTAAACAAAGTAAAATAAGCAAGAACTATACTTAAGGCAGTTAAATGCAAAAGAAAATGCATGAATTTTTTCAAAGAGTGTTTAAAGTTTTAGCAATTCTTAAACCTCTGGTTGTACAAAGCTTACGACAGAAGATATGGTCTCAAAGATCCAATACGAAAGATCATAAATTAATAAATACAATTTTATTTGATAGAATTACACTTAAAGGCAGTTTTATGCGGATGAAAATGCTTGAATTATTTCAAATACAGTTTAAAGTCTTAGTAATACCTAAAATTCCAGTTGTACAAATCTTACGAAATAAGTTGTGGTCTCATAGATCCAGTACGAAAGATCATAAATTAATAAATAAATTTATATTTGATAGAATTACATTTAAAGGCAGTTTTATGCGGAAGAAAATGCATGAATTATTTCAAATACAGTTTAAAGTTTTAGTAACACGTAAAATTCTAGTTAAACAAAGCTTACGAAAAAAGTTACGGTCTCACAGATCCAGTACGAAATATAAAAAATTATTAAGTAAAGTAAAATTAGAATAAATTACACTTTAGGCATTTAAATGCAGAAGAATTTACACATATCTATTTAAATATGTCTGATATAATAAAAATCAAGGTTGTCTAAGGCCTACGTCAGAAGTTATGATCTCTCAGATCAGCTTCGAAGGACCTTATTACGCTTAAGGTGGTAAGATGATAGAGAAAATACAAGTAAAAAATACATATTTTATTGAAAATATGTTTTAAAATGTAAGTAAACCTAAAATTAGCGTTGCATACAATATAATAAAGAAGTAGAGGTCTTACAGATCCGATTCGAAGGACCATCGATTTTTCTAATAAAGTGAAAGTTAGTAAAAAGAGGGGAACAAATATAAGTATATCGTTAAATATGTTTCAAACTAACAGACAAGCGTAAAAATTATAAAATGGAGACTTTATAGAACATACAAACGAGGTCATGATCTGACAGATCTGACTCGAAGGACCAAATTTGTTTAAATAAAAATAAATTTCAAAGAATTACACTTTAGGCAGTTAAATGCAGTAAAAAATATAAATTTTGTTACAAATATATTTAAAAATATCAGTCAAATGTAAAAATAGAGATTTAGACAATGTAAGAATGAAGTTGTGGTCTTGAATATCCGGTTCAAAAGACCATATATTTGTAAATTAAGTAAAGCATAGTTAAATAATAGAGAAAATATAAGTATTGAGCCAAACATGTTTGAAACTAACAGACAAGTGAAAATTATGCTTTTATACAACATACGAATGAGGTTATGGTCTGACAGATCCAACTCGAAGGACCAAATTTATTTAAATAAAAGTAAATTTCAAAGAATTACGCTTAAGGCAATTATATGCAGGAAATTAACAAATTGTAACAAATATGTTTCAAAATATCAGTCAAATGTAAAACTAGAGTTTTAGACAATGTCAGAATGAAGTTGTGGTCCAGCAGATCCGGTTCAAAGGACCATATATTTGTAAATTAAGTAAAAGGTAGTTAAATGATAAAGAAAAAGACAAGTGTTGTATCAAATTTGTTTCAAACTAACAGACAAGTGCAAAGTTAAGCTTTTATACAACATACAAATGAGGTAATGGTCTGACAGATCCGGTTCGAATGACCAAATATTTTTGAATAAAGTTAAATTTCAAAGAATTATACTTTAGGCAGTTAAATGCAGAATAAAATATAAATACTGTTTTGAATATGTTTCAAGATATTAGTAAAAGATAAATTGGAGGTTGTATGCAACGGAATAAGGAAGATGCAATTCGAGGGACTATTATTAAATATGTTTCAAGATATCAGTCAAGCATGGAATAAGG